>OY037007.1:13474843-14087053 GCA_955831195.1 Pilophorus perplexus | reverse complement strand
GTTAGCTTTTCCGAGTTCACACGAGGTTGAGGGTTCTCTATGAGTCCACTGTGCCGGCAAACGAGGTGAGGGCGTGATGAATTACCAGAGGGACCTGAAAACAAGTTCCAAGACATTCTTGGGTTCGTCCAAGCTAGCAGACAAGGTCACCAAGAACTCAGGTCCGGTGTTTCCCCTTTTCCAGCCAAAATAGTTCCAATGGATAATGGCCAATTATCCATTATTGATGGATAATTAATTGTTACAGGTAATGTTGTTTTTATATTAAGTTGTTACAGGTAATAATTACCTTGTACAGGTACAGTTGTACAGGTAAATTAATTATTAATCCCATTATTAATGGGACATGTGGAACAGGACTATTCTTGTTTTGGAGTTTTGGTTTCCTCCCTCAAACGTCACTCCCCACACGTTACATTCCGTGTTTTTCTCTCTCCCGCTCCAGCTGGCTTCAGTTCTATCGAGCTCCGGAAAATCGTCGGGGGGGGGGGGGGGGGGGGGGCTCGGAGGGGCACAAAGAGCTTTGGCATACTCCACGATGAAAAATGCATTCCGCTCTGAAAACCCTGTCAGTTTTCCATCCATAGTCGAGAAGGGCGGAAAATCCTCATCTCCGGGGAAGAAATAAAACTTGCCCCATTGAAGAAAAAAAAACCACCCAACGACATTTTTAACTGTAGACTGACCCACTAAGCCCCCTTCTCAAACAGGAATGAGATCATCACTTTTGGTTTATTATTCTTGGAATAATATACCGATGCTTTCCCGACGGGGTTCGATGACCCCGATCTGCCTCAAAATTTGACATTATCCGTTTCCAGAGGTCTACATTCTAAATCCGAAATTTCCGCCGTACATACGCCGTCCGCCGTCCCGGCCGTTTCGGGCAGTAGGAATTTTTTTACAATCTGAACTTATGACAAAATACTTCGTTTACCATCTAGTTGTGCCCGCAAGGTTTTCAGTCCGATCGCCCAAACCCGTGGGGCGCTATGGGGCTAAAATGGGGCTATGGGAGGGATTTTTGAAGGCTTTTAGCTATGGGATCGAGTTAGGTATCGTTTTCGAAGTATTTTTGGACGTAGAATCCATCCTTTGGGGTCCCGGAGCGATCCGATTTCACTGTGGCGATCTATAGGGCTTTCATGGGGCTAAAAAATGGATTTTTGAAGGATCCCAGGAGGTTAAATAATTTTCGAGCAAAAAATAAAGAATTTTTGAAAAAAAAAATCAAAAAATATTTTCTTTTTTTCAATTTTTTTTTCCTTTAACACAGAAATAATTTGTGCACAAGTAACCATAAAAGAATAACAAACCCTTGTGTAAAATTTTGAAAAATCCCAGGAGGGCGAATATTATCCGAGTAAGAAAAAGAATTTTTAAGTTTAACAAAAAATATTAAATTTTTTTTTTTGTTGACGCAGTATTAATATTCGGAAATGTAACATGTTTCAAAGAATAATAAACTCTTGGGTAAAATTTGCAGCGTTTTTGTACTCGGGGAACGAAATCCACTCCAGGCTCAAAAATATCACTCGAATCTGATCTAGACAACAAAGGTGTTCCGAGACTGTTCCGCGATTTTTGTGTCAATCGCGTAGAAAGTGATCACAATCGATTGCTTGGCTGAACACGTTTTTCAAATTTGATTTTTTTAGAGCCGTGAAAAAAAGCTTCATTTGAAAGAAAAAAACTACATTTCACTGTTCATTCGTAGGCGGCCGGGTTAGCCGAGTGGTTCCGGGCGCTAGTCACTTCGCACTGCATTCCGATGAGGCTACGGGTTCGAAAATTCCATGGAGTTTTTGGGAATAAAAGTGGCACTGGGTTAAAGTGAATAATAAACAAATCAGCGCCCCGTCATGTCAGCCATGTCAAACCTTGACGTTAAATTCACTTTTCACTGATAATAATTCGTTATACCTAATGGATCATTATAATGGATTCGCCCGATAACGCATTGTTGGAGGCGAAATGGATTACTAACTAATCAAGTCTTTATTCTCGCGAACGGAGTCGCGCTGTGCATCCCTTCCACGATTGTGAAAATCATGCTACGTTTGAACAGTGGTATTCGAAAATACGGCAGCACGACGATTAATTTTGGATGTCGATTGGCTCCTTCGACGAATTACTACCTAAAGTTGGTCTCTTGATTAAAAGAAAAGAAGAAGAGTCGACCAGTTTGTTTATGTCTGTTTTTCAGTCAGTTTGGTAGTTTAGTCATAGTGTTTGTCGGTTTTGTCACTCAGTCTTGGTAATGTCTGGAGCAAACAAGCATTGTTGTTTCGGGGACTGTAGTTCGGATATTCGACCGGGAAGACCCGGGTTTTCCTCCGAGATTACTTTTTTCTCGTTCCCAAAACCTTGCCTTGACTTCCGCCACTCCAGCATTTCAAAATATCGTAATCATGGCGCATTCAGTGCGTCGTCTCGGATCCTCGAGCGTATATTAAAAATCATGTTTCCTCTTGCGAGGTGTGTCGGAAGTGTGAGACATGGGTGATGAAATGCAAGCGGGATGATGGAAGTTCGATTCAATTGCCGACATCACAAAGGACTCCTATAATATAGGAACCTAAGAACCAGCTTCGCATAACTCAATTTTCGTCATTTTACAGGAGAGCAAAAAAACTGATTACCAGAAAGTCAGACTAACTCAAAAATCACAAGAGTCAGCATGGCATAACTAAACTGAAAATACTGCGTGATTTCCGATCGTCAATTTCTAAGTGATTATGGGCCATTCTCCCAGAAAGCGACATTTTGTATGTCCAGAGCGTTTTCCAAGTCCCATTATAACTTTTTGAGTCGAAATTTTTTTTAAATGATAGTATTTGACATTATCTAGAACCGCTTTTCTCATTTTTCCGATTAATGAGTTCATTCAAGAGAAAAAAAAGTTTAAACAGTCAATTCTTCATTCTCCATCCGTGTCCAGGCTCGACCTCCCTAACTTTGATGTCTTGAAAAATGGTTTTTCGCGGGTTAATCGAAAATTCGCGCCCCCTCAGCTCCTTCGTCAACCTCTGGAGATTCTTCCTCAGGGGTTCTTGTAATTTTAAGTTAATTTTCTTCGAAAATCTAGAGGAGAATATGTTTGTCCGGACCTGTTGCATGAATCACCTCGTCCAAGATGTTTCGTGAATTTTGGCTGACACAGCTGTTTTTTTTCGCTAATTTTCTCCCGCCATTCGATTCCCGTGCATCTCAGCTGTCAATTACACCAGCCGGCAGTTCGTTTCAGTTCCTTTCAAAGACTCAGCGTCAAATTGTCTCGTCCCGGACGTGGCTGTCCAATCAGCCTCCGTCATCCTCCTTTCAGTGATTTCATGGTTAAGTGTTTGAAAATAATTTTATTCTTAGTTTTGGTGTAATAGAGCTCGTTGAATAGTTTAAATTTCACTCCTAACAATCGAGAATTTGTTGAACTAACGTAAAGATAAACAGGAAAATCCAAATGTTCCCGTCATTCTCCATCCACCCCTGTTTCATCGAAGGGCGGAGAATGACGCAATGAGCGGGAGGATGACGGTAAAGACAATAATAATAATTATTATTGTGATCGACCTTCTATTTAGTTGTAAAATTCTTTGCTTCTCTGAACGCAAAAAAAAAAACTTGAATTTTGAACAATCATGGTTTTGAATATTTCAAAATGCCATTTGTGAAAATAAGGCAAAATAATGTCAATATATTGACTCATACCTGCCTACCTCATCTCTGATTGAATCTTTTCTTTCTATAAATAATTTATAGAAAAGAAAGATTATTATTATAAAATAATTATTAGGTATATTGATGATCATAATTATCATTATTGTTGTCAATCACTAATGCGTTTATTTAGTTTAAATTTCTACATAGATGAAAACAAAGTTAAATAAAATAAGTAATACTAAATTTTGACGGAAAAATGAGCCAGTTGCGGTTCCTTTGGGATCGTTTTTATGTTTTTATTAGTTATTTTGTATTTTTCCTAACTTCAGAAATTCAGAATCATTAAATGATTCTTGATTATCAAATCAAATTTTGATTTTACTTTTCACGGGTATTGTGCCTTATTTTCACCTATGTGCCTAAACAGTACGTAACTACCACTATTAGTCGTAACGCATCATAATAAATTATTTCTTAAAACCCAATTGTTGCACTGTACGCTGACTTTGTATCTGACTTCGAATTCATCATTGTAGGTTCCGCATTTCACACCAATATGTATTAGATATATCTCATTCGGACTTACTGCAATTAATAGAGAACAACTATTCGTTATTTGAGTAGGTGGGTATGTATTTTTTTTGCAATTGTTGTTGTTACCTGCATAATCATGGCCCCAACAAAGAAGAAGAACGGTGGAAAGCAGAAACTGATGGTGAACTGATGAAACAGAAAATGATATTTAAATCTTTTTACACAATGTGATGTAAAATTTATTATTATTTACTTATTCAACAATCACTTTTATCGGCTATAGTTTAAAAAGTTAAAATTTGTAAATAAAATTGTAACACATTACAGGAACGTTTACTTTTAGATTTGAATTTGAACCTTGACTGGCTTTTTAAGACTGAATGTTTAAAATGTTGTGATTAATTATTAAAGTAATAAATCATTATTTTAAAGTATAAGTAGCAGGTATTTGACGGCTGAGAATGACGATTTGACTCTAAACTGGCAGAATCGTCATTCTCCAGTCACCGCGTCATCCTCCGTTCTGGACGATTTCATTTTTTTTTTTTTTTTCTTCAAAATAAGTAGTATTCTTGATTGGATAGGCATGAATAATCATTAGTGATGGTTACCTGAATGTACCTATTTTTTTTTTTCAAAGAGCTAGGAACATTTTTTGTTTTTTCAACATTGAGACTTGAAAATGTCGCTTTCTGGGAGAATGGCCCTTATATCTCTTTACTCCAAAAATCTTTACCACAATTTCAAGACTGATCTTCCTTTCACGAAATCAATCAAAATGTAGTTGCCATGACAACAAAATACCGATTAACAAAGCAAAACGGTTGCGGTCAGGAGAGCGATCCATGTTGAAACAGATGAGTTATGTGATGCTGTTGCATTCTATTTACTACATTCTATTACTACATTCTATTACTACATTCTATTACTATTCAGTAATGCGATGCTGACCAAATCGCATATAACGACGCTCCTCGTGGTCGAAGCCAGAAACTGACACTTTCATTGAATCGGGCGCGAAATTTTGAATAAGAAAGACCAGAAATCTCGTTTTGGGTTAAAGTTGAGTTATGCTATGCTGGTTCTTAGCCGACGAAAAGATAATATTATTATCTTTTCAAAGCACTTCCCCGGAAACTTGCAAACACTCGACGCATTTGTACAGTTTCCTGGAGAACCAGTAGGTAAGTACAGTCTGAACTCGTATACGAGTTATTTGTACCTCCCTACGTATACGTATACTATTTAATAGTGATGAACATACCTACAAGTCAAATAAAATGGCGAAATTTCGACGCGGTTTCTACTCCTAGGGATTGTGACCTATCACAACACAGAAACCCTGAGAAAGATCATAATAATATTATGATTTGATAATAAAAATATTATGCCAATACATATTATTATTTTGATGAGATGATAATTCGCTGTGAAATGGATAGGTAGAATTCGTAGGACCTACTTGGAAACAGCCTAATCAAGAAATAAAAAAAGATACAAACAAACAAAATACTCGTTTTACCATCTAGACGTGCCTGCAAGTTTTCCAGCCCGATCGCCCAAACCCGTGAGGCGCTATTGGGCTTCTCGATGGTTTTCGGCGTAGGGGTCGAGTTAGGTATCATTTTCGACGTATTTTTGGACGCAAATTTTTGGACGAAGTATTTTTGTACCATTTTTCCAAGGTCCCACATCTGTCAAAACATTGTACAGATTTTTTTTTTTTTTTTTTTTTTTTTTGTGAAAAAATATTTTCTTAATGACAGATAATTAATTATTACACAATTAACTTATATCAAAGAATAATAAACCTTTGTGTAAAATTTGCAGCGTTTTTCTTTTCTACAAAAGGCGGACAAAGGCGTTTTGGTGTACCTATAATAATTATAGGTACTTAATTATTAATTATTGATTACGAATACCTACACTCTGACCCAGGCAGCCCGTCCCTTCATCACTTAGGAAAATTGGACACGAGAAAACATTAAATTTTATGGATTTTGACAAGTTACGCAGAGTTGATAGAGTAGCTGGTTCGCAGAATGAGAAAAGGAAATTACATCTCAGGAAAATTCCGGTTTAGAACATAATCAATGGTATGTACCATTTTAGGTACTTTTCCGTTATACCCCCCGCCCCCCACGCGTTTTTGGTTGGCTTTGGGTGCCCTAAAGCCATCGGGAGGGGTGTGTATGAAACTCGAAATCGAATGGGAGGGGTGGGGGGTGTTATAACGGAAAAGTACTCGAATTTGGGTGCCTTAAAGCCATCGGAAGGGGTGTGTATGAGACACGAAATAGCGTGGGGGGGGGGGTATAAAGGAAAAGTACCCAATTTTCAGCGTTTGATTTCGACCCCCCCCCCCACCCACCGGTCGGTATCTATTTGATAGAGGAAATTAGGTAGGTAATGGTGAAACATGATCTTAAGTTCACTTGAAAATAATGCGCCCCTTTTGGTTTATTATTCTTGGAATAATACACCTATGTCAATCGCGACGGAGGTCGACGACTCCGATCGGCCTCAAAATTTGACATTATCCGTTTCAAGAGGTCTAGATTCCAAAACCGAAATGTCCTTCCGCCGTCCGGGCCGTTTTGGGCATTAGGATTTTTTTTTTTTTTTTTAATCTGAAATTTTGACATAATACTTGGTTTACCATCTAGTTGTGCCCTCAAGATTTTCAGCCCGATCACCCGAACCCGTGGGGCGCTGTGGGGCTAAAATGGGGCCACGGCAGGCGTTTTTTGATGGGTGTTGGCTATGGGATCGAGTTAGGTGTCGTTTTCGAAGTATTTTTGGACGTAAAATCCATTTTTAGGGGTCCCGGAACGGTTCGATTTCTCTGTGGCGATCTATAGGGCTTTGATGGGGCTACAAATGGGATTTTTGAAGGATCCCAGGAGGTCAAATATTTTTCGACTGAAAATACAAAAATATTTTTCAAAAAAAAAAATGTTTTTTCCAAAATGTTTTCATTGACACAGAATTAAATTTATGCACAAGTAATGTATATCAAAGAATAATAAACCCTTGTGTAAAATTTGTAGCGGTTTTCAGTGGTTTTTTCGTGTAGTAGCACTCCAGATCCTCATCTCCATCCATTTCGGTGTCTCCATCCAACGGTGCCGGTCGCAGACCCACAACCCGAGCGGTTGTGATGAGATAATTGTAAATACTCTCGTAAGAAAATCCACTCGGAATGTCTCGGGAAGGGAAACTTCTCCAACCGTCAATAGGAATGACGTCAATAGGATTGACATCTAGATTCGCTTATTGCTTTTTGAAGTCACTTGGAAGTTGATGCAACGGGCGAATTTGCGCCTATTATATCTGGTACTCGTTTACCTCAACGTTTTGGCACTCAGGTAGCAATTCCCGTCCCGCCGGCCCCGCTCCTATATAGCCCTGCACTTAGGGGTTTCGTGCCGTTTTTAGGGGTTTTTAGACCACTGTGCGCCGTAGTCCCTGGTCGTGATACCTCAATTTCCCTAAACCAACATTACCGCATTAGCTGAAAAGAGACATTTCCATCGTCTTGAAAAGTTGAACGCTTTTATCGATATGCATATACACGAAGTTTTTTTAATTGAAGTACCTAACGCTTTTATCAGTTGGATGAAAAAATAAGATGAAAAATTAATTATTCCTCACGTCCGATGATTTTAGTGTCAATTTCCGCAAGAATATTATTTTGCTTTTCCTCGACTCCCTTCATCATTTCTCAATCAGTGTACATCCTTCAGCGAAATATTCACCTCCTCCCTCATTTTATTAATCAGGAGCGAGCGTTAATTTTTGGGAAAATGGCTCAAGACGTTGGAAAATAAGGACAGCCCCCGCCCCCACGCACGATAACAATAATAATTATTGTTAGAGAATAATTATTATTCTCTCGTCAACCCCCCCCCCCCCCCCCTCATACCTCACTACATTTCATCCACCTATTTACTTCATTCAACACCCCCTTTCCCGTCTCGGTGCTTCACTCTTGAATGCCCTTCGGCTGAGAACTCTTCATTGTGTCCTTTCATTTCCTCTCCCCGAGGGATTCAATTTAATCAGAGGCCTCGTTTTTTTTTTTTTTTTTTCTTTTCTTCGAGGAGAGATGATTTTGCCGGGGCCGTGCGAATGAATCGAGCCGTCCCATAATGAATAATGAACCCGAAAAACAAACATGGGAGAGTGTTCCGGCCAGTTTAGCGATGTTGACTTTTGCATGAAGTTCCGCGCCTGGGGAAATAAAACGCGGCCAATTTTACCCAAAGGTTTATTATTCTTTGATATAGGTTACATGTGCGAAAATTAATTCTGTCTATAAAAAAATGTTGAAAAAAAAAATCTGGACATTGTTTGGACAGTTGTACTTTTTTTTCGAAATTCTTTTTAACTCGGAAACCATTTGACCTCCTGGGATCCTTCAAAAATCCCACTTGTGGCCCCATGAAAGCCCTATAGGGTGCACGGTAAATACGGATCGTTCCGGGACCCCCGAATTCTACGTCCAAAAACACCTCGAAAACGACACCTAGGTAACTCGACCCCATAGCCGAAAACCTTCAAGGAACCCCTTCCGTAGCCCCATTTTAGCTCCATAGCGCTCCCGGGTTTGGCCGATTGGGCTGAAAACCTTGCGGGCACAACTAGATGGAAACCTAGTATTTTGTCAAAATTTCAGATTTGTAAAACCGTTCCTACTGCCCAAAACGGCCCGGACGGCGGACGGACACGTTTTTGGAATCTAGACCTCTTGAAACGGATAATGTCAAATTTTTAGGCCGATAAAAATTTTCGACCACCATCGCGATTACGAAGCTGTACTATTCCAAGAATAATAAACCAAAAGAACTCGTCTAACATCGAATCAATTCCAAACTCCGCGTTATTGGCAACGAAACTCGATATTGAAGAGACTACTTGATGTAGATGGACAGAATAATTTAATGATTGGGCGTTAGTTAATCCCCAATCGACTTGATTCCAATGAACAGAACCGTTTAGCGTCCAATACCGAACCGTTTATTTATTGAAGTGAGACAACACCTGAATACCATCTCTGTGCCAATAAAGGCTGACTAATCCGATCCTCCACAGATTCCAATTAAAAGTCAATATATCCTGAAGGTGAGCTGCCAGGTAAGATGAGACTGTTGACATTTTGGTTTATTATTCTTGGAATGAATCACCTATGTAATGATTTGGCATTATCCGTTTCAAGTTGTCTAGATTCAAAAACCGTCCGAGCGTATTGGGCTGTAGGAATTTGTTTTAAAATCTGAAATTTTGTCAAAATTCGGTATTTCATCTAGTTGTGCCCGCAAGGTCCAATCGCTTGAACCCATGGGGCTACGGGAGGGGTTAGGTGTCGTTTTCAGAAATTAATGTTTACGACATTGCCTATACTCTATATCAAAGAATAATAAACCCTTGTGTAAAATTTGCAGCGTTTTCCCAAAATACTTCGGTTAGATTTGAGATGATTTCCTTTTCACAAGTTGTGAATCACTTAACAAAGAAAGTGCATGAGTCACAAAAATTGCGAAATGGTTTTCTTCTTACTTCTAGGTCTGAGTCTTATCTACGTTGGATCAATTTTCAAGGAAATGGCCATCCACTTTTTCAATTTATAAGTCCATTAAAAATGAAGGATTTTATGACGTGAATTTTCATAAATTTTGCATGGAAAACTTGATTCCAAAAGAAGGGGCATCAGTCCACGACTTTCGAAATTGACCGGGTCGGTCGAGTACTCGTCATAGGAGTTGTCGAAAATAGGTTAATTTAGAATTTTCTGTGTTGAATCAAATGATACCATTAGCAAATCGTTAACATGTACCTTGGAAAATGCGAAATATACAGTTCAGTTTCAGAGGAAAAGATAGAAAAATAATAGTTTAAACGTTATTGTGTATCTTTAATTTTTTAATCTTTAATTATTTATGTGTATCTTTAATTATTTAATCTGTAATCTTTTTATTTATTGTTACAATGTTTTCTTTTCTTTTTCTTTTTTTTATACTTTTTTAACAATAATTTATTATACGCTCTGAGTCTGGTCTGAAATATCCTTATTAGTATTCAATGAACATCGCAGGGTATTTCAGTTCAGCCAGAATATGAGTTAGAATCCAAATGAAGGAGAGGCTTGAGTTGGTCGTGTGGTTTGAAGTGAGAGGTTGTCGGAGGGGGACGCTGTCAGAAACTTGGTAAATTTCTTGGGGATGTAAAGAGTTGGTCACCAGCCAACGTTTAATTAACTGGTAAGCAGGATGTTTCTATAAGTTGGGATATCTGGGAGACGAAAGGGAGGGATGAAACTCGGAGAAGAGGCAATCCGAAGTGCTACCCTAGCCTCGTTTCCGCCCTCATTCAATTTACGGGTCTCCCCACAATCGAGGTGGGATAAACCCACAGATTAAACTACGAATAAACCTCTCAGGCGGGAAAAATTGCCACTAACTTGACCAGATCCCGTCAGTTCCAGCTGAGGAGAGAAGATGAGGGAGGTGATGAGCATAAGAGGATAACAAGAGCCCCAAATCTGGCAGAAATGGGTGGTAGACGATCAAAGGGCCACTCAAGAGGTTCGCTCACACCTGACGGCTTTTAACGATAATTCCAACGAGAATAACCAAAGGAACTGATTTTTTTCTTCTTACTCGACCGTGTCTCCCGTATTATGTACAAATGGCCTGAGGAACAAGGAGGAAGAACCGGAAACATCAGTCTAAACATGTTAATAATAGAAGAAACAAATAGAAGAAAGAACAATAGGGCAGAAGAACATGTTAAAAATATCTAAAGATTGTTCGGAAATATCAATCAATTATATCTTGCTTTTTATGTGCTATAGCATTATATAGAACTGCTGTTAACTGAACTCGACTCAGACGTGTGTCATCCAATCAATTCATGTGCAAGGTAGTATTCCCTGCCTTTGTTAATTTTTAAAACTTCCACAAAAAATGTTCAAAAAAGTGGTATTGAAGAATTATTGATCCTGCATCAAACCGGTTTTTAATTTCCTCGAGAAACGTGTTCCGAACCGGGTTCCTTTCCCCCTCTTCCGGTTTGAAGATACTGACAACTGGTATTTATTTCCTTCCAACCTGGTTTTTAACGTCTCACTAGGTTTGTTCCAACAGAAGTATTTCGAAATATTGAGAGGCGTGAAATAAAAGACTCGAACTTGGTTCGAAATACGGAGAGTTGTCAGCGAAATACGAGAAAACAGTGTCAGGCCCAACTTCTGCCTGCAAAGAAAAATTGTGGAGCTTTTCTATGGACGAACAAGCTTCCTTCAGCGTTATAAGTTGTGGCTCTGTGTCATCGTGAGGCCAACGACCAACGTGAATCTACAACGGCGATTAGGTGGGGGAGCGTGAAACTTCGATATACCGCGTGTTGGCGGGCTGCCTTGTTCTCGTTCAGCTTCGATATACCTAGTGTACCAAAATGCATTGGAAAACTTCAATATAGTGAGAGATTCGCGAGGGATCGAGCTTTTACTTCGAAATACCGAGAGTCTACTGTATATGTATTTGCAAATAAATCATTGATTTAATATCACATAGCTTTGGTATTCTTTTAGGAGGTACCTACTGCATTAAAGTTAGCCTTTAAAAAAAATTTAAACAAATAATTATTGTCATAATAAACCTTTTTATTTTGGAGGACAAATGTCTATCTGAAGAAACGATTCATCTAAGGTTTGAAGTGTAAGTGATTGGTGTGTGATTGGTTGTGATTGTGTGTAATTGGTCGATAAAACATTGAGACCGACACAGTGTGTCACAACAACCTGCCACTTTCGATACATAGCCACTTTCACGTTGAGAAACCCTTTTAGCGAAGAAACCCCGGGTTTTCCTTCTTTTCGAGGTGGAAATGTCTCATTTTCAGCGGAACATTCCAGCTAAAATTGGCAACACGTTGGAGGGATTGAGGGGAACCGAAGAGTTTCGGAAAAAGGTGGAGGAGGTTGTACAAGTGTTATTCATTTCCTTCTTCCACTTCAACTTTTCAGTGTTTTTTTTTTTTTTTTGGCTCCTCCAATCAACTCTCGGTATTAAAAAAGTTTTCTCTTTTCTCCCCCTTATCGGAAATTCTTCCGTGTTTATCCTGCTCGACGGTGTCGGACTCAAGTTTACTGCAGAGGCGTTAGTTTTCATTAATACGTCATGTGAATCTTCTCTCCTCGTCCCCTTTCCACCGTCAAATCTCAACTTTACCGCCACCTCAACTGACAGCCTTTCAATAGCCCTGGTGACTAACCTGTGCTATGCCGCGTGTGCGTTGTTCTTTTATTTTTTCTAAGTATTTTTGATACGCCTGTTTTGTATGCAATTATAATTGGGCTCGTCCCGTTCATATATATCGGTTTCATATATATATATATATATATGTCCTGTTAATATATGTCTATAATCTATTATTATCTTCTATATAATATATTATATATTTGAGTAACGGCGTTTGTTTGTTTGCAACACTGCAGCCTACACCGTTTGGGCTAGAGAGATGCGGCTTTTGGTTTATTATTCTTGGAATAATACAGCTATGTTTTCGCGACGGAGGTCGACGGCTCCGATCGGTCTCAAAATTTGACATTATCCGTTTCAAGAGGTCTACATTCCAAATCCGAAATGTCCGTCCGCCGTCCGGGCCGTTTTGGGCAGTAGGCTTTTTTTTTTTTTTAATCTGAAATTTTGACAAAATACTCGGTTTACCATCTAGTTGTGCCCGCAAGGTTTTCAGCCCGATCGCCCAAACCCGTGGGGCGCTAAGAGGGGTTAAAATGGGGCTATGGGAGGGGGTTTTGAAGGCTTTTAGCTATGGGATCGAGTTAGGTGTCGTTTTCGAAGTATTTTTGGACGTAGAATCCATCCTTTGGGGTCCCGGAGCGATCCGATTTCACTGTTGCGATCTATAGGGCTTTCATGGGGCTACAAATGGGATTTTTGAAGGATCCCAGGTCAAATATTTTCAAGTAAAAAACGAAACCTTTTGAAAAAAAAACAACTTATTTTCGAAAAAAAATGAAAGACCACAAATATCTGTTTAAGATTATCTGGGAGGTCGTGCACATAACTAGGGTGGAGGGAAGAAACAACAATAAGAACACCGCCTCCTAATTGCTTCAGTGGATTGTTGGAAGGGGAGCGATCACAACGGTAGACTTGATAATAATTATAATTATTATTATTGATAAATCAATTATTGGAGAGCCGAATTTCAGCCGGTTTTAAGTTACTATTCAATTTTTAAGGCAAACATGTGGATCGGTTTCGGTGAAATTTGATAGGTACATACGTCAGATTTGATATGTGGTAGCGACTTTTCGGGGTTTCGAGTTTTTACGACCAAGAGGGATGGGGGGTTATGAGGATGGGGGTAAGAGTAGGGTGACCAGAGGTACTCCTTTCGGGAGGACAGGTACTACTTTTTGAGTTAGGGTCCTCTCATATTTTTGGATACATGAAAATAGAGTAATGGTACTCCTTTTTTGAAGTGGTACTCCCGAAGTCCTACTATTGGAAGTTACAGGTCTGGAAAAATCCAGATTATAATAGGCATTGAGACCTTGAAAGAGGTTTTCAGATTTACCAAAATTTTGAGAAAATTTTTTTAGAGATGTTTGAGTTTCTGAAAAATCACAAACAGCTGCTCAAAGCCATTCACGGCTCTGCAAAATAATATTTTGATGGATTTAAAAAAGAAAAAAATGAATTCCTGAAAAGTTGAGTTGAAAAACGATTTTTGCTTCCGAGTCTGCGAAGCAGTGGAAGCCTTGTGTTCACTTTCGAGAGAAAAAAAAATTTTGTTGTCCGAATTCAAAATTTCCACTCGCATATTGCGTTTCATAGCCTACTGAACAAATTTGGTTCCGTGTCTGTCGGTCTGTCGGTCTGTCCGCATTTCCTTGTTACAGCCATAATTTCCACAATTTTGAATGAATTTAGCTCAAATTTTGAGTCTGCGAAGCAGCAGAAGCCTTGTGTTCACTTTCGGGAGAAAAAAATTGTTGTTGTCCGAATTCAAAATTTCCACTCGCATTTTTGGATCGGATTTCAATCAAATTTTCAGGAATTGTGTGGGTATAGCCCTAGATAGTTCCCTATCAGTTTCATCACGATTGAATCAGTGTTACTCCCTGTGCATGCGCGAACGTAATTTTCTTGTTACAGTTGATACGTTCATTTTGAACTTGGTACGAGGAAGCTCATGACATTGTCATGACATGGCACATTGTGCCATTGCCTTGGCAGTGTATTTTAGTTTGCTACGTCCGTTTGTTTAATATCACTTGCTTATTTTAGTTCCTTATCCTATGTCAATTTATTGTTGTTACCAACCACGCTGTGGAACTTCCTATAAGAAAAAAATTTTATTTTGAAAATTAGGTACTTAACATGAAACATAACATATACTCATAATGGTACATAGGTACATTGTTATAGAACAATGTTAAATATATTATGATATATAAAGTAATATAGTTGTTTTCCAAATGGTACTCTTTTTTTGTCTTGAAATTATGGTCACCCTAGGTAAGAGGAAAATCGCAATTAACGTTACTTCCCATCGACAGATTTTCATTAAAGTTTGGGTTGAGTTTCAAGTCCTGAATGTCCAATTAGGTTGGGGATGCGGTGGCTGAGTGGGGGGGGGGGGGGATCTGTTATGATGGTGGGATTAAGTAGAAAATCGCAATTAATGTCAGTTCCTGGCAACAGATTTCAATGAAACTTTGTGTGTGGGATGGGTGTGGGAAAAATACCCCGTACGAAGACTCTACTAGAAACAGCCATAGTGCACTGAAGTCGATCTCACTAGGTGGCCCCCTGCATCTGGCTAGCACAGTGTTTCTCAAACTGGGGGGCGCAAGCACTTTCTCAAAAAATTGTTGGGTTTCAAGGTGACAAGTGTTTCCCATCAATCACAGGTAGGTCAGTCGCCATAGGACTGAAAGGGGGGTGACTCGTGCAAGAAATGGCGTAGAAGCTTTTATAGCGTTGTAATGGGTCTGAACAAGAAAATATCAAAAATGGTAGCAATATGTTTGCTAGGAGAACTTTTGGCGGCCTTAAAACCTCGATTTTTCGATGTTGAATACATGTATTCAACCAGCCGTGGGTTAAATGATCTTATCCTACTTCCTTATCCTACCAACGCATTGATGTTTTCAGTCCAAAAGGCAACCTCTGACCTACCGA
Source organism: Pilophorus perplexus (assembly GCA_955831195.1). Taxonomy (NCBI): domain Eukaryota; kingdom Metazoa; phylum Arthropoda; class Insecta; order Hemiptera; family Miridae; genus Pilophorus; species Pilophorus perplexus. Next base: position 14,071,643 of record OY037007.1, on the reverse strand, counting down.
TAAAGCAACTCGGAATGATTCCAATGAGTCCAATGACACGAAGTTCCAACCTTTGTGGCATCTGCCTCTAAAGATACAGTCGAACCCGCCTGAGGGAGACGCTGGTTAGGAGCGACAACCGCTTTGTAGAGACGAAACCATGAAGTCCCGAATCATTTCAATCAAACTAAGGTGATCTGTGGTCTGGTACGGTGATCTGAGGAGACAGGTACTCGGACATCAGGTACGAGTAAAGGGTCAATAAGGGTCAGATTCGAGTCAAGGGGGCTGTCACGATGATTATTCTGCCGTCGTTAGTTAAAACACCCTATCTCCATTTCCTTCATTTCGAGATGAAAGCTGTTGAATGATATTTTGTAGGCCATCCACACTATTCGAGATAGGATAAAGTCTTTTACCGAACCTTTCAAATGGAGATAGGAGGTTCTAACTTGGTGCAAAAGACGCGCCACGCCGAAATCAACTCAACCATGCACCTAACTACAAAAGCACCAAAGTGGTCGATAGGGTGTTTTATCCTAGGACGGCAGTATTCGTGACATATTACTGATTGGATTTTGAGATGATTGATTATCTCTGAACTGCTGTGGTTCCCAATACCAACTGAATCTGTGTGTGCCTAGTGGGCCCTGCTGGCCCTAGCGGTCTCCTCCTCCCCCTATAACCGCTCCCAACGCCTTCCTGAAGAGAACTTAGCATGAAGATGACAGCTATAAACATGTGTTTATGCTGTACAAAGAGATCCCTATTGCTGGGGATGATTGCATGCTTACTGCTGCTGGATTGCACAATACTGACTTGACTGAATGGTAATGGGTTGAGGGGAAACTGCATTTCTCCCAATCATTGATTGACTGTACTGAATGTTGAGTCGGCTGTCGCCCTATTCCCAACATTCCATTGATTTACTGATTGATAAACTGGACTGAGTCAGCTATGTGCCCTATTCCCAACACTCCATTGCCTGGGGGCGGCTGGGTTGCCCACATCCCATAACTACAATCAGTATATTGACTGGCTGATTTGGGGTAGGGAAGTTGTATTGCCTGTCCTACCATAAGCGTGTAGGTACCTACTGTGTTACTGTAACGCGGAAGCTAGCTGGGTTGCCCACTTCCAAGGGCCAAATTTGGCATTTGATCGTCCTCAAAATTTCTAGATAGAAAGAAGAAGGGGGGGAGGGGTTTCTAGGTAGTATAGATATAAATCTATACTACGTTTCAATATGAAACTGAAATGTCCGTCCGCCGCCCACGACGTTTTGAGCAGAGGGAATTCATTTGAAAATCTGAAATTTTTGACAAAATACTTGTCTCCTTTTAGTTGAACTCGCAAGGTGTTCAACCCAATCGCACAAACCGGTGGGGGCTCAGTGGATCTAAAAAGGGGCTACAGGATGGGTTTTGGAAGAGTTGAGTGTCGTCTTCGAGCTATTTTTGGACGTAAAATCCATTTTTGGGACTCCTAAAAGCTTCCGACTTCACCGTTGGGATCCATGGGGCTTTTGAAGGAAGCCAGGAAGTCGAATAAGGACTCATTTTTCGAGTAACCTTGATAATTCATTTTACGGGGTCCTTCATCCGTCCAAACACTAGACATGAACATTTTAAAAAACAAATTTACCATGGGCCTGAGATTGAGCCTAGAATTCGAACGAAATTAACAAGCGGGGAACATACATGAGAAGGGGTGGAGGGGCGAAGGTGAGGAGGGCCGGAAATGCGCAAAGCCTCTCGGCTCAGTGCTCCAGCCAGATGCTCCTCTTGCGAGCCTTCTTTCTATTGTTGATAAGCTGTAATTATTTACTTAACTGAAGAAATGTGCAAAATTCATCTTAGCTTGAAGCGCTATTTTGTTTGCATAAACGGTACTATCTAATTCACATACCACGCGCCACTTTTATTTTTTCAAAATATAGGCGCTGTTATTTTTCTCTTTCTCCTAAGTATTAGGTTCACCCAGGTATTAAAAGTAAGGTCTTTGGATGGAGGGGGCGGGGTAGGGCCGGTCAAATTGAATCGCCCGGGCCGGTCAAAACCGCCTATCCGCCCCTGGTTCCTGTGGCAAGAGAGGGAACTGCCCCGAAGTAATACTCGCAAGTAGTTCCGGGACTGTTCTCCAAAAGAAGATGCGGAGTGGTGGTTTTAGTTGGAAGGCCAAACATTGGAGTCCAACACTACAGATACGGGCAGACCCGGTCAGTGCTCAGTTTGTTCAGTGCTCAGTCGTGTACAGTCGTTACGGAGTCGTGTCATAAAGCGACCTCCCTAAATTATAAACGATAGGCCGAGTTTATCGGTGAAGTGCCGTAGTGTCATGGCCACGAGGTCAAGGCGCGGGTCGAACGCCCTACCGCACGATGTGGAGCTTCAGGAAGTTTTGGCAGAGCAATTCTCTTTATATTGAGGGCGAAGAGGAAGAAGAAGGGGGTGGTCGTCGGGGGCGTTGAACGAGGGCAGTGCGATTTGTCTGGTGGTGGTGGGGGGGGGGGGGATCGATACTAGAGAGTTCTGTTGTACTTGAGACCTTTACGTTTGCCTAGTCCCTTCGACCTTCAACCGCCAAGCGGAAGGAAATGGGTTTTTTTTCCAATTTTCGAGAAAACTACTGTACTGTTACAGTAGTACAGTAGTAGGTAGGTACTGAAGGCGGCTAGCAGGGGCCTCACGCAAGGATTGGTGTGCAACGTAATAATGGCAGTTGTTGATGATGATGTTGACCGTTTGAACGTGGATGGAAAGTTGTTGAGATTCCGTCAAATAAGTCGAAGAATATGCCGACGCGTGAAAAAATATTTTCTCCTATCCATCATTACCTACCTAAAGGAATAACATTGGCATAGAAAAACACAAATAAGCACAAGCATAAAAAAAAATACAAATAATGCCTCAAATTGCCTGAAATGCCTCAAAGAGGAAATCATGGGGTCCGAAGTGATGTAAAAAATTCATAAACGAATAATTGGCAAAAATTGGCAAGATTTATTTTTTTTTTTACACATTCTGCAGTTCCGCCAGAATACGAGAAAAATAATGGCGTTGCTGGTTCATGTGGGGTCAAGGGTCGTTTTCACCTATCTTTATTTACGTTTAACGGTTTTCTCCAGTTTATGTACGAGTACAATTAAAGGAAGCAATACTGATAGGTAAATAGCTCATCGGCCCCACTGTGCGTCGGACGCCGTCGGTGCCTTATTTATCCTCTAATAATCGTATGGTGTCCTGGGATTGTGTGAGGTCTATCAATAAGGATAGAGAATCAAAATTGCCCATTCACACGGGTTTATTGGCATAGGAAATGGGAGTCCCATTTCCTATGCCGGTCCCATTATGGGACCGGTTTCGGGTTTTAGCCCATCATCAGCCTCTGCAATTTGCAGACTGCCAATCACAATTCGTACCTATCATAAATATCCTGGGCCGTATGAATTAATACAAAATTTGTATTATACATTTAATGTATAATACACTGCCAAGGCAATGGCACATGAGCTTCCTCGTGCCAAGTTCAAAATGAACGTAGTTGTCACTGTAACAAGAAAATTACGTTCGCGCATGCGCTGAGCGTACCGCTGATTCAATCTTAATGAAACTGATAGGGGACCATCTAGAGCTATACCCACACAATTCCTGAAAATTTGATTGAAATCCGATCAAAATTGTAAAAGTTATGCCTGTTTCAAGAATTTCACGTTAGCGCATGCGCAGAGCGTACCGCTGATTCTATTGTGATGAAATTCGTATGGGACCTCAAGGAGCCTTATCCGCATAATCCCTCAAAATCTGAGCTACATTTATTCAAAATTGTAGAAATTATGGCTGTAACAAGGAAATGCGGACAGACCCACAGACCCACAGACACTGAACCAAATTTGTTCAGTAGGCTATGAAACGCAAAATGCGAGTGGAAATTTTGAATTCGGACACCAAAAATGTTTTGGCTCCCGAAAGTGAACACAAGGCTTCCGCTGCTTCGCAGACTCGGAAGCAAAAATTACATGAGTCAGAATTAACAGGGTGAAATAATGCAAGAAACAGAATCATCATTGTTAAAATTCAACAACTATTCAATAATCCCAAGAAAAGGAAAAAGCCTCACCTTCTAAATCGCTCGTTCACACCAGGAGTTGATGAACCAGAAGTTAATACTAACTGAATGAACTGAAAATCGACCTGGAGGAATGTTGGCAGGTATTATTATTATTATTATTATTATTATTATTATTATATTATTATTATCTTAATGAAGCGGCACCAAGAAAGTGTCAAGCGATATACCCTCCATTGTGATGCTGGGGATAGCGCTTGGCCCTTTTTACCTGTTGCGGTATGACGAACCCCGGGTTCGTTGAACCAGGAGTCATTCTCTGAACTACTGCTCCTCTAAGGGAGCGATTTGGTGAACGAACTCCCTGAAAAGAATCGCTCCTTAGGAGTCGCTCACTCTTTCGCTCCCCATCACTAATTTTCAGTTCATTCAGGGCTTTCATGGGGCTAAAAATGGGATTTTTGAAGGATCCCTGGAGGCCATAATATGGCCAAAATATTATTTTCCGTGTGAAAAGTTTTATTTTTTATTTATTGACACAGATTTAATTTTCGTACAATTAACCTAAATCAAAGAATAAGAAACCCTTGTGTCAAATTTGCAGCGTTTTTGTTTCCTTCGTTATCAGTCTGACGTACGGTGGTCAAATGGGATTCCAGAAGGTCGTCGGGAGCGAGAAAGTTTGTTGTTGGTGTGAACGCGGCCGGCGGTGGTGTCCTTGACATTGTAAGCGATGGTTCGGGTCGATGAGACCGAAATTCCCCGCGACGAGACCGTCTTGTCATCCCCCCGTCGTCCTACTCGTATTTCACCTGCAATTTCCCCGACAACTCTCCCACTTTCGTTTACGTCATCGTTCTAGTCCCTAACGTCACTTTGGGGAGACGTCTCTTATTGTCTGTTTGACGTCCAATGGGCCCCGGAACCGACTGTCGAATAATACTTTTTTCTGAAAGAACTTCATAATTTGAAGGCATAGCAGTGAGTTTTGGGCTCCTATGGTGTAATACAAATTTCCAGGGCACTGTCGAAAATTTCAACTGGAGGGAAAAGTGGCGCCACTCTCTCATTGGCTGCTCACGGCCGCCATTTCTGCCGTCACCTCCGGCAGATTCCCGTCGGTCCCTTCTTATGCTAGCGCACTCTGGCGGATTAGTTATAGTGCCACCGCGGGAAAATTCAAAACGCCAAATATTCACTAGTGATTTCCTCTGCTCAGACACCTAATTTCTCAGTGCTAACTGTACTGAGTACTTTGTTCATTACTAGTTCAACTATGTTCGGCCGAATTTTCCCATTTCTCTGACCTAGTTCCGTGGCCCATTTAAAATAAAAACCATCCCAAGGCCATCCCTACGCCAGCCAACCCCCGACCGTATCCCACCTGGCCTCAGGCCCAACAACTCGTTTTCCCGTATAGTGCAGTTTTTTTTTCTAAAAAAATACAGATTTTTGTGTTGCTGGGGGGGGGGGGGGGGGGGTGCCGCGTAGCCTTCGAACAACACACTTGTCCCACAGCAGTCTCAACATCCAGTCAAGTACTCCAAACCCTGATTTTTGCTCCACTTTTGGAGCTTAGATGCGCCACGTGGAGCAACTTTTTGGTGGTTTCATATTTTTCTCGTCATCTACTCGCCGAAACGGATTTTTGTAATTTTTTTTCAAATTTTTCAGTGAAAGTTTAATTTCCGTTTTTTTCCACTTTAGGAGCCCACATACGCCACATGGAGCTACTTTTTGGTGGTTTCAAACTTTTCTCGTACCATGCTCGCCAAACTGGATTTTTAAAGGCCAATTTCAGATTTTTCCTACATGTGGAAGTACCCTAGAATAAAGATGACCAAATTAGATTTTATTCTCACACGCCCAAAATTTATTCACACCCCCCCCCCCCCTTCGTATTTGCAATTTACACGGTGAATTGGGCTCATTATCGTCATCCCGAACTATCCGTTCCGCCGTGGAAAACCGCTGATCCTTTTGAGGGTTGGTCGTTACGTTCCAGCCGATAGCGAGTACACCTCCCCCCCCCCCCCCTATACACACAACGTTATACGGGAACACCAGCTGCACGAGCGTGCCGGTGTTCAAGTTCAGTGGCCGGAACACTCTGATTTATGAGCACAATACGGACGTTGGTAGGAGTGATAGGGGGTGGGGGTTGTCAGGAGGGGGTGACTGGGGGAGGTCCCCTTAATTCGATTCAATTTACTCGGTTAATCGGTTAAGCTGATTAAACGCTTTTCTCTCGACTCGGCAAATATCCTCCCGCCCCCCTCCCCATGACGACAAGTCGCAAATCCCTCCGGTTTCCCTTCATCGCCCGTTCGCATACCGAACACGTCTCACAATATAATATTTACCTTCCCCTTACAAGATAATAACACGCTGCAAATTTTACACAAGGGTTTATTATTCTTTGATATAAACTATCCAAAAATTAATTATATGTATATCAAAAAAATTTAAATCAACTAATTAAAAAATATAAAGGTATTTTTTCTTGTAAAGTTTAGGAACGGATGTGGGACCCCGAAAAATGGATTATGCGTACAATATTACTCGGACAACGACACCTCATTCGACTTCCTGGTATCCCTCAAAAATCCCATTTTTAGCCCCATGAAAGCCCCATAGATCAGTACGGTGAAATCCGATGGTTCTGGGACCCCAAAAAATGGATTCTATGACCAAAAATATTTCGAAAACGACACCTAGCTCGACCCCTTAGCCGAAAACCAGACAGCACCCCCAAATGCCCCTCCCCCCCCCCCCCCCCCAACAAGCATCTCGATAATAATATTATCATAACTAGGGCTTGGCAGGATATGACCAATAAAATCTGGAAATATGACCAATAAATATGACCGTAATATGACCGAAAAACCGCAAAATATGACGCAAAAACATGCCCGGAAAAGTTAATAATATGCTAAAATATGCCCCCAAAAAATTGTGAGAGGGTCATGAAGGCAAGAAAAAATTGCATTGGGGTGCTCAACCAACTTTTTTATTGTTACAAGTCATCTTAGAAAATTATCAAACACATTGACCACATATTTAGACACTAAAATATTTACATAGTTAAATATTTACATATATAATTTACAAGAAATATTTACATAGTTAACTATTAGTTATGTACAAGCAGTTTCATATTAACGTCTTATTTACATATTTACAACATACCTACTAGTCAAAGGCTTGCACAACCAAGTGTTTTTCAATATTTTCGGTCTTGAAGCTGTGGCGCAAGTCACTCAGGAGAAGTTTCAAGCGTGAGAACGAACGCTCAACATCGACGGAAACCAATGGTAGAAATTTGAAGGAAGAAATTTCATGGGGAGTGTAGGAGAGTTCCGTTTCTGGTAAGTCACCTCCTAACACCCTGGCTACGTTGACGACAGTACCCCAGCCTGGGTTACGGCCAAGAACGAATTCGAGCTTGGTTTGAACAGCTTTCCCAATCTTCCCAGGCTACAAGGAAGCCTCTTCCTGAAATTGTTGAACCTCACTCACTTCAACCAGCTCCTTCTCTGAGGCCTCAAGCTTGAGAATCAACTGTGGGATCGACGCCATAATATGAGTTTTAATGAAGGCCAGCGTCGCTACAGTGTCCCTGTCCGCCATGCTTTTCTTTGCCTTAGTTATTTATTGGCTGCCATTCTCGTCGAACGAATCCACTACTGATTTGACAGCCTATAGGTGTTCAGCATAGTAGAGCGCTGCAGAAATCCTGGTTCCCCATCGAGTCTGGATTGGCTCAGGGGGCAGCGGCAGTACGGGATGTGCCAATTTAAAGGCGCGCACTCGGCTAGGTGCCTTTACGAAAAATTTTGTCCCTGCAGAAATGAGTTTGTTGACGCTGAGAGAGAATGCTAGTTGAGAGAATGTACCTATAGTGTTGATGTCAAAAAATCGTATAATATGCAGAAATATTGAAATAAATAGGAAAATATGCTGCCTATAAGTAGCCTATAGTAGCCTATAGTAGCGAAATGGCCCAAATATGCTCGTATCCAACAAAACCCCAAAATATTCAATTATATGCCCGAAAAACTCGAATTTGGATCATCCGATTTGCACAAACTTGGTATATTTAGGCTTCTTATAGGTTGGACATATCGGGAACGAAATATGCAAATATGCCATTTGCCGAGCCCTAATCATAACCGAACCCCCTCCCGTCCAAAACCATCAAAAGCCCCTCCTATAAACCCCTTTTCCCCTACAGAGCCCCAGGGGTTTGAGCGATCGGACAAAAAACCTTGCGGACACAACCCGATGATAAACCGAATATTTTGTCAAAATGTCAGTCTTCTTGGTCCTTAGTCAGGTGGGGCAAAGGCTATTTCGTCCCCGAATCCCCGAAATCATGACGTTTCGTCCCGGGCTCAAACGCCACGAGTTTTGACGGACATCGCCTGTGTCGTCTCAACTTAATTGCAAAGCCTAATTACTTAGAGAGTTAAAACCACGGCATGACTCGTCTCAATGACCTGATGTGTAAAGCACGACTCGTCTCAAGGGGAAGCAGTACTATAGTAGAAACCGTTCCGTACCAAATATTTTAATACGTTCCAGCACCGCCAGCAGTAACATTGAATTGCATTATTTATATTCCAATAACTTTTATATAACAAATCACTTTTCATCACTGAGGGGTTGAGAAATAACTTTCTCTCCAGAACAATGTGATTGATTTTTGGAAGCATTTTGGGAAACTTGGACCATTTTGTGCCTACATAGCTTGGTACCTATTTGATCGAAAATTAAACGTGAGTAGCGCAATTTGTTCAGAAATTTGTCCTTTTTAAATTTTAAATCGGGCTGATTTTCGATTGGTTGGATAGGGAAAAGGTTACAACCGAAAAACTTAGAAAAGTTCCAAAATGTCGTGGTTTTTTAAGGCCCCCTGAAGTTAGCACTGGGTTAATCAGTCCGACTTTTTGAATTTAGGGTCTCTGATGGGTCCCAAACGACCCACCAAAATGGCGGAAAGTTCCGATTTTTTGCAAACTCTAAAGGATACATTGACTGGGCTAGTACCTTAAAATTGGGCTGGACTTAAAATTGTTCAAAACTAGCAAATTGTGTCCTCGCTGGCTAATCATTTCACGGAGGGACATTATCCACTATGATAGTGGACGGAGCAGCTAGACCGACTGAATTCAACTGCTCGTGGAACGGAGACGAGTCAGGCTGTTAATGTTTGCGGACACAATTTGGGCTAAGATGACGATGCGGGCGACCATCACGAACCATTCAGATTCGAACCATTCGAATTTTTTACGGTCTCAGCTAATGTTGTTTCATTCCCTTTCAGGTGGTTGGTATGGTCGAAAGGTAGGAGAGGATGTCAGGAGTCGAGAGAGCGGATGGGGGCCAGCGTCAGCACCGGCCCCCCCTCGGCACCCCTGCCAGGGTGCCCCCCTCGCGCCCTGGCCGGCCCTGCCAAATTCACCTCAACAACCTCTGGTCCATCTGGTACGGGTTCTCCTCCACCGCTTTGCAATCCTACATCGCCGTTCACCTCTCCAAAAAAATACTTGGTAAGCCCTCATGCTTTGAATTTTAGCCAGGTTATTACCATATTGTCAACTGGGCCAATTTATCCTGGTTGGAATGGTGGATGGTTGAGGTCATTTCAGCGGCTTGAGCTTGAGTGCATGACACGTTTATGGGGCTTCGTTCTATCATCAGGCAGTCACTCTTGTGGGGCTGAAAATTCAATTCTTGATAGTGAAAATCCAGTTCTTGCGGCTGAAAATCTGATTCTTGATGTGCTGAAAATCCGAATCTTGATGGTGAAAACCCATTTCTTGAAGTGACTTCTCTTTGGGGAGTTGGGTTGACTGTTTTTTTTTTTTTTTTTTTTTTTGGTTTATTATTCTTGGAATAGTACACCTATGTTTTCGCGACGGAGGTCGACGACTCCGATCGGCCTCAAAATTTGACATTATCCGTTTCAAGATGTCTAGATTCCAAAACCGAAATGTCCGTCCGCCGTCCGGGCCGGTTTGGGCAGTAGGATTTTTTTTGTAAATCTGAAATTTTGACAAAATGCTCGGTTTACCATCTAGTTGTGCCCGTAAGGTTTTCAGCCCGATCGCTCAAACCCGTGGGGCGCTATGGGGCGCAAATGGGGCTACGGGAGGTTTTTTTTAAAGCTTCTGGCTATGGGATCGAGTTAGGTGTCGTTTTCGAAGTATTTTTGCACGTAGAATCCATCGATCCAATTTCACTGTTGCGATCTATAGGGCTTTCATGGGGCTACAAATGGGATTTTTGAAGGATCCCAGGAGGTCAAATATTTTTCAAGTAAAAAACAAAAAATTTTGGGAAAAAAATGTTTGAAAAAAAATTCAAAAAAAAAACAAAACTATCTAACATTTTTTTTTATTGACAGAATTAAATGTCTGCACAAGTAACCTATATCAAAGAATAATAAACCCTAGTGTAAAATTTGCAGCGTTTTCAAGTAGGTACGACATCGGCTGACGTTTTCGTGCGATTGATACAAGGGCTGAGGCTGACGTTTTGGATGTCGCTAATATTATTTTGATACTTACGTAGAATCGACACTTTCCTTCAAATTACTTAAATTACTTTTATTTATTTATTTTTTTTCTGAAACAAATTTTCGAAAATTTAACTAAAAAGTAATTATTGGTAGGTACATGTATCAATTGAGGTGCACTCGGAACCCAATAAAGGCTGGTATAATATACCTATATATTATCGTATCGTATATTTCTACGGCGGTTGGCTGATATCCTCTCCCTCCATTAGTTGGGCTCCCCATCATTTTGCAGTTCCCTGGTTCGAACGTACAGACTGCGCCCTCCACGCATTCTATTGGCACTTTCGTGCAACCACGTGGGACACACCCCTCTCGCCGAACATAGTGTTCTCTCAATCTCTCACAATTCCACCGCCGCAGATGAACGCACAATCTTGGCTAGTCCTATTCTTTCTTTTGGTTCATTATTCTTGGAATAATACTGGTTTATTATGGTTATTTAATACTGGAATAATTGTGGTTTATTATTCTTGGAATAATACACCTACGTAGTCGCGACGGAGGTCGACGACTCGGATCGTCCTCAAAATTTGACATTATCCGTTTAAACAGGTCTAGATTCAAAACGCTGCAAATTTTACACAAGGGTTTGTTAATCTTTGATATATAGGTTACGTGAGCAGAAAATTAATAATGACAATGAAAAAAATTACAAACACTTTTTTTTTTTTTTTTTTTTTTAAATGTGTTTTTTGGAATTTTTTTGTTTCAAATTTTTTTTAATTCTTTATTTTTCACTTGAAAAATATTTAACCTCCTGGGACCCTTCAAAAATCCCATTTGTAGCCCCATTTTAGCCCCATAGCGCCCCACCGGTTCGGGCGATCGGACTGAAAACCTTTCGGGCACAACTAGATGGTAAACCAAGTATTTTGTCAAAATTTCAAATTTTATTAAAAAAATGCCTACTGCCCAAAACGGCCCGTACGGCGGACAGACATTTCGGATTTAAAATGTAGACCTCTTGAAACGGAAAATGTCAAATTTTGAGGCCGATACAAGTCGTCGACCCCCGTCGCGAAAACAGGTGTATTATTCCAAGAATAATAAACCAAAACCAAACTGTCCGTCCGCCGTCCGGGCCGTTTTGGGCAGTAGGACTTTTTTTTTTTAAATTTTAAATTTTGAGAAAACACTTGGTTCACCATCTAGTTGTGCCCGCAAGGTTTTCAGCTCGATCGCCCAAACCCGTGGGCGCTATGGGGCTAAAATAGGGCTACGGGAGGGGTTTTTGAAGGTTTTCGGCTATGGGATCGAGTTAGGTGTCGTTTTCGAAGTATTTTTGGACGTCGATTCCATTTTTGGGGATGCCGTAACAATCCAGTTTTGCTGTGGGGATCTATAGGGCTTTAAAGCCCTATAGAATTCATGGGGCTATAAATGGGATTTTTGAAAGAGCCCAGAAGGTCAAAATTTTTTTTCACTAAATGTGTTCCGAGTGAAAAAAAAAATTTTTTATTGACAAAGAATCTTTGGAAAATTCGGATCTACCTCAAAATTTGACACTATCCGTTTCATGACGAAGAATAATAGAAGAATTCTTGTGCAGAATTTGCAGCGGTTTTTTTCTTCAAATTTTAGAACTCTTAGAATTACTACCCTAGACTCCTAGAAGTACTAGGTACTTACCCTAGAATAAAGTTGACCAAAATCGTGTCACTCTTCTCTTCCTCCTCTTTGGATGGCGGCTTTAAGTAACATAAAGTAGATATTTCAGGCCGACTTGTAGAGAGAAGATATCTTCTTTATTGAAGTACCTACTTGAATAAAAAGAAAAAAACGCTGCAAATTTTACACAAGGGTTTATTATTCTTTGATATACGTTACTTGTGCAGAAATTTAATTCCGTCAATGAAAAAAATATAAAAAAATTTTTTTTTTTTTGATTTTTTGTTCAAAAATGTGTTTTTTTCAAAAACTGTATTTTTTACTAGAAAAATATTTAACATCCTGGGATCCTTCAAAAATCCCATTTTTAGCCCCACGAATGCCCTAAACATCGCCCCAGTGAAATCGGATCGTTCCGGGACCCCAAAAAATGGATTCTACGTCCAAAAATACTTCGAAAACGACACCTAACTCGATCCCATAGCTAAAAGCCTTCAAAAAACCCCTCCCGTAGCCCCATTATAGCCCCATAGCGCCCCACGGGTTTGGGCGATCGGACTGAAAACCTTACGGGCACAACTAGATGGTAAACCGAGCATTTTGTCAAAATTTCAGGGGTTCCCAACCTTTTTTTACCTCGCCCCCCCTAGGTCGGTGTGAACACCATTGCGCCCCCCCCCCCCCCCTTGTTCTATGTAATTATACTCTCCCCCTCCTCAAAAATGCTAAGTGTAAGTATAATCATGGTATCATTTTAATGAGTAGTATTTTAATTCAAATTCAAACGGAACTTTTTATTTGTTGTTGTATTCATGTTGGCAAACACTCACGCTCCAGCCTATTTACCTACCTAAATAATTAGGAATGGAAGCTTTTCTGGATTATTTTTTTGTTTTTATCGATAGAAGACGTCCAAATAATACTACAAATGTGGTTAAAACACAAACTGCAAGCTCGTATGAATTTATAATATTTATGGAAAAATTTCTATTTGAATTTTGGCGGAAACCCGAGGTCAGCTCCTATTGGTCGAAGAGTTGGCCACCATTACAAAACTAAAAAATGAAGAATCGGTCATTGGAATAAGTTAATTTATATCACAAATAAGTTGAGTAAATAAGCATGATCACATTCAAAACAAAGCGAACACGGCCATTTTCGCGTAACTCCAGTGTCATCAGAGCCAAATGCCAAGAAAAAATCGACCTGCACTCTGTTGTTTTTTGATTGGAAACCGGAACCACTATAGGTGACGTCACCTACAGCGGTTTTTGAATCGGCCAGAATTACTTAAGATGATTATAAACTACGTGAAAGACTTTTTGTCAGTTTTTGGGCCTCGATCGCGCCTCCCCTGGAGACCCTTCACGCCCCCCCCCCCCCCCCAAGGGGGGCGTGCCCCCCAGGTTGGGAATCCCTGGTCTAGGTTTATGAATATGATCACGTATGGAGATGACTTGAGCGGACTTACCATTTTCTGAAATATTTTTTTCTCGTCTTCACTCTGCTTTTTGTTTTTTGCTTGAGGTGCTTAAACATTTCATTCTCTTACTCAAGGTATTTTTATTTTTTCTCTGCTTCATTCTTTCTTTTAACTTTAGTCGTTAACAAAAATTTTGTCACATTTAATGTGATTCGTTTACTACCTATGATTTTGTTTTGTAAGTAGCAGATGTACTTGTCGATCTCTAAAAACTAGTCCCTAGGTCAAACTTGAATAGCTGTCCCTTGTTATGTGGACCGTAACGTGTTTTGAGGAAGATTTCCTCTCATGATACCATGTGTATTCTTCAAATGCCAATGTGACTATAATTTTACAGTCATTTAATATGAAAATTAAATATTTTTTTGGAGTGCAAACTTGTGGGTGTTTTACCAGGATATCCATTTGAACGTGAGGTAATGTGCTTTTAACGGCTGTACCGGTTTTTGAGTGTTTTTGACCAGAACAGATTATTAAACCTGGTGTGAAGTGTTGTGAGGGCATGTCTGACAGGGGGCGGACTCTTGCCCCATCGCCTGGGGCAAGAGTCCGCACGAGAAGGGTTTTGAAAAATCGTCATAGCGCTTTTAATTTCCATGGAAAATTCATCAGATTCACAGGGGATGTGAGGAAGATGCTCTTCTATCAGAGAGAAGAGGAAAATTCTGGAAATTCGCAACTCAGTTTTCGGGAAGTGGAAAAAACCAACTAGTGCGGACTTCTGCCCCCACCTCCCCTAAGTACCTACTTCAAAAAATCAAGTTTTGAGCTCTTTTTTTACGATTCCGGAACACTGTGCGGCAGACGGACATAGTTTTGAAATCTATGCGTGATGAAACGTTTTGAGACCGATCAAAATAGTCCATCCCCCCCCCCCCCCCCCCCCATCGCTAATACGTAGGTGAATTATCCGTAGAATAATGAACCGAAATTCCACTTGCGATTTACGTTTCAGGACCTCCTGTTCAAATTAAATATTGATAGGTACCTTGCCCGTCTATCTAACTCAGGTTTTTGTTCGTAAACGAGGGACTGGGGGTCGTGGCGTACCTCTGTAATCCGGCTACACGGAGGTCTGGTGATGAGGACGATTTGAGGTGTTGAGACATGCACGATTGAGGAGACTACGGCAACCTTCGTGACGGCTGCAGCGATGTGTATCTTCAAGTTGGTTGGCGGGCAAGTAATCCGCAAGACGATGCGCGGGTGTCACACTTGACGAGCTCGGTTGGTAACCCAGCAGCGTTGGAGCGTCAAGATGGGGTCCTTGCAAGGTCGACCGAAGCTGGAGCAAGTCTGACACGCTGCAACCTTGATTCATGCGAATTGAACTTGCCACCGACAGGAAAATCCTCCTGCAGTCCTGCACCAAGAGAATTGGACAATCACCATAGTTTTTTACTTTTTATT
This sequence comes from Pilophorus perplexus, assembly GCA_955831195.1. Lineage (NCBI taxonomy): Eukaryota > Metazoa > Arthropoda > Insecta > Hemiptera > Miridae > Pilophorus > Pilophorus perplexus. The sequence goes on along the minus strand of OY037007.1, from coordinate 14,056,512 downwards.
TTACAGTTTATTATTCTTGGACTAAGACATCTAGTAATCGCGACGGGTTCGAAAATTCTGATCGGCCTCAAAATTTTACATTAGTTTCAAGAAGTCTGGATTTCCAAAAACGAAATGGCCGTACACCGTTCGAGCCGATTTAGGCAGTAGGATTTTTTTTTTTTTTTTAGAAATCTGAAATGTTGACAAAATACTTGTTTTACCATCTAGTTGTGCCCGCCAGGTTTTCAGCCCGATCGCCCAAACCCGTGGGCGCTATGGGGCTAACATGGGGGTACGGGAGGGTTTTTTTTTTTTTTTAGGTTTTCGGATATGGGGTCGAGTAAGGTGCCGTTTTTGAAGTATACCTACTTCGAACAGTCCATTTATTGGGGTCACAGAACGATCCGATTTCACCATTACGATTTATGGGGCTACAAATGGGATTTTTGAGAGATCCCATGGGGTCACATAATTTCCGAGTAAAAAAAAAGTTTGAAAACATTTTTTTTTTTTTAATATATAAAACTTTTTTTTTAAATAATTTTGAAACAATTATTGTTTTATTGACAGAATTAATTTTCGCACAAGTAACCTGGGGCTACAAATGGGATTTTTGAAGGATCCCTAGAGGTAAAATATTTTCCGAGTAAAACGTTGAAAACAAAAAAGTGTTTTTTTTTTTTTTTTTTTTACTTTTATAAGTAACTTATATTAAAGATTAATCAACCCTCGTGTAAAATTTGCAGCGTTTTCCCTATTTTTCACGTTTTTAATGCGCAACTTTGTAGCACCATACCATTTTTCTATCTTCCGTGGGCACTCTCTAATCGCTCGCCGGCTGACATCACTTCTGGTTCGTTCCTGTACAACCCCCACCAAGCTTTAGGGCTCCTTATTGTGCCCTGGGATTGTCCACGTCAGTCGGATGTTAGCTCATGTATTGGGCAGTTTGTGGGACCATGATGGCCGAACTCGCCGCAAATCCACGTGGGAAGCTCGCACGAATTATGCGGATTTTGCTTTTTCCTCTGGATTCCGACACGGCGCATCCACGTTTTCTTCTGAAGGAGGTATGGAAACCACCAGTGCAGTAAAAGGGACTCGGTATCTGGACATTTCATAGTGGTACTGACGTCACGCCCTTTTTTGTACAGGATCCACTTTCTACCCTCCTCTACTGACTTTCCTCGTCTCCAGAGTTTCCCTCGTCATTGCTTTGGAAACATCGTCGTAAACGTTCACTTCGAGGTACGAGTTACTCTTCTTTTTGGCTAAACAGGATTTCATAATAATCCGGACTTTTGCGATTACCCTTACGGATTATCTGTTTTAGCCTCCAGATATAACTCCTCGGAGGCGGCTAGTAAGGGACGAATCTGGGGCCCAGGAGACACCCCCACGACGTTGGTTCGAAAGTTTCCACAACGTTAATAATTTCTCTATTAATCCTGAAACTTTGTTCAGAGATCTTCATACATTTAAAATTTATTTCATCGCGAGTTGCGCTTTCCCTTCTTGGTGGAAAGTAATTTACTTTAATTTTTTTTAAACATTTTGAGGTTCTATTAAGAATCCTGGATCTAAAGCTTGAGTGTAAGAGTGGCCACTCCATTATTTCAATTATTTTTCCTTTGTTATTTCTCGTCTGAGAAGACGCTTCGAAAGGACTTAATTATTTATTTATTTATTTTTTTTTTTTTGTAAAATAAAACCAGCATAATAAAATATTATTGTCCGATATTAAGGGTCTCAGTCTCCTATTCTTCTCAGTCAACTCCCCCTCCTCCTTCTTGTCGCTAGCAGAGGAGTATAAATTAATATTGTAGCGGGTAAATCTATCAGTACCGTTACAACTTTGCGCACGATCTGACTTAGGGGTCACATTCTACGTCCTGACACCCAGAAAAAAAACTCCGTGCCCTTCGGTGAACACAGCGACTTTTTTGTTAGATTTCTGATTTTTTTTTTTTTTTTTTTTTTTCAGTAATGAAAATGTAAATTGTAGTATTGTAAATCTATTAAGGGCAATTTAATGAAGAGAATATTTTTAATGTCTTCGGATACATAGCCGGAATACAAATCAATCGTGGTTTAAGGCTTAAATAAAATCTGGGGCTTTCCACGGCTAAAAACTGCGCTGTTGAAAATGCCTAGTACTTCCAACTTTCCGCCCCACTTCTCTCCTCCAGACAGCTCGAAGCGACAAAGCCAGTATGGTTTTTGTTCATATGTAGGTACATACAAGCTAAAGAATCAACATTAAACCGATCGGCCAGTTGCGTTTTTTACTTTTTGGAATGGCTCTTTTAATGATTAGGTATTCTACATTTTGCTTCCGAGTCTGCGAAGCAGCGGAAGCCTTGTGTTCACTTTCGGGAGAAAAAAAATTTTTGTTGTCCGAATTTAACATTTCCACTCGCATTTTGCGTTTCATAGCCTACTGAACAAATTTGGTTCCCTGTCTGTCGGTCTGTGGGTCTGTCCGCATTTCCTTGTTACAGCCATAATTTCCACAATTTGGAATGAATTTAGCTCAAATTTTGAGGGATTATGCGGATCAGGCTCCTTGAGGTCCCATACGAATTTCATCGCAATTGAATCAGCGGTACGCTCTGCGCATGCGCTAACGTGAAATTCTTGTAACAGGCATAACTTTCTCAATTTTGATCGGATTTCAATCAAATTTTCAGGAATTGTGTGCGTATAGCTCTAGATGGTACCGTGTCAGTTTCATCACGATTGAATCTGCGGTACGCTCAGCGCATGCGCGAACGTAATTTCCTTGCCACAGCCATAACTCCTACAATTTTGATCGGATTTCAATAAAATTTTCAGGAATTGTATGGGTATAGCCCTAGATGGTTCCCTATCAGTTTCATCACGATTGAATCAGTGGTACTCCCTGCACATGCGCGAACGTAATTTTCTTGTTACAGTTGTTACGTTCATTTTGAACTTGGCACGAGGAAGCTCATTTGCCATTGTCTTGGCAGTGTATTTTTCCTGGAAAGGTCGTGCTTCAAAAGTTACGAAAATAGGACAACATTGCAGAAAACCCGTCTCTATTATTAAATATGTATAAAACGCTGTATAAATTTTATAGGGCCTTAGGAAAAATACAATATTCAAATTCCGAGGTCAGGCGGGGTACATGACATGGGCTGCTTCGCCATCCGAGGACAAAGGAGGAAAAAATTAAATATCGCTTAATGACGCTGAATTAATTTTTGCACAATCAACCTATATATATCAAAGAATAATAAACCCTTGTGTAAAATTTGCAGCGTTTTCCATAATGGGCCATCTCTCAACTCTGTCCTAATCCTGTAATTTCTCTGTCAGGGACCCAATTGCCAGTATTGCCATCCCAAATCTGGTGCCGTAGGCCCCGCTGATGCCTATCTCGCCTTCACTTCCATCGCAATTTTCGCCCTCATCATGCATCATACCGTCCAACATCCCCACCCCCTATTACCCTCTACCAGTTCCCTGTTATTGACACCGTGATGGCGAGGGGGGTGGCTGTTGTCATGGATATCGGCCGTGAAGATGGGGTGGGGGATCGTGCCACATTCATCACACGCACCTTCGTGCAATGTCACCCTCAAACCCCCTCGCACCCTCACATCGTGTCTTCCGCCTTCATGCCTTCAACTGTCGAGTTAATCCCCACATCGCCTTCAGCTCTCCCTCGAAAAGTCCTCGTCAGAAAGTTTCAAGACCAGTCAGACTTCCTTTTTGCATGGAAGTGACCGTTATGACCTCTTCCGTCACTGAAGAAGAGATGGAAATAGTTGATCACCATAGAAGTTATCAAACTAGGGTAGATCATCTTCTTCAAAAGGAAAATGTATCAATATGATGCAAATAAATTTTATTTTTTCCCAATGACGAGCTGCAAAATTACGTTAGGTACTCAAAGGTACGAAATTCAAAACGTAAACAATCCATTTCGATTTTTTTAAATCATTGTAAAGGACGATAAACTAACTTGAACTAAACTAGACGTTAAACTGTTCGTTTTTTTAACTGTTAGACAGAAGACAATTCCAACATTTTGAGGATTTAAAATTTCCAACATTTTGTTAGGTAGGTTCTCAAACAATGTGTAAAGCGTTGAATTATGTGTCAAATTCGATTGATCTCCCTCACAATGTAGGGTCAGTTCCCATTATATTAAACATAACATTTTTATTATAATGTTTTATTATAATGTCCAAACATAAGATTAAATTCGGCAATGATCAAGATTTGATTAAATCACAAAGAAAACGAACAAACAATCCACTCGAAAAAACTAGTGTGAAGTTGATTCGGAGTAGGTATAAATTTGTGTGACGATCATTCGGAATTTTCAAAATAAAACCAAACTGAGAAGGATTAACTTGCAACAAGTGCTTGCTGGCCAAGAAAAACTGTTCTTCGTGAGAAATAAAAAATAAAAAAATGAAAAAAATCAACTGCTTACATTTTTTATTGCCTCCGATGTTCATTATCAATCACGTTGATTTTCCTAGGGTGAAAATATGTTTGATTTTATTTTTGTGCAGATTTTTCATAAAATCTTTATAAATGAATCGATTTAAATAAAAATTCTGAGTATCGATGACTGATCGACGATCAGACAATAATAATTCCGTCCGCCGTCCAGGCCGTTTTGGGCAGTAGGAATTTTTTTAAAAATCTGAAATTTTGACAAAATACTTGGTTCACCATCTACATAGTTATGCCCGCAAGGTTTTCAGTCCGATCGCCCAAACCCGTGGGGCGCTATGGTGCTAAAATGGGGCTACAAAAGGGGGGTTTTGAAGGCTTTCGGCTATGGGATCGAGTCAGGTGTCGTTTTCGAAGTATTTTTGGACGTAGAATCCATTTTTTGGGGTCCCGGAACGATCTGATTTCACTGGGGCGATCTTTAGGGCTTTCATGGGGCTAAAAATGGGATTTTTGAAGGATCCCAGGATGTTAAATATTTTTCGAGTAAAAAATAAAGAATTTTTGAAAATAAACATTTTGAAAAAAAAAATCCAAAAAAAAATTTTTTTGAGATAAAAATCAAAAAAATTTTTTTTAATTTTTTCATTGACAGAATTAAATTTCTGCACAAGTAACGTATATCAAAGAATAATAAACCCTTGTATAAAATTTGCAGCGTTTTTTCAAAAGTCAACATATCCTAGGCCTTTTTCGATCCCTTTTATTAGCGATTGTTGCAAAACTACACTTTTCCAAAATTGATAATTTGGCTTTGTATTCATTTTCGAGTTTCTTCCTTTCTCCAAGAGATGGCGCATTGGTCAGTATTGGGAAGCTCGTCATGATGTCTGGCATGGAGGAATAGAGGTATAGAAGGAGGAATAGAATAGACTCTATTCCTCCATGGATGTCTGGTATCTGGAGATGGTGCAGCCGTATGTTAGCACCCAGCGGTTCTCCTTAGATCCTGTGTTAATGATGCCCTACCTATTGGCCTTTGGATTTCCACTGTTAGTTTCGATTTGTTCTCTGTTACTCTGTGGTTTCGATTTAGGGATGTCCACACTGAAGAAAAATATCGATATTCGATATATCGATAGTTTAAAAAATATCGTTTTACTAGGTCGATATATCGTAGAAAAATATCGATATTCGATATATCGTTTACAAAATATCGGATATGTCCAAATTTAAAAAAAAAAATCCATGCCTTTCACGACTTTTGATTACTAGTAAATAAATTAAGGTTATACATTCTTCGAATAATCTGTAATGAGTAGGTAATTATTTGTAAAATCAAGGAAACGATTTATTTGCTTAGTTTATATTGTTCCGACAAAACATTCAGTACATGATTAATATTTTCTGCCTATGCAACTCGTTGATCGTACCTATTTGATTTGAAATACCTTCCGTACAGTTACCTACACGTTCTTTGATCCTATTTCTATAATACAGAAATATGATATATTATAGCTGGTGTTCGGATTTATGTCGGATCTCTCTCAAAAATATCGGTTCCCGGTATTTTAAAAATAATATCGATATATCGATGGAAAAAATATCGCTCAAAAATATCGATATATCGGCGGGAAATATCGATATTTCGATATATCGATATTTTTGAGCATCCTATTTCGATTATGTTTAGTTTATCTTTGTGGCTGGTGTTGTGTTTAGCTTATTTTCGTCAACTTTCTTGTTAAACCGTGTTACAAGTTAATTCTGGAGTTCTCCATTGGCCATATGGAAGGAACTGTAAGCCTTCTGAACTCGGGTTCAAGGAAAAAGAAGTCGACACTGCCAGACGAAGAGAAAAGACGAAAAATTGCCAAATATGGTGACTATGATCCACACCTTCACCAATTGAAAAGTAAGCCGTCCTTGTCAACACGACAGCAAAAACCAACGATGTGGGCGCTTAACTTGGGCCGATATTGCTTCAAACCGTGCGTGTATTTACGTCGTTCAAGGTAAAACCGAGCAGGATACTGTCTTGATGCGATTTATATCAGCAGTACCGCCTCAGATGAGGATAAGGATTATAATTTAGAAATTTAATCTATACCACTAATTCTCGACGTGTCTGTGGCTGGCTGGCTGACTATGTATGTCAGAACCCTTCTCCTCCTAAACGGTAGGTAAGCGATAAAAATACGGCGATTTTGGTTTATTATTCTTGGAATAATACACCTATGTTTTCGCGACGGAGGTCGACGACTCCGATCGGGCTCAAAATTTGACATTATCCGTTTCAAGAGGTCTACATTCTAAATCCGAAATGTCCGTCCGCCGTACGCCGTCCGCCGTCCAGGCCGTTTTGGGCAGTAGGAATTTTTTTTTAAATCTGAAATTTTGACCAAATACTCGTTTTACCATCTAGTTGTGCCCGCAAGGTTTTCAGTCCGATCGTCCAAATCCGTGGGGCGCTATGGGGCTATAATGGGGCTACGGGAGGGTTTTTTTTTTAAGACTTTTAGCTATGGGATCGAGTTAGGTGTCGTTTTCGAAGTATTTTTGGACGTAGAATCCATTTTTTGGGGTCCCGGAACGATCCGATTTCACTGGGGCGATGTTTAGGGCATTCGTGGGGCTAAAAATGGGATTTTTGAAGGATCCCAGGATGTTAAATATTTTTCGAGTAAAAAATACAGAATTTTTGAAAAAACACATTTTTGAACAAAAAATCCAAAAAAAAATGGTGGACCATTCAGCAACCAATAGGGGGGTTTAGAACCCCGTTCGAATAAGCGATTGGCCGAGCGAAGCGAGGCCTTATGTCTTAGTGCTAGTAAATAAATAAAAGGAGATTCAGTGTGAACAGTTAAGATTAAGATTCGAAATAAAAGGCTTAGATGAGGGTGATCCCTCGTGTAGTGTTGTTAATCACCGAAATATCCTTATTAATGAACTCAACTGCGCTGAACTGATACGTTTCTCAATCGGTAGGACATTTACCCCCTCACTTTCTGCTTTCCATGCCAATGGGGTCTGTTTATAAGCCCTGAGCCTCTTCACGCCCATTTACAACAGATACCTTCCTAACTACCAGGTTCCCTCCCCCTAATTGCGGGTCGATTTATAGTTGGATTGAAACCTCCCCTGAACAAACGCCCACTTCCCTTTCACGTTCTTCGATCTGTTGGCTCGTTAAGGGTTGAAATTCAACTGATGGGACAGAGTTATTCGCTCGGACTGTTCCATTAACCGAGGCCTATTCATAAGCTACAAACCCTCACATTTGTTGACAAATGTTGCATCTTCAACACCACTTAGCGTATTATGCGTTTTGTGATTTTCTAACTATAAACGATCAATTTCGGGAACATTTTAATGACATGTTGCCAGTTTTTTCAAATATCAAATTCCACCGATGGGGCTGATCCCCCCCCCCAATTTTTTGAAGTTCCAAATGAACTTGTGCGTGGCAGCGCAATTAGAACCACAATGGCCGTCGCACACGATTTCGAAAATTTATATGTTCCAGGAGAGTGATACATTAAAATTTAATGTATCACTCTCCTGGAACATTGAAATTTTCGAAATCGTGTTTAATGTTCTCTGCTTGTCTTTGAACCTCTGAAAAATTAGGAGGTCGGTCAGAGACAAGCAATGAACATGAGTGGGTAAAAAAGTACCGCTCCATATAAACTCTACAACGCTTATTAAGTTATTTTTTACGCTTTAATTGAGCGGTTGAGTCTTGGAAAAGGCATGAGCACTTTTATTACCATTCACTCTCCTGGCACTTGGCAAATCACTCATAAACCTTATTTCTAACTAGCTGGAGGCACCCATGCTTCGCACGAAATATCAAATTACCGTCCACCAACTATTAATAATTCAACCCATGCTTCACTCGGAACACCCATGGCAACCCGTCAACTCGTAACAGCGCTTGTTGACCCGTTTCTTGTCATGCAGTATCAAACTACTTCGAATCGAAGGCTCGTGAGTCGCAACTGAAACGGAAATCGGTTGGCAACCAAGGTAGTAAAGGAATTCAGAGAGGGGCTTGATGCATAATGTTTAGGCTATAAACGTAAAGTTCGCTCCTCCTCATGGTAAAGTCTGGAATCCATATCAGCCGGATATTTTGATCTCTATCCCTATTATAAGTATTCCAACTTAGTACGATTCACCTATTTTCTAACTTAAGGGAAGATGTTTTACCTTTTTTTAAACTTCCCATACCGCCAGTAAGTCATTTAAGTGGGAATTTGTTCATTTGCAGATTGCTGGGAGTTGCCTTGGGGGGACAACTCCGCAGCCCGACTCGACCTCCAAGTGTGCCTGATTCTCACAGGGCTGGCCATCGTCCTTCTGCCCTTCTTTTTCTTCTGCTGCATCGTAAAAGTCGGGAATTTGGCCAACGACGGCTTCAAACTCGGACGGAATCTGAGCGCTTGCGGGGCCGAGCCGGAAGATTCGACCGCTGCCGGGCCTAGAGGTTGTCGGAGCTTGTGGCGTCACGGAGGGCCGACTGCCCCATTCCTACATCTGGTCATCTCGTTCTGCCTTCTCCTCCCCAACCTTCTCATGCAAGCTATGCTCATAAAAGCTGATTACATGCCTAGAGGTAGTATTGGATGGATTCTGTCAGACTTGCGCTTAACCTCACTCTTTTGAGCATCTATACATGCGTACACAATTTTTCAGATAACGTTTGGAAAACAGACCTGGACTTCATCATCTCATCTTACGACAGGCTAGTTGTTCTGAGTTTCATGACTCCGAGCAGCCCAGCCGATACCAACATCACCAGACCAACTCTTCCCACTACGCCGATGACTCCACAAAGCATGCTGCTCACTTCCAACAACGACTACGACTCCATTTACGGTAATTACTGAGCATAGTACGAGAAAAGTTCGAAACCACCAAAAAGTTGCTCCACGTGGGGCATGGAAGCTCCAAAAGTGGAGAAAAACAAAATATTAAACTTTTTCTAAAAAAAAAAAAAAATGTGAAAAAAATACCAAAAATCAGGTTTGCCGACTAGATGACGAGAAAAATATGGAACCACCAAAAATTGCTCCACGTGGAGCATCTAAGCTGCAAAAATGAACAAAAAATAGGGGCTGGAGCAGTGGACAGGATATTGGGGTGGTAGTGGGCCATGGGTTGCCCGTCGGGGACGCGGTTCCCCCCCCCCCCTTCCCCCTCCAACACAAAGATCTGTATTTCTTTAAGAAAAAACCAAAATGCACCATATGGAGAAATGAGTTGTTGGGTCTGAGGACAGGTGGGATACGGTCGAGGGTTGGCTGGCGTGGCCAGTGGCCCCTAATACGCATCAGATGCGTATTGTAGATTCTACAAACTATCGTCACTCAAGTTCTAACACCACGTAGGTAATTGCCAATTTAACGAAAAGTTTTTCATTCCATTTGATAGGTATTAACATAGCCGAAAGCATGGTAACCATGCTAAGGTCACCTGCATGGAGTAAGGGAAGGATCCCTTCCTCCATGGGTCACCTGGAAACATAAACGAGGATAACGCGATCGTGTAACTGACAAAACAGTTTTTTGCCTCCTGTATAGTTGCGCGAGTCCCAATTACGTGTGTTAGAAGTTAAGTGACGATATAGGTATTATATGCACCTACCTATTTATAATATATATGTCTATAATATAGACATATATGTTATAAATAGTAGTTGATGGTGATGTTGACCGTTTCAATTAATGTTGTTGGAAACTTGTTGAGGGTCAGTCAAATAAGACGAGATTGTTTTGCCGACGTTTCAAGAGATATATTCTCCTATCATCAGGGCCTAATGAAATGAACAAAACACGAATTTACACTTTGAATTTAACAATTGATGAAACTATATGATAAATTTACAAACTTTAAAAAATTTACTTACAAGTGCAGGAAAAAGGGCAGCACACGATGTGAGCCGTCGCTGTCGTACAAATATACTAAATAATATGTAGGATGCAGACGTACAGAAGGAACTGACAATTTTCGATGGTGGGGGTTGATATATTTTTTTTTTTTTCCCCCCTTTAGAAAGTGGTAAACAGAACTCAAAGGATGCCGACTTTTTGTAAGGTTTGAGGGTTGGTCGGTGAGCAGGCAATTAGGCGTTAACGGTTTCATGTCGGCGGTCTCCCTTTGTGGATTAAGTCAGAGTAACATTTACTGAGGTGATTGACATCTGTTCTGAAGTACAGACGGTCTGCGGTCTGTTTGATGTTTGTTGCGTTCAATATGGATCATTTCCAACATCTCCCGCTTGAAAAGGATGGGTTCTTTACCAATGATCTTGGCTTTATTAAATTGAAATTTATGTCCAGCCTCCCTAGAATGGATAGTCAAGGCGGTGGACGTGGGTTTTACTGGACCAGAGCTCTCTTTTTCATGAGTATTGATACGCTTTGACATGAAATTTGCAGTATGGCCAATATAGCGTTTGGGACAATTTTGTTGACATGGGATGTCGTAAATTATGTCGACCAACCCTCAAACCTTACAAAAAGTCGGCATCCTTTGAGTTCTGTTTACCACTTTCTAAAGGAAAAAAAAAAAAAAAAAAAAAAAATCAACCCCCACCATCGAAAATTGTCAGTTCCTTCTGTATGTCTGCATCCTACATATTATTTAGTATATTTGTACGACAGCGACGGCTCACATCGTGTGCTGCCCTTTTTCCTACACTTGTAAGTAAATTTTTTAAATTTTGTAAATTTATCATATAGTTTCATCAATTGTTAAATTCAAAGTGTAAATTCGTGTTTTGTTCATTTCATTAGGCCCTGATGATAGGAGAATATATCTCTTGAAACGTCGGCAAAACAATCTCGTCTTATTTGACTGACCCTCAACAAGTTTCCAACAACGTTATAAATAGTGTATTATATCTTGTATGTGTATTATATCTACCTATTTATAATATATATGTCTATAATATAGACATATATGTTATAAATAGTGTATTATATCGTATGTATAATACATTATAGTAAGATATTATACATAAGATAGGATGTTTCGGCCGATTCGCCCTCTCAATTAAAATAGAGCGGGATTCCCCCTTCTCTGATAGTGAAGGGCCTCATTCAATTAGTCCCAAGTCTGTGCTGATCTCTCCCTCCCCCCTTACCACCCAAGGGATCACGCGTTTTCAGGCTCCTTGTTGTTATCTGTTCTTGTTCGCGTTTCTCCTCTCGTTTTTTTTTTTTTTTCCCGTACGCCAATTTCTCAACGTTATTTAAGTTTAAAATTCTATTTTATTCATCGGCGTAAATACCTCAACGTTCTTGCTCAAATCCACAAAAACCCACTGATTCTTCCCCGGTAATCCAACACTCGCCGAGCTTGTTCTGGACTGATTCACAGCTAGGTACTCGTCGGCGCCTCCTTCCTGAAAAACTGGGCCCATTAAGTTAACTACAGTTGTCACCCAGGGTGAGTTTCTGCTGTTTTTCATATCAGCCCTAAATTTAAGCCTTCGCGTTTGTGTTCAGCCGTAGGGTCATCGTTGACACAGAAATATTCCGCGATTATTTGAATTAATTCGGTAAACCCAGCGCCTCCTCAGCCTTCCCCTAGTCGTTTGCAAATATCCCGAAATTTTCAATTTATCTTAGGGAATTGCGGCGACATAGGACAAAATTTAATAATAAGAAAAAAATATAGGATAGACAATAAAACAATAAGATAAGATAAATAAAAGTGATAAATTATGATAAATCCCTACCTATTAACATTAAATGTTAACAAATTTTGTTACAATTTTCGTTGGTTTTTAAACACCTACTACTACTACGGGGCAAGACGAAACGTTGTTCTGGATTTGGTGTACCTAATTGAGATTTTCTGTTAAAATTGCTGATAACAGCATCTTGATATCAATAGGTGTATGTGCAGGTTTTTGCAACATGCACCTTGCATTGCGGCCTATCATAACTGAAAGGGCTGATTTGGACTCTCAACAAGTGTGAAAATAAAGAGTTGAAGAGAAAATTGATAACTTACTTCAAGGTCCCAAGGACTTCACTTGCTCATGGCGTGCAATGAACATGGTGGTAGATTATCAACAACATTAGAAGAAAGCTTCAGTATTGCCAACAACACAACGAAGGGAAAAACGAATTTCTCTCTTTTTCAAAATTCAAAATGGCAGTTGATTCATCTTGCCCCTGAGTCATGTTCCCTATGGTCTCCTCTACGTTTGCGCGAGTAATTCAACCTACCCAGTTCAGTGAACCCATGATAACCTACAGCTGGGTTCTTCATTTAGGTATTACCCCAAGCTCGAGTATTGCTTCCTCCATATAAGGAGTCATTTGCCCGCTCTTCTACAGTCTGGCCCAGACATCATGGTCTCCCAGCATCAGTTTTTAGTGTGTGGACGTTCCCGCTGGTAATTACACAGCGGCTTGGCTATCTGAGAATAAGTAGATCCGCCTTCTCTCGTAGCTCTCCTCTCACTATCGGCCATTCACACTCTTGTTGCGTAGAGCTCGAATTGGTGTCCACCTGCCAAATGGGTCGGCGCTCACCTACTTGTGCTGCGGACTGTGTGTCCCCAAGCCCGCTCTACTACCCATCCTGGTTCCGTCTGTGTACCATTCCTGGCCCCCAGACCACACTCCACGAGGCCCAGATACTATTACCGTAAAAATGATTAACTTATTTCGTCTTGACAAGTCCAAGGAAGATTTTTAACCTGGATGCTTTTTTTGCAGATGAGGAAAAATGGGGTCCTGTATCCGTCGAGTTCTTCAACTACGCCCTAGCGCTAGCTGTGTTCGCCATCCGTTACCCAGCTGTCTTCTGGAACACCAACAAATGGTTCGGTTTCATTTTCTCCTTCCAGCTTTTCATCAACGGCCTCCAAAACCTTCTAGTCTACGTCGGCATATGTGTCCTGTACAAGGTGAGGAGCAGATGTGGCAATACTTAACGAATAATTATTAGGGTTTGTCTACTTGAAATTAAATCCTTTTAAGGAGTGCATTAAATAAAATATTGTAGGAATGGGCCATTTTTCAATTGTGTAGGTGCGCAGTACAACACTTTCATTTGAATAAAAATTAAATAAAATCAAATTCTCCATGGAAAGTTTACCTGAGCTTTATCAGACCGAATAAGGATACATCCTTACATGTAATAATATTAGTCCATGAACTTCTAGACCAGGGCTTCCCAAACTTTTTGGCTTGCGGACCCCTTTCGCGGAACAATATCTACCTACTGCAAACCCCTTTTACTCAAGTATTTAGATTTAGATGCATCTAAATCTAATTAAATATGTATCTAAATCTAAATAAATTGGTGTCATGACAATAATTTTGTAGTTTGTGGCAAATAAAAGTTTAGTCAATTAGCCAGGCTTATTATTAGTGGTGGAGAGGAATATCGCTATGAAAACAAACATTCATTTACAAACTAAACTTTATTTAGTACACAAAAATCAAATTGAACAGAACGGAATCGATAGATAGGTACAACATTGATTATATAATTGTTTTATCATGTTTTATTGTTCTCGTCAATAATCACAAGCATTATGGACTGTGACGAGATACAAACCCACAACATACCTCTAAAACGGATTTGTAGCAAAGACGAGGCCTATTTATTTATATCAGCGCAAAAACATTTCTTTTCTGGAATTAAGTAGCGAGAAGCGTTAAAGACCGATTTTCAGAGAATTTATCATAATATGATATTATCGTCGCCTATGAGCTTCAGTGATGTTCGGCAACACGGCTAATTTTGAGTACGGAAAAAATTGGCTTAAGTATGTGGAACTGGGGGGTTTACTCATCTTTGGCTAATAGCAAAACAGTGGCATTTTTCAGCGCGCTCTATCGGCCTTAGTATTGGATCTTAAACTACTGTAGTATATTTATTTAGTGGGAAATTTTGTTTCCTCTAATTTTGCTAGTGGTGTGCTTCCACGAGAAACGTTTAGTTTTGGAAATATAAGCAAAAAACCGAATGAAAGTAGCTAATTTTGAGGTTATTCGACTTTCAATCTTGAATATTTTGCCTAAACTGCTCCTGTTTCGTTTATACTCGCAGAGCTTGGAGGAGATGGTCTTGACCTTCCAGGCTCCTTTCAGATGGTCCATAATGGGGATGGGATGATGGACCGCCATCTGGGGGATGGTGTGGAGCATATAACTTGCAGCTCCTCTTCTATGTCTATAGAGGGGTGTTGTTACATTTCACTACAGGCGCCCCACTCTTACTTACCCACTTGTTTACTCCACATGCTAAAATTTCTTGCCGTAAATTGAGTGGACTGAGGATGGATTTAACGAGTGTCAACTTTGATACTGATTTTTAATTGTATTCAGTCACTATACATTTATTTTTGTAGTTATGTATTCATTTTTCTCAAAGTTCGCCGTGATCCCTCGGGGTCTGCGGACCACAGTAACTGTTTGGGAAGCCCTGTAACAGGGCTAGACATTAAATACTTTTGGGCCGTTCAGAACTTCAAGGCAATGTAAATTCATTTCAGCACCTCAATTGTATTTTGCTTAAAACAATATTTGCATATAATGTATCAATGAACTTATGTTATTTTCAACCTATTGATCATCGTCAGCTTTGATTACAAAAGATTTTCATCCAGAGGTTATTGTCTTGCAGGTTCACGTTCTCGGACCAGCTGAAGTTCTGTCTTCTTTCCCTACATCATTCAAGTTTGGCACTGGATTCTTTCTTTTGAATGCTCATGTCACTTTGGCGCTGCTCATCCTAACTCTCGCTTTAGTCACTTGTTCTAGTCTCGTTTTGTACTTATATGGGTATGGAAGGTAAGTGCCATGAACAGCTCGGCTGTGTATGTAATTGTGTTCGGTATGTTTAGCCATTGTTCTTGTTAATGTTTGCCTTATTGTTTTTTTGTGTGTAGATTTCAAGCTTTTCTGACGCACGAAAAGGCCTGCAAATTGATTCAAGTCGAAACCCGCGAGTGGGGCTACTTAACACACTGTGCTGCCCTCTGCGTTCTCCTTGCCATCACCGTTGTCGTCGGCCCGCTCCTCATCGATCTGGCAGTCGTTTACAAAGCCTCCCTGGACAGCTCCGTCTTGTTCGCCGTCATTGCCGCCGTGTTCCACCTGTTCATTTGGGTCGTCCTTTGGCTCATCCTGACGCTCAAACAGAACTGGGTGTTCAAACTGCGAGTGACCGTTGGGAAAGCTACAGTCAGGTCGGCCCGGTCCATCAAGCTCCTGACGGACGTTGAATTGCTATCATCGCACGAGCCGGCTGCTGCCCCTCTACTTGTCGTGGCCAGCGGACGAACATACACCGTGTCGGACACATCTCCGAAAAAGGCTATCATCAATGCCATCCACAAAGCTGCTATGGACCGCAAGAGTAGAATGCAAGGTTAAATCAAAATATAATACAGTGCCATAATTAGGAATGGTCGTGTTTCTGGATTATTTTGTTTATCGATAGAAGGCTTCCAAATATCACCAAAAATGGGGATAAAACACTAATTGCAAGTTCTTACGAATTTATGGAATTTGTGGAAAAATCGCAATTTTGAATTTTCGGTGGAAACCAGCGATCAGCTCCCATTGCTTGACGATTCCGCCATGGTGCCAAGTTGGCCACCATTAAAAAAATTAAAAACTGAAGGATCAATCTCTGAGGTTAACTATGGAGAAGCTTAAAAGTGACACCACGGCCGTTGTTTTCATTCGTTCGTGGGTTTAGGTGAATAGCAGAAAAACCTTTTATTTTTATTTAAATTAGGTAGATCTAAAAATGTCAAGAGAATGAAGGGAACAATCTACAGAAAAAGTGGTTTTCTGAGTTGGCAACACTGGCTGAGAAACCTGAAGCTCCATAAGTGACGTCACGCAAGTACTTTTTGAATCAACCAGAACAACATTAGATGAATATACCTAAACCCACGAACGAATGAATTTATACACTCCGTGAAAGACTTTTTGTGACAAACATTATTTTTATTTTTTTACTTCTAACAACACGGCACAGGATGATATAACCCGAAATTCGGGTGCAGACCATTCCTTATTACTATTACTTGAATATCAAGGTCCTCAACTTGTTCTTTTTTTCCCACTCCAGCTGCTGCTAATGTAGACCACAAAGAGCCGTATGATGAAAACGACGAGCAGATCTATTGGTTGAGGCCGAAACCGTTGTCACCTAAAAACTCGCCGGATTCGGAAGTCTCCGATGGAGCCAACTGGCAGAAAAAGGTCGTCCCCGTCACGTCTGTTGCCAAACATAAAGTCACCTTCGAGCAGAAGTAAGTTGCAGAGGTTTTGGGCTGTAGGGGTTTTTTTTTTTTTTATATCTAGGCTGGTCTGTCAAAAGTTGATATGTCAGTTTTTTCTGATTTTTTGCTGTATAAGTCCATTCTAGCATGCTCTTTGGTCTGGCAAAACATGATATGGTAGAAACGTTGGGAAATACTAAAAACAATGACTGGCATTATGAGGTAAGTCCAAAAAGAGGGGTAGCACAGTCTGGCAAAAGTTGATAAGAACTTACCTATCCAGTATTACCACCCTTCCAACAGGAAAGTTTTGATCAGCCAAACCATGATAATAATGAGTTTGGTTAGGGATAATAATAATATTAATTATTATATTAGGGATAATAATAATATTATTATCATATTATCATATTATATTATTATTATCATATTATGTCCCGTTCTATTCAATGGTATGTCCATTCAACCCCACATCTATGGTCTGCCAAATAATGATATGTCAAACAATATGATAATTTTTTTTGAAAAAACTTGAAAAATTATTAAATTAGGCCATCGAAACGAATTCTGTCACAAGAAGAATAGTTGTTGAACAAGGACAAATTTTTAAAACTAGGAATAAGCACTTCATTTGTAATGTGCTTCCGTAGGCCTGAAAAATTTTCCAACGGCTCTGCTGACAAATTGCCAAAATTTGACATATCAACTTTTGACAGACCAGCCTATTATATTATAATATATTTCAGAATTTCATATTATGAAATTCTGCCAAGATGCTTGGTATTTCACCTAGTTGTACTCAGAAGGTTTTCATCCCAACCACCCTGACCCGTTGGGCCTTGTGGGCTATAAAGGGGACAAGACTGACATGACTATTTACATAATAATATTATGTAACATAATAATATTATTATGATGTAATACGGACAATTACCGCTGTCCTAGCCGTTCTGGGATTTTTTTTTTTTTTAAATCTGCAATTTTGACAAAATACTCGATTTACCAACTAGTTGTGCCCGCAAGGTTTTCAGCCCGATCGCCCAAACCTGTGGGGTGCTATGGGGCTAAAATGGTGGGGCTACGGGAGGGCTTTTTTAAAGGGTTTCGGCTATGGGGTCGAGTTAGGTGTAGTTTTCGAAGTATTTTTGGACGTAAAATCCATTTTTGGGTGTCCCAGAACGATCCGATTTCACCGTGGGGATCTATGTGGCTTTCATGTGGCTACCACTGGGATTCTTGAAGGACCCCCAGCAGCAGATAAAATAAGGTGTTGTTCTCCGAAGGTGTTGCTCTCCGAGTAAAATAAGGTGTTGTTCTCCTAATTGTGGACGCATAATCCATTTTTCAAGGTCCCACATCTGCCCAAACATTGAACTTTTTTTATTATTATTATTATTATTATTATTATTATTATTATTTTTTTTTTTTTGCAAATATATTTTCTCTATGACACAATTAATTTTTGCGCAATTAACCTATATCAAAGAATAATGAACCCTTGTGTAAAATTTGCAGCGCTTTTTGCTTTACCCCTGATTTCTTCTAAAGAATGATATTGGCAGTTTGGGTGGAACTTCAGCTGTGGTGTGAAGAGATTTTTCAGGGAGATACATTTATTATGGAGGAGATTTTTCTTTTAGAAGCGTTAATGGTTATACATTGAAATGACCATGGAACATAATATTTGAATTTAAAATTTTCTTTAGACGAAACCCCCGAGAATGTCCACCGATTCAGGATGATGGAGATTATGCTCGATTGAGGGAACTGCCGTTGATGGGTGCCAACCAGCGTACGGCCGAAATACAGCATAAGATCATGGAAAAGGTAAGTGGAAGTAGGTGTTATGCCTGATGTCCCATACTGTCATACTTTCAAATGGTCGAGTATAACCCCTGTTCATCTTGTGTCCTCTTTAGCTGGAGGCAACTGACCTCCCAGTGATATCTTGTGCACAAAACTGAACTACCCCGCTTTTTATCCCTAATTTTCCCATTCAATCGACATCACCACGCAAAGTGAGGGAAACCAGTTGAGAAACTGGCCTCAGCATCTTCATAATACCCCACCTGTTTGGCTGAGATTCTTATCCTAACCTCGCGTCTTGCATTATGAAATTCTTCTTCTCTTCTCCTTCAACCCTCCCTCGCTCGATTGTACCTATCGAATGGATCGGCATTTCAGGTACAATATATGTCTGCCAAGTCTGCTTTGATGGCTGTCCCCAAAGCTGATTATGAAGATCCAAATCCAGTCAAAATCGAGCCTCTGCTTCCCCCTCCACCGCCACCAATCGTTGTCCATGACACCCCTGTAAGTATGTCAGGTGGTTGTACGTTTTTTTAGAATTCTTATTTTGTTGTGGTAATGTTTTTGTGTGTGGGTGTGTGATAAGAAAATTTTGTATTGTTGCACCACGCATGAATGGCAATTTTCTCATTTTAGTATTTCACAATGGCATTAGGTAGGGATGTGTCGGGACAGCAATACTGTTACTTACGATGTAACTGAATCTCTCAATGGAACGTTTCCAAGCA
The DNA here is from genome assembly GCA_955831195.1 of Pilophorus perplexus. NCBI lineage: Eukaryota > Metazoa > Arthropoda > Insecta > Hemiptera > Miridae > Pilophorus > Pilophorus perplexus. The sequence continues at coordinate 14,037,288 of OY037007.1, read as the reverse complement.
TTGACAAGATCCCTTCTCTTACCGGTACACATCTGTAGACCTCATACAGCATAACGGAACTGTAGTGCTAAGTAAGAACAGTTACGTTATTGTCAACCGTTCCTAGGCCAACCTAGACCAACACACGCCTAGCGTTGGGGCAGTATACGTTTTCTCATCATTATTATTTTTATTAGGCCAATAAAATTGAAACAGAAGTGAGGCGAACGTTGAGTTAGCTTGTTGGTATTGATGATTTTGCTGCAACAAGAAGCCCTAAACCGGTTGGGGCAAAACTCTCCAGACGGCGCACAGTGTGCGAGTTGGCCAATCTGGGAGGACAAAAATACTGGGAGCTACGTTACTTCAATTTCGATGTATTTTCTGCATTCAGTTAACCAAGTCTATGACATATTTGGTGTTGAACCACAACTTAGGTCAATTTAGGTTTTATAATGGGTCAATTTTCAGAAGTGGACAGAAATTGAGCTTGGGTTTGACGTTTAAATTTTTTTGGGCGCAGAATCCAATGAAAATATTTACAGTTCGATTGGCCCCATGAGTACCGGGTCATATTAACCCGAAAACCTACGATTTAGAAATACCTTAGTCCAAGCAAGATTTTTCTTTTTTTTTTTTTTTTTCTTCTCTAGATATCTATTTGTATGGGAGTATATCAGGTTGGACGGAATATTGCGGAAGTTATCCTCCAAATTGTAATTTTAAGTATGTAATAATATTACATTATTATTACTTTATATTATAAAGTCCAGTTATTTTGCTTGCACAAGAAAAATGATATGATGCTAATAAAACCTATTAGAAATTTATTTGAGTGAGCATAAGTAGTAGTTTTGTGGAAAAATATTGAAAAGAAAACACTAAATGAGAAATCACTCCGTTCAAATTCAAAACCAAAAATTATATATTTCTCCTGTTTTCTAAACAACCAGAGATTAACAGCCATATGATGGGTCAACTCTAGGAGCCCATCCATGGAAGAAATAGGAAATTCCTTATTCCATGGAGCCCATCATTACTCCCCCTCTGTTTCTTTGGAATGGACAAAGATGGTTGACATGCACAACTCTTAACTTCTTCTGGGGCGTCCTTATATGCACCGTAACTCGGAGAGTACGGTAACGACTTGGCAAGGACGATTGGAGCTTCGGGCAGATTCCCACTCTTCGCGTGCTGGATCAGATTTGAAGAATCTTCTGATGTACCTTCGTTTCTGTTCCTCGGCTGCCCTGTCAAGTCTGTCCCGAGTCAGAGGGTGCGCTTGCTCCGAAGGTTCCGTCTGCTGCTTGGCATGGGTCCCGGGAGACAGCTGCAAATCAGGAGCAGGGTCTGTGATCAGGTGAACAGGCAAGCGACGATCCAGCAGCAGCTCGGCCGGAGAAAACACTGACACCGAATGGTCTGTCGCACGGTAGGCCAACAGAGCCAGTGGTAGTTGCCGGTCCGAAGAGACCTGGTTACCTTTGGTGAGTTTCGCCAGCAGATTACAAAGGGTACTGTTGAATCGTTCCACGATGCCATTACTTTGGGACGTAGAGGGGTTGCCCTGGTTTTCCTTATGCCAAGGAGCTCAGCTACTTCCTTTAAGACAGAAGATTCAAAGTTCCTCCCTTGGCACGCCAAAACGAGAGACCACATTGTTCACAAAACCCTCAGCTACTGTGTCTGCTGTCACATCTTTCACGGGAAACGCTTCAGGCCACTTTGTAAATTGATCCAGCACAACCACAATATACCAGTTACCATTCTGAGACACAGGTAAGGAAGGTCTCCTGGAGATCAAAACAAATACGGCTTCTGATGTGACCTTTTTTTGTGGTATTCCCCCCATCCTTGAGAGCTACTCTGTGCTACCTCAACCGCTGTAGAGTAGGGCATTTCCTCCCAGATCGGCTTGTACCCCACTGCCACCAGTGAAAAGAATTCGCTAAATGAGAAATCACTCCGTTCAAATTCAAAATCAAGAATAAAATTTAAATTCCAACTGATGTGTTTTGGGCATCCTTGGACTATCTACTTGGCGTAACCGGTAAATAATCGAAGAGTTGAAATTACATTTTTTATCATATTTGTCCTCCCAGATTGGCCTAATTACTCCCTGTGTGGCGCTGAACTTACTAGGTTTCATGCTCTCTGATGCAACCGGCTGAACCACTAAAACGAAATATTCGCCTGATTCCCCATTCACTTGAAGGGTGCCATAATATGCATATTATGCATAAGGGCCTAAGCTCCATTTTTTCGAATTTCAATCTGTTGGCAAACCTGGGAACTTAACTCCTCGTATTTACTTCAATGTGGAAAATGTTGCTTGTGTGCGTGTGGGTATGTGTCTCATAATTACTGCATTTTATCAGGTAAAATTTTTATATTGAGTGAAGTATTACCTTTCTCATTTAAATCTTTAAGAAAGGTGTGATGTTCTTCCTGCTCATTGAGAACTCCTTCAAAGTTCTGCACAATGCTTTTGTGGCTTCGCTTTACCAAACTTTGTTTATATTGTAGTAGGCATGTACTTGGTATCATTTGTATTTACAACGATAAGCAAAAGTGTGTTACACACTCAAACGTGAAATGTGCAACTTCTGATTACCTAGTTCAAGATTTTGCTGTGCCTATAAATCACACATTAAACGTTACGATTACAGGCGACTCCACGGTGTCTATTAAGAGCTGATTCGGGGATGCCGCACGATCTGACCCCACGCTCTGACTCAGAAGCTTCGGGGTCACCTCCGGACCACTCGGAGACCTCTAGCGGCGTCCACTCGAACTCCAGCCGCGAGAGCCACAACAACAATACGAACAACCATAACAACAATAACAGCAGCGGTGGTGGAGGTACGTGCTGGATGGGGTCGTGTATTCTTTCCCACTCCTATTGGATTATTCCTACATAGTTCTGGCTCACAGAAGAGTGAAAATAGTCATCAGAATGGGAAGTTCAGGAATACGCATTTCTGACATCCCCTTTCAACACTTCCCAATCCCAATCTTCAGTTTGAAGTTAGGAACGCTTAGCACTGTAATTTAAATTGTGACTACATATTTGTACAGGAGGAAAAGTGGTCACCCCTATAAGCGACTTCTGTGGCGCCACATAAGGAGATTTTTTTCAAAGAAAATCGTTACCTAGTTATATGATAAACCCCCTGGCGAGAGTCAGGTGGAACGATTCATGGAAGAAAAAAAGACCCGAAATACAAAGGGCCCGAAAAAAAAAAATCACCAGTATTTTCCGATCCCGGAAAAAAAATCCCCGGAGAAGAAGAAATAGCGTTGACTGAATGGAAATGGCAGATGATAATATTGCGATCATAATATGATAGGTTGTCGTAAGGGTTAAGCAGTTGGTGCCGTCGAATCGGGTGAATAGTCCTATTGTTCCTGAACAAGTATCAATTTCAAAGCTCTGGCTAACCCACTTGTAGCGGCCCGACATGGGCCGAACTCTTCCATCTTAAAATTAGTCGGCAGCGCCTAAGGGGTTTCCGCACGGAGGCCGGGTACGCCCTCATTCTCCATCCCTGGACGGGGCTATTGTTTCCCCGGGCTCCGGAGCGGATCCCCCTTAATTATCCTATATCTTGTGACCACCATTCTTGCATATCGTAATTATGGCTCAAAAACACACTATTTTAGTTGGGACCATTGACCAGGACTCCTTAGCCGTAGAAGAAAGAGCCTTCAAATGTGGGTCCTGAAGCGTTGCAGCTGCTATATCCTCGACTGTGACCGGGAGTGGCTCACACTGCGACAGCATGAACAGAGACGCTTCATCATCGGCTTCATATTGCTTCCATTCATCCGACGTCTGAGGCAATCGTGACAAGGCATCTGCATTTTCATGCTCTGACGATTTTCTGTACTTGAAGTTGAATATCTGTAATTGGAGAGCATAGTGAAGCATGCGGGTTGCACTAAGTAGGGGTAATTTCTGCTTACCTCCAAATATATGGATCAATGGTTTGTGGTCAGTGATCAAGACAAAGTGCCGACCATACAGATAATGAAAAAACTTAAACATCGCCCATTTGATGGCTAGTGCCTCTTTATCAATCATTGAATATGACCGTTCTGACTTGCTCAACATGCTCGATGCAAAAGCAATGGGGTATTCTTGCTTGTTGATCACGTGGGACATCACTGCCCCTATCCCCCAGGGACTCGCATCAGTAGCCAGGGTCACCGGTAATGACGGGTCATAGTGTACCAACACCCTGTCTGAAGCTATTTCTTCTTTTATCAAAGTAAAGCTGTCTTCACAACGGTCCGTCCACTGGAAGTCAGCACCTTTCCCAATAAGCGCATGTAGGGGTTGAGCTAAGGTAGACAGGTGTGGTACTAACTTGGAATAGAAGGTGACAAGCCCTAAAAATGACTTTACATCCTTGACTGTTTTTGGCCGTGGTGTGTCCAAAATTGCATTCACCTTTGACTTAGTTTTGTGTATACCCATTGCATCCACCCGATAGCCAAGGAAGTTAACTGACTCTTCGAAGAATTTGCACTTGGGGCGATTCAAGAGGATGCCATTCATTTTGCAAGTTTTTAGAACTGCTTCTAGGTTTGTGAGGTGTTCCTCATTTGCCCACCCAGTGATGATTATGTCATCATGGGCGACATAGCGATTGTGGGCTTTGAACAGGGTGTCCACATATTTCTGCCATTCAGCCGGGGCTGTTGACCCTCCATACATCAAGCGTTGGGGCTCGAAGAGACCACGGTGGGTCGTGATGGTGAGTAACTTAGCTGTGCTTGGTGTCACCGCCATGTGTAAAAAGGCAGATTGTACATCAAGGGTTGAGAACTTGGCGCCAACTCTTAGCGTGGAGAAAACGTCCTCATAACCGGGAAATGGGTGCTGGGTTATCTGAATATGCTGGTTCAAGGTTGATGAGTAGTCCGCACAAATTCTAATCTGTCCTGTTGGCTTAACAACGGGAACTATCGGCCTCGCCCATTCTGATGTTGAAGCTTCAGAACTCCATTATCAACGAGGCTGTCTAGTTCTCGTTTAATTCCTTCACGAAGGGACAGAGGGACTGGCCATGGTTTCCTGGAAATAGGAGAGGCAGTTTCTTTGAGTTTGATGTCGCATTCATACTTTTTAATGAGACCAATATCATATATTATATTTATCAAGTAGCATCGTGACATTCTGCTTAGCGGTTTCTGAACCAATTAGGTGCAAATTTTGAAGTTTGATGCCCAAGGCAGTCATCCACGCACGCCCTAGGACGAGAGGGTAATTTGCTTAGACGACAATAGCTTCTAACTCTTTTTTTTCTCGGCTGTGGCTAGTTAGTTGCACGGTCCCTCGGGGACGTATTGTCGCTCCACTGAAGGTTTTCAGAACAGTATAAATACTGTTACAAATACTGTACAAATACAAATTTGTGGAGTGAAGTTTTGCTTTTGGAGCAATTTTTGCAAGTGTTGCGGAATTCAGGATGGTGTTGCGGCTCCCTGTGTCGAGTTCCAAGTGCATTTGATGACCATTGATGGTTATGGGGACCATAATGGGGGGGAAGCTGTCGCTGCGGTCACCCGTGAGCTGATAAATTGGATCAAAATCTGGGTCAAATAAATCAAATAAAAGTTTATCAGCTTCCACATCTATCATTTGGTGGACAGAGTGGAATGGGCTTTCGGGATCTGACAGTTCGTTCGTCATGTAGTCTACTTTATTGTCGAGGTCGGCTTTACCATCTCCTCCTTCTTCTTCGTCAGAGATGGTCACAGACGGTAGTAGCTTTATCATGGCTTGTTCCCGTTTTTTCATGCGCACCGACTCGACATGATTGGCATTGCGGCAAAATGTACAATGTAAATTTGTGGCCTTGCAAGGGTTTGCTTTGTGGCTGTTTTTGACGCCACACTTGAAACAAATCATTCCAGAGGCATTTGTTGGACCTTTAGAAGAATTTGTTTTATGCTGTTTGTTTATTTTGTGTACTGTTGACACTGGGTGTAGGATTTCTGATGTACCCTCTGAAGCTTTTTCGAGGGCCTGCGCTATTTGCAAGACTTTATCGAATGCCACATCGTCTTCTTCAAATAACCCATCCAGCATTACCCGGGACCGTAACCCACTTACAAATACGTCACGGAGCATGTCGTCGAGCATAGTGGTAGGATATTTACACCGAGCCGCTAGTTTCCTAAGCTCCGACAGGTACTGCGAAATAGTTTCCCCTTCTAACTGATTACTGTTCAGAAACGTATGACGGCTTGGTATAACAAGTGGGGTGGGGTTGAGGTGGTTTTTCAACTCATTTTTTAGCTGAACGTAAGTTTGTGTGCTCAGTTCGGCTGGGTATAGAAAACTTTTCAGAAGGACGTAGTGCTTTGGCGATAACATAGCTATGAAAGTGTCCGCTTTCGCGTCTTCTGGCACTGACTGTGTTCTGAAATACGACTCCAGACGGCATATGTAATCGTAGTAAGTCTCCACTGCTTCGTCATACTTCTCGATGTTCACATGAATTGGGCGAGAGGTGGACCGACCCGGCTGCAGCGCTCCTAATACGTTTATCACCTGTTGGTTTTGCTGCGCGATCATTTGCAGAATTTGCGAAACTTCGACCGAGGGGGGGGGGGGGGGGGGCACTGGAGTCTGCCGGCCGGGGGTTTTGAGACGGTTGCCCATCCCCGGCCATTTCTCAAGGTGCACTTATGTAAATTTGTAGTAAATAAGCGTACGTACAGGGTGTATAGTACACAGCACACAAAAGTGCGATACCGGCGTCCTGTAGGTAACCGCAAGTTGACTGAATTCCTGAGTCCGGTAAACGCTGGGTGCCGTTGGGATCCGCTGATGTACGTAAACGGTCCGGATCAAACGACTGCGCCAGTTGTTATGTATAAATGATGCAACACGTTGAACGTAAAGTGTTTTTATTCATTAATTGTCGTATCAATTGCAAATATTCAGATCAATTAACAGAGTTGCCAGCTGTCTCAAGCATTAATATTCATCACAACCGTTTGGAAACTTCTCCAGAAGTTGAAGATGGAAGCGATTTCCAGTGAGCATAAAATCCGTAGAGCAGACCTTGGGTTGGATGGAGAAAAAAAGAATTAAAAAAATACGTAGCTCACACAAGAAAATCGAACATGTCACGAAAATGTACCAACAGTCGAAAGATCTTGGCACTTGCCTCACCCGATTGACTTTCGTTACCTACTAAATTCCAGTAACGACGGCGGAGAACCTCACGACACGGTGGAATATACGAGCGTTACAAATACGTCAAATACGTAACCAAAAGTTCTGTCAGAACACCACCTAACTTTTAAACACGCCAGATGTGTTCGATTCATCTGCCAGTCCCAAGCCTGCAAAAACGTGTACGCAAGTGCCCCCAGCTATTGAAAATGTGTACACAAGTGCACAAGTGTCACGTACGCATCTGCTACTCACCCACCAAAGTTACCTGGTCAAGATGTACCGCATAGCCTATTGAAAGACTTTACTTTACTCCAAAACTTTACCTGTTCATAAGCAGAGCACTGATGACGAGGATTGTACTATTTAATCGGATACCGCATATACTTATAGATCCTGAAGAAGGTGACGAGCATTGCACGAAAGCTCCAAATTGAGTAAAATATTTACAAGCATCCGGCCTTTCCTTCCCGAATAACCTGCAGCCATGCAAGCCGGCTACCTAGAAACAATTTAATTGTCGAGAAATATGAAAGCCGGCGGGGTGTTCCTTCAATAATAATTAATCGATTCAAATTTACGCGTAGTTACGTGCATCAGGACGGGCTAGTGACATTTCGGTGTTCCAAAACAAATCAGTGTAAAGCTTCCGTAGTTACCGACGCGAGTGTCTCCCGTGTAATATCAATAGATAGTGTTCACAGCCACGATCCACTGCCGATTGAAATCATTGAGAGGGAGAAGTTGAGAAGTACACTAAAAAGGAAAGCCCAGGACGATCCATGTACAAAACCGAACAAAATGATAAGGCAGGAGCTGGGTTCTGCCAGTACCTCCAATCTGGAGCACTCCGACCTGAAGCTGATTAGAAAGAGCATGTTTGCTGCCCGCCGGAAATTGCTCCCCGCCATACCCAAGTCGATAGATGAGTGTTTGAAACAGATACACGATTCGCAGAATGCCATGAAGGTGAGGAATGAAAAATTCTGTTACATGTCCGATGATCGTTCCATACCTGTCTTCACAACGAAAGAAAATCTAAGTTTACTGGCAAAGGCGGAACATGTCATTGCAGATGGTACTTTTACTTATACACCTAAATTTTTCTGCCAGTTATGTACTATTCATGTGGCGAAAAATGGGTTTCATGTCCCCGTGGTGTTTGCATATTTAAAAAACAATACGAAAGAAATATATGTGCAGCTGTGGAAAATCATAAAAGAGCTTTCCCTTTTTTTGAATGGTGACAACCTGCATTTGAAAAAGCTCCACGTCGATTTTGAGAAGGGTGCTCACGCAGCTGCGACAGAAGTTTTCAATGAATGCGAAATCGTTGGCTGTACATTTCACCTTCACCAGGCATGGTATCGGAGAATTCAAAAAGATAAAAAAATAAGAAAACACTTCGTCAAAAAAACTGATATAGGAAAATGGCTTAAAATGTTCTTTGGGCTTAGTTTTTTACCACTACTTTCATACTTGTACTTTTCCCATTTGCCGAAACGGGCGCAGTTGCCTCTGATAGCCGTTGCCGAAACGGGTTGTCTTTTCGCCGAAACGGGCTGTCATTTTGAGGCCATTCGCCGAAACGGGAACCGCCCGGCTAGGTTCAGGTTTCATCTTTTTAATAAGGTTTTCAAAGGTTCTGGGACGAATGATGGCAGAATGCGTATGTTTGCGTTTTTTCAGGCTCACATGCCCATACATATTTGGATTTTACTTGTTGTTATATTATTATGAAGTATAATATTTTTAGTTACGGAGTTGTAGTTTTTCCCCTCTTTTTCCATTTCTCCCTTTTTCAATTTTTGTTTGTGGGGATTTTTTTCCGCCCTTGAATATTCTTAGGGGATTTTATTTCCGCCCTGCAGGATTTTTTTTTTTCGATTACCGGTGAAACACACAGAGTTTGCTAAGTATTTATACGAAGAGAGTTATAACCTTCTTTGGTGGTAACCTCAATCTCGGATATTGTGCTTAGGTTTGACGTTTTGGTTGAATGTAAACTTAAATTTTAAAATATGTATTAATTGGACGAGAAATCACATATAAAACTTTGGTTACATGGTTATATAAAACTTTTTTTATATGTGATTTCTCGTCCAATTTATACAAATTTTATATAGTTCTCTCTCTTAAATTTTAGATATGTTTAGAATTTTTGTTTATTATTCTTGGAATAACACACTTATGTAATCTCGACGGAGGACGAAAATTCTGATCGGCGTCAAAATGGCACATTACCCGTTTCATGACACGTAGATTCCAAAAACGAAATGTCTCTCCGCCTTTTTGGAGGTTTCACATAATATGTATTATACTATGTATTATACATAATACGTATATAATATGTATTATACATAATACGTATGGACATATTATGTCCAAACGTTGTACAGAAAACCTTTTTTAATTTTTCCAAAATTTTTCTTAATGACACAAAATTAATTTTTGCACAATTAACCTATATTTTAAGCCATCTGTTTTGTTATGGCACTTGCTCCAGTTTACCTCTGGGGATTTTTTTCCCCCCTTCAAAAGTGCATCTAAAAACTAAGGTAGTTATATATTTGGAATGCAAAATTTTATATTGTTGGCTAGTGAGAAATATTAAATATTATGCCAAATTTTGGTTTTTGGCAGTAGGATGTTTTTTGAACCTGAAATGTTCAACCTTATCGCACCTCTCCGGGCATTATGAGGCTAAAAGGGAGGCGTTTGAAGATGTTGGGTGTCTAAATTTATTCTTGGGAGTACCAGACTTGTCCGGCACCATAACTTTCGATTTATTTCAGAAATTTCAGTATTTAATACTGATACTTGTCGTCCAATTTATAGCACGCATTTTCAGATGCTGTCATTGAGAACTTCCTGCCAGTTGAATGTTGTTTTTATCAATCCCAGCATTGTGATTTGACTGTGTATTTCTTGTTTTAGGACAACCCATTCCCAATGGGGACATAAGACCGATGGCTAATGGAAAACCACCTGGCAGCCAGTGGCAGGCTGGCACCCTGCCGAGACCGACAGCTGGACAACCACCGCCAACAGAAGGGGAAGTCGTGATCAGACGTAAGGTAGAACCCGAGGCAATAGCCGTGCCGCCGACCCTGGTGGATAAATTTGGAAGGAATACCAACATGAAAATGACAACATTCACAGACGCCCAGTCGGCCACTTTGCCTCATTTCCCCACTCAACAGGTCGGAGTCAGTTTGCCCTATCCGCATTGCTCGACGATGCCGCTCCCTCCCGTCGTCCCCCCTATGCCGCCCCTGACTTGCAATTATGGCACTCCCCGACACTCTACTATCCCCACTCATCACAATGGCGTCCGCCTCTTCGTTGCCCACAATTTCAACAAACGCCCCATCACTCAACGTTACCCCCACCACAGCTTCCCCCAGTTGATGAACCCTCTCAAGTACAACGCTAACATCTCAGAGAGGGATTCGGCCAACTTCTCCATGGCGTCTAGCGGTGACTCTGATACTTACCGCTCTTAAAATTTTGGTATATCATATATATGTAACTGTCATATTGAGTGTTATATGAGATATTCACAGGTGCCGTGAATTAACGGAATGAATGAGAAATGGGTGGACGTCTTCTTACGGGCTAATGCTCACGAGTTATAGAGCTAGTTTGAACAGCGGGTGGGTTCAGCGCGCAGATGAGTACTCCATTTAACAACTAAATGTAAACAGCTCTCTGTGTCTTCTTTGAGGTGGAAAATGATGATCTCATAGTTTTCAAGCCTTGCGCTCTATGTGTGTACACACTGCGCTCACTATACACAGCTGTACTACCTCAAATCCTTTTTTCCTTGCACCCATCCTTCTTTGGACCATCTGCATACGTGCTGAATGACCGGAACGCTTCCGGATGCCGATCATCTTCCCCCTTAGACTTATTTCGGAAGACAGAAATGGAAATCGTCTCCTCGAAGCCACTTACGACCTCCTCCAGAGTTGCCCTTTTCCCCGTCAGCTGTCCGGATTGGCTCGTCACATGGCCCCACCATTACAGCCAAGCTTGTTACCTATCTCCCGTCTCCTCACGCCTTCACCACCCACTAACCCTCTAGAGAACGTTTTAAACTAGCCCAACAGGGACATTAGGTTGACATTATCCAACCTGCCGATAGCTGTTAGAACCATGACAAAGAGATTAACACAAGTGGTTCTTTGCCGACAGTGCAGAGGTGGTTAGGGAGAGAGATCGACCAGCAGAATTTCCACTAGAGGAGTCGTTCTCTCTCGCTAACCACCTCATGAGATTAACATTTCTTCTTCTCCTTCTCTTATATTTTTCCTTTTTTTCTTCCACTTTCACATGCACAAAGCCATTTGTACAGCTACGACTTGTGCTCCGTTTTTCTCCGTCTTCGCCTTTATTACGAGCTCTATTTTTTAAGGTTTGGCAAATATGAAAATTCGATTGAACGGCAGTGGCTGTTTGCTTCTTCTTTTTTTTTTTTTTTTTTTTGTCTTATCTCTAATTCATCCTCTTCTTCTTCTTTTTTTTTTTTTCTTATCTCTAATTCATCCTTTTAATTTTTTTTAATTTTTTCAGACAGTTGCAAATGTGTTCATTTGATTGTACTGGTGACTTTTTTTTCTTCTTCTCCGTAGAATTTTTTTCGTTACTATTCTTCCCCCCCCCCCTCCTTATTCATCCTTATTTTGGTGAGAAGTCTTTTTCGCTTGACGCGTCTCTGATTTGCTGAGTCTTTTCGCGTAGAATGATTATTTTTTTCCAAAATCCCGCTATCTCATATTCGACTACAACGACTCATTGTGCATTGAGGATGGCCAGTTGCTTCATGGTTTTAACAACACCATTAGGGTTAGTACGGAATTAGACGTTTTAGTTTTTGCCCTGCAGAACTCTCTAGTTTTTGCCTCATCCAGTCCATCTTCAAATTTTTATCAGTCTCTTCCAGGGCGCCGTTTCCAGGGAATACGGAAATGCCTGATAGTCAAGTGGGGTTTTGCGTGTTATTTTTCCATTAAAACAATTATTATTTTTGCATATTATTTTTCCATTTAAAGTAAACTTGGAAACTGGCTCGTCAATATAAGATATCATAATTATATCTGATCATTTATTTGTCAATATTATATCTTATCACTTTATCTAGCTTTTACTTCCCGTTTCATTTGCTTCCCGAAATCTGGAGCGCGTCTGCCCTGGTTGCTTCACTGATAGATTGTGTTGCCAAGGACGAAAAACTATCTGCAACTATCCTCAGGTGCCTAATATCCTTCCATACCTTCCACCTTTGTTGTGATATAAGAGAAATCGCTTCGGGTCTCTCTGTCAATCAACACCAATAAATGTGTAGCAACCGCTAGAAACTGAATGGACTTAAGAACTTCAAGTTTGTTCATGTCACAAACAAAGGAAGTTGTTTCATTTTGGGTGATCGGGGTCCGACCCACTCCCTCGTTTTTAGATGGTTTCAGAATGGACTTAACTGAATGGACTTAAGAACTTCAAGTTTGTTCATGTCACAAACAAAGGAAGTTGTTTCATTTTGGGTGATCGGGGTCCGACCCACTCCCTCGTTTTTAGATGGTTTCAGTTACAACCCTTACAAACGTCATCACGACGGTAGCGTATCTCATTCTACTGGCGCTTACTGCATAACAGAAGATTCATCTTCTCGGTAAGCGCCGAATTAGGATTAGTCAGAATCGAACGCTTTATTAGACGGTAATATTGACATTGTGTTGCAAACAGAGTACAAATTAGTTGTAGGCATTTAGAATACGGCTTAGGGTTATCGTAAAGTGCACTTTCTTTGATATTATTTGTAGTTGGTGTTAAGCTGGGTTCACATACATGCGGCATTCCGTCAATGCGTGAACGCGTCAGCGCTCCCCAGCAGTGGTGGGTGATTCCGGCATTCCGGTCAGACGTTCGCAAGTGTTCGGCAAGCTTGCCAGACGCTTGTGAACGTCTGACCAGAATGCCCTGGGTACCGTTCCCGAGGGCCGTAGGTTGACGCCAGTGTTGCTACGGCTCGCTGGCTGACTCGGCTCTTGTCCCGCATGTCCACCCCTGTAATGTTCAGGCTGATACCTCGGGTAACGCTGAAGTGTTGGGGACATGCAAAGCGGTAGAGGGGCTAGTCCCTTCGGGCCTCTGACTGGAGGGGCCTTAATGGGGAGGAGTTTGCTCCCATAACGCATTAACCACCTGCTTGGAGCTTCTCTTCTCCTCCAGTACCTCGGGGCCCCAGGTCTCGGATCTGCGGGGTCATCCCGTCGGTCCTTGGCCGCCCCCCTCGGGCTGGTGTCGGACTCGAGGGGGTTGTGGGGCCTGCTGGGAAGTGGAGCCCGGTGGAAGGTCAGACCCCGTCGGGTGGAGCCCCCTTCGGGGGGGGGGGGGGGCTGCTGATAGCCTACAGCTGTTAAGCAGTTTCCATTGTACACAACTGACCATAATGCTGGAATCACCCACCCACCACATGGAATGCCGCATGGATGTGAACCCTGCATTACTTTAGGGATTGTACATATCACATTGTACATATGAATGTTTGCTTTCGCTATTTCTTCACGATTCAGTGTTGCCTCAATTGACTAATCAGACCAGAGTTGGGCTTATTTATAAAATGTATTACCTATTACATATTTATACCTTATTTAATAATGTGAATTAATTCACATCATGCTTTGTTTATGAATGTGAATTAATAGACATTCACAACTTTTTCTGTAAATTAAATTAAATTTTTTTTAAATTGTCAATAATTCACAAAAAATGTAAATGATAAAAAAATGTAAAATATAGAAAACTGTCATTTTTTTAAATTCACAAATCTGTTAATTTTTTTTAAATTCACATAATATTAATAAATAAATTTTAAATTCACAAATAAATTTAAATTTTAAATTCACAAATAAATAAATTTTAAGTTCACAAATAAATCTGTTAATTTTTTTAATTCACATAATATATAATATTATATATTGTTTTTTTAAATTTTTATAAACTCTAAATCAAATACGCAATAATTCCATTTTTTTACGGGTCCGCTGACCAGTAATTTTCTGGTACTCAGAGAATTATTCATTACAAATTGGAATATAATCATTTTATTATTTTTGTGGCAATCCTTTCCTTCCAATTAATTTTTCTTTTACCTCTAGGCGCGCCTATTAAGTTCAGAAAGATCATTCTGTAAATATATTTATATTATATATTATATTATAGCCTATAATATAATATATATTTAAGCCTTTATGGCGTTAATTTAGGCATAAATTTAAAAAAAATCACATATTTGTGAATTTAAAAAAATCACAGGTTTTCTGTAATTAGGTATTTACATTTTTTGTGAATTATTCACAATTTTTTTTGTGAATTTAATTTAATATACAGAAAACGTTGTGAATGGGAATTGATTCACGTTTACAGTTGTGAATGTAAATTAATTCACATCCACACTCATGAATATGAATTAATTCACATTCACGCTTATAAATATGAATTAATTCACATTCGCCAACAAAGCATGGTGTGCATTAATTCACAACCTTATTCATCAATAGAAATGTGCCCAACTCTGAATCAGACAACACTGATATTTCCTTTCAAAAACTCAATCCCGTTCTTTTCATTTACCAAAGTAGCGCCTTCTCAACATAGTGTTTCAATTTCGGACTTTCATGTTCTTCTGTTGCTCCGTGCCCCAAAGACTTTTCTCAATTTAAATCATTTTCAAACAAATCACTCTTGAAAAGGACACGTTGAAGAAATTCCATTCATTTTTTTAAAGCTTTTTCGTTTTTCTTTTTAGTGTCGAAAAGATTCTGAAAAGCCCTCTCATTGGCAGTGCTGCCTTAAATATAGGTTATACACATACAAGGTACTCTGGGGGCTGTTTCTTGTCGGGAGGAATACCAGTATTTTCAAGCTCATGGAGATCACACTCTTCTACGGGTATAACAGTGTCGCCGCTGCCATTTTGCCACCTAGGTCAATATGGGTTCACTCCCAACCAGTTTCAGGTCCAGTGTTCCCTTTAATGTTCTCCAAAGAGTGGAAACTAGTCATTTTAGTTTTTATAAAGTACCTATATTGTACTCTCCCTGCATCCCATGCTTTTTTGTTAGTCTTACGTTAATAACCATTTACTGCCATTTTAAAATCCTTTAATTAAGTTCTTGTATTTTTAACGTGTACCTAATCATTTTAATTTTATGTTCGCATTGACATCATCTGTTCAGTTGGCATGACATTTACGCATTTTTCTTCGATTGTTCATGGAGGTGGCACAAACTCTCCCAATCGCTGAAGTCTTGGTTGAGTGGCTCAACGTTACCCCTTTTCTAGTGAAGGAAATATGTTCAAAGGAGAACACTGGATGTGGCCGTGATTAAGGGTGATATTTTAAGTTTAGGTATTAGGTTAGGGCTGACAACTCAAGTGTTGGTGCGTGGGTAACTGTTTCCTGCAGATACTAAAGCACTGAACTCCAAAAGGTCTGACTTTCCCCTTCATGTTCCACGTCGAGCTTTGCAGTTCATTCGTGGGAATGACGTTGGATCTTGCGGGGTTGGTAAATCTTCCGGCTATCGCGGCAGGCTCTTTGGCCTTGAAAATGAAAACCTCTACTTTTCAATACCCCAAACAACCTGCTCTGACGACAACCTCGGAGGAGAACCAGCGATGGCGCTTGGGTTGGATTGAGTCGTTGGAACAGACGAACTCTTTGACGCCCTGATCGTGCCTGTCGAATGGGAAATTATTTCCCTTCTGGCGAGTATCACTGGCTGAAAAAACAACTTTTCCCCATGCAGAGCGTGATTGGTTTTGTACCATTTTCGGGCAAGCCAATCCGCTCAGTGGACGTTTTTCTGAACTCGGAGACGGTTCAGAGATGTCTACGTTGAAGGCTATGAGGGCTCAATATTGACCACCTCACTCTGGGAAAGTTCATCAATTGAAGACGCCCTCAGTATATTCTCTAAGACATCCTCTAAAAGGGATGCATGTGGCTCTTTGACACCCGCCTAAACCACTATAGTGGATTGTCATCATTTGTGTTGAAGCAGCTTTCGAAATTAACCGTCAACAACATTATTATTAACAACAAATTTTGCATACTTACAAATACGTACAACTCTGCGGGCTCTGACTCCGTCCAATGCACAAGTAATCTCACAATTTCTTTTAGAAAATAGTCGCCGTTGGAAGTATCCACCCTCTGCTCTAGGATCACTCTAACTGGACTGGAATTGTTTCAAGTTATTACCGGATTCGTTCATTCACGGCACATCCCCTATAGGGCGTAAAACGAGTTTTTGGAGCAGGAGGTTGACGAATAGGAAAAAAAAAATGCTGGCACACGATGTGTCACCTCACTTAAGTTCCAGAATTTTCAAAATTGTTAAGTATTGAGACTGTGAGAGTAAATAAGTCATCCAAAGTCAATTTCAATCCCAAATTCGTCGCTCTCAGACCATTTTTCTTGATGTGAACCTCTTACTGCGAAAACTTTAATTTCTCGCCATAAATGTGTCCCCTTCCCAATCAATTCTGGATGTTAACATGTTTAAGGGATATTTATCTAGGATTACGTTGAATAATTGTTGTTGAAAAAATAAGAAATTCATTAATTAGGTAGTAACAATTGAATGTTTCCTGTTGACTGTTATATGTGATCGACTTCGATTTTGCCGTTTAAGTAAGATTTTGTGTAAAGAAAGCTGTTCGATGTTTTTCGGAAACCTTCATCATCTTTTATACGTAGCTACCCTGGGCTGATGTCAAACATTTTATCGCTGTTGCCATAGTCATCTGTTTCACTAATCGGTGCTATGGTGATGAGTAAGTGAGGTGAATTTCTATGGAACTTGTGTAAAAACGAAATGAAAAAATTGGAATGTGAAAATACTCTGTATTTTTGTCTGGTAGTGCTTAAGTATTTATATGTAACTGTACAAAAGAGGCTTTTCTATGAACGCAAACTGCAACTGGCCGTCAGAGGTGAACTAAATGCGATGTGTGGTATCAGTGGTGTTCTTAGTCAGGGTTGTCTACACTGAGATGAATTTTGATGTTTGGATAAGTTGTTGTTGAAACCTAACGTGATGACTTATCCTTTCATCAAATTGTCGATGGCTTCAAATTGTTGATGTTAATTACTCACATCGTCTTACTACCATTGTGGCCTGTTTTTCTACAAATAAGTTACAACCTGCGCCTGTTGACTTCGTTTTGGACTGGAGGATGGACTTGACTTCTTGAGTAGTTGTTGACTCACTGACTTACTTTTTGCTCATTCTTGTTGCCTACTTACTGACGTGTTGTCTCATTCTGGCCTACTTTTCTACTAGTTGCTGACTTATTGACTTGTTGCACACATATCGACTCATTGAAAAATTATCAATATGTTCAACTTGTCAACTCATTGACAAGTCACTGAATAATCATACGATTGCTGACTTATTTACCTACTTGTTGCTCAATTATTGACTTTTTGCTGCTTGTCACTTGTTAATTCTGACCAGTTTTCAACTCTTCTTAGTTTTTAGTCTGTGTCCTCTTTTCAACTAATCGACTAACCAACCATGATACCAACCTGAGCTCTTGTTGGAGTATATCGACTTATTCATGACTAACTGACTTTGTTGTTGCTAATTCTATCAGCTTTTGTTTATGATTAGGTACCAATGACTAGGTTTCCACCATCTGACTTACAGGCTTGTTGCTGACTTATGACCTTGTTATCTACTTACTGACTTGTACTGCATGTATTGACTTGTTACTATACAACTTGTTATTTATGTTGTGACTTCTTGTGGGCTCGTTGAATTGTCTACAAACTGGATTCTTACTCACTTACCAACTTGTAGGCCTTGTATTGGCTTGATACAGATTTATATTATTTGATGTTTACATACTGACTTACGGCAGCAGCCAGTCGGACGAAAATTCAGGGTGAAATTCCCTTGTTTCGTTTCGTTTCGTTTCGTACTGACTACCTGCAGGTTTATGGATTTGTAGCCCACTTACTGATTTCTTCTAGACCTGTTGAATTGTTGTCTTCTTCCTGACATCTAGAGAATTTGTACTTTTGGTGTTGACTTATCAACTTGTTATTTGCACACTGACTTCTTGCAGATTTACGGACTTGTTCTCTTCTTCCTAACTTATTGGGACTCATTGATTTGATGTCCACACATTGACATGTTGCAGACTGCTGAATTTTTTTTATTCACAAACTGACATGTTATTTGCATACAGACTTCTTGCAGACGTACCGACTTGTTCTCTTCTTCCTAACTTATTGGGACTCATTGATTTGATGTCCACTCGTTGACATGTTGCAGCCCGCTAAACTTGATATTCACATACTGACATGTTATTTGCTTACAGACTTCTTACAGACTTACGGACTTGTTCTCATCTTCCTGCCTTCTTGATACTCATTGATTTGTTGTCCACACATTGACTTGTTGCAGCCCACTAAACTGGTTATTCACATACTGACATGTTATTTGCATACAGACTTCTTGCAGACTTACGGACTTGTTCTACCTTCCATAACTTCTTGGGACTCATTGATTTGTTGTCAATACATTGACTTGTTGCAGACCACTAAACTTTTTATTCACATACTGACATGTTATTTGCTTACAGACTTCTTACAGACTTACGGACTTGTTCTCATCTTCCTGCCTTCTTGATACTCATTGATTTGTTGTCCACACATTGACTTGTTGCAGCCCACTAAACTGGTTATTCACATACTGACATGTTATTTGCATACAGACTTCTTGCAGACTTACGGACTTGTTCTACCTTCCATAACTTCTTGGGACTCATTGATTTGTTGTCCACACAATGACTTGTTGCACACTGCTGAACTTGTTATTCACAAACTGACATGTTATTTGCATACTGACTTTTTTCAGACTTACAGACTTCTTCTCTTCTTCCTAACTTCTTGCAGACTTATGGACTTGTTCTATTCTTCGTGACTTCTTGGGACTCATTGACTTGTTGCAGACCACTAAACTTGTTATTCACAAACTGACATGTTACTTGCATACAGACATCTTGCAGACTTACCGACTTGTTCTCTTCTTCCTAACTTATTGGGACTCATTGATTTGATGTCCACTCGTTGACTTGTTGCAGCCCGCTAAACTTGATATTCACGAACTGACATGTTATTCACATACTGACTTCTTGCAGACTTATAGACTTGTTCTCTTCTTCCTAACTTATTGGGGCTCATTGATTTGTTGTCCACACATTGACTTGTTGCTGACCGCTAAACTTGTTATTCACATACTGACTTGTTATTTGCATACTGACTTCTTGCAGACTTACAGACTTGTTCTCTCCTTCCTGACTTCTTGGCACTCATTGATTTGTTGTCCACACATTTACTTGTTGCTAACTGCTAAACTTGTTATTCACAAACTGACTTGTTATTCACATACTGACTTCTTGCAGACTTATGGACTCATTCTTTTCTTCCTGACTTCTTGGGACTCATTGATTTGTTGTCCACATATTGACTTGTTGCAGACCACTAAACTGGTTATTCACATACTGACATGTTATTTGCATACTGACTTCTTGCAGACTTACAGACTGGTTCTCTTCTTCCTGTCTTCTTGGTACTCATTGATTTGTTGTCCACACATTGACTTGTTGCAGACCGCCAAACTGGTTATTCACATAGTGACATGTTATTTGCATACAGACTTCTTGCAGACTTATGGACTCGTTCTTTTCTTCCTGACTTCTTGGGACTCATTGATTTGTTGTCCACACATTTACTTGTTGCTGACTGCTAAACTTGTTATTCACATACTGACTTGTTATTCTCATACTGACTTGTTATTCTCATACTGACTTCTTGCAGACTTAGTGACTAGTCTACTTGCTGACTTCATCTGAACTCTTTGAATTGTCATCTACTTACCGACTTCTTGTGAACTTTTCATTTTGTTCTCTTGTTGCTGACTTCTCGACTTCTCGTTGAATCTTTGACTTGTTGCCGACTTATTAGGTGTTTTTTGTTTACATGCTTCCTTTTGTAATTTCGAACTCTTGCAGTATGACGGACCTGTTAAATACTTAATGACTTATGCAATTGTTATCTACATGCTGACTATTGAGGTCTTATCAACCTTGTGTCTAATGTATTGACTTGTTGCTGATTCATCGAGTAGTATTTCACATACTGAATCTGATTGGACTCATTAACGCTCCCTTCCCCTGATATTGACTCTTCGCAGACTTGTTGCTTACATACTGGATTTTAGCAGACCTATGGACCTTCGTCTATGTACTGAGTTGTTGCTGACTAAGTGTGTATGTTTACTTGTTGATGACTTATCGACTTGTAATTTACGTACTGATTTCGTGAATACTTATTGCCTACTGATTTCTTGTGGACTCATTACATTGCTGTCCACATCTACTCTTGTTACAAACTTATCGACTTGGCATTGACTTCTTACAGACTCTCTTGCAGTCTTATCAACTTGTTGTCTACATATTGATTCACTGCCTGCTTATCGTTATTGAATCGATGACTGACTCACCTGATTGCTGCTCAATCAGTAACTTGCTGCCTAGTTACTTGGGCGTTATGGTTGCTTATGACCTCTTGTACTCAAGGTGGCTCGGGAAGGCTCTCATTCTTAAGGGGAATCCATCGTCCTTCAAATATTATAGGTATTGCTTCTCGGGGAAATCTTTGTACTGTTGTACTGGGGATGTTGAGTACTATTTAATAGCACTCAGCATCCCCAGTACAACAGTACAAAGATATCCCCGAGAAGCAATACCTATAATACTTGAAATTTTTAGAGAAAACTTTTTCCGTTGAGGTGAAAATGTTAGGAAAAAAGCCTTTTCATACTTTTGTCAGGGCCATCACTGATATCCACATTGTCAGACTTGACATCTTACTTGAACTATGATCATCCGATCACCATATTTTTGTCAAGTTGTCACACTATTTTTGCACAAGTTGCAGTTGCCTGGTAATCTCCCTCTCTTGAACTTCCTACTTTGCTATAATACCATGTCATATCCCTGTACATATCACCTACCCTTTAGCAGAAAACTTCCCCCGTCATGCTGCATCACGGTAATATGTAGGCGATTTATTATTAAATTTTTTACAATTTTCGGTAGGTATTGCAGAAGAAAAAAAAACGCGTAGATGATGGTCCCATTTGACGTGAATTCGTATGTATACAACCCTTAAAATGAGCTTGTCCCATATAATGAAATGAGCTATGCTATGCAGCAGTGGTGTGTGAAACGGGCTTTGTCACGTGATTGATGACGTCAGCTTACATCGGGTCGGATTTTCGGGCGTATTTTGTTACCCGCCGACTCCGGTTGTACGGTACAACTTGTACCCACTCATCCATTTGATGACAACGCCCGTCTTCGCGACACCCTCAACTGCTTCCTCCACTTAGGTACGTAGGCGCGGCGTTCTTTTGGAACCAAGCAGGCTTTAGTAGAATTCGGAAATTGAAATTTGCATTTACGACGAGAAAAGATTTTGTGGGACCCGCTCCCACTTGTTCGCTTTACCCGATGGAAATATTTTTGCATTCCATATTTCCATCCTAATTTTTTTACTGCCTGAGACCCCCCTTTACCGTCCACAAGTAATTTGGATCAATGTAACTCTTATAACAATAATTTTTGTGAATTTTATAAACTTTTTGGCAGTTATTTTGTAATTTGTACTTTTTTATAGCAAATTGTAGCTTTTTATACTGGTTTTTTAAATAAAAATAAAGAACATTTTGTCGCTCCGAAGGAAAAAAAACATCACTTTGCATTACTAATTCATTATAGTTCTTGCGAAAACAATAATTGAGACAATAAAATTCCGAAGAGTTTTTGGTATCAATTTTGGAATCTCAAAGATTTGCTTGCTTGGATGCATCCCATTTAGGTTGACTCCTCATGACATTTTGGTATCACCGCCGCCTTTTTCTACAGGGTCTCCATTATTTTTTCTAGGATTGCTGCCGCCATTTTTCATGATTGAGACTAAAGGTTGGGACCAACTTGTGATTGAATTGAAGAAATAGGTGATAGTTTTGTATGTAGTTTTTTTTTTTTTTTTCTTCTTCTTCTTTTTTTACGCATCAATTCCTAATTTTAAGCGCAGAACTTGAGAGGAAAAAAAAATTTCTGTCTGCTGAGTGAGATCCCTATGACTCACTTAAATACACTAAGAGGCTTGAGCGTGAACTACAGTACCTTTTTTTCAGCATTAGCATAAGTGAGTGGAGACCCTGGGAAATGACTGGTTCAGTGATGCCAACTTATCCGCTTACTCACTTTTTTCACACTTAAGATCAGGGCGATTATTTTGTTGGCGAATGCTGCGATTAAGGCAAAAGTGGAAACCGTGTTTCAGAGGTCATACGCGATTTCATTGAGGTCTGTGGGTGAGATCACTGTGTTGAAAACCGGTTGCCTGCGTCCATATGACTTCCTCGCCGTTTCCTCAAGAAACGAGTTACCACCTTTTTCTCAATCAAGGCGCCAACATTCCCACAAGCAACTGCTTCCCATGACGAGGCACTTCTGAATTGTCAAAAACAGATTATTCGTTGTCGGGAGCTAGGCGGAGAGACAAAATTCAAAATTCAATTAGTGGACGAATCAATTTGAGGTGAATATTTGACGCTTAAGAATTTGAGAGATTCTAGTAAGTACGCTGGATGCAGCTTACCGTTGCTTTTCCTCACATATCCCGCAAAACCGTTCAACAAATTGCAAAAATTCGCGCTTTTCATTTGCGTACTTCATTCACCTGTTCATCACTTCTGCTGATGGGTGTGACCTGATTTAACCTGTGCACATATCAATGGAAGATATCAACGGAAAACATTGTAGACGCTTCATACTCCTTCATTCTCCGTTTCAATCCCGCTTGCCACCCCATCTTTGTAACCTGATGCTTTCTCTTTACAATGTACTACGTAGCTTAGGCAATTCAATAACCAACATTGATGTTTGATTTAATGGAGCAAATATAACAGATGCAGCATGTAGATGTTGCCAGAATCCAGTTGATAAATGTTGAGCCTATTGAAACGAGAAACGTGCAGGAGCATCAATTTTCGTATTAAGTGAAAACTGATTTCTCACTACTTCATTTTCATTATAGTGGCAACCGTGATTGTGTAGTAATGCTCCTGCAATTTCTAGACACAGCGGTGGTACGATACTTCCAGATATCGGGAGAATCGCCTTTGCTAGGACTCAATCCGTTTAAAAGAGATTATTAAAATGTTGATGCGATTAAACAAACAAATTTTAATACTCATTACAATAAATTTTAAAATATAATGCATTTTGTAGAAATTCGGATAAAGTGGTCATCTGTTTGAGGGGAGGAGATATTTTTTATAGAGTCGACGAAATCGATTTTGAATCACCCTGTTGGGCGTTTCAGCTTTCCGAGACGAGCAAAAACGGTCTCTTTTTCGATTTTGTTTACATTTATTTTCCGAGTGGGGGATAAAAAAAGCTTTTGATGTGTCGATGTCACTAAGCAGTTCAGAGATGGTAGAGTCTTTAACAGCGCTCTTATAATCTATATCACTAATTATAATATAATAGCATATTATGCTCCCATCCGTAGTACCAAGTTTCAAGCGGTTCAAAAAATTTGAAAGAAAAGTAGAAAAAAAATACGAAGTCCTTTTCTGTTCATTTTAGTGAGTTGAGGATACGGAATTTTTCATTTACTAAAATTTGGGCACTTATTACAAAAACGTAATTGGGAAAAAGAAAGTATTTTACGAGAAGTCACCTGGAAATAGATCCAACCGAGTTACTTCGTATTTTTACAAGGAGTAAAAGAAACTGAGGCCATGAAAAAGTCGGACCTTGAGTGGGAACAGACAAGTTGGCACTATAATGAGTGTTTTCGTAAAACCCCCTGTGAGACTGGGGAACCTGCTCGTTGATGTTTACATCCGATGACTTTCCTGCCGTCACACGTTTCCAGCCGGAAAGATAGGTACCCTACCTGAAGTCCGTCTCTTTAACTGTCTCAATTCCTCCTTTATGACACCGAAATTCGAATTCACTCGATAGGGTACATTTTGGTGGAAGTTAGAATGAAAGTTTCCATCTTCTTTAGTGTAGCCACTGCTGAGGCAACAAAGTCCCGAAATCCGTAAAGTAACGGCATGCTTTTTATTTCACCCCAAAAAAAACAGCAATAAATCATTCAGGATAAAACTCGCTTAAAATTACTGCTTCAATGAACTTTGAAGTTCAATAGTTTCTTTTTTTACACTTTGCGGAAATCACTATATAAACGTAGAAAAGAAGAAGATGCAAATTTTTGTACTAGGCACAGTTCAATATAATTATTGTCCTAAGGTGAAAAAAATAAGTGGGTGGCGAGTGAACTCGGTTATTGTTTGATCTGGAAAATTCGAGGATATCCATTCACCCGATGCTTGGGAAGTATCGTTCACCGCTATTCATGTTTAAACTTAAATCGCTGTCCATTTGATTGCTACTCCCATTATTATAGTGTTAGTCTAACTGGTCGTCCCCCAAATTCTAAGTAGTCATAATATGTGTCAAGAATCAATGTGAAACAGTTGTACGTGTCCTAACTGTGTTTTTTTCGTAAATGTACAGATATAATATGTCATATGGTTCTGTGAATTTTAAAATATTAAAAGGTTTCGACCGGAAATATTTTCAGCTAATGATCTCTTTGTATAGGAATGAGCTTGGTAGAGCAAAGTGAACGAGTGAAGATATTACGAGCGGATGAAAAGAAAAAAAAAATGCGCTTGCTTTTATTGCACATGGCTACTTTTTAACATTCTTAGTTCCCTGGATGATAAATAATCAAAAATGAATAAAAAGGTTTTTTCTTGTGAAAATCGTTTTTCCCACAAGGGAAACGTCGAATGGGTGCTTAATTATTGAAAAACACAATGTACATAATTATTCGCAATAATTTGTTCAGAATTGCTTCCTGACTCAGTGGTGCCAACAGAAAAACGTGACTGAAGAGTTGGGATGTCCAATAACCAGAGACCAGCTGTTTTCCCCCTACTTTCTAACTGGAAAACAAGTTCAGCAGAATATGAGATCTTTAATAAGACTTTTTCGAATCAATCAGTGCAGAATGGCAATGGGCTAGGGAACTGCGTCTCGACTAAGTTGTTTGTGTGAAAGAACTTAATAATTTGTAGCAGTAGTATTGAGTTTTGTGCTCCTACAATCTAATTAAAATTTCCAGGATACTTTTGAAATTTTGACAGACTGGGGAATGGCTATATCGACGGAGGGAGGAGAACGGGCTCTCCCATTTTCGTGGGCGGGGACAGGCTGAATTCATGGCCAACAACTCAACAAAACCAAAAAGAGAAAATTACTTAAGAAAATTTGGCATTTTGAATTCAGTCAGCTCCCCTTTAAAGCTAATACGCCAAAGTGAACTTGCATGAAAAATAGTGTGCTAAAAAAAAAAAAACCTAAATATATTTTTTTTTCAGTTTTGTTATGTTGGTGGCCATGAATACAGCCTGTTCCCGCCGACGAACAACCAATGAGAGAGCCCGTCCTCCCCCCCCCCCCCCCCTCCACCGAGTTATTCATTCCTCACTCTAATTCAAAATTGAAAATTTCAAAAGTGTCCTGGAAATTTGAATTAAATTGTAGGAGTCCAAAAACTCACAACTACTGCTACAAATTGTGAAGTTCTTTCTAAATATATATATATATATATATTAGTCGAGATGCAATTCCATAACCCATTATACTAGGAACTTCCCCCCCCCCCTCCCCATTAGGTTAACAATATCCAGGGTTGGATAAATTTCACTACAAAAGAACTTTATACTCCGTGTTCACAAATACTAGCGTGGCAAAAGCTCTCTTAGGTGCTCTATACATCTGTAAAACTTGTACTCTGATTTACTCATCCGTGTATAGGGGGGGTTACTCATTAAGTTTACTCATCTGTGTACATTGGGGGTTTTCTGAACGAAACCAGAAAGAGCTCACCAATTCCATTCACTCTTCACCCAGTTCATTGTTTCCCCACCCTTCAGTCTAATGCCAGTTGGCAACCTTGAGTCCACCGCCATCTTTGATGGTGGTGTTTTACCACAGCGAAAAAGCAAATGAGGCTACAACAAATAATTTGTAATTATTGTTATTGATTTTTTTTTTAAATTTATTTATTTTTTGTAACATTGTAAATTATGAAAAGGATTTGGTGTTGTGTTGATGTCACCTTGCAGTCAGGACTGGTTGGTAGAGTATTTTCCAGCGCTTCAATAATTGACTCCCACCCCACGAGACCTCCGGCTGGAGTTCGTCTCGATTATTCCTACCCGGTGACATCCTGAGTACGAAATGGAATCGAATGCCCTGAAGCTATGTGACTTGAGAATCCTCTGCGATTGTCAAAACTGATATTACTGACGTATATAGAAATTCTGTGTTCGGTGTACTTAAAATTAAGCGTGCGAAACGTACTCACTGTAAGATAACACCAAAAGGTTTCCCTGAATAAACTCAAGCATTTATTCGTCAAACTTTTATAATTTCGGTCATTCCATGGCAAGGAGAAAAAATCGCCTACTCAAAAAAAATTAGAATAAAACGTGCTTTATAAATGTCTACGTCACCAAACCCCCTGCACTAGTCAATTAACGTGTCGTTCAAGCTCCAATGCCGCCTTATTGACTTATCAAAACTTGTCGACGCTCAAAAATGGCAGTTGGTATAAAATTTTGTGAAACTAGGGACACAATACTGACAGATTGTTAGCCATTTCGGTTCCCTGGCGTCTTCCACACTAAACACCGCCGCGCCATCACAAGTTTCAAAACGTCACTAAGGCGATCTTGGAAATGGATGTACAGTTGATTGATGTTGATGTTGTGATCCATTCGTGATTGTTTCACTTCGTTTTCTTTTGTCGTTAATTTTCATTTAGTTTCGTGTAGCTTTGAATATATTTCTTAATGCTGCTTAGTTAATTTTGCTAATTTGGTGCACTCATGATTCCATTCCGGAACGTATCCGCATTGCACCCGCGATAATTTCTGTTCAGCTTCACAGCTGTCAAGAGCGATTGGTTTTAAATGTACAAAGACTGACTTCGTGTAAATAATGTAATATATCAACCTGGTTAACTATTTTATTTGTTATCTTATCCTGTGGCTCTATCTGGATGTGTCAATGCTAACTTCTATGGCATTAAATGTGTGCGCAAATTTAGTTGGTGTTTTTATTTTGTCATCTTGCTTCTTGGTGGGTTCCAGTTGGTAATAATCAAGACTGTTCAAACAGTTGAAGAAAAGGTGCTACATGTAGTCCAGAATGAATGATCCTAGCTCCGAATTTTTTGTAGCTGAAGGTTTCTCCTCGGAAACTAGTTTGGGGTGCTTAGAAAGAGGATATACCTAACAACCTAACAGTCCTCTCGTCTAGGGGTGCCGCAATGGTGGGGGAGGGGGGAAGAAGGTTCAATTTTTCAGGTTTTCGCCCCTATCTCAATAACCGTCCATCCTTCTGAAAAAGCAACCGTATACTGAAATAAAGAATGCAAAATTCCCTACAACTTTGATTATATTCATTGGATTCGAACTCTCAACCGTTTTCGAGATACACCCTCCCGAAAAGTGACAAATTTTGAAAAACTGTTTTACCTACCTCGTGTTTTCCGTCCCAAACTCTTGTAGGTATGTTGTAAACGGTGCATCCTCGAAAACAACTCTGACAGAGAAAGCTGTAGAGGATTGGATTCTCTTTAAGAATATAATATATTCTGAAAGAGAATCCAATCCTCTTGTATATGTTATAATATAATATATACATACAAATGCCAATTTATCTCCATCCGGTCAAACGTTTTTTTTTTTTTTTTTTTTTTTTTGAAATTCAAACTTGGGAATCACAATCCCGAAGCAGGGGGGACAAGCCCACCGTCATGGCTAGACGATGGTGCCCCTTCATCCTGACAGGATTTTGATCCCCAACGGCACTGCAGTCCTCAAGTGGACTGATTGTACGCGATTGAACTTCAGATTCGACGCATCCATGTGTTGATGTCCTAAGTCCCTAGGCCAGGTTTTATCTCATACACATGTCAACATGAGATAGAGCCGCCGGAATTGCATGTTTTGCCACTTTTTATTGTTGTAATTGTCTGGAAGTTCAACGAGAGCTGTGAAAAGGAAAAGGACAAAAAACCTTATTAGAGACAGCCTCGAACTCCAGACACCTGAGTGTGGACCCGGCATCATAACCACTACACCATCGACGGCCCTTCCGGTCAAACGTTATACAAGGTGAAAGATGTTTGGGTGAAAACCCAATGTGGGGCAGATCAGCCAACTCATGTGTAGCTTGAGACAGAAAGAAAATAAAAGCGAAAAGTAATGATAAAGTAAAGTTACAATCTCCAAGGAATAAATTAGAAACATGAAATTAATGAAATATTGGCGATAGTGTAGCAGAGAAATTTTACAAAGGTTTTCTTAAATGATGTTGAGGAAATGTTACAGCAGTGGTTGTGAGTCATATAGTCAGAACCTAGTCATATAGGAAGCCCTCATTCATCACTAAGGCTCTTTGCCTGAGCACGGTCTGCATGAAGCCTACTAGCCTGTTCGTTAGCGCCTCGTCCTCGAAGAGAACGAGGAAACGCCGAAGAATCTGGATCTGTCATAATTATAAACTGGGCAGAATGAGATCAGTGGGAAAGGGTGTCAGGGTCATCACGATTACAGATTGCGCAGCTTTGGTTTCCATCGAAGCGATTTGTAATACGATGAAGAACGACCCTGCAGACAGTTTGGTTTGCGCAACGTATCTGACCCAGAAGCCTCTTGACAAAAAGCGGGGAGGCTCAGCCCAGCCCAGGTGGGACACTCCGGGCAGAGGCCGAACACAATGGCGTGGTCGCGATCAGCCTGCCACAGATGAGACTGGAGGGAGTTCAAGATGCTAGCTCTCGAACCCTTCATGGCTGCCAAGCATCCCGCATGCCACAGGCCACCATGGCCAACCCCCTCCAAGACAGATCGCAGCTGCAGTGTCCAGTTGAATCTTGGATGGAAACTCGTGGAAAGGGTCAACAGCCTCTCATAGCAGATCCTCGGGAGTATCTCAGGGGGCATTGATTCAAGCTTCGCCCACCAACCGGCCATAGCCTTCACTATCAGGTAATTTACGTGGGTGAAACCAAGTTCCACCCGCACTATGTAGTCAGGGGGGTTGAAGGCCAGGCCCAAAAGAGATTTATATGCCCGAACCAGACATTCAGCATACAAGAAGGCCCTGACCTCTGATCCATAGAGGGCATTACTCAGCACAGTCCCAGAGAATATGTCATGCCAAGCCTCAGGAGATGCAGCCTGGGACCTGGAGATCACCGGCCAAACGCTCTTGTAGGCCGCAATTCCTTTTTTCATAGCATGCTGGACCTGTTGACCGAAAGTGCCGGATAGAGAAAAAATAACGCCAAGATAAGTGTATGAGGCCACGCGCTCAATTTCCTCCATACCACACCAAAATCTACCCGACGACTGCCTGCCCTTGCGCTGAAAAACCACCACCTTTGACTTTGCAGCATTGATGACCAGCTTGTTCTTCTGACAATATGCGTCCAAGCCCGCCAGAGCGCGACTCATATTACGCGGGCTATCAGCCACAAGAGCCAGATCGTCCGCATAAAATAGAGACGTCAGACAGTGGAACCGTCGATGTCAACCCCACGGACTCCCCTCGCAGAAACAAAACGGGTCAAAATCGGAAACGAGAAGGGCGAAAAGTAAGGGGGACAAAATGTCACCCTGTAATATACCTGAGGTTATATCGCAGAGCCTTGACTTTTCCGTTCCAAGGTTTACCGAGAGCGCAGCGTGATCATACCAGCTCCGAACGACATTTATGAAGCGAGCGCCAACACCCAACGTATGCAGCTTTTCCCACAAAACATCCTGTGATATACTATCAAACGCACGCTTGATATCTATGAAAGCGCAGTTCAGCTTCCTCCCCCGCAGTCATGTTGATATGACATATTGTGAACCCCGGCGGCCGAAGTAAAAACGGCATCCACCGCCCCGCGCCCCTTCCGGAAACCGTTCTGAGTCTCTGGGAGAAGAAACCTAGCCGACACGAACCCAAGGAGCCTGCTGTGAAGGATCTGGGAGAAAATTTTAGCCATAGCGTTAATCAAAGAAATTCCTCGATAATTGCCGACGAGTGCTGCATCACCACCCTTCTTAAATTACAGTAAAACTAGGATCCTCCCCCAGCCAACTGGGACAACCCCTGTGGAAAGAATGAGATTGAAGAGCAGGAGAATGTGATGGAGTCCACCCTCGGTCAGATTTTTGTTAAATTGAGTTTGGTTAGGGAGAGAGAACGACTCCTCTGCTGAATACTAAATTGTTTATTCAGGTAAACAATTATAGCGTGGGGACCGGTTTCGAGCAACTAAGCTCATCTACAGCCCAGAGTGACTTGAGGTGGTTGAACGTACAATTAGTTCAGAACTAATTGTACGTTCAACCACCTCAAGTCACTCTGGGCTGTAGATGAGCTTAGTTGCTCGAAACCGGTCCCCACGCTATAATTGTTTACCTGAATAAACAATTTAGTATTCAGCAGAGGAGTCGTTCTCTCTCCCTAACCAAACTCATTGGATTAGACCTCTGCACCATCGGCAAACAACCACTTTTTGTTAAATTCGTAAGGAATCATGTCTTCGCCAGGGGCCTTCTTGTCCTTACAGCATGACAGGGCCTTGTTGAGTTCGGCCAAAGTTATTTCGGCATCCAGCGCGGGTTCAAAAGTTCCGTGGAACAACGAACCATCCAAAGATTCCCGAATGGGGTATAATGCATCATAAAACGATTCGACGTCCTCCATTCTTAGCTTGCTCAGACGTGAGCTGCGACCTTTCAGCCTTCGCACTGCAGCCAAGAAGTCTTTCGGATTTCTGCATGCACTCAGGACGCTTCTCAAATCACGAAAGAAGTTATTCAGCCAGTAGCTCGACAAAGCAGGGCGAATGATCCGAAGAGAAGTCCGACGAGAGAGTACGAAAATCTCTCACATCCCAAACGGCTCCGGCACTCACCCAAACCAGGTCAATAGTGTTGCGAGAAACACGTGAATGAGCCTGGGGAATCGCTAACAGAACGTCCAGTCTTTTGCCCTTTGAGTCGAGCGTGGCGTCAAGAGACCTCCGTGATGCCGATAAATGGGAACCCTCAAACAAATCCACGTCGCCTTCATTCAATGCACCTATTCTGCTATTCCAGTCGCCACCCCAGACAACTCGGACTCCCTCGAAAGTCGAGCGGAGATCCTCCAAAGCGGACACCAATTCGACCCGAGCCCCCTCGGTAAACCCCTCGTTGAAGTAAACAGCTCCCAAATAAACGTTTCACCGGAAAATTTGACAAGAGAAAATAGAAAATAACTAGATTCAAGAATTTTTGTACAAGATAATATCTTATATCGTTGTACAAGATATAATATAATATATCGTTACATTATAATATTATTATATCGTTGCGAAAGAATAATACAAGACCTCCACTAGCCCGGCCATTTGAACGCACTGCATTAACACTTACTGAGTTAAAATCCTCTATCGAAAAAGAAACATTGCTCTCTATCCAGGTTTCATCTAAAAAAATTAAATCTAACTTTTGTTCAAGTAAATTGTCTTTCTCCAAAATGAAGTTGTTAAACCCGTTGCAGGGTTATTTGACATTAGCACAGTTTGTGCTAGTGTCAAATTTTACCAAAAAATCTTGAAACGTTTCAAGAGTACTCGTATAACGTTTGATAATATGGAGATTGGCACCTGAATTTCCAGTATAAAAGACTCATTAGACGTTCTTATAACGTGCGATGAAGGGTTTCCGTCCAGAAATGATGGGAAAATGGGCTAAATCCAAAAAAATAGATTTTCACCCTAAAATCTTTAAACTTTTATACCTTTTGACAGGATGGAGATAAATTGGCAGTTTTGCATAATATGCATATATTATATAGTGCATAATAGTCAATGTGTGTAATGCTGGCATTCTGTATAATGACGGGTCGTTTTAGTCAATGTGTTTAATTTCTTCATTTTTCGATCTTCTTGCGCACCTTGCAATGTAAGAAATAGATTCTAACGAACGATTCTGCCGTTCCAATTCCACTTTTGATATTGAAAAGAAGTAATCTTCCTCATCTAACATTTCCCAGTTGATTTTTTATCATCTCTTTTGACATAGATATGTCTTTTGCCTGGGGGTCATGACAAAATAAGCGTGATCGTGCAAAAAATGTAATAGGTAACTAAGTTGTTTACTGTTTAGTACAACGTTTTTCTTGGATATTAAACTATCCTATTTACGAGTAAACTAGGTATTTTTCGTACCTAGTTTAGTTACGTTACTAATCACGCTACTCTAGTCCAAAAAAATGAGGAAGTAATTTTTTCTTAGCAATTAACGAAACAATTCGAATTTTTGATTTAAGTGATTTCACTTCATACTATATCACCTACTGTTTCTTATCTTACATAAAAGTTAAGTTTCTTACCTATTTCATGTTTCACATAGGTGACTACATAATGGCTCCTACGAAAAATAATTGCAGCAAGGAAAACAAAAAATTAAAACGGTCTTTGGGATTCAAAGAAGAGCAACATTCAAACTCATCTCATCCAGTGGACCAGGACAACAATTCTCAAAAACGTGTTAAACTTCTACATGCCGACCCAACCGGTAATGAAAGTTCTTCTATATCACCTACAGAACAAGAATCTTGTTCTGTATTCTTGATGAACAAGCAAATATTTTCGAAACAATTTCCTTAAATCCTGTGTGGGAACTACCTAACAAACACATAGTTCCCACCAACATGATTAAAAAATTGGGAATCCGCTAGAAATTTCTACAATCAAGCACGCACCGAAGAGCAACAAAAGATAGAAGCGATTCAAACAACTCTCGACTCACACGTTTCACGGATGAAAAAGCTAACCGATATGGATAATCTTGCAAGAATGAACATTAATATGACATATTAATATAAAATTGTTAGATTCTATTTTGAAAAAATAGATTTAAGAGTTGATTTTTTTCACACCAAATACAGCGCCGAAGACAATTTTTCATTTACATTGAATCTGCATGCATATAGTCCCAAATTGAAGGGCTAGTTCAAGTACATGGATGAACTAGACAGGTCTACATTCTATACCAATCATTCTTGCCGGTGATTTCAATGTGGATCTTAGAGGAGTTGATGGGGTTGAATTGAAGGATTTCATGTCTGAAGAGATTGGACTCGAATTGAACAATAACATCGCAATCTCAACCGCTATAAATAATACACGTATTATTTATGCATGCATGCATTAAGCCTTAATGCTTATGCATTATTTAGCCGTCATGTGTATCTAGAAACGCGTGATTACATTTCATATTTCAGTGCTCATCGCCCTTTATTATCTAAAACTATCGAATTTTAGCTACATTGTATTATATCGTAAATAAATAATTGCCAAAAGACTATGCATGAGTTTTTTCCGTGCAAGCGGTAAAAATTTGGTTTTGAAATAATTTCAAAAAAATTACTGTTTTTTAACAAATCTAGACAGTTCATGGCCCCTTCAAACTGGTAATTAAGGTGGGGGCGATCCAACACTGCCAAAGTCCATCTAATAGCGTATCGTCACTTAAGTTCTAACACCACGCAATTAAAATAAAATCACCTAGACGTCAAGAGGTCGAATGAGGTGTCGTTTTCCGAGTATTTTTTCTCCTCTTTATTTTCTAGTAAACGCAATATTTTCTTAAATATATTTTAAATATGTATATTCCATCCCAAATGTTATGCCATTAATAAAAATATTGTTATTATTGCAATTGTAGTCAAGTTGTTATAGGACCGGACGATTGCACAGGAACTGAAGAGCGCTGAATGAATGTATTTCACACATTGCCTAAGAGGCCTCAGTCATTATGTAGAATGACTAGTCACTGTGTGACATAGGTAGCGTTTCATTCATTCATTGACTAGCCGTTTTAGTGATTCTATAGAATGACTAGGCATTAATAGTAGATTTCACCAATTGACTACAACATGATATGTTGTATATTATACACTTACCAATTGTTGAGGACAGGCCTTTGACACATCCAGTCACTGCCCATGGCTCCTAGATCAGAGCCACGTCCTTCCCCTCCGAGGTGAGGAGCCTGCTAAGGACCGCCTATGCAGATTCACCTGGACGAGACCCACTTCGCTAGGAATGCCCCCCTTTTCTAGTTGCCTGTCGAGCCCTTAGTCGACGGGGAACGTTCTGGGGACGCCGCCCCTTCCCTCTTGCCTCACATCCTTTTGCCAGGCCTGGAACCCCAACCTCTTGCGTTTGCGAGGGTGTCCCTGGCAAAGGTTCCTGGGACATCCCTTCACTGCCACCGGGCACAATTTCAGATGGGCTTGTCCATCCCACCTACTGCCCATGTTGTGTGTTAATGTCAATCTGCGAGATTATCTCTAGATTAACTAAACTCAAAATTTTTCCTCTGAATGCATTAAATTAAATTTGGGGGGGGGGGGGGGGGGTGATTGGGAGCCTGTTTACAATTACCCCAGAAACTATGGAGTAGGTAATTGTAAACAGGTATAAATACTGATAAATTAATCAGTCGCTGCCTGTTCATTAGTTGCAGTTATGGACAGCCGAGAATCACTTTCGGCTATTCTCGTGACAAAAGCATGTTTTTACCCCAACGACTGACTGTTTCTCACCCAACTTTACTCAAGCTGTTTTTCACCCTAAATTAAATTTGCATCTGAAACAAACAAATGTAGTATATTCAATACGAAGTGACCATTTACGAAAAACGTTTACTTTGATAGCTCAAACCCAATGGAAACGCATAAAGAACCATTTGTTTACATTTACTCCATAGCGCAGTGTATGGGGTAATTGTAAGCGTCCATTTCATCATTAGTAATGACAGCGTCGATCAAAATCCAACTCACATCATAACAAGTGTAGAACAAGATTGCTTATCAAAAGCAGTCACAGGGTCTTCAACTTCAACTTGGTCGTTAGTGATGATCAGCTGTACAGAAAACGCGGGAATCCCCTTGCATCTCTCATCGACGTTTCATTGATAAGGTTTACTCGAAATTTAGTTCTTTAGTTCTTTTCTCTCGGGTTTCCATTTACCCCACCTGACCTTTCAGCGACTATATCTAAACTCAGGGACAATAAATTATTGCCAATAATATTTTTCGTCAAAAAATAACTTAGCAAAATACTTGATTTTTTTCGTTTTTCGTCTATTCCTTCCAACTTCAATCGAGTTACGGAACCTGAAGGATAATTTTTCAATTCTGAAATTTCGTGCACGGTTTATTCAGGTCAAAATGCAACATAATTCGTCTCCTCACAGAGGAAATGCGAAAAAACTCTTTTCTGCCAAAAACGCTCCACCCTAGCGGGGCAGTTTTTTTTTTTTTTTTTAATCTGAAATTTTGACAAAACGGTTCATGTGCCTGCACGATTTTGAGCTCAGTCGCCCAAACCCGTGAGGCTATAGGAGGGTTTTTGCTACAGGGTCGAGTTGGGTGACGTTTTCAAAGTATTTTAGGGGGTCCTAGAACCATTTGACTTCATCGTGGGGATCTACGGGGCTTTCTTGGGGCTACATTTGAAGGATATCAGGACTCCTGATTCAGGAGGCAAATGGACAAATTAAAGAGGTCGATCAAAATGGTCGACCCCCGTGTCGAAAACACAGGTTGATTATTCTGAATAAAGCAAAAAAGAAGAAGAAAACAAAAACCTTTTCCAAACAAAGTCGCTAATATATTAAATATATTACAAATTTTGTACTTAATTAGTAGAGAAAACTTTCTTAAAATATCAAATCTTCAAATAAACTCACTAACGCATTCTGAACTTAATTGGAAAAGACAACGCTTTCTGAAAATATTACACTGAAGGCAGCAAGTTTTTTAAAACAATTCTCCGAAAATGAAGTTGATGGCTAAAACACAGAAAACACTTTCTGAAAATATCAAGTTTCCAAATAAACTCACTAGTACATCTTGTACCTAAACACATTTTCTGAAAAAATTACGTTTTCAAACACGTTCGCTAATATAATTTGCTCTGGATTGGAAGACAATTCTTTCTGGAAATATTACCCTGACTGCACCGGGGTTAAAAAATTTTTTTTTTTTTTTTTTCAGAAACTGAAGTTGATTAGTAGGTTAAAAACGAAAGAAATTTTTACACGTCAATGAATTGTCATAAAGAGTGGTTTCTTCTTCATTAGTCTTGGTCGCCTTTCAAGAGTTCGCACTTGCCAGCGCAGTAGTCGCACCATTCGGGATCATCAGACTGTTGAGCAGCGCGGCCATGTAGGGGTGGGTCAAACTCCAAGCTGAGGCTTGAAACGGAGGAGAGCGTGCCGGAATGGTCTGCATCAATGGGATCGATGTCGGACTCGTCTCCTTGGTCTTCTTGTGGGGCTTGCTCAACCGGATCGTTACCTTCGTTCACATTCTGACCTTCAACGTTGATCGCGACGTTCACCCCGTCGGCGACATGCACAGCGTCTGCGACATTCACAGCGTCCGCAACATGCACAGCGTCCGCGACGTTAACACCGTCCGCGCCATTCGCCCCGTTGGCGTGATTAGCCTCGTCAGCTCCATGTCCAGCGTTGGCGGGATTCTGGTCGTTCGCGGCGTCGACCTGATCGTTACCTTCGTTCACATTCTGACCTTCAACGTCGATCGCGACGTTCACCCCTTCGGCGACATGCACAGCGTCCGCAACATGCACAGCGTCCGCGACGTTAACACCGTCCGCGCCATTCGCCCCGTTGGCGTGATTAGCCTCGTCCGCTCCATGTCCAGCGTTGGCGGGATACTGGACGTTCGCGGCGTCGCCCACAACCTCGATGTCATTGTCGCTGTCGTAACCATTTAAAGCCAACGCTTGTCCGTCCCCTCCTGGCAAATTCACGGCAATTTGGTCTCCTCCCGCATGAAGTTGATCAACAAAGTTTTCTCCGTCGAAGTACAAGTTGGCTTCGTCTCCTCCGGGGAACATTGGTCCGACATGGTCTCCACCGGCACCCTCGTCAATAACTAATCGTTGTCGGGCAGGTTGATTTTCCCAAACTGTAATATCAAGAAAGTCAGGATCAGAAAGCGTTTAGCGGAACGTGGGGACTTCAGATTTGAGGGTAGGGAGTTGTATAGTAGATAGATTAAATAGTTCGGACTTCTTTTTGTAAGAGTTAAAGCGGGGCGAGGATTAACAACTCTTTGTTCGTTAGATGAACCTGTTGGGAGGTCAAAATGGATACAATATTAAATATTTTTGGTTTTCTATAGTAAACCAGAGGAGGGGGACAGGGTGGCCCCGTGGACTAAGGCGTCAGTGAAACGCCTGTTTACAAATCAGTCGGGGCGCTGATCAGCCTGGTTTGAACCCGGGGACGAACACCAATGTTTGACTCAAAGTCAGACACGTGTTGTAATACCTGTCTTGTCGGCAGACAATTCAATTCTGAACGCAAGTTTATGTGAATCCTTTCTATGGAGCAAGAAGTCTTCGACCAATTTTAACTCCAGGCACGAGAAACGAGTACAAACATCGAATCCCACTGGTTAAAAATCTCCTTCCAAGAGCGCACTTAAACAAGCGTATAGATTTAACGGCGAAGATAACATAAATAAAGTTATCAGGTATTGGTCATATTGAGGATTCATCTCTCTTCATGACTATAGGAAACGTCTTGTTGGCAGGAAGTTACCAAAGTCTTCACGAACGAGTTCAATGACATCTTCACCAGCTAATGGAGAATGCTGATTGGAAAGCGTATCGTTTGCAGGATGCTGCAATTACCATCCCATTTCTGAGCACTTCGTCAATGAGCTCTTTTCTAGATGTAACCAAAATCTCTTCCCTAGCAACCCCTTCGCATCCTTTTTCATTCATTCATGATGAATCCTCAATATGGCCAGTACCTCGTGGTGATTCCCTGATTTAAATCGAGCAACCTACTCGAGATGTTCCCTGGGTAACGCTAATCGCTCACCACGGAACAAACAAAAGAATCGGTGACAAATATTAGGTAGGTACCCCCAGAAGCACAGATAAAACTACTGCCCAGAAGTTAGGTACCGGCCCAGTTAACATGTAACTGTAATGGCCTACGTTAAGTCTGATAACAGAGGTTGGCAATTTTCTTGAAAATCCCGGCCCAGTTGGCAAACACCCGCATTCAGAATAAAAAATAATATTTCTAATATCTTGTTTCTATTATTTTTAATCAGCTCTCTCAAATGTGGTAGAACCAGTTGCGCACCTTGTATTTAGGGAAATATACTACATCAACTTGAATACACAATACTTCATCGAAATTCGAATTTTAAAATATAAAATCCGGGTTTATATATATACACACATATATACACCGACCCAGGTACCATTTTGAAGGTACCTGGGTACACCAACTATCCCCTTCTGAGCAATCCCTCAATTTCTA
Organism: Pilophorus perplexus; assembly: GCA_955831195.1. Lineage (NCBI taxonomy): Eukaryota > Metazoa > Arthropoda > Insecta > Hemiptera > Miridae > Pilophorus > Pilophorus perplexus. The sequence goes on along the minus strand of OY037007.1, from coordinate 13,998,510 downwards.
ACTTTTTTCTAGCTGCGGCTCAGCTCTGCTTACACCCATTAGGCCAATCAAATAGTACACTAAAAATCGCTGAAATCGCAAGAAAACGGCGAGTTCTAATTGTTTTTTTATGTTTTTAGGATCACTCCCAGTAGTGTATACTCAAGTTTGCAGCTCCGAAAAACATGAGCTGACGGTCGAAAAACCTCAACATTTTCGGACGTTTTTTGGTTTTTAGCTTATATCTCCGTAGGGGTGCATCCTACAAAAAACAATTACTCGTGTCTTTTTTGAAGAAGACAAAATATGCTAACTTTTGAGAACAACCGCAGCTCTGTAAGACTAATAGTTTCCGAGATACAGCCTTTCGAAAAATTGTCACTTTTTCGAAAAACTTGAAATTTAACCATTTGGTCACGTTTCAAAGCCTCTATATCAAAAACACCGTACCCAATCAAAAAATGTCAATTAATCAAACTTGTAGAGAATTAAATTCCATGTTAAGAAACCTCAGTTGGTCCATTGGTTGCGGAAATGCAGTCAACTGAAAATGCTCTTTCATAAAAGTCCCCCAATCGGACACCCCTCGGTAACCGGAAAACCACGGTTTTCTGGACGTTTTCGGCTGAGCTCGGAAACTATTTGCCCGATTCCAAATTCCTTTTTTTTCTCGAGAAAGCTGATTAAATATCCTATCGCAGTTATTCTGTGTGAAAATTTGATTTGAGCTTCAATAAGAGAGGGACAGCCATGGCAAAGCAATTGCAAACTTTGGCAAAAACGTATTTTTGTCGCACATTTTTGCCTATAAATCAGGAACGGTTAGTCCGAGCTTAATTCTCGTGCCTAATGGCACTTTTGCTGTCTCAACAGAAAAGCAATGTACCGTCCCTTACACCTTACATACAATTTAATTAGCATTCACAGGAAAAATAGAGAATTAAGATCGGACTAACCGTTCCTGAGTTATAGGCAAAACGCTGCAAATTTTACACTAGCGTTTATTATTCTTTGATATAGGTTACTTGAGCAGAAATTTAATTCTGTGTCAATGACAAAAAATTTAGAAAAACAAGTTTTTTGGATTTTTTGTTTCAAACATTTTTTGTATTGTATTGTATTTTTACTTGAAAAATATTTGACCTCCTGGGATCCTTGAAAAATCCCATTTGTAGCCCCATGTAGATCGCCACAGTGAATCGGATCGTTCCGGGACCCCAAAAAATGGATTCTTCGTCCAAAAATACTTCGAAAACGACACCTGACTCGATCCCTTAGCCCAAAAGCCTTCAAAACCACTCCCATAGCCCCATATCGCAACACGGGTATGGGCGATCGGGCTGAAAACCTTGCGGGCACAACTAGATGGTAAACCGAGTATTTTGTCAAAATTTCAGATTTAAAAAAAAAATCCGACTGTCCAAAAAGGCCCGGACGGCGGGCGGACATTTCTGTTTTGGAATCTAAACCTCTTGAAAAGTATAATGTCAAATTTTGAGGCCGATCGGAGTCGTCGACCTCCGTCGCGAAAACATAGGTGTATTATTCCAAGAATAATAAACCAAAATGTGCGCAAAAATATGGTTTTGCCAAAGTGCTATGCCGTGGCTGCCCTACATGAGATAACTACGCGACAAAACAATTGTTATCTACCTTCATTTTGTCTCCGGGCTTGACCCGCATTCACGTCAACCAATGGCTCGTCTTCGTCGTCGGACATAAGGTTGACGTAAACCACTAACCTATAGCAATTGGGTGGAAAAATTCGAAGAGCTGAAATGGAAATGAGACACATGAACGAAGGGGTGAATCGTCTGTGGCACAACCATTGTCTTACATTAATAACACATTATTACATGGGGTCGAGTGAGGTGTCGTTTTCGGAGTAAATTTGGGACATTATCCGTTTCAAGGGGTCTAGATTCCAAAACCGAAATGTCCGCCCGCCGTACGCCGCACAGAGGGGCCGATGACAATAAAAGGTGGCGGAAAATATTCAAGGTGACAGATTGATTGGTAAAGATGGGTTTAGCATAAAAATACAAAATATAAATGTTTAGTTGTTATAAACATTTAGTTGTTTTTTTTTTATAATAATCATTTTTCATTAAAAATAAAATTTAAAATAAATGTTTTCCTCTTTTTTCCATTTTTTGAAATTCCTAGAAAATGAACAACTTTATCTTCATGGATAATACGTCATAAATAATTTTGAAGCTCGAACAATTCAAGCCATAGCGCATTTTTGCCGTGGCGCATTAGTACAAAAAGTGAAAAATAATGAGAAAGCGCACACTTCCGCACGATCTGACTTTTGAATCACATTCTGGGGTCTCATGTGAACACACGCATAAAAAAAAAAACTCCATGTATACACCTACTATTTTTTATCGATTTTCTGATTTTTACAGCATTTTTGATTTGTAATATCGGTAAGGGCCAATTTAATGAAGAGAATATTTTTAACGTATTCGTATGGACCGCCTGAATACAAATCAGTAGTGGTTTAAGGCTTAATTAATATTTAGGTCCCGCCACGGCGAGAAAAATGTACTGGTGAAAATGGCCAACTCCAACTTTCCGCCCATCTGCGCTCCTCCTTCTAGCGTCATCTAAACCTTTTAGCGTCCCCTCTGTGCGCCGTCCGAGCCGTTTTGGGCAGAAGGAATTTTGTTTAAAATCTGAAATTTTGACTTAATACTCGGTTTACCATCTAGTTGTGGCCGCAAGGTTTTAAGCCCGATCGCCCAAACCCGTGGGGTGCTGTGGGGCTATAATGGGGCTGTAGGAGGTTTTTTTTAAAAAGGCTTTTGGCTATGGGATCGAGTTAGGTGTCGTTTTCGAAGTGTTTTTTGGACGTAGAATCCATTTTTGGGGGTCCCGGAACGATCCGATTTCACTGTGGCGATCTATAGAGCTTTCATGGGGCTGAAAATGGGATTTTTGAAGGATCCCAGGAGGTTAAATTGTGGAGCCCCACTATTTAATTAAATAACTACAGATAGCAAATAAAGACAAGGGAAGAAGAGAGTGAAAATATAGGTACCAGACGCTCGCACGTTGCAGGCCGGCGGCCCCCTTCCAAGGGGGCACTCCCAATCACTGAGGTTCGCCTTTCTCGCGAAAATTTTTTTTCCCAATTAAATGGGACTTAATAGGTAACACTAAATTTTCAATTACGAATTTTCCACTTATTTAGGGAATACCCCTCGACTTGCTAGTTTCAAACCTTAGTCAGGAGACAAGTTCAGTGGAAATTTGATTAAAAGAAAATTATTTAGACGAAAACCACTAGAATAATAGGTATGCATTCATATGCGTTTATTCTGAAGACCGTTGTTTTATGCATTTATAAGATCGATCAATTTAAATTCTGTCGGTCCCAGAGAGGTGAAAAGTGTGGTTTTGATTTCTCTCCAGCAGCTGGAGGTGGTCCTGGTACATCAAATTTCTTTAATTTGTTGAAGTGGTTTGGTGTCCCAGCAATCTAGGTGAGGTAGGTGCCTGTCAAGCACCTTCATTTCAAAGGAGTTGCAACCGATAAAATGTGAGGGATAGAAAAACGTATCGGCTCCGATACTGGGAAAAAAGTATCGATAATACGATATAATATATCGTATGCTTGATATATTATATCAAGCAAAAACCAAATACTTTTTCGACATCCCTATTCCGAACCCTACCTACATAATATTATCATGTTATTAACAACGAACAAAATATAAACCAAACATTTTTATTCGTACCTCGTAGGAAATCTTGTACAGAGCTGGAACTCTCATCGGAGCTGCTTTCATCTTCCGAGGTAGTATCATCATCCGAGGAGCTTTCCTCATCGGAAGTGGCATCATCACTATCGCCTTCAGAAGACGTAGTAGCTGAAGAAGTGGAATCTGAAAAAATGTCCGTAAAAGGTGATTTTAAAAAAAACGAGCGAATAGAAAAAACGCTGCAAATTTTACACAAGGGTTTATTATTCTTTGATATAGGTTACTAGTGCAGAAATTTTATTCTGTCAATGAAAAAAATGTAAAATGTTTTTTCAAAATTGCCAAAGTGGCTGGCGACCTTCTGTGGTAATTCTCCATAATATTATTTGAATAAGAATGAACACTGTACCTTTTAATTACCACTTTATTTTAAAAAACAAAGCTTTTCAGCTAAATTTTAGCCATCATCAGGTTACATACACATGTGCACAGAGTGGATCCACTCTGTGCACATGTGTATGTAACCTGATGATGGCTAAAATTTAGCTGAAAAGCTTTGTTTTTAAAATAAAGTGGTAATTAAAAGGTACAGTGTTCATTCTTATTCAAATAATATTAAAATGTTTTTTGATTTTTATATTAAAATTTTTTTGTTGTTGTTTTTTCAAAATCTTTTTCCTTTTTTTACTTGAAAAATATTTGACCTCCTGGGATCCATCATAAATCTCATTAATAGCCCCATGAAAGCCCAATAGATCGCAACAGTGAAATCGGATCGATCCGGGACCCCCAAAAAATGGATTCTACGTCCAAAAATACTTCGAAAACGACACCTAACTCGATCCCATAGCCAAAAGCCTTTAAAAAAACCCCTCCCGTAGCCCCATAGCGCCTCACGGGTTTGGGCGATCGGGCTGATAACCTTGCGGGCACAACTAGATGGTAAACCGAGTATTTTGTCAAAATTTCACATTTAAAAAGTTCCTACTGCCCAAAACGGCCCGGACGGCGTACTGCATACGGCGGACGGACATTTCAGTTTTGGGATCTAGACCTCTTGAAACGGATAATGGAAAATTTTGAGGCTGATCCGAGTCGTCGACCTCCGTCGCGAAAACATAGGTGTATTATTCCAAGAATAATAAACCAAAATGCGAGCGGAAGATAAAAAAAGACAAGAACGAGGACAGTTTGACAGTAAAGGTTACAGTGGCGGTAGTGCTTAATGCAGCTGTGTTGGGACACTATCCGTTGTTCCCCAAGGGATGAAAGCAGTTTTACCCATTACCGTCATTCTTCTACGTGCAATAAGTCCGAAAAGAAACATTTTTACCCTATGGGAATTTTTCAATGGATCGGACTCTTAAAAATGCCACAGTTGGCGTCATTTTCGATGGAATTCCAGTTCTCAACCGGTCAAGAAACTAAAATTTAGTTTCTTGACCGGTTGAGAGGTTTATATTTAATATAAACCAAACACTTTTATCCGTACCATCTTCCGATGCAACATTTGGTTCAGGGTGAGCACAACCACCTTGGGAGTCCTCTTCATTGGAATTGGAGGAAGGAGCTGAAATAGAAATGGGAAATATGATTACACACAAGTCGCCAAACTGGTATAGATTTAAAAAACGCAATGGGCCCCGGAACCGACTGTCGAAAAATACTTCTTTCTGAAAGAACTTCATAATTTGAAGGCATAGCAGTGAGTTTTGGGCTCCTACGGTGTAATACAAATTTCCAGGGCACTGTCGAAAATTTCAACTTTGAATCTGGAGGGAAAAGTGGCGCCACTCTCTCATTGGCTGCTCACGGCCGCCATTTCCGCCGTCACCTCCGGCAGATTCCCGTCGGTCCCTTCTTATGCTAGCGCACTCTGGCGGATTAGTCATAGTGCCACCGCGGGAAAATTCAAAACGCCAAATATTCACTAGTAATTTCCTCTGCTCAGACACCTAATTTCTCAGTGCTAACTCTACTGAGTACTTTGTTCATTACTAGTTCAACTATGTTCGGCCGAATTTTCCCATTTCTCTGACCTAGTTCCGTGGCCCATTATAAGTTACCTATTTATCATACAGAAAATAATATCATTATTCATGTTATAGAAGCCAAATTATGGTATTGAAAAGATAGAAATTCACAACAACTTCAAAACTGTTTATTAAGAACTGAATTTTCAGAACAAAATTCAAATTACATCTGGTTGAAAACAATTTTTCCTTTCTTAAAAGTTTGTCATTATCCGTTTCAAAAGGTCTACATTCTAAATCCGAAATGGCCGTACGCAGTCCGGGCCGTTTTGGGAGGAGGAATTTTTTTTTTAATCTGAAATTTTGACAAAATACTTGGTTTACTATGTAGTTGTGCCCGCAAGGTTTTCAGTTCGATCGCCCAAACACGTGGGGCGCTATGGGGCTTAAATGGAGCTATAAGAGGGGGTTTTTGAAGGCTTTGAGCTATGGGATCGAGTTAGGTGTTCGAAGTATTTTTGGACATAGAATCCATTTTTGGGGGTCCTGGAACGATCCGATTTCACTTTGGCGATCTAAAGGGCTTTCCTGGGGCTAAAAATGGGAATTTTTAAGGATCCCAGGACGTTAATTATTTTTCGAGTAAAAAATAAAGAATTTTGAAAAAAAAAAAATTCAAAAAACATTTTTTTTTCCAAAATTTTTCCTATTAACACCCATATCAAAGAATAATAAACCCTTGTGTAAAATTTGCAGCGTTTTTACCAATAGTTCCCCACAATTAGGAATGGAAATGCACCCGAATTTCGGGTTAAATCATCCTGTACCATGTTGTTTGAAGTCAAAAAGGGAAAAATACATCATTTTTGTGACAAAAAGTCCTTCACGTAGTTTATAATCATCAATCTGTTCTGGCCGATTCAAAAACCGGTGTAGGTGACGTCGCCTACACCTGTTCCGGTTTCCAATCAAAGACACCAGACTGCAGGTCGATTTTCATATTTTTTCTTGATTTTCTTGGTGTTTGGCACTATTGACACTGGAGTAACGCGAAAATGGCCATGTTCGATTTGTTGCGAATGTGATCGTGCGTATTATAAATAATTGTGCGATATAAATTAACTTATTCGACATGACCGATCCTTAGTTTTTAATGATGGCCAACTCGTCGACCAATAGGAGCTGACTTTGGGTTTCCACCAAAATTCAAATTGCAATTTTTCCATAAATTTTATAAATTCGTACGAACTTGCAGTTTGTGTTTTAACCCCATTTTCAGTATTATTTGGACGCCTTCTATCAATAAAAAAAATAATCCAGACACATTATTTACATTCAACCAAAACGACATCACTCAGAAGTTTGTCAAGCGTTTCTTCTGATAATTTGTGATGCTGATTTTCGAGGGTTTCCCTCCAGCTCCTTCCTTGGAGCTCCCCTAGTTATAGGCATATTCTCGAATTCGTTGCACCCTCCCTTAGGGAATACCATGCAACGAAACAAAACCCTTGATGAATACCGGTAGGTCAATGGTGACACCATTTTCGTTGCTAATGCGAGCCCCGTATGAACACGAGATTCATCATCATCATCATTATCATCGGACGGACTTGGACGGCCATCGAGCAACCGGTAAATCTGCTTTCAACCCACTCACGAATAATCTTTGCTTGTTATCGTCAACCAGCTTGTTGCACTCCCTCAAAATGCGGATGTTATCATCGTTGGATACTTGGTATATTATATTATCATCAGATACTTATCCATAGAAGACGTTTGCAACCACAGTCCGGACTGATAGCATGGCGAGCAGCATCTAACAACTTCGTGTACATCCCGTTTCTTTCGTCCTCCTCATTTGAATCACGCATCTCTTTCCACACGTTCAACAATTACACAACAATAATACTTAATGAAATGCGAGCTGAAGATAAAAAAGATAGGAACGAGAACAGTTTGACAGTAAAGGTTACAGTGACGGAAGTGCTTGATGCAGCTGTGTTGGGACACCAACAGTTGTTCCCCAAGAGCGAGGGATGAAACCGTGCTCCCCAGTACCATCAACCTTCTACGTGTAAAAACTCCGAAAAGAAATATATTTACCCAATTGGAATTTTTCAACGGATCGGACTCTTAAAATTACCACAGTTGGGGTCATTTTCGGTGGAATTCCGGTTCTCAATTGACCAAGAAACAAAATATAATGGTTTATACCAAACACATTTATTCGTACCTTCTTCCGGTGCAACATTAGGTATGGGGCGGGTACAATCTCCTTGGGAGATCTCTGCAATACTACCTTCTTCATTGGAATTAGAGGGAGGAGCTGAAATAAAAAGGGAAATTATGATTACAAACGAGTCGCCAAAAACAAAACAAATAGTAATACGTAGTTGTTATTTAGAAACAACTAATTCCTTATTACAATGTAAATGCTGATCGTTGGAATTTGGTCTCCAGGTAGGAGGAGAGGGGAGATATATATATATAGGTGGTGTGGGAGGAAAAAGAGGGAAGTGTGGGAAAAAATCGTAAGTCGTAATGATAAATTGATATTTCAACACCACAGACATGTAACAGGGGACTTTCCAGTTTTTTGCAGACTGCGATACAGTGTCCATTTTTCAACGCGGCATTTCAGCGGCCTTACAATTGTTCTCATCTTCAACTTTAATATACCTAGGGAGGGAGGGAGGGACCAGTGTTTGACATGACCCCAGTTAAATTGTGAATTACACAATTTCACCAAAAAGTGTAAATAATAATGCATAGGAATGGTTATCAGTGGCTCAGTGGTTTGAGCGTTGGACTGCAGAGTCAAAGATTGCTACAGGCGCTAGACATCTGCCTTATACTGATAATCAACTCTTGGAAGGCAATGGCAAACCACCGAGAGTATCTTGCCCAGGAAAAACCTCTCACATTTGCCGTTTTAAGCCGGCGTTAAACAGTAGGTCCCTAATACTTCTGTAATAACTGTTAATCACGCTCAACAGACGTTAGTAGGTAGGGAGAGATTGCCAACGCCCGTTAGCAGGTAATGTACTCAAAGTAGAAGGAGTATTTTATGGACTTGATCTTTCTGAATTCTGAAACTACGTTTTTTATGAATCCCTTGGGCGGAAGAAGGTTTCATGAGGATTTTAAGGATGGAGATAAGGTTCCTTCTGTAGGTTGTCTCATTCCAAAACGATCTTCCCAAAATGTTCCACAAAGTAATTGGAAATCAGCGTGAGCGACGATTTCCAAAATTTGAGCACATCCCAACATGCTTCTGTTTGCCCGGCTGTTACGAGCTCTCTTACGGCTTCGTCATGTCAGCTCCCATCACGTCGACTCTCCCCATCAGCCCAGACATGATTAACGACAAAGGACCAGAATATTTCCAGTACGTGTCGAAAACTCAATTCGTAACTACCAAAACAACTTTTGTTTACTTTCATTAGTTAAAATTAGAAAAATCAATATTGTCGACATTTTCAAACATTTTTATGCCCATGAAACTCATCAATCCCAAAACCATAGCCTCATGGGGTTGGGTGGACATGATTGTAGACCTCTTGCGAAACCCCCCCCCCCCCTCCCAATAATGCATGTCAAACTCCTATGGAAACCCATAATGATTGAAAACTTACAAGGAAAAAAATAATCAATCTAATATTGTAAATAAGTCTGGCGCAATAGGTTTGCGCCAAGCACATTCACCTTGTGAGCCCTCAGCAACAGTTTCTTCTTCCTTAGGATTGGAAGGAGGAGCTGAAATAAAAATGGAAAATGTGATTACACACGAACCGCAAAAAATAAAACGGCCTGGACGTCGAACGGACATTTGATCGTCAAAAACTACGATCATGAAACATATAAGGACAAATTTTGAGGCCCATGAAAATCATAGCTCTGTGTGGACATCATCATAGTCCAGCTGAGTAATCCCCCCACCCACCAAATTGTAGGACAAAGTCTGGTTTAACCTGGTCAAACTGCTATGAAAATCGGTTAAAAGCCCAGTTAAACTGCTGTCATTCAAAATCCTATCATACTGGAGTCTACATTACAGCCCAGATTAGGTTAATGACTGGTCGTTGGACACCTGCAGCTATATTCCGCCATGTGATTGTTTGACCATGGAATTTTAACCCACAACGATTGAAAACTAACAAAGATAAACTGAGTGATAGATGGTAATTTTGTAAATACGTCCAGTTGGGAGCTAGCGCACTCACCTTGGGAGCCCTCGGCCACACATTCTCCATCATTAGAATCAGCAGGAGGAGCTGAAATTGAAATAGAAAATATGATTACACACGAGTAGGGATTGCAATCCCGAACGTTTTTCTGAATCCCGGGATCCCGGGATTTTTCTGAGGCAATCCCGGGATCCCGGGATTAATCCCGGGATTGATGATTTTTGTTTGAACGTGAAAAAATTGATTTAAAACGACGAAAAACTTGTTTATTTACATTAATTGTAAATTATATAAAATATTACTTCTCTCATGAAGGAAAAATTTCACTTATGTACTCAAAAAATGTGCTTTTAGAAATCATAATGTTGGATCTTAGAAAGCACTCAAAGTTGGATCAGCCAATTAGCTTCTTAGCTTTGTCGAAAATAGTCCTGCTACTCAAAAGGCCCTCTCAGCTTCTACGGAGGTCTGTGGGATAGTCCTACGTGTTCTGGTTGTGCATAAATTGAAGCTGAATCACTGCTCCACAATTTCATTCCTCATAACTTTCCTCGTGGGATGAATATTATAGCCGATATTCCGTACTGAAGAAGGATAAAACCACGATTTCTAACATTTGGGGGAAAATGGTCAATGTTTGAAGAGGGTTAATCTCGGGGCCCATTGGTCCTAGAAAGCTGCCGTTGCGCTCAAATGGTAGCAAATCTTGTCTACTTGAAAATAGTATACAGTGACTTTTTCGTTAGGGCGCACATTTTTGAAACTAAAAGCCAAGAACTGAAAAAAAAAAAAAAATCCGAAAATTTCGCGGTTTTTCGAGCATCCAGCATTTAGCACAAGGGTTTCGAAGCTGGTACCGTCCCTGACAACATTTAAAAAAAATTAGAACGTGTCTATTTTTCCGTTCTAAGCCCCCTTTTTTTTGTATACTAAATCCAAATGGTGGCCTCGGCTGCCTCCATTTTTGAACAGGCTCGTTTCTTTTTTAATTGTGGTCGAAAAATCTTTTCGTATTTTGGCACCGGCACCGGCTGGTTCATAGATTTCCGAATCCTTTCTTCAGGGGACTTCACAGTTTTCATCTTAGAGCACTTTCACTTAGCCTTCGAATTATTGTCCGTTGTTAAAAGATTTTTCCCGACAAAACTTGAGCAATTTACGTGCGAGGTGCAATTAATTCTCGAACCCCGGGATCCCGGGATTGACTCCACGAATCCCGGGATTTCAAATTGGCAAAAATCGACCGGGATCCCGGGATTTCGGGATCCCGGGATTGCAATCCCTACACACGAGTCGCCAAAAATAAAATTGCTTGGACCGCGAACGTACATTTGATTGTCAAAAAGGTACTTTTCCGTTATACCCCCCCCCCCCCCCCCCCCCCCGCGTTTTCTTGTTTTATACACACCCCTCCTGATGGGTTTAAGGCACCCAAATTCGAGTACTTTTCCGTTATAACACCCCCCTCCCACTCGATTTCAAGTTTCACAACACCCCTCCCGATGGCTTTAAGGCACCCAAAGCCAACCAAAACCGCGTGGGGGGGGGGGGGGGGGGGGGGGGGTATAACGGAAAAGTGCCGTCAAAAACTACGATCATGAAACATATAAGGACAAATTTTGAGGCCCATGAAAATCATAGCTCTGTGTGGACATCATCATAGTCCAGCTGAGTAATCCCCCCACCCACCAAATTGTAGGACAAAGTCTGGTTTAACCTGTTCAAACTGCTATGAAAATCGGTTAAAAGCCCAGTTAAACTGCTGTCATTCAAAATCCTATCATACTGGAGTCTACATTACAGCCCAGATTAGGTTAATGACTGGTCGTTGGACACCTGCAGCTACATTCCGCCATGTGATTGTTTGATAATGTAATTTTAACCCACAACGATTGAAAACTAACAAAGATAAACTGAGTGATAGATGGTAATTTTGTAAATACGTCCACTTGGAAGCCAGCGCACTCACCTTGGGTGCCTTCGGCCGCACGTTCTCCATCATTAGAATCAGCAGGAGGAGCTGAAATTGAAATAGGAAAGATGATTACACACGAGTCGCCAAAATTAAAATGGCTTGGACCGCGAACGGACATTTGATTGTCAAAAACTACGATCATGAAACATAATATGATATATTATAGGGACAAATTTTGAGGCCCATGAAAATCATAGCTCTGTGTGGACATCATCATAGTCCACCTGAGTAATCCCCCCACCCACCAAATTGTAGGACAAAGTCTTCGTGAGTGATTGATGGTAATTTTGTAAATACGTCCAGTTGGGAGCTAGCGCACTCACCTTGGGAGCCCTCGGCCACACATTCTCCATCATTAGAATCAGCAGGAGGAGCTGAAATTGAAATAGAAAATATGATTACACACGAGTCGCCAAAAATAAAATTGCTTGGACCGCGAACGTACATTTGATTGTCAAAAAGGTACTTTTCCGTTATACCCCCCCCCCCCCCCCCCCGCGTTTTCGTGTTTTATACACACCCCTCCTGATGGGTTTAAGGCACCCAAATTCGAGTACTTTTCCGTTATAACACCCCCCTCCCACTCGATTTCGAGTTTCACAACACCCCTCCCGATGGCTTTAAGGCACCCAAAGCCAACCAAAACCGCGTGGGGGGGGGGGGGGTGTATAACGGAAAAGTGCCGTCAAAAACTACGATCATGAAACATATAAGGACAAATTTTGAGGCCCATGAAAATCATAGCTCTGTGTGGACATCATCATAGTCCAGCTGAGTAATCCCCCCACCCACCAAATTGTAGGACAAAGTCTGGTTTAACCTGTTCGAACTGCTATGAAAATCGGTTAAAAGCCCAGTTAAACTGCTGTCATTCAAAATCCTATCGTACTGGACTCTACATTACAGCCCAGATTAGGTTAATGACTGGTCGTTGGACACCTGCAGCTACATTCCGCCATGTGATTGTTTGATAATGGAATTTTAACCATCAACGATTGAAAACTAACAAAGATAAACTGAGTGATAGATGGTAATTTTGTAAATACGTCCACTTGGAAGCCAGCGCACTCACCTTGAGAGCCCTCGGCCACACATTCTCCATCATTAGAATCAGCAGGAGGAGCTGAAATTGAAATAGAAAATATGATTACACACGAGTCCCCAAAAATAAAATCGCTTGGGCGGCGAACGGACATTTGATTGTCAAAAACTATGATCATGATACATATAAGGACTAATTTTGAGGCCCATGAAAATCATAGCTCTGTGTGGACATCATCATAGTCCACCTGAGTAATCCCCCCACACACCAAATTGTAGGACAAAGTCTTCGTGAGTGATTGATGGTAATTTTGTAAATACGTCCAGTTGGGAGCCAGCGCACTCACCTTGGGAGCCCTCGGCCACACATTCTCCATCATTAGAATCAGCAGGAGGAGCTGAAATTGAAATAGAAAATATGATTACACACGAGTCGCCAAAAATAAAATTGCTTGGACCGCGAACGGACATTTGATGGTCAAAAAGGTACTTTTCCGTTATACCCCCCCCCCCCCCCCACGCGTTTTCGTGTTTCATACACACCCCTCCTGATGGCTTTAAGGCACCCAAATTCGAGTACTTTTCCGTTATAACACCCCCCTCCCACTCGATTTCGAGTTTCACAACAACCCTCCCGATGGCTTTAAGGCACCCAAAGCCAACCAAAATCGCGTGGGGGGGGGGGGGGGGGGGTATAACGGAAAAGTACCGTCAAAAACTACGATCATGAAACATATAAGGACAAATTTTGAGGCCCATGAAAATCATAGCTCTGTGTGGACATCATCATAGTCCACCTGAGTAAACTGGTGTCATTCAAAAATCCTATCGTATTGGAGTCTACATTACAGCCTAGATTAGGTTAATGACTGGTTGTCGGACACCTGCAGCTACATTCCGCCATGTGTTTGTTTGACCATGGAATTTTAACCCACAATGATTGAAAACTAACAAAGATAAACTGAATGATAGATGGTAATTTTGTAAATACGTCCACTTGGAAGCCAGCGCACTCACCTTGGGTGCCTTCGGCCGCACGTTCTCCATCATTAGAATCAGCAGGAGGAGCTGAAATTGAAATAGAAAATATGATTACACACGAGTCGCCAAATTAAAAATGGCTTGGACCGCGAACGGACATTTGATTGTCAAAAACTACGATCTTGAAACATATACGGACAAATTTTGAGGACCATTAAAATCATAGCTCTGTGTGGGCATCATCATAGTCCACCTGAGTAATCCCCCCACCCACCAAATTGTAGGACAAAGTCTTCGTGAGTGAAATATGGTAGGTTTGTTAATAATTTTGTTAATACGTCCAGTTGGGAGCCAGCGCACTCACCTTGGAAGCCCTCGGCCACACATTCTCCATCATTAGAATCAGAAGGAGGAGCTGAAATTGAAATAGAAAATATGATTACACACGAACCGCAAAAAATAAAACGGTCTGGACGGCTGACGGCCCAAGAAAATCATAGCCTCGTGGCGTTGAGTGGACATCATCGTAGTCCCCGTGCATACCCTAACAAGGACAAACAAGTGATAGACGGTACTTTTGTAAATAAGACCAGTTCAAGCCGGCACACCCACCTTGACAGCCCCCTGCGACACTTTCTTCTTCATTAGAATCCGAAGGAGGAGCTGAAATAGAAATGGAAAATATGATTTTCAAAATGAAAAATATGATAGTCGCCAAAAACGGCCTGGACGGCGGACGGACATATCATTGTCGAAATCTACAAATTATGAAAATACTACTCGCTTCGCTCGCCTACACACCCATCGGAGCATATTAGACGTAAAATTGGCCGAAGAATCGGAATTCGAGGAAAAAATTAGGGGTTCCCATTTAAAATACCTAAGAAAGTTGGGCCGAATTCGCCTACTCGCGCGCATCTCAGGGGTGGTTCAACCCCCCTACGTTGTGGCGGCAAGCCCACCGGATCGTTAGAAAGAAAAAACCCCGTGGAAATCCGTTCAGCCGTTTAGGCGCCTATAGGTTACGACAGACTGACAACAGAAACCCGATTTTAAAGATGTATAGATAGATAGATAAGGACAAATTTAGAGGCCCATGACAATCATAAAAACCAAAATCATAGCGTTGTGTGGACATCATCCTAGTCCCCTTGCATAAACTAACAGGGATAAAGTCAGTAACAGAAGGTAATTTTGTAAATAAGTCAGGTTGAGGCCAGCACACCCACATTGGGAGCCCTCTGCAACACTTTCTTCTTCATAAGAATTGGAAGGAAGAGCTAAAATAGAAATGGAAAATATGATTAGTCGCCTACACATGAGTCGGAAAATATGATGTAGTCGCCTACACATGAGTCACAAAAAAAAAAAATAATAAAAAAATAAATAAATAACATGTAACTAAGCTCGCGACCACTGGCGGGAAAATAAAAAGAAATGTCATTCTCCAGTTTGTTCCGTGATGGAGCAATGGTTTTTTCGTGCTCCAGACGTGTTAAGTCAAAGAATTTAAAAAAAATTCAACTGCCCAAAGCTGCCTTTTAATCATCTTTTCAACTAATTTCCGCTCATAGCGCACGTTTGTTCGAACATGAATCCTACTTTTAGTTGGACAACAGGTTGCTGCTCAGGAATCTTGATTTTCGACACAAACCATCTGCTGGGACAGTCTTCTTTTTTTTTTTTTTTTTTGTAGAAATTTCCAATTTTAAGTTCAATCGATGCAAAATTTATTGCTCCACAACTTTTCTTTGTGTTCAAAGTGAGAACCAAACAAAGTGAGAATCTTTGTTTGGCTTCCACACTGAAAAATCGATCGATACCACTAATAATTAGTGAAGAATTATTCTCACCGTGTCTGTGGCTGACTATCTCAGCCTCCAACAGATAATGTCACAAGCCTTCTCCTCATAAACGGAGTTATAAAAATACGCCGATTTATTCTATTGTCTCGGTGACCCATTTAGCAATGATTAGGGGGGTTGAGATACTCACGAAATGCGCGCAAATCGGCGCATTTGCGGCCAACTTTCTTGTTTCAAATTCGAATTTTGATTCCCGAGCCAATTTTACGTCTGCTAAGCCCGTGGAGCGCAATTTCCGACGCGCGCAAATCCGTACAAATCTTCCATTTTCATTGTTTACTGTCTGACTGAGTCGGCGTTTCCTCCTTATCCTACCTGGAGATGAGATCCAAATTTAGGTACCTATTTTCAACACCCACGGGGTCATATAACTAAATCATCACTTGACCTATTATTCAAATGGACGAGCAAAGCGAACCTCCTGTTCGAGAAAGTGGTAGGCTGAGCGAAGCGAGTAATGGCAGCAGAAGAGAACAGAGGGGGCCTATGGAGCAGAGCAGGGATTTGGAGTGGGGTTTTAGTCGGTCAGAGTCCGACACTACCAGGGAGAAATGGCTCCTCTTTGGCATGCATAAAGCATTTCCCCACTCCAGGCGAAAATCTTGTACAATGTTTGCACAGATATGGGATCTAAAAAAATTTAAAAAACGCTGCAAATTTTACAAAAGGGTTTATTATTCTTTGATATAGGTTACTTGTACAGAAATTTAATTCTGTCAATAAAAAAATTTAAAAAATTTTTTTTTGGATTTTATATTTCAAAAAAAATTTTTTTTGGGGGATTTTTTTTTCCAAAAATTCTTTATTTATACTCGAAAAATATTTATGTTGTGCCAAGATTTTGCCTAATGGAGCCTAGATGAGCCTAATGGAGAGTTGGAGGAGTGTGAATGACTCAAAGTTGAAATTGTTGTTGTTTGAGGTGCAACTCACAGCTCAGGGGTGCCAACCTGTTTTAGGCTACTCTAGTTCAAGGGTTCTGAATTTAATAGTTTGAGGCGGAACTCACAGCTATGGGGTGCCAGCCTATTTTATCAAAACCTATTAAGACGGATCTCACAGCTTTGGGGAGCCTGTCTGAAGTTTAGGCGGAACTCGCAGCCGTTTTGATAAAGCCCTATGGAGGCAAAATTGACAACACACTTTTGAGAGGTAACGGGAGGAAGTAGACAGAGATGTTGACTCGAACTTGAAAAGAGATAGAAATGAATTTCTGAGGCTTGGACGAGAGCTTATAGGTTTGTTCCAGGTCTGACTGCGTCTGTCGACAGAAGTTGGACAGCTGTCGACAGAACCCGACCGCACATACTAGAGTAGTCGGTTTCCGTCCAACCTACGATCGACCTGGAACAGCAGTTTCTAAACTGCGCATGTCTCCGGCGATTTCTGTTAACATTCCGTCAAACCTGGAACAAACCTTATATACTTTGAAGCGCCCCCACCAGGGCGACCCCCTCTCTCGGCTTCGCTCGAGAGAGGCAAACCTCCGTGATTGGGGAGTGCACAGTGAGGCCGGTGTGGAAAAAAGTCAAATTTGCAAAGTGTGTATACCCGAGAATTTTTGTGGTTTTTTCCAAGGTTTCTAACCGTAGAATCAGCGTGTAATATTCATTTTGCGGTTAAAATTAGTTTTCACTACTTAAATGAGGTGTGAAACATGAGATTATGAGATTTTAAGCATTTTATAGGTATAACATACAAAAATCCCCTCTCACTCGGTTTAATCGTGTAGTTTTGAAAATTTTACATGTTCTCAATAGGTATATATTCTATAAAAATACAAAATCCAATTTTAAAATGAATTCCGATGAACAACACCTCCGAATTCACGGTTTTCTGCAGAATTTGACTTTAGGGAAGCGTGCAAATCGAGCTGGCCATCCTAAGGTCTGGCTTATTTTTTTTCTTTCACGTCAGACCCTAATAAAGATGCTGTGAAAATTTCGTCGCCATATTCCACCGTATTCAGGAGCAGTGAATTTTCAAAGATGCCGGTTAACAGGAGTTTAGTGTATTCGGGTTAGAGGTCGAGGCGATAAAAGTGAGTGAATCAACGTAATCAATTCAATTAAGTGACGAGGCAGAAGAATAATAGTAATAATTACTATTCAGCCACTGAGTAATAATTATTATTACTCAGTGGCTGAATGTAGGAGCTATTATTTGTAGTCTTATCTATTCATTTAAAAAAAAAAATTACCATTTATTTTGAACTTAAATCAAATATTTCTGCATTTATTGGTTTTTTCTCAAGTTTATTATAAAGCTAAATTTACTTTTTTAATTTACAGTAAATATTGTTGCCAAAATTATGTGATTCCGTAGTTATTTCATCCAATAATTACTTAACTGTATCTTATTGCCAGTTGCTCTAATCGTCAAAGTTATTGCAGTATTCCATTCGGCGCGAAATTGTACTATAGAAATGATCACAAACGTTTTGAAAATTCAAGGAATTATATTTTTTCCCGAAATTGTGGGCCACCAGCCTGCAAGGCGCGAGCGTCTGGTACCTATATTTTCACTCTCTTCTTCCCTTGTCTTTATTTGCTATCTGTAGTAATTTAATTAAATAGTAGGGCTCCACAATTTAACCTCCTGGGATCCTTCAAAAATCCCATTTTTAGCCCCATGAAAGCCCTATAGATCGCCACAGTGAAATCGGATCGTTCCGGGACCCCCGAAAGTGGATTCCACGTCCAAAAATGCTTCGAAAACGACACCTAACTCGATCCGATAGCTCAAAGCCTTCAAAAACCCTCTGCTGTAGCCCCATTTCAGCCCCATAGCGCCCCACGGGTTGGGGCAATCGGACTGAAAACCTTGCGGGCACAACTAGATTGTCAAAATTTCAGATTTGTAAAAAAATTCCTACTGCCCAAAACGGCCCGGACGGCGGACGGACATTTCGGATTTAGAATGTAGAGCTCTTGAAACGGATAATGTCAAATTTTGAGGCCGATCGGAGTCGTCGACCTCCGTCGCGAAAACATAGGTGTATTATTCCAAGAATAATAAACCAAAATGGAGTTTGCGTTCAAAATTACTCGGAAAACAACACCTTATTAACCTCCTGGAATCCTACAGAAATTCCATTTGCAGCCCCATAGATCTCCACAGTGATATCTGATCGTTCTGGGACACCAAAAATGGATTCTACGGCCAAGACTACACGCCACTCGACCCCACAGCCGAAACCCTTTAAAAAAAACCACCCGTATCTTCTTTTTAGCCCCACGAGTTTGGTCGATCGGGATGAAAACCTTGCGGGCACAACTACATGGTAAACTGAACATTTTGTCAACATTTCAGATTTAAAATTAGCACTGTACTGGGGGACGCCTCTGACCCCCGGATTATTTCTGTTATGATCAAGGATCATACCAATGGTACACAGAATGTGTTTTTTGGTGATTCCACAGAGGGCTGGTGGAATATGTAGGTACTTGAAAGTAATAATACTTACATACATACAAACACAACTAAGGCTTCTGGTTTTTCTAGGATTTACTTCCTTCCCACACCAGGAGCGTTTTGCCTGCAAGGTTTTCAGACCGATCACACAAACCCAACAAAATTTAATGTTGAGGCAAATCAAATTTTATGACCCCCATCATAATAATATCATATTATGACAACCAACATAATATTATTATGTTGGCGGGGTGACGCGTCATGACGGGTGGGGGGGGGGGGTCACGGAAGGAGAGGCTCCACTTGAGGCGTGGAGTGGGGTTCATTTATTTATTTACGGGCACGCCCAATTCATTGTACAGAATACTTCATTCTAAAGAGGGAAAAGAATAAAAATAATTGCGGATTTGTTGCAAGAAGGAGGTTAGCACTGCGGGGTATCCGGTGAAGGGGAAAAGTTTGTGGCTGAAAATGGGACGTGGAACAGAATAGATGAGCGAGTGGATGTCCGGGTGGCGGCGGCAAGATTGATCTTCGAGAGCAGCAGGGGACAGGATATTATTCAGGATTTTGTAGAGGAGCATGAGATCCGCGGCGCACCGTCTTCTCTCGAGTGTATCCAGGTGGCATCAGATGCCAGAGATTCTCTGCCACAGGAGCCCATAGTTGATGTCTTCAGAAGGGATCCTCATCTTATAGGCAACATAGCGCAAGAACTTTCTATGAACACGCTCAAGACGATACCTATCGACTGCGTACAGAGGAGACCATACTCGAGCAAGGGCAACACAAGGGCTTTATAGAACGAAACAATAATATAAGGGTTAGGAGGAGTTGCGGTTCTCGGCGGTGTCGGGTGGGATATTTTTGTTGAATCTTACCTTACCTTACGCTCGCCCAATCAAAGAAACTCCACAAAAACACATTCTGTGATGAAAAAAAAAAAAAAAAAAATCCTACTGCCCAAAACAGCGCGGGCGGTGGACGGACATTTCGTTTTGTAGTTTTTCGTGTTCGGAATGTAGACCTCTTGAAACGGATAACGTCAAATTTTGAGTTCGATCAGAATTTTCGACCTCCGTCGCGATTACATAGGTGTATTACAGTGAAACTCCTCTGGGACGGACACCCCTCTTAACGGAAGCAATACTCTCGGCCCCGGCCGAGAACATAGGGAAACCTACGTGAAGCGACCCCTCTGAGACGTACACTGTATTAACCGGACGCGGACATAACTATTTGACCCCAAGAGGATTGATCCGATAAGATAAAATCCCTGTCATGTGGACAACTATTCCAGAATTTCAAGGAATAGACGTTCTGAAGGCAGTGATGTGGATAGAATTTTGTATTTTGTCTTTCAAAACAGAAAACAACAAACCAAAATTTCTTCTTTTTTTTTTTTAAATTAGAGTAAGTTGGAATGAAGAGATTGATTTATTCAGGTGATACATATTACTGTTTTGTGGTTTCTCATTTACCTACCAGCCCCTCTGGGGCGGCCACCCCTCTAGAACAGACAAATTCGCTGGTCCCGCGGGTGCCCTCCCGAGAGGGATTTCACTGTATTCCACGAATAAAACACCAAAAACCAGAAGAAATTAGAGAAATATTAATAATAGTTATTATTTCTCTAATTTCTTCTGTTTAATAATTATTGGAAATGATTATTAATCCAATACAACTTGGTAGGCTGCAAATACCTTCTTCCTCTGGATCATGCTTCATCTGGATGTCTTCTTCCGCAGGGGGAGGATTATTTTTCATTTGAGCTGCAGGCTGATCACCATGCTGGAACAACCCATCAACTACCTATACCTACTAATTTGCCATAATACAGCCAATATTATTAGCACAGATATTATCTGTGAATCGGCCCATTAGGGTATGACATACCCTGATGGGCCGATTCACAGATTGTGTGAAGTGAAGCCACCATGAAGGGTGACCTTACAACAGGCATCAATCACCGCGTATGAAAGATGGCGTCTCCCAACGAAAAACCAGATTTTCGCTACAAATTAACATTCGTGTGTTGCTGAATTGAAACAAATTACAATACGAAGGCAATCCGTAATGTCGAACGTATCATCTTATTAATGTTCATTATCAAAAATACAATTTGACGATAAAGGTTTACATGAAACTGCCCAAGAGGAAGAGTTCCAAGTGCACGCCTAGTGTAAGACAACGTGAGCTCAATAATACGACAAAAAGCATTTAATGATATAATACGCTGAAACATTTGTGTGGTTTACCTCGAGCGGTTCGTCTTGGAAGTCTCCAGAACTCATTTTGCACTGAAAATTAGTATTTAAAACTATGAAAAGAATTCGGAAACGCAAAGATATCCTTCAGACTTTTTCCCGCTGCAGCGACGAATGAGAGAGAGATCTGGTGAGATGTGGCCAAATCTGAAACCACAAGAAGAGGGTAACCAGAAGGACTTTTGATGTTCCGCTCGCCGGGTGAATAGTTCATTTAAACCGAAATAGTTCACTACCCTAGTTGCAGTGCGCAGTTCCTTCCCGAAGAGGGGTAGTAGGTAGGGCTCCATTTCGTTCACCGCTGAAAAATTCACATTAAATGTGTTTTTTTTTAAAGAATTTTTTTACATAACTAGTGGGTCTGCTGACCACGTGCCCATCGCCATTTCCGCGCTTTAAAACTAGCTAGAATTTTTTTTTTTTGCACGTGCGAGGTGTGGATCTTGGTTAACAGCAGAGTTGGGCGTAGTTCAACTTAAAAAAAAAATGTTCAGTTGGGCCCTTCAACTAAAACTTTAGTTTATTCGTAGTTGTACGTATAACAACTAAAAAAAATGTGAAAACTTTTGAAAATTTTTTTTTTTTCAAAACTTTTTGTTTAATTTTTTTTAGTTGTTAGTTGTTATACGTAGGTACAACTACGAATAACAACTAAAGTTTTAGTTTAAGGGCTCAACTAACTTTTTCAACTAAATTAGCACTCACAACTACAACTAGTTTAGTTGTAATTGCACTCACAATTACAATTAATTTAGTTGAGCCTTTCAACTACCTAACAACTAAACGTTTAGTTGTAGTTGAGGTTTAGTTCGAATAATTTAGTTGTAATTGTTAGTTACAGTTGGTTTTTTTCCCAACTCTGGTTAGCAGGCCAGGAGTTTGAAATATGTATTACATTTTTATTCGTGTTTCATAAAATAGGTAGGTACTCACACACCCATACCTACCCTCGCATAAGTCAGACGTGCGGAAAGATTAGGAGGCCAAAAAAGGTGGAATTAGGACACACGGCCAGCAAACCCGCACTATTTGTCTCATTAAATAATTAAATTTTAATTCGCAAGCCCTGGGTCAGCGGTCGTAAAAAAGTTTCAGTAATAAATTTCTCCTTCAGTACCTACTGGAAGATGTTCCGTGGAATTAAAGTCCACTCAATTTATAGAATTTACATTGTTCGAAGTAGTACCTACTTCGGTACCCTATGGGGGTTGGGGAGTTTCATGTTGGTGCATGTGGGTGACTACTCACTATCCTGCCCCCCCCCCCCCCCCTATTTATTAGGAATTATAAGAGGAAAAGAACGTACCAACCCACGACAGACAGCCTATCTGAAACTTTCAGATAGGCTGTCTGTCGTGGGTTGACTTTCAGACTGAAAGGAATCCCCAACTTGACCTAGAACCGTCAACCTCCCATGCTGTCCAAACTTGCTCTCCAGAAGATCCGCATCCCTCGAGGGTAGATCTACTTCATCAGCACTTCCCAACAACTCGCCTGGAACCCCAGCTGCTCAGTCCAACAAATTGATTTCTCCTGAAGAAATCATTCCACTTCCCAAAATCACAAGGAAACGGACTGGGAAAGGATTAAAACCCGTGTTGCTTACATCGACATGCATGCAGTGTTGTGACATGTCACTCACTGCAGTGAGTTAGGTACCAGACTCCGTGATCTTGGAATACAATTTATTCCAATGTAATTACCTACCTATTTTTATTCCCTAATAATAGTTACCTAAAATTTATTTATTATTTACCTAAAATTTATTCTAATGTAATTACCTATTAAATAGGTATAGAAAATTTTTTTCTATACATGTTGTTGAAAGAGAGAGAGGGCTGCGATTTTGATAATATACCTAGTTGATTTTCGAAGTGAAACAACTGGTTTATTTGTCCATTTCTTCAAAACCTTGAAGCGAGGCAAAGCCCCGCAAATTTAATTATTACTAAAACTTGAATTCCTAAGTATATATTGGTTCAATCTGGCTGCTATTGTCATAGAGGTTTAGCCAACACTCTTACCTATCAATCCCGTACCCAAACTCAGCAAAATAAGCCATTTCCTTTTTCCTTTCTTCAAAAAATGAAAAACCATAAAATGCGGGTCCCACATACCCTACATAGTACTGGGCGTCCTGTTTTTCTTTTTCAGAAGTTGGTCGCCTTAGTGTAGAGTCCATTATTGGTGATCAATGGTGACATATATTATATGTCACCATATATGGTGACGTTCATTAGTCTCATAAAATGAACCCACGTGAAAATGTGACCCGTGGCTTTGACACCCTCGATATTTTCAATAACAGCATGCAAGATTAAATCTAAGATATTTTAGTTTTAATAAAAGCATTTAATAAAAACTAACTATAACTATTACAAATTTTGTAATAGTTATAGTTAGTTTTTATTAAATGCTTTTAATTAAAAGCATTTAATAAAAACTAACTATAACTATTACAAATTTTGTAATAGTATTTTGTAATAGTTATAGTTAGTTTTTATTAAATGCTTTTTATTAAAAGCATTTAATAAAAACTAACTATAACTATTACAAATTTTGTAATAGTTATAGTTAGTTTTTATTAAATGCTTTTATTAAAACTAAAAACATATATAATATATATGCCATAATTATATACAATATTATTGTACTCTAGTTTGAAACATGATGTTTTTTAAACGGTATGTTTTAAACATCGTTCAAAACATGTGACTTAAGTCACATGTTAAATTAAACAAGTTATTCAAACTGCGCCAATCCTGCATTACATTTTTACCCTTATTCCCTCTTTTCTGACGGGAAATCAGTGAGCCGGTTTTGGTGATAAAACATAAATATTTATTCAATGCTCATGTACCTATGGCATCTGCCCACGTCGCAAATCCGGCTCGTAATTCCAGGAACTCACGAGCCGGATTTAGGGCTGAAAATGACGATCGCATACCTAGACATAATATTAAGCATGAAAATAATCCTTATTAAATAAGGATTATTTTCATGCTTAAAAAAAGTAAAAATGTTTACCCTTATAATAATAAATTTTATTATTATAAGGGTAAACATCTTAACTATTTATAGTGTGTTATTATAATAACACGGGTTTACAAAAAATGGTCATCATCAGGCACCGCGGAAAAAACCATCAAACTTCATGTTTTTTTGGGGTGCTGAATCCGAATCTGACCCCCGTTTTTTCCGGTCACGTCCAAATTTTCGAGATATTGGCGATTTTTCGTTTTTTCGACCTTTTTCAGTTTCGAAAATCACAGATAAACGTGCAGATGCCCAAACATTCCACAAAAACTCTCTTCTTACTGGAAACCTTCTTTGACCTCCTGGGATCCTCCAAACATCCCAATTGTAGCCCCATGAAAGTCCTATAGATCCCCATATTATGCATGAAAATAATCCATAAGGATAATATTACCCTAGGGCCTAGGGTAAGGATTATAAGCTTATAATAATATATAATTATATATTATTATAAGGGTAAACATTTTAACTATTTACAGTGAGTTATTATACTAACACAATTATAATAAATCCCCACGGTGAAATCAGGTCGTTCTGGAGCCTCCAAAAATGAATTCTACGTTCAAAAATACTTGGAAAACGCACCTAACCCGACCCCACCGCCAAAAACCTTCGAAAAATCCCTCTAGTAGCCAGATTTTAGCCCCACAGCGCCCCACGAGTTTGGGCGATCGGGCTTAAAACCTTGCGGCCACAACTAGATGTTAAATCGAGTATTTCGTCAAAATTGCAGTTTAAAAAAACTCCTACTGCCCGAAACGGCTCGGACGATATCTCTTTTTTGGAATCTATGTGTCATGAAACGGATAATTCAGTCTGCCAATGGAAAGCCCCGGAATATCGATGGCAGACTGCTTTAAAAAAATTACACACAGTAGACAATACAACTTACCAAAATTGCAGCTTTCCCAAAATAGTTGAATTTTGGATGTACGAAGTGCAATTTTTGAAGTCGAGTCTGCCAATGGAAAGCCCCGGAATATCGATGGCAGACTACGCTCAATTGTTCTTACACCACTACAATGTCATCTTCAACGCATTAAAATTTCATACCTCCCAAAACTGATGAAATTTATTTAAAAATTTTGCACTTTTTCAATTGAAGTCTTCCGGGGGTTAGCCCCGGATAAAATGAGGCAGACTTACGGAAACATCCATAATTCCAAATTATCTATCATGTTTATAAGTTTCATCCATTCTAAAATGAGTAAATTGTTCTGACAATTTTACATGGCCGCCATTTTCGCTAGCCCCGGCTTTGAAATGGCTGACTAGCATTTTATTTCTCAGCATCGACTAGATTTTTGATAATTAATAATATTACCGTAATAAATATGGTCAAATCTTCTCCTAAAATGAAATGCGATTTTCGGGCTCAGCACCAGGACTAGTCGAAAATGGAAATACTTAGTCCCGAAAAACTTATTCCAAGAATAATAAACAAAAAAATCTCTGACTTTTGGTAGGTAAGTACAAACCTATAATTATAGGTTTGTGTTAAATACCTACCTCGCTCGTTTGTATTAAATACATACCTATAATTATAGGTTTGTGTTAAATACCTACCTCGCAATCGATTGCGAGGTTTGTTTTAAAAATCGATTGTTGGCTACCGATTTTGCATCCTTATCATGAATCTTGCTGAAATCCTACCAATGCTGCTGATTCTTCGATGACCAACTTCCATTCCCGCCACTTGGGCGCTTGTGTCGCTGGCAGCAACTCGCTGCGAGAAAAATCCCCGCTTCAAGGGGCATTACAATGTAACCAACTGTATTCACGGAAAAACGAATAGTATGCATCCCTTTTATCATCGCTGTAGAGGAAGGATTTTTTTCTATAATCTTCAAGAAATAAATAATTTTCAAGAACCACAAATATAATTTTTCCACTGAGGGTATCTTATTCTCGTATAATATACGTACCTAGGTTATTGTGAAGTAGGTATCTCTTTTTCGTCCTATTCGAGTTTTCGGCCACAGCCACTGGCAACATTGGTCTGCCTCTTCGATGTGCGTCAGACGCACAGAGTAACAGAGAGCAAACGTCAGGGATGGCAAAAAAAAGTTGAGACGATGTCCAAAAACCAAACCGCCAAACCCAAGGCAGGGCCACGGGGGGAGGGTCGGTGTTGCGACCGAACGTCGAGTGTGTGCCCCAGAACCTCCTGTCATTTGCCGCATTTTTGAACGGGTTCACTGGTTGTTTCACCGTTTTATAAGAAGATATTGTACTAAAACAAAATGTCCGATAAGGAAAACATCGAACCTCAGGTAATGAAACTCATTTTACCTATAGAAAATTGATGTATGAAGTATTTAATTTTCAAATGCCAACTTCCTGGTTGTACTCGAACTTTTCGATGCCCTGTAATTCTATTGAGTGAGGCTTACTCTGAAAGTTTACATAGATCTATTGTTTTCATCAATCTTCGGCTGAGATAGTGGTCCCCCCCCCCTTTCAGAGTGCTTGTCTTCTTCAAAACCGCTGCATGAGTTGTGAGCTAAATTAGCTCAGCTAATCCTTGCCAGAGTTGGGCAGTAGCTACTTGACCGCTAATCGATTAAAAGTAACTTAGCTACAGCACACTACCTACTTGTGGTAATTTTTAATTTTTGATCGAAAAAGTGAATGGCAACAAGAAGCTACTTGAGAGTAGCTGCAGACAACCGCTACAGCTATAGCTAGTATTTGCTAGTATGTTTTTGAAAAGCTACTGTAGCTGTAGCGGCAAATTACCCCTACAGCAGCAGCGGTGAAAAATGTAGCTTCACTGAAAAGCTACAGCTAGTACAGTTTCGTTATTTTTTCAGTAGGTAGCTGTAGCTTTTGGCTTATAGCTACAGATACAGCTATGTACTAGCTGTAACTCTTCGCTGCAGCTACATTTTTCACGCTTCTAGCTGTAGCTTCAATTGACTGAATGAATGAATGAAAAACGTGTTTATTGACGAAGAAAAATGGTTAGTATAGTGCCAAGTTTTGGTATTTCCAATCTTCAAGAAGTCCGTTGAACGCTGATGCCAGTTTTTACCCCGAGGGTGACACCAATACAGTCTTGTCGCGAGATCTGCTCCAAATCTTCCGGGGACGCCGAAATTGGGTCACCCGAAATTTTATAGAGGACTGCACGCCAAGGCCGAGGGTCTTGTGAATTTGCCGCGAGATCACTATCAACTCCTCAATAATTGAATTGGGGGTTATTATTGTAGGTAGTGCAATTCCCCCCTCCCAATTTCACCCCTCAATTTATTATACCGATTTCAGTTATTTACCGTCGTTTTGGTGATTTGTATTAGTTTGCCCAGTGCAGCGCCAGCACGACCCCCCTTACTTTCTGTGTATCCATTTGGGATACACATCCCTCTTTGTATATATTTCTTTCCCTTTTCCCCTTGTATATTTGTCCTTATTCTCTTCGCGTAGTTTCTTCTATATTTTTATATAATTTCTTTATCAGATACATATTTATTTCATCATCTTTTGTAATATATTTTCATATTGAATATGAAAATATATGAATTATTCATCAACCACTTCTGCGTCAGCCGAATTTAGTCGCTGAGTTAACAACTAAAATTTAGTAGTACGTGTGGGAATCTGGACATATTTCCCAATCAGGCCAACAGAGCTGGTACTCTGGCAAACGATGCCTCATTAATTTCCGTGGACGGGGGGGGGGGGGGGGGGGAGTCTCTCCCGTCCTTAACTTTAACAGTCCACCAGTCCAATTACCAGTGATCACGCAGTATATTTTTGATTGTGCCTGGTGACTGTGCTTCCCTTGGCGACACTTTGTCTAGAGAAGTCATGTGAGCAGGCCCAATATTTTCAAGTGCGTCTGTTGCCTTGGCAACAATGTTGACATCTCAACTGTGGTTGCCAGGAGATCAGACAACCGTAAGACAGGGTCAGTGGGTCCAGGCCTCCCTTGGCGACTATTTGTCTGGGGAAGCCAGCCCTCTGATTCCCGTATCAACTGCGGATCCAGGTCGAATTAATGGAGATGTTGACATTATATAGATGTTATAGATATAGATGTTGATATTATCATCTGCATTGACTTCCCCTGGATTCCCTTCCGGATTCCTACGCATCCCAGGCCGACACGACAGTTCGTGCCACCCTGGGAATTGCGGGATTCCTACATCTGCTTCACTATCACCTCCCAGATCTGCAGATCGCGACATCTCGTGTCGATGGGCAGGAGTATTCAAGTACTCCCTTCCTTCTCCTCCAAAGACATTGGGGCGAAATCCCAGTTACGCTGGAGGCGTATTATCACACTGAAGTTCTTACCCCATCTTGGTTGATACCACTAGCACTATGAAAGGGGGGGGGGGGGCTCGCTTTGCTCGACCAACCACTTTCTCGGACAGGCTTCGGAAATATGGCTCAATGTTCTTATCGGACGTAAAAGTGGCTGTGGAATCAAAATTCGCAAATTATTTTAGGGTAAAGATAGTTTATTACTTCAAGACGTTAGTTCAACGTCTCTTGAGCCTAATATGACGGGGCGCTAATTTATTGATGAATCACTTTAACCCAGCTTTTATTCCATAAATGTCCATGGTCTTCAACGGGATTCGAACTCGAGGCCTCAACAGAATGCAGCGCGAAGTGGCTAACGCCCAGAACCACTCGGCTAATCCTGCTGCCTCCGGAAATTAATTTAGGGGTTCCAATTTAAAATAAGAAAGCTGGGCGCAAATGCGCCGGTTTGCGCTCATTTCGGGGGGATCTCAACCCTACCAGTAGGTGGGGACTGAGATGCCGTGACGGTAGGAAAAATCGGCGTATTTTTATTGCTTACCCTTTAGGAGGAGGCTGGTGACACGCAAACATACAGACACGTTCTGAATTAGTGGTATAGATAAATATAATTATTCTATTAATTATCAACTTATATCACGACGAGTGGTAAACATTTTCACCAATTGGTGCTTTGATGCGATTTCTCTATTTTTGCAGGTCGACACCTATGGACGCCGCCGACGTGTCACCCGAAATGAAGCGTCAGCTGTTCGAATGTTCTGGTTTGAAGAAATACCGAGTGAGTTGATTGCACGAAATATCAACGGTGAAGAATTGAGACCAGATATCTCAATTTACCTATTTGAAAAAAGGTTTTTGTTTCTTGCACGTACTTCCCTTTTTACTGCTTTTAGCACTCGTTTGGTGGATTTTCGTATTTGTACTACTTGAAATGGAAAATATCGATACCACGTTAATTGTGAGCTAGAAGAAGAACAATTATTGTTCTTCAATGCTTTATCAATTATGGCATAGAGTAGTCGAGTCTTTGGTTCTTGCCGCTTCTCTGTACGACCGTTTTGCGGACAATTCATGTCACTGAGCCAATGCTTCGTGTCTTCAGCGTGAATTACGAAAACTATTCTGCCGTCGTTAGTTAATACACCCTATCTCCATTCTTTTTTCTGAGAAAAAAGCTGTTGAATGAGATTTTGTAGGCCATCCACACTATTCGAGATAGGATAAAGTCTTTTACCGAACCTTTCAAATGGAGATAGGAAGTTCGAACTTGGTGCAAAAGACGCGCCACGCCGAAATCTACTCAACCATGCACCTAACTCCAAAAACACCAAAATGGTCGATAGGGTGTTTTATCCTAGGACGGCAGTATAATACAATAATTGGTCTCAGATATTGCTCTGAAGACACTATTAACCCCCATCACTGCTTTTGTCATCACTATTTTCCCAGTTCGAGAATATTTTTGTGTTATACCGTAATGAATCATCATTCCTGTCCCGTGTCTGTAGGGTAGTAAAATCAACTTCAAGCATCCATATCTTACATTCGACAGTAATTTTCAGTGCCTCTTATTGACCAACCCTTTTATCCCTTTCCCGTATTCAACCTACCTTACAACAGTTGTAAGGAGTTACTCCCCAAAGTTCACACTACACCTTGAGGCGTGAGACCTTCGCTTTTCCTCCAGCCCTTCCGACCCATCCCATGCTAGCAAATTA
Organism: Pilophorus perplexus; assembly: GCA_955831195.1. Taxonomy (NCBI): domain Eukaryota; kingdom Metazoa; phylum Arthropoda; class Insecta; order Hemiptera; family Miridae; genus Pilophorus; species Pilophorus perplexus. Next base: position 13,968,089 of record OY037007.1, on the reverse strand, counting down.
AAAAAACATTTTCTGGGTTAAAGACTGGCGGGAAATGGCCCAGCGACTCCAGCTGACCCTGGATTTCTCTCTCCCCCTTCGTCAGTTGAGACCTCAGGTGCAAGCTCTGCAGGAGGCCCACTCGTGGTCGAAGAAAAGAACTACCTCATTCACCAGATTTCTCAATATCACTATAGTGATATTGTATACAGGAAGGTCCTCAGCATGTAAAGTTTACCATGCTACGACAACCTACCATCTTCACAGGCTGCCCGGCTGTTCAAGGTGGGTATTCAGATAAAGAGACTCCTGGCTCAAGGAAGTCTGACAGGGAATTATTTTGCCAGACTGTGCACTCCAGGTTTTGTTGCCAAATTCAGTAATACCGAGGGGTGCCTGTCACAGGCAGCCTGTGTCACACAGGCTGTGTATAACTTGGAGGCCGAAAATTCTATCTTCCATTTTATCTGTGACTGTCCTGTGGTTCGTGGTGAACGGTTGGTTTTTTCTCCTCAGTGAATTGACCTGAGTGAGTGACTTTGCCTCCTTGTTCTCTTTCAGTGATTTATTGGCCTGTAAGAAAATGCTCTGCTTTTTAGTTGACTGTATTAGAACTAGAGCTTTTTTCCTCAATGAAGGGTTTTTATCCTGATTGTATCTTCATTTAGATAGGTGATGGTTGTGTGCCTACAAGAGTTCGTGTTTCTAAATTCAAATTGAGAAGCACGAACACTAATATTTTTTTGTGTTGTGTGTTTGGCGGAAAGCCTGAGGCGTCTTTGGAGGAACAGGAAGGGAGTATGGGAATATTTCCTTGCTGCGCATAACACGAATTTGGGTCGTGATCCAAACGACCAACCAGTGGGAAGATACTGTCACAGAAAAGGAAGACTCGCTTGATATTTCTGTTGACAGTCCGTCATACGTGGTACAAACCTAATTGATTTTAAACTTATTGACGTGGCCTGGAATGAAACCTGAAAATTCCTAGAAGCCACAATCAGGATTCGGATATTTTTCTAGCGTGGAACTCAACGATCAGTACCTACCTACTCTCTCGACTGTTTCTTTAGTTCTTCAATGGCTTTATACTGATTAAATAATTGTTGCAGGCTTCCTGGCTACGTGGAGTGCAGAGCCCCTCGACCTGGTGGAGGCACATCTGGGCACCGATCACCCTGATGAGGACGCCAACCATCTCAACCGTTCAAAGTTCCTGCGTTAGCTTCGTTCCTTATTCTAACTGCTCAAGTTTTTCCAATATTTCATTTCAAAAATTTGTCAAAACCATTTGGATAATATTTACAATAGGACAAAATATTTACAATAGGAAAACATGCTTATAATACCGGCAGGTCCATATTATTAACTACATATTTGGAATAAATGGTAAATTATTTGTTGAAGTTGTTGTTGTGTAAAATTCTATCATTTAGTCAAGAGTGAAGGGTTGCCAACTGTTTCACGCTCCCTTCTTATCACAGATTTAAAATTATTATTAAGTAGTCCTTATTTTTACATTTTAACAGTAACCTATAGCTATGTTATATAGCTAGGTATTAGCTACTCTGTTTAATCTCCGAGTGGCCCTGGTCTGACCAAGAGGCAACAGCGCGACGCGTTGGCCAGCGCTTGTCGTTGAGAGCGAGTACGAGCCCGCAATAATTGGCCCGCCAACGTCAAGCCTTTGTACCAAGTATTGGTACAAAGGCTTAGACGTTGGCGAGCCAGTGTATAGGGAGTCAGCGTTGGGCGATGGAAGAGTAGGGATGTGACGACAGCTACACAACTTCCTTTTGGGTGAACTGTAACCTGGATTCCTTCATCTTGCCTCCCTATTTAACAGACTTCTTTTCCTATGGGCCCTCTACTCGCCTGCGTACTGTTCGACTGATCAGAGCCACTTGCCGGTCTTTCAAGACGTCATTTTGTGTTGCGGTTGGAAACATGTGGATCTCTTTACCTCCAAGAACCAGGGCGCTTCAGTCCCTCGAGGCACTGAAGAGGTGCGCCCTGGCACATTGCGAAAGCCTGGCACCTTAACTCCTTTCTACTTCCTTTCATTTTCCGATTTTATTTTTTGTGTCTTATTTCCTTCTTCTCAACCAATCGTCTATCTCCTTAAACCTTTCGTTTCTGTTTCCTTCTCGCAATTATTCCTCCTCCTGCATTTATTCATCCAGTGCGTTGTTAATTTATTTATTCAATAATTTTGTTTTGTTAAGTAGGTAACCAACCCCCAAAAGAAACCCCTAACCTACTTGACCTTGACATCCACTATTATTCTTATTCATTTGTTGTTATATATTGATATTATTAAGTTTTTTAATACTTGTACACTATGAGGGACAATACGCCCTATGTACAATAAAGTTATTATTATTCCCCTGATGAGGGTGGAGTGCAGAGCCGAGCTACTATCTCACCCAGTTCCTCACAGGCCATGGCTATTTCCGAGCATACCTGAAAAAGATAGGAAAGACTATAGAAGCAGAGTGCATGTACTGCCACACTGAGGACGACGACGCCCATCACACCTTCTTCGTGTGCCCCCGCTGGCAAAGGCTGCGGAGCGGTTTGATGGAGGAGATCGAAGACTTCGAGCCAGAAACCATTGTAGCAAAGACAATTGGGACGCCGGGTACACTTTCTTCATAGCAATACTGAAGACGAAAGAGAGAGACAGGGAGTGGGAGGGAATTGGTGCTGTACCAACCCTTCCATCACCCCCTCTTTCATCTGACGAATGACCACCCCATGAAAAGGAGAAGAACCGGCAGAACAGGAGGCCAGGACTGGTGGATGGTGATAGGGAAGGGGGGGCTGAAGAACCTGCCCTCCCAAACTATCCCTATCCCCCACAAAAGGGAGACACGGACTTACACCGGCTACAGGAAGAGGCCCTACACGGCCAACCAAAGGAACTGCCCTGAAGTAAGACTAACTACGTAGTTCCGGGGCAGCTTCCTGAGAGAAATCGAGGGTTTTTTTTAGTGGGTATACTGAAGTGAGAAGGACTCCCACACGAAGGGCGGGTCCTTCCCTGCTGTCAGCCCATAAAGGATTTTTCATCTTGTAAAAAAAAAAAAAAAATAAAAAGCCCCTGATGAGGGTGGAGTGCACAGCCCCTCGACACAGTCTTCATGTCAGATCTGGTGGAGGCACATCTGGGCATCGGTCACCCTGATGATGACGTGTAGATACTCACCACCATCATTCCCCGACTCATTGATGGACGCCAACCAACTCAACCGTTTCACCCCTGATTAGTTACTTCGTTAGCTTCGTCCTTTCTTCTAACTGCTTAAGTTATTTCAAAAATTTGAAAAACCACTTGGATAATATTTACAATAGGACTAGAAAACTTAAAATAATGGTTAAAATAACGGATAAAACATGGCCGCCGTTCTGTAAACACCTATTTGAGTCGTTCCGCGTTTTTTTATCGTTATTTATAACGTGGTTTTTCTCCTTATAAGGTGGGTTTTCTCGATTAACGAGTGTGAATTTCGGTTTTGGTCCACTTTGATGTTTGTTTTTCGGTGTTCGAAATGAGCCGGAGCACTAATAACTTTGTGAACTCTTAAGCCCCGTCGATCCCGTGACCCGGGTGTGGAGCGAGGGATGAACCAGGAGACGTCGAGTATGCCCAATTTATCTGAGGACATCACTCGAGCCATCAATTGTGAAGTTGATATACGTACTGAAAGTCGGAGAAGTTATCACTGATTCTATGATTGTTTCCCTCAAACACAAATCTAACTTCCGCTTTCTCGGATCTTTTGGACAAGGCGATTGAGCGTTTCTCTGGAATAGTTGATGAGCAACTGAAAAGCTATAATCGTCATTTTGATGCTATCGACCAGTCGAGTAGGTAAATGAACTTGTGCTTTCATGGTGTTCCTGAGGGTGACGATATCGCAGATGATGACAGGATTGGTTTGATTGTGAGGGAGAAGATGAAGGTTGAGTTGGGTCCAGGGATGGTTGCACGCACGAGGAGGATCGGCAGACCGGCGCATTCTGGTGAACAACGGAGCCCTAAAGACTCATTCCCTGCCGGTGGATGGCATCAGCGTCGCTTCGTATGGAGCTGGATCGGGCGACCTTTGCAGCCAGAGTGAGGGACAGGTAAAAAAAGGTACCACGCTTTCGTCCTATGGTCACCTTTGTCAAGTTCAAGATCAAGGACGAGATCTGGCGATCAAAGAGGCTGCTCAGAGGGTCCTTGTGACCGAGGATCTTACTAGCTCATAGGAACTTGTATAAGGCAGCTGTTCTCGTACCGAAATGTCTGGACCACTAATGGTCGTGTGGGATTCATCTATTACGAGAAGTTGTACACTGTTTCTACGTCCTCTGAGTTCGAGGATTTGCTAGGGAAGCTTGACTTTTCCCCTGCTTGAGATGCTTAGCCTGCTGCTGGGTGCTCTTCTCGTTCTGTATTGTCCGTTGTTTCATCATCAAGGGTTTGGGTGATCGGGCTGAAAACTTCGCGGGCACACCAAGATGGTAGACAGACTATTTTGTCAAAATTTCAGATGAAAAAAAAAAAAAAAAACGCTGCAAATTTTACACAAGGGTTTATTATTCTGTGATATAGGTTACTTGTACAGACATTTAATTCTGTTAATAAAAAAAAATTTAAAAAAATTTTTTTTTTGGATTTTTATATTTCAAAAAAAAATTTTTGGGGGGATTTTTTTTCTTCAAAAATGTGTTTTTTCAAAAATTCTTTAATTTTTACTCGAAAAATAATTAACTTCTTGGGATCCTTCAAAAATCCCATTTTTAGCCCCATGAAAGCCCTATAGAACGCCACAGTGAAATCGGATCGTTCCGGGACCCCCAAAAATGGATTCTACGTCCAAAAATACTTCGAAAACGACACCTAACTCGATCCCATAGCTAAAAGCCTTCAAAACACCCCTCCTGTAGCCCCATTTTAGCCCCATAGCGCCCCACGGGTTTGGGCGATCGGACTGAAAACCTTGCGGGCACAACTAGATGGTAAACCAAGTATTTTGCCAAAATTTCAGATTTTTAAAAAAATTCCTACTGCCCAAAACGGCCCGGACGGCGGACGGACATTTCGGATTTTGAATGGAGACCTCTTGAAACGGATAATGTCAAATTTTGAGGCCGATCGGAGTCGTCGACCCGTGTCGCGAAAACATAGGTGTATTATTCCAAGAATAATAAACCAAAAAAAATCCCCCCCAAGGTCCAAATTGGCTCGGGCGGAGAACGGAAATATACGCATCTTGAAACGTATGAAAAAATTTTGAGGCCCATCAAAATTTTCGACCTCCTACCCGAATAGATAGATGTGTTATTCCAGGAATAATAAACCAAAATGACGAAATTCGCTCAGTGAAATAAAGAAAAATGAATAAAGCGATCAAGAATATTTTCACGCCATTGCTTTTCCATTGGGCGTATCTCACTAATACTGAGGGAAACCGCTACCAGTGTCAATTCGTTTTGGCATATTTCACAGCCGAACTTTAGTTACTGAATAAATAGGTATGTAGTTTAAAACTCTTGATATCGTGTGATTAGTGTTCATTTCTGAAATCGCAATTTATAAACTGTCTCTAAAATGCAAAATCACTGGAAACACTTTTTTGAACTCACCTTCAAAGACAACTCAGGACGACTCCCTCGCTGTGGTAAATTAAAAAAAAGAAAAAACTGAGATACGCCTTAATTTTGACCAATTTGAGTGAGATACGCCATTTCTCTTATCATGCGATTTTAGTGCTTTCTGATGGGATTTCGTCAAAGCTGGTGTTTCCAAGAGATTCGCCTTGAAATGATGGATCCAGGCATATAAAAAGCTCTATATAAAGGTTCCCAATTGACTCTACGCTTCCACCCAGAGCTAAACCTCAGTCACAACAAACCCAGTCACGAGGTTGAGGAAAAACGAAATTTATATCATGTTGAAATTGCCTAGACAGCCTCCTCACTTGAGCTGGTTAAAATCGTCCTTCAACTGAGATTTTGAGAGAACGTATAACCAACAGAGCAATTTTTTGAAAAACATTTATTTAGAACATTATTTAACGACTTATTCTTAGAACAACAGTAAATCACATTAAAAAGAAAACATTCATTTTCCAATAGTTAAATTTCATAGAGAAAACATTTGAAATGTTCTGGTTAACATTCGAATTTCAGGTAGCTTAAATTAACATCCATTTCACATTTAATTCACAATGTTTGACGAGTCAATCGGTTTCAAATAGCTTGAAATCAAATTGTATAAATGTCCATCAAATTCTCTCAGAATATTATATCAATTGCTATTTGCCTTGCAACGTGTTTGCGTAACTTTTTGTTCTCGCAGCTCATGGTTTCAAACAAATACGCGATTCATTGAAAATAGATACTTGAGAAGAATAAACGTAAGACAGTATCGATGTAATTTGGCTTTATCTCGAAAGTGGTTGGCTTCCCGTGACCGGGGCTCGGTGGCCAGAAGAGAAACCCACCAGACAGTCTTAACATTACGCACAACATAGTCGACTATTCACGGCCTAATGTTCTCATTTTAAGCGAATCCTAGTTGAAACGATGAAAAATATGCTAGTTGATGTATTCTATCGGGCTAAAAAAAAAGTGATTTACGTGAACGAGCAAATCAGATTCGGAACTGCTCTTCATATGTGAGGAATACATCATTCGGCAAAGAGTTCCCCATAATGTGGTCGGTAACTCTATAAAAAAGAAGAAAAAAATCATTCGTGAAGCCGCATTGATCCCTCTATAATATCTAATCAAGCTTGCTTGCGATAAAACCATGTACATCAAGCAGGTTTAGTGCACTTTGCATTCAAGAAAATTAATCCGGGAGAGTCATAGTGCAAAATAAATTTATAGAAAAGAGCTCTACAGCTGAAGCTCGTTTGAATATACAATACACTGTATCGTATTCAAAAATGACAGCAAAAATTTGAATTCATCACTCCCCCATTCGTTCCAAACAGACTACTTCTGAATGAGGGTGGAGCAACAACAATGAGGAAAAAGAGTTGAGCGAGCCGAAGCAAAAATGATTTTCCGATTCATATTCAAAACCTTTAACAAAGTCAGATCACAAAACACAAATTTCAATTAATTATTGCTGAATATTAACGAATATTGTCATTGCTGAACACCAGTTGGGAGATTAAGAAGCACACTTAATTCCTACGAGCTGCGAGAAGTCGAACTGCCTCGTCTCCCAACGCTTTCACAATATTCTCCTTAGCAATAAAATTATAATTATTCAACAATATTATTTACAATTATTTAAATTACATCGTTAAAACCGCCTACAGTCTAATTTTTTTTCTTGGCACAACACAGAAAAATTATAAAATACTTTGCAAAAATAAAGGCTTTACACAATACAATACAATATGGTAGTGAACTAGACAAACGTTTAAATATCGGTGATGCAAACCTGAGCTCATCGACGTGTCTGTGACTGAAGGCGAATGCGTGCAACAAACTGCAATGCAATACTAGACCGAAAACCGTCGCCCAAATAATGCAAGAACTATGACTCCGCATTTGTGTTAATGTGGACTGGCAAGTGAGAATAGTGAAGAAGTTCCTGAGATTATGAGATTCAGTTCCTACACAATGGATAGTGAAAATCGTATCCTAGCGTGTATTTTATAAATTTATAAATGTTGGTATCGGGTAAAAACCTATTCATGATATAAAGTGGTCAACATATTTGAAACGCTGCAAACTTGCCTCAGAAGAGTTAAGGAATTACTGCCTCGTCTCCCAACACTTTCACAATATTCTCCTTAGCAATAAAATTATAATTATTCAACTTCCACGCCAAAACACCTCTTTTTTTAAAGCTCTAAAATTCAACTTGGGAGTCACAATCCCGAAGCAAGGGGGGGGGGGGGGGGGCACCGCCGTGATTAGACGGTAGTGCCCCTTCGTCCTGAATCAGGAGTTTGACCCTGGGCACCGCGGCCTCCCTCAAGCTGGGCATATTGTATCCATCGAACCTCAGAGCAGACACATCCATGTGTTGATGTCCAAGATCCCTAAGCCAGGTTTTAACTCATACACATGTCATCATGAGATAGAGCCGCCGGAATGGCATGTTTTGCCACTTTTTTATCATTCATGTTTATAGTCTTGGAGTTTCAACAATCAGAGAATCCCAGAGGGCGGGGATCACCACTCCCCTGGGTCGAAATACCGACCCTGCGTGAAGACGTATAACCGTCCTCGAGTCCAGGGTTCAAAGATTGCTGATTCGGCCAAAACCCCTTACAAGCTCCAAGCTATGATGCGAACAACCTGAAGGCCCCAAAACCTACTAATTTTGAATCAAAAATTGTCGATGACTTCGCGAAAGCACAGCTTGATGATGCAGACAATAGAAAGCGTTCAACACAAAGAGAAGACGAAATTTCCAAAAATCCTCAAAACCTTCAATCTTCTCCAATAAGCTCTGTTGTGCCAAAGATATTGTGGATTGCTTAGAACTGCAGCGTGACATTCGTAGTGAGTCACTTGAATACACTTCCTTAAGGGATACACTTGTCGAGGACGCCAGTTCAGGATACACTCGACAAGGACGCCACAATGACTTTGACTATCAAATTTGAAAGACTCGAATTTAGAAATGAAAACCAGGTTTTTGTACAGAACGAGTAGGACGAGAGTGACGGACCAACCTCACGGTGTTAAAGTGGCAACGAGAGTGAATTTGGAGGCGCTTTCCGCCTCCTTTTATACCCAGGCCGAGCCCGCTGATTGGCTCCGCGATTCGCGTTTGTCTGCGAAGCGTGGGCGTATGATAGGGCTCCCTTCCTCAAGTATATTTTGCAAATTATAATATTGTTTGTTAGTTGAACTTTGTGTCCCAACAAGCTCCTTTAATGAGTGGAAAAAAAAATTCTGGAAAGGTCGCGCTTCAAAAGGTACCAAAATAGGTCAACATTGCAGAAACCCCGTCTCTATTATTTATAGGGCCTTAGGGAAAATATAATATTTGAATTCCGAGGTCTGGAGGGGGTACATGGCGTGGGCTGCTACGTCATCATTGACTGGCCAAGAAATCTCACTCTCTCGCATCTATGCAAGCTAGCCAACTTTGCGAAAATCGGGGTAGTCTTCAGAGGTCATTCAAAAAGCGAGCTTCGAGATATTCGAAAACACTGCTGTACAAAAAAAAAGTTGCCAGCCTCATTTTATCGTGAATGGGGTTTTTCGAGGGTGCTGAATCCGAATCCATTGTCCGTTTTTTTCTTATTGGACGATTTTTTTCTTCGATTTTTCGACGTTTTTATTATTTTAAGGTGTATTTTCCTGGTCATCACGAACTTCGCCCAAAAAAATATAATGGGGCTAGATTTGTAGGAAATTTCACGCTGAATCCAAATATGACCCCAATTTTTTTCACATTGATCCACAACTTCCAAATCCCGCAAAAACCTATTGAAAAACTGTAAAAATAGATTTGTTTGCCTATTTTTCACTTAAATTTTTGTTTTTGTTGACTCCAATGGACCTGCCAAAAAATATCGAGGGCAACCATTCGAAAGTTTAGACTCTCCTGCGTCGAATGAGACCAACCGGAACTCTCAAAAGTTGTAATTAGCGACGTTACGATAAAAAACCATACAAACGTCGAAAACCCGTCTAATCGAAAAAAAAAAAAACGGATTCGGATTCAGCACCCTTGAAAACCCCCATCCATGATAAAATGAGGCCGGCAACTTTCAGGTCACTTTTGTTCTTTTTTTTTTTTTTTTGTAGAATAGTGAAATCGACCTGGGCCGAGTATTTTTATTCCGATTCCGTTCAGATTTATTATTCAGCACTCTGGCGGCTATTGGCCAACTACTCCGACGCCAGGCGAGGTGCGACGTCACGTGCTTTCTGCTTTCAGTTCAAAATCATCAACGTTTCCAAGACAGTTCAGCACGTAATTAAGCGGATTTTTGAACTAAAAATTTGTGTGTGTGGGGGGGGGGGGGGGGGGTTAAAGGGTGCTGAATCTGAATATTTTGTTACAAATGATGAATTCCAAACTTCAGCACGTAGAAGGGGTCTGAGGCCAGGTGGGATACAATCGGAAGCTGGCTGGCGTCAGCCAGCAGGGGATGGCCCTCTTTTCAGTCTACAACTCAATAGCGCGCTCCCTCGTTTTACAGATTTATACCAGTAGTTCAGAACGTAGTGTACCTAAAAAGCTGTTAAGCAGTAAAATGGCTGGCCGAAAACTGTTGCTTTCGTCACAAACAAGGACTTTTCAATGTCTTATTTTTTTCAAAAGTAAAATGATAACGATGATAAAGTGATAGGTAGGTACTCGCAAAATAACGAAAAGTCGTTTTAACTAACTGCAAAATATGGTGGCAATGGAATAACATCAATATCGATTTTTTGTAAAAACTGAAAACCAAGAAATACAGGCAAAACAATCCAATGGCTGCCAATGAAAATATGGCAACTGCAAATCATCACTGATAGGTCTCAAACATATTTCGTAGGTATCTATTATTTTACATAACATTGCTTTACACGAGAAAATCACAGAAAATTTCTTTTGCTTTTCGTTTTAATAACTTTTGCATGTTGGTCAAAACCAAACTTGTTTTCGCTCTTTTTATCGGCCAGTCCACACTGGTTGAGCACCATACCAAAGCATATCCCCACTGAAAAGTTCAGTTACCTGCATAACCTCTCAAATATACATATTTTCATAAAAATTATGTTAGATATGTGAAATTCGATCTTATCGGGTACCAAGACCCAACACACCGGTTGAACGAGTCGTTGTCAAAATATCGATAAAGTAGCACCGTTGGTATCAGCAGATTCCTTCAAAACTAGCACCATTTACTCGTCAATTCCAGACACAAGATCGTCATGATGAATTTAGATGAGATCTTACAGGTAGTACAATAAGAGCTTTCTTATAGTTGAGTACCATTAAAGGAGCAAATTACGTGTTTACTATACGGGATGAATATTTACAATCGGGATTAAGAAAAGGGGGGTCTTTAGCTTTTGGTCACGTCCGCGCACGATCGCGTTACAATAAGTCTGTTACAACAAAGAAGAGATGAGTCTGACTTTAAGTCACCAAGTGAAATAGCCATATCCTCTCAATTTAAGCATGGTAAAATCTCAAGGAACGGAGGAAATCCTTATTTTGTAGTGCAATTAGCATTTTGAACATCACAAGGGGGTCTTGGAGCTGACTTGGTTCATTTTTTGGGTTCGGTGACGAGTAGTGGCAGAACAGAAACCAGTGAAAGTGTGCAAAATTTCAAAGTTGTTCAGGTTGTTTCCTCAATGTGCAAAATGATTGGGTGCGAGAGGAAAGGCTAAGTCAAATCGTGACTCTTCAGCTAATTTTTTTACGAGGTTCAAAGTCTACTATACATATCACGAACATTCAAACAGTCACTTCGTTGGTGAACCTGCTGGTGTCGTCGAGGTTCAGGTGAATTGGGATTTTCTTTTTGGCCGCCCTCAAAGAGTTGGCGGATTTGGACGACGCGAGCGTTTCCGTCGGTCCGGGGAGTTTACTGCTCAGCGGATCCCGAACATCTTTGACTTCGACGGCGCCGTCCGGCGGGGGAGCGTCTTCGATTTGCGGCCGCGCGACGTCCACCTGGGAGCTCCTGACGTCCTGATGGGACCCTTCAGCGTCAGGGTCGGCTTTGACCGAAGAGTTGTCTTCGGATTTAACGAGTGAAGTTTCTTCGTTTTCATCGGCCGTCGACAGGCGTCCGGCTTCCTGCATGGCGGTAATTCTTGCGGCAAGATGCCGGTTGCCGTGCCTCATGTTTTTCTCTTTGAGCTGCTCGAGTTGCATGTACAACCTCTTGAACTCCTCCTGGAAAAAAAGCTCGGCGTTAAATTCACAAATTACGCCTTTTCCTCCGGGACGGAGTCTTGCATTATCTTTAAGCTGGTTCGCTAATTGTGGGACGGAGTCTTGCTCCTTCCCTAAGCCGGTGTGGGCTCTAAATGACGACACGGGACGGAGTCTTGTTTCTCCCCCGAAACCTACAACCCGAATATATTACCTGAATATCTTGCTCAGTGAGCTTGAGGTCAGCACCGACCGTCGACGAGTTGGTGGACACGGCGTACTGAGAGTTCCCCGATCTCGGTTTGTTGAGGAATTTGGTGATGTGGACTTTGGGAGTCGTGCTGAAGGTGTCTTCGGACTTCCCAAGACCTTTGAACACGAGGTAGGCCTGAAAAGTAAGACGAAGGAGTAAATTCGGGGATAGCAATGTACGACAGAAGAGCAGTTCCAGTCAAAGTTGGTAATTTAACGTTAACGTGGTATTCCCCTTATTTATAAGCCCGAGATAATACAGGTTTTGTATTAAAAATTGAGCATCAAGGTTATCATCAAAGAAGGTTATTCGAAACTCGACTTGGGCTGAGTGTTTTTATTCCGATTCCGATCAGATTTATTTTTCAGAGGCGGCTCAGTGCTCAATGCCCAGCTAGGCAAGGTGTGACGTCACGTGCCGTCCGCTTTCAGTTCAAAATCATCAACATTTGTAAAACCGTTCTGCACGTAATTATGCGGATTTTCGAACTAAAACTTTGTGCAGGGGGGGTTACACGGTGCTGAATCCGAATATTTTGTTACAAATGATGAATTCCGAACTTCTGAAGGAGCCCATTATGCAAGAAGCAAACTTCGCCAAACAAAAGCCAAATAGGTTAGGCCCCCAATAGAACGCCTAACTTTCTACCAAGTGCCAACCAATCCCAATATTTTTAGATTACAACTTTGGCCAAAAACTAAAAAATAACACATATTTTGGCGAGTAAGTAGAGAAAAAACATACCTTGCTGCCGAATATGAAGCACAGTAAAAGGGTGACAGTCATTTGAGTGTGACAGAAGAATATTATGTACAAGAGATCTGGATTGGCAGGCGATTGAAGGAATAACCTGAAAAAAGATACAGAATCATAACTATGAACTTTTAAAAGTAACTTTAACACTGTAATTCAACGTCAAAATTCAATACAAGTAAGTGAAGACGTATTAGGTCTACCAACTAACATTGATATGTTGAGAAATAGAGAGAGAAGAAATTCGTTGTAGATGGCCATAGAAATGAACCGGCTCTCGTTGAATTCAGAAGGCGCTTTTCGCACCACAATGCATAAACGGATCCCCCATATGAGGAAGAGCACTTCCACTGGAACATTAAAAAAACAGTAATTTACGAGGTGCGCTACGGACACTATCAGTCTATTACGTGTGTGGTAAGCTCACATATGCTGAAGGAATGATCCCACCAATCCGTTTGGCAAAGATACGCTTTGAGGTCGTCAGCGGTCTTGCCAACGATCACTCTGGGGGGCGCCACCAGCGTTCTGATGAGCAGCAACACTGAAAAGGCCGCCACAATCATCCCCAGCCTCTTCAGGAGATCCACGTCCGTTATCTTCACCGCCTTGGCGGACCTCACTCTGAATATCACAGAAATCCTGCAACAAGAATAGGTATCATGTGGTAGGCGGTTGTGACTTTTTTCATAAAAACCGCAGAGCTCTCTGTGGCACAAATGATATCTTCAACTCAGGTCTGTTCGGTCTATACATTTCTACACATTAAAGAAACGTCTCAAGATAACTCTAATGGCTACCTCCATGTCTTCAGCATGAGAGCTCCGTACGTCAAAGAAAAGCCGATTTCGCGCAGCCAGACTCGAGTCGTGCAGGTGAAGATGTTGGGCTGAGGGTACATCACGATAGTCTGCAATGAGAGAGAGAAAAAAAAGAAGCGTTACAGCTTGTGATTGTTTTATCATGGTCCATGTCTACAGAGAATTCGCTAAACCATCTACGGGGATCTTCCAACTGGATACAAGGCAGTCGGCTCCCGCTGTCCAGCGATAGCCCAAGTGGGTAGCCTACATGCGGAGCGGTATAGCTGGGTACAAAGTTCTTGCCAAGCGATACCTTGTAAGATCTTGGCTCTTTTCAGTTGTTTGTCGAATGAGCTCCAGTCATGGACGTAGTTATTCGAGCGAAATACTTGAGCCAACGGAGAAAGACGTTTATAGTCTCGCTGAGCACGTCTCAGTTGCTCTAGTTGAGCCCCCCCCCCCCCCCCCCCCTCACAAGAATCCATCTTCAAAGCTTATAGTTCACTAGGGAGCCACCCCAGACCTCCCACACCTGGCCTCGGACCCCTTCTACTTGCTTTTCAATAATCAATAGTTTTCTTTTTTCTTAAAGAAATATAGGCAGAAAGTGAAAGGATTCATTTGGAAGGTTAAATCTGTCCAAGGTATCTATTTTATAATGAAGAACATAAGATAATATTCAAGACGGAGGTCTCATCCAGCTCATCAAGACAAACCATTGTGAAAAATGGTACTTTCGTTTTGTACCCAGTTGTCCTGTCACAGGTCAGGGGGGCTGTACCCAGTCAGCCTACTTTTTGGTTTATTATTCTTGGAATAATACACCTATGTTTTCGCGACGCGGGTCGACGACTCCGATCGGCCTCAAAATTTGACATTATCCGTTTCAAGAGGTCTACATTCAAAATCCGAAATGTCCGTCCGCCGTCCGCCGTCCGCCGTCCAGGCCGTTTTGGGCAGTAGGAATTTTTTAAAAAATCTGAAATTTTGGCAAAATACTTGGTTTACCATCTAGTTGTGCCCGCAAGGTTTTCAGTCCGATCGCCCAAACCCGTGGGGCGCTATGGGGCTAAAATGGGGCTACAGGAGGGGTGTTTTGAAGGCTTTTAGCTATGGGATCGAGTTAGGTGTCGTTTTCAAAGTATTTTTGGACGTAGACCCCATTTTTGGGGGTCCCGGAACGATCCGATTTCACTGTGGCGTTCAATAGGGCTTTCATGGGGCTAAAAATGGGATTTTTGAAGGATCCCAAGAAGTTAAATATTTTTCGAGTAAAAATTAAAGAATTTTTGAAAAAACACATTTTTGAAAAAAAAAATCCCCCCAAAAAATTTTTTTTGAAATATAAAAATCCAATAACAATTTTTTAAAATTTTTTTTTATTGACAGAATTAAATGTCTGTACAAGTAACCTATATCACAGAATAATAAACCCTTGTGTAAAATTTGCAGCGTTTTTGTACCCAGTTGGACTGTGTTTTGCCTCAAATGTACCCAGTTGTATATCCCCCTTTCGTACAGAGTTTATTAGGACTGCGTGAAGGGGATATTGCACGTCAGGAGTGTTTAAAAATGGTTGTTGACATGCCGCTGTAGGCAATCGTCAATAACTACAGTGGAACCTCGGATAATTCGTTGTTCAAGGGACTGAGGATCTACTACGAAATTCTGGAGATTAGAATTATCGAAGCTACGAACTATGAAGAATGAGAAGGAAAAATACGAATTGTAGTAGAAGTTTAGATATTGTGAGATCACGCTACATAATGTAAATAATTT
Source organism: Pilophorus perplexus (assembly GCA_955831195.1). NCBI lineage: Eukaryota > Metazoa > Arthropoda > Insecta > Hemiptera > Miridae > Pilophorus > Pilophorus perplexus. The sequence continues at coordinate 13,952,671 of OY037007.1, read as the reverse complement.
CCAACAAAAGTATAAAGAGAATGTACACGTCAAGTCAGTTAATTTGAACTGCTTCAACTGATCCACAAGAACACGATCGATCACTATTTCAATACAAACCGCGGCAGAAAAACTGAATCGTCGACTTCTGCGTCTTGAAATTGTGATCGTCGGTGGTTTAAGAACCATCATGACATAACTAAAATTTTTACAGTTTCGGGTTGTTACTGATTCAAACGTGGAGTTTCGAGCCGAATCGATTGATGCTATTAGTTTTACGCTAGAAACGTAAGTACCACCAGATTCCCGACTATGGCACAACTAATTTTTGTTGAAATCATGACATAACTCAACAGTTCCTTCACAGCTGATCGAGAAAAGGAGGTAACTTAGGGCGTACGCCCTGCAGTTATTCTTCAAACTATTGAGGTTTTTTTTCACTTAGGTACTCGTAGTGTACTCCTCTTCAAAATGGTGGCTTTAATTATAAGTACTCCTGCTACTTCAAGAGTCAGGGCGTTAGAAGGAAAAATCCTAATTTTGAATAACTGGATTTCCTCTGGTGAGCCCTTTACGAGCACGAAATTTAATGATTTGAAGCCGCAATCCTATTGCTTCACTCTTTCAGAATAATAAAAAAAAGCATAATAATGAAAAATAAATAACTACAAAACAGTCTGACATGTCCACTAGAACCAGAGAAAACTGCACCAACGTCGTTCCGAGGAAACCCCTCGCGGTCTGGTGAACCTCTCATCCATTTCTCGTTTCCTTGGCGGAATAGAAAAGCGATAATTTTGATAGGTATGAGGATTGTGTCCATCCTTTGTACTAGAAACAATTAAAGCGAAAGTTAAGAAGAATATGAAGCAACAACAGCTAAGAGAGTTTGTTTTGGTTTTGAAGGAACAATTTGTTTACTTTCGATTTTTGACGATGTTTTACGGTGAAGAATCGTGTATTTTTCTGAAACGCGGTGTAGTTTTTGGTTGAAATGATGGGGCGAGTGAGGAAATTAAACTCTGGGAAGTCGGCCAATCGAGTTCTTCCACATCTACGGAAGAAAGTTGAGAATCCTTCCAACGTCGTCAAAAAAGCTGTCAGTTGGGCTTTCGACCTACACCCAATACGCTGACAATCGAACTGTGTACGATAACGTGAACCTACAAGAATTTGCCAACTTTCTTTCGGAGTTTACGCGTTTTGTTGAGTGCCAGTCAAGCTTGGAGAGGACGGTGGACCGTTATACGATCCCGTCACATTTTAGCCGGCCCGTTACTTGAACCCTTTCTTTACGCTTGAACTATTGAATAGTTAGGCAGTTTCTTCAAGTTTCTACGTGAGCTGAAAATTGGAGAATTACATATTTACCTATAGTCAGAAAATAGTCTAGTTTTAAAAATGCTTATAACTCAACATCGATTTCTGACCCTCGTCACCCGTTAAGTAGGTACCTATAGATAATCATGACATAACTGAAGGAAATATTAAGGTCCGACGCGTTAGTATCAAACATGAGTCAAACCACCAAAACCTTTATGATTACCCTGCTAACGATAACAATTATCTCTCAACTCCAACTTTTCCGTATGTATATCGCTTTGGTGCATAAAGCAATAAACAGATGGCTTCGACTGAATTAGGCATGGGGGAAATGGTCATACCCTCAACCTCCATGAACATGCCTTACCAACTCAAGTCCACAGTGGTAACGACGGTGAAAATACAAAATTGTAAACGAAATAAGTGGAGAATAAAATCGTCTCTCCTCTAGGCACATGCGAGAAACGCACTGAGAGCATTGTTTGTTCATTTCCCTACAACCTAAAATATTTTACTCACATTCTAGAGAATATAAGTCAAAATTAACTCACTGTGCAGTAGATGAAGAAGGCTCCCAGGGTGATAACGCGGAGGAGAACAGGACTTGCAGCTCTCACCACCTGCAAAAGGTACACACTGAGTGCGATTGTCAACGAGATAATAGCCGGCTATGAAAATATAACTCTTATCCCTGGATGCCGGGTGGGTGAAGTTAACACTATACAATTTCCCTTAATATTAATTTTCTCGACAACTCTTTACACTGCTTTCCTTCTGACGGACAATTCACGACTCCTTCTTTCGACGTCTCCTTGCTGATGCAGCACACAATCTTTACCCGTTCTTTTCGTACAGGTGGAAAACCTGGACACTCTCTCTCCCAGCCAGAAGACTTGTCAACTGGAAGGAGCTGCAACCAATACCAAGCCCCTCACTCCCCCGGACATTCAGCCACCTGCCCGCATACGAAACCAGATGCCCTTCTTCGACCCCCTCATAACTTCCGGCCGACTGCTCATCCTCAACCCACCCATGGACGATCGACATAGGAGGCCCATGTCCATTGGCAAGACTGCCATCCGTCCAGCCTACGGCAAGATGCTGGAGCCATCACCGAGGCTGCAACAGGTACCTATTCGAACGAGTGCGGCCAAGCACAAGGAAATAGGCAGCGCGAGGACGCACCTATCTGACCCGGGATGGTCGAGGCTCCAACGTGAAACCAGCGGATGTGGGCTGAAGAGGGAGAGAGTGAGAGATGATTACGATGCCGCGTAGGGGAAACTGAGGCGAGCAGGTCGGTTCGTGAAGTGCCCCCCCATACACTGTCTGTTTTACTGAAGGTAATCGTCAGGCGGTGGGTCGGGGCCTCCCACACATTCATCAGTTAATGTGAAGGTATTTGTCTGCAGTTAGCGCGGACTGAAGGTGTTGGGGCGTCGGGCAGGCAAGGATCGTACGAGAGTCAGGCAACGTCTTGTCGGATGGTGATCTCACGTGCCCTTCGCCCCACACTCTCAGTTGGCCTGCAGACGAGCGATCCACAACCTCCGATTTTTAATAAATGTTTGACCTCCTACACGAATACAGTGGAGAACTGTCGCCTGCAGTCCTGTTTTCCGACAGACAGTCGCGCCTGCAGGCACCAGACGCGTAATGTGTGGGATGTTCAGGCTATCATCTGCAGTTCAGTGCGTTTGGCAGGCGGTTGACTGACAGTGTATGCAGGCGGTTGACTGACAGTGTATGCAGGCGATTGAAGCGTAGTTAGCGCGCAGCGGTAAGGAGTTCTCTTTTTTGTAATAAAACGTAGTGCGTCAATCCGCATGACTCCATCACCACCCCAACATCAACCCGCATCATCTCAACCCGCTGCTTGGGGGGAGCTGGGAATGATTCTTGGGATAATGCTGGGAATGATTCAAAAGAAAAGTTTCGTATGGCAAGACTAAAGGCTAAATCTGGATTTGGCTCCAAACTGACACCTATCACTGCCTACCTGAATCCCCCTGCTTCCCAGGACTCGATTCCCGTCGTACATTCGAAAATACCGTAACAGCAGAGTTCGCAGGCAGTTTGAATTTACCTTGACGTTAGCGTACTTCCAGGTGAAGATGAGGACGAACGGGAGGCAGCAGATGGGAAGGCAGGACAGGATAAGTATCGCTGTTCTCAGAAGCCAGTTGAGCGAGACGACGCAAGGGCTCCCATCAATGCACATTTCGCAGCCCTCAGCGCACGACAAGCACTCGAACACGCCGCTCCTGTTGTAGTCACTCACTTCACCCTGCAATGGTAAGGGACGTGAAGATTTAAAGGATATTTACAGAAGATGAATACACTAATCCACTGGTGTAGGAACGTCTCTCCTTGGCGGTATCAAGCATAACATAACACACATGACACCATAAATAACAATCACTCACCAACATGAGCTTCTCGTACTCCTCTTCGATTTGAGTGCCATTGTAGTACCTGTGTAGAGCCTTCGTGTCTGGGTAGTAGAAGCCTCTTTTGCACACACATTTGTAGCTCCCTCGTCGGAATCCCAACCCTTCAACTGGTACGCACTTGAACATTTGGAAGCAAAACACTCCAGAACTCACTGGAAATGGTTACTGAACTCACCAGAAATGAGCAAATCAGCTGGTAACTGCTAGGTCCTATCACCAAATTCTAATTCCAAAGTGGTTGTTTGCCAATGGTGCAGAGGTCTAATCCAATGAGTGGGTTAGGGAGAGAGAACGACTCAGAAATCAGCAGAGGAGTCGTTCTCTCTCCCTAACCCACTCATTAAATTGTAATTCTGTTCTCCTCCTGATTTAATCTCCTTTCGGAATTGAATCATCAAGGGAAACAAGTATTATGTATGTGTTATTAAATAACACATACATTAACTTGTAAATTTTACAAGTTCACCTACCTCGGTGGTTCTCTTCTTGCATTTATCTGAAGCAGCGAAAATATTGAGTTGTGTGCTACCTCTAGGAAGCGGACACTGGTCAATGTCGACTCTTCTCAAGTCAATGTCAATGCCGCTCGTACCTCTGGAATACAAAAAAAATAACAGTATTTGGTCAACTTTATAGACCAACCGTTCGCAAGAAAGATTAAATCTTATTAAAGCAAATTTTGCTTCAAACAAAAGTGGTTGTTTTCACATTTTACAAAAGGGTTTATTCTTTTGTATCGACTGGGCAACAATTAATGCCGAGATGTCAAGTAAAAATTATTCAAATTAATAATATATTATATTTAGAAAACACTGTAAGCATTTCGACAGATTAGGTACCCTCAAAAATGGATTCCAATTCAGAAAATACCTACTTCGAAAACGTTACTCTACGGCCTAAAACCTTCAAAAGCCCCTCGATGTACCCCTTTCTAAGCCCCCACAGAGTCTCACGAGCGATGGGGCTGAAAACCTTGCGAACACAACAGTTACTGAAATGTTTCAACACAACGTTTAATGTTTAAATAAAAAATGATGTTTTTAGAAATGACTAATTTGCGAGGTTGTAACCTCTCTATCAGTGTTTCCACATGCTCCTCACAGGGTTCCCCTTTTTGCCACCTAAATTTCCCCCTTTTCCCCTTTTCTCGGCGCAAACATTCCCGAAAACTTCCCCCTTGATAACTAGGGATAGTACCTATGGGGTTGGAGTAATAAGTTTTCTCCATCTGAAAGCCAGTAGACCAATTTATCCACTAATTCGTCGCTGTGGAAAAAACATTGCCGAACCCACATCGGTCAGAAAATGAAACAGCTGTTTTTAAAATGAAACAAATACTTACATGAAACAGTTACCTACATGAAACAATAATAATTATTGTAGAAAATTATTTTCTAAACGAAGCAGTTTCTTTTAATGAAACAGCTGTGTGGTCATCAATGAATTTGGGAAGATGTGCGTTAGGCGGTGTTGCTTCTACAGCGACGAATTACCTACGAAAAACGCTGCAAATTTTACACAAGGGTTTATTATTCTTTGATATAGGTTACGTGTGCAAAAATTAATCTGTGTCAAAAAAACGCTGTAAATTTTACACAAGGGTTTATTATTCTTTGATGTACGTTACTTGTGCAGAAATTTAATTCTGTCAATGAAGAAATTAAAAAAAAAATTTGGATTTTTATCTCAAAAAAAAAAAATTTTTTTAAGATCTTTTTTTTTTTCAAAAAAATTGTTTTTGCAAAAATTCTTTATTCTTTACTTGAAAAATATTTAACCTCCTGGGATCCTTCAAAAATCCCATTTTTAGCCCCATGAAAGCTCTATTATAGAGCGTGGCGATCTATAATAGATCGCCACAGTGAAATCGGATCGTTCTGGGACCCCAGAAAATGGGATCTACGTCCAAAAATACTGCGAAAACGACACCTAACTCTATCCCATAGCTAAAAGCCTTCAAAAACCGCCTCCCGTAGCCCCATTTTAGCCCCATAGTGCCCCACGGGTTTGAGCGATCGGACTGAAAACCTTGCGGGCACAACTAGATGGTAAACCGAGTATTTTGCCAAAATTTCAGATTTTTTTAAAAATTCCTACTGCCCAAAACGGCCTGGACGGCGTACGGCGGACGGACATTTCGGTTTTGTACTCTACCACTTGAAACGGATAATGTCAAATTTTGAGGCCGATCGGAGTCGTCGACCCCCGTCGCGAAAACATAGGTGTATTATTCCAAGAATAATAAACCAAAATTTGAAGAAAAAAAGTTTTTTTTGGATTTTTTTCTTCTTTTGGTTTATTATTCTTGGAATAATACACCTATGTTTTCGCGACAAGGGTCGACGACTCCGATCGGCCTCAAAATTTGACATTATCCGTTTCAAGAGGTCTACATTCAAAATCCGAAATGTCCGTCCGCCGTACGCCGTCCGCCGTCCGCCGTCCAGGCCGTTTTGGGCAGTAGGAATTTTTAAAAAAATCTGAAATTTTGACAAAATACTTGGTTTACCATCTAGTTGTGCCCGCAAGGTTTTCAGTCCGATCGCCCAAACCCGTGGGGCGCTATGGGGCTATAATGGGGCTACGGGAGGGGTTTTTTGAAGGCTTTGGGGTATGGGATCGAGTGAGGTGTCGTTTTCGAAGTATTTTTGGACGTAGAATCCATTTTTTGGGGTCCCGGAACGATCCGATTTGACTGTCGCGATCTATAGGGCTTTCATGGGGCTAAAAATGGGATTATTGAAGAATCCCAGGAGGTTAAATGTTTTTCGAGTAAAAAACATCATTTTTGAAAAAAAATCCCCTCAAAAAAAATTTTAGTTTGAAATATAAAAATCCAAACAAAAATTTTTATTTTTTTTTTTTTCATTGACAGAATTAAATTTTTGTACAAGTAACCTATATCAAAGAATAATAAACCCTTGTGTAAAATTTGCAGCGTTTTTTCAAAAATTCTTTATTTTTTACTTGAAAAATATTTAACCTCCTGGGATCCTTCAAAAATCCCATTTTTAGCCCCATGAAAGCTCTATAGATCGCCACAGTGAAATCGGATCGTTCCGGGACCCCAGAAAATGAGTTCTACGTCCAAAAATACTTCGAAAACGACACCTAACTCGATCCCATAGCTAAAAGCCTTCAAAAACCGCCTCCCGTAGCCCCATTTTAGCTCCATAGTGCCCCACGGGTTTGAGCGATCGGACTGAAAACCTTGCGGGCACAACTAGATGGTAAACCAAGTATTTTGTCAAAATTTCAGATTAAAAAAAAATCCTACTGCCCAAAACGGCCCGGACGGCGGACGGACATTTCGGATTTAGAATGTAGACCTCTTGCAACGGATAATGTCAAATTTTGAGGCCGATCGGAGTCGTCGACCCCCGTCGCGAAAACAGAGGTGTATTATGTGTTACGGCGAATGTATGAAATCCGGGGATTCTATAGGATCTCCGGGCAATTTGGGGGTTGTATAGAATCCCCGGGGATTCTATAGATTTACCGGCGAATCTGTACAATCCCCACTCGTTTTTGGAGAATGTGTGAAATTGATAATATCTTCAGAGGCAGATGCCTCAAAGGTTGGAACTTCGTTTCATTGGACACATTGGAATCATTCCGAGTTGCTTTATCGGTAGGTCAGAGGTTGCCTGTCGGACTGAAAACATCGATGAGTTGGTAGGATAAGGGGTTCAGTGTTCCGTGAGCTGCCCGACATCGACAATGACAACTTCCGCGTGTTCTCTAAAATTTTACGAAAGAGTTGATGAATTGTTACGTGACAAGCGCGGTAATAACGGGTGCCTTTCGTTCGAAAAATATGACGAGTTGGTGAACAGTGTGAAAAGTGCCTACCTACGAGAGATGAAAAATGTTTTTGGACTTGGGAGACGTTTTCATGATGGAAGAGGAACTCTGTATTTCTGTACATAGGTAATAGTGTTTGGACAAATTGGACCGAAATCAGGACGCTTACATTGTTTATTACTGGATCACTTTTACTCTAGAAAATGCTGCCTCTTTTACTCAAGGGTTTATTATTCTTTGATATAGGTTACTTATGCAAACATTTAATTCTGTCAATAAAAAAACTTTTTCCCAAACATTTTTGGTTTTTTACTTGAAAAATATTTGACCTCTTGGGATCCTTAGAAAAAATCCCATTTGCAGCCCCATGAAAGCCCTTTAGATCGCCACAGTGAAATTGGATCGTTCAGGGACCCCCAAAAATGAATTCTACGTCCAAAAATACATCGAAAACGACACCTAACTCGACCCCATAGCCGAAACCTCCCGTAGCCCCACAGCGCTCCACGGATTTTGGCGACTGGGCAGAAAATCTTGCGGGCACAACTAGATCCATAGCCAAAAGCCTGCAAAAACCCCTCCCGTAGCTCCATTTTAGCCCCATATCGCCCCATGGGTTTGGGCCATCGGGCTGAAAACCTTGCGGGCACAACTAGAACCTGGTAAATCAAGTATTTTTTCAAAATTTCAGATTTAATTATTTCAGATTAAAAAATTCCTACTGCTCAAAACGGGCCGTACGGCGGACGGCGGACGACATTTCGGTTTTGGAATCTAGACCTCTTGATACGGATAATCAAATTTTGAGGCTGATCCGAGTCGTCGACCTCCGTCGCGACTACATAGGTGTATTATTCCAAGAATAATAAACCAAAATCAGGAAAGGACGGTCACTGACCGTCGGTCAGGATCTTCAAATTCAGCAGTTGTTCTGATAAATCAGTAAGTCTGGCAATCTAAGCTTAGATCTAATGATGCTATGTCCTCTACGGCCTAGCTTTCGGGAAATTTGTTCCCGTTATCAGGGCTTAAGTGTTATGCCATAGTAACAACTGTCTAGTTTGTACAGACGTACCTACATAATAGTAACCACTGCTGTAGACAACAATCTGCTTTTCCTTACCAGCCCTTATAGTAATATCATTCGAACGAGACGGCTTCATCGCCCGGTTTCAAGCGCTCTGTTGGGAGAATGAAGGAGAGTTGAGTTCCACAAAACCCCCGGCAGGTGGAATCAGCTGTCTCCACCTGCCTCATCATACCAAATCACATCACAAGAGCGAATTGGTTTTTCGTATTAGCGCGGGAGATAGTTACCATTTCAGTAGTTTAATCTGTGCAGTTCGTGGAGTTCATTACAGGTGATCAATTCCTACTACAAGTTCGTAGTAGGAATTTTCAATTCATACTACAAGTTCGATAAGTTATACATAAAAGCTGAGTAGGTTTTAGGTCGGTGTCATTTGGCTGCAAGTGGGGCGGAGACTTTTTCCGAAATGAAGAGCCCACTCCAAGAATTATGTGGGTCATTTTTTGTGTGTAAAAATAAGTTAAGGTTGGCAAAACATTCTCCTGACCAAGAATTCTCTGCAGATGACCTCATAATAAGTATATTAAAAAAAACTCGACAGCAATTGCAAAGAACTTCTGCAGTCAAAAATTGGAGGAGTTTTGGTGCATAACAGCGTTGTCTATCCGAAAATCCGTAATAGTGCGATCAAACTCCTCACACTCTTCTCCACTATACCTACCTATGCGAGCGAGGATTCTCCAACGTTCTCACAATCAAAACGAGGCAACGCTACAAGCTGGCGAATCCTGAGTATGAGTAACGACTGGCAGTGGCAAGAAGTATCAACCCCCGCATCGATAAGCAGGTCAAAGTTATGCAAGCTCAACCATCGCATTAGAAACTTGTACTGGGGACTTTATTTTTTATCCATCGTTCGTGAAATTATTGTTTTAATTTAAAAAAATATACCTATAGATAAATATAGAAATGTGTTTATGTAAACGTCTACTACTTATTATTATTTACCATCACTATAATATAGTGATGGTAAATAATAATACCATATTATGGTATATATTATTGCGCCTTCGTAACTTTTAGAAATTAGGTAGGTACCTACTGTCTGCTTTGACTCGAAAATATTAGATGGTCCGTGGACATTTTGGTTCCTTGTCAGTGGTCCGCTCCTTCAAAAAGGTTAAGAACCCCTGGCTTAAGGATCTAATTCTGTAGCTTTAATAAATTACGCTTTTAATATTTTATTTCATTTTCAACGTACTAAAAAGAACCTTTAGTGAAAAAATTTCTTTCTATTGGGTCCCTGTCGAACAATCTCTTAGCAGAGCCATCCAATTTATTAATTGAAAACCCAACTTTTTTTTTTTTTTTTTTGCAATTGGTGTTGAAAACACTAAAAAATACTTAGTTCTTCCTACTATACCTATACAGTAACTGTATAGGTATAGTAGGAAGAACAACTGTTGTCCACAAGATAAGCTCGAGCACAGTGTTTCAGAACACCGATTTAGCGCGACAAAAATCGGGGGAAAAATTGGGATGAATATCAGATAGGTACCAAATCTGAAGGGCCAGACACTTTTGGTTTATTATTCTTGGAATAATACACCTACTACGCGTACTCGTGTCGGTGTACGACGAAATTTCGATCACCCTCAAACTTTGTCATAATACGTTTCAAGATGTGTAGATTCCAAATCGAAATGTACGCCATACGCCGTCCGAGCCGTTTTGGGCAGAAGGAATTTTGTTTTTATTAATCTGGAAGATTGAGAAAATACTCGGCCCACCATCTAGATGTGCCTGCAAGGTTTTCAGCCCGATTGCGCAAACCCGTGGCGCTAAAAAGAGGCTAGGGTAGAGGGACCAGTTACAGACAGGGTACCCGGTGACGGACAGCTTCAACTACCCCCCGTATTTCCCAGATTCAGAGGAAAGGTTTCCCGCAACGATGATGTCGAAGATGAGGTGATGAGGTTGGAGATGTTATCGAGCGGTTTGTGTCAATTTGTAGAGAGTGCCTCACAGGTTAGTGTGACTGAAGCCGGCTCGTTGTGTGGCACTATTGATCTTTTACATAATATGTAAATATATTATAGGTATATTATACCAATGCACTTACAGTAATTTCAATTTTCATATCGATTTTTTCCAAAAAATTAATTTTTTAGGGACTTCTGGTGGGGTGTCTGTCACTCATCCCAAAAGATGAAGCAGACCAGTTACAGACAGCCATGTCTGAAACTGGCTCCTTTGAAAGGTTTTGGTTTTCACTATAATTTTCCATCATATAATATATTCTACCCCTTCTTCTATAATCATTATAATATAATAAGGTTATAATATAATACGGTGACCTAATATTATTAGGTTTGTTCCAGGTTTGACGGAATGTTAACAGAAATCGCCAGAGACATGCGCAGTCTAGAAACTGCTGTTCCAGGTCGATCGTAAGTTGGACGGAAACCGATAGCTCGAGTATACATACTCCACATGTGCGGTCGGGTTCTGTCGACAGCTGTCCAACTTCTGTCGACAGACGCAGTCAGACCTGGAACAAACCTATTATAATGATTATAGAAGAAGGGGTTATGAATGCCGTTTTTTTAAAAGAAGAAGCCGTAGCCTAGCACCAGACATGGGGTGTCTGCGATTGGTCCAAGAGGTGTTAGAACTAGGGTGTCTCTTTTTTTCATTAACCAAGTTTGTCTATTACAGGTCCATAGCTGTCTATAACTGGTTCATTACAGGTCCATTAGTGGTATAATACTGGTCCATCTAACCGGTCTGTAACCGGGAATTTCGATTTTCAGGATGTCTGTCACCGTGGCAAAAGGTTCTTTTGAAAAACTGGATTTACTATAATATTTGAACTGATTCTCAGAAAAATAAAATTAATACAAGCAACGGTAGATCCTAGAGTCGCTAAAGGTCCATGGAAAAAGTTTTAAATACTTAATTATCGGGCAGCAATTGAATATTATAGGGAATATTTCCTTAGACCTGTCAGTAACTGGTCCCTATACCCTAGGGGAGGGGTTTTTTTTTTTTTGCAGGCTTTTGGCTATGGGATCGAGTTACGTGTTGTTTACGAAGTATTTTTGGACTCCATTTTTTGGGGTCCCAAATCTTTTTACGGGCACATTCATTCAATAAGAATGAAAGACATTCTTTCTTAAAACATGAATGGCACCACCAAATATTGTGTGATGGTTCCTAACGTGCCTCACACACCAATCAATTACATCCTTAAGGATGTAACTCAATTGAGTAAGTCAGGGTGTTATATTTTAAATGGTAAAATTAGTAGGTAAATGGTATGTTAGCCTTATTTGTTTATGGAATTGTGCTTACATTGTGCCCGTTGGCTCTGATAATGAGATTATAATATAATCTAGAGTGCAGAGATGTATACATTTGGTGCAGTTGGGAAATTATAATTCTTGGCGATAAGGCCAATAGAATTTACCGACTTTCAACACACGGTTCATGGGATATTGCCACGCCAGGAATATGTCGACTTGGGATTTTCGATCGTGAAAAATTCTCTCTCTCGAAGAATTGGTGACCAAAACTCACGGCACTCACTTGAAAAAGTAAGAGCGGTTGGCGTATCCGAAGAAAGGGACAGTATAAGTGAGCATCCAGATGTTGCCTCCCCCGCAGTCGTAGTAAGGTTTGCTCCACTTGCCGTCCTCGTAGCCGACACTCAAAATCTCGTCTGGCTCTCTCTCTGTGTGCGCTGTGTCGTTGAAAGTGTACGAGTTGTAACCTGAAACAAGAAAATAAAAACAAAAAATTAAGCTACAGCACTCTATAGAGCTAACTATAGTTGGTGATATTCGACGGATTAATTTTTAACTTGTAATTTTTAAACATTCATTCAATTTACAAGGTGTTTCCTAAATTGTTTGATTAAAATAAGTGTAAAACTTATTGTAATGCAGAATGTAGTCCTACATTGCTCCGGAGCTGTTGATTATTACTATGAGTACATTACGCACCGTGAACTCAAGACCTTAGTGTCAAGTGCAATCATGAAATTAATACTGCATGGACCACTTGATCCTCGGACTCGAATCAATGTGGTCGAGGTCAAACGTGAACGGAATTCAGCAGACGAATTCACTAACAGCATTACAGCCCTGCATCAGGTATAATCTACTCTACTCTCTCGGCTGTAACTGAGAATTTTCCGCCGAAAAAAAGGAAAAAATCCGGACCCCCTTAATCAGCATGCTATAGGAGTCCATTAAGGATCTTGTAGTAGCCGAGTAAAAATTTGCTAGCGAATTGCTCTTGATTAAACGTGGGTTGTTCCAGAGCTTGACGGCTTGCTCGATTGCTCTTGTTAAGGGTACCGTAGTATCCGTTGGAGTGGCGGGGGTGGAGGGGAAAATCAAAGGTTTTCCTCCAAGTGGTGATGGTGTGAGATAGGAGGGTAAGCATTGGTGTCAAACCACTGGATTACGTTCACGCTATTCCTTGACGATGTATAAATCGTTACAAATCACTAGAATACAAGTTTTTATCCTTAAAACTCGTTGTTGCTCCCTCAAATCCGGTTTTATATGGTAAGGGTTGATAGACCACGCCAATGATGTAGTAGGTACACCACGTAGTGCCTCGCAAGCTTTCGGTGCCATGATGGCCACCCTCATCAGGCGTATAACATCACCTAAATGTAAGCATCCCATTAAGTCAACATTAGGGGTGCACAGGATTTCTTATAGTGTAAATATTACCAACCGTAAGATACAGTGCGTTGCTACATGATAAAAGTTCCTCCGTCCCAGTCTCCGACCATGTGCCTGATCTCCAGGATAAATTTGTAGTATGTCCCTAGTTGGGTAGATGTCACTATAGAGGAAACTGGGATGGAGGAACCTACATCATGTAGCAACGCACTGTACCGGTACAGGCTCCATAGCAGTCTCCACAGCACTAACCTGTACCTTAAGGTTTGTATTCTATCTACCTATACCACTAATTTTCACCGTGTCCGTGGTTTTAATATGCATAATAATATGCAGTACCTTCATCTTCAAGTGACCGTCATCAACCACATCATTCTGTACTGTACCCTCTGATAAAGCTTACGGCGAAGATTTAGGTAGTAAGTGTTCCATAATCTTTGAAAAAACCCTCTGTTTAAAAAACCAAAAACGTAGATTTTAATCAAAATATCCCATGCAGCTTTTTAGTTGCAGCTTTATTCTATCGGCCGTGGGGGCCACTCCAGAAACGCGGTCGTGTGGGGAAGGCCCCCCCTCTCACCACCTTTGTCGTGTTTCCAAGACGACAACCGCTATCAACTTAAATACTTAGTATAAGTGGGAAGCCCGCAAACAGTTTTTTGTTCCACCGAAACCGCTTGCCGAAGACCCCCATGTTTAGTTCTTATCGTTAATAGTACCCAGAGGTTTGAAGAAAGTGTCAGAATGGGTATAGAAAACGTTAGGCGAGTTCAAAAGAAAGAAAAAAAAAAAAAAGAAGAATAATACGACTAAAAATGAAACAACTTCCGCCTATTCAAACGATACCCAACTTTCCCTTCTCGGAAACGGCCGAGTTTCTACGCCTTTTATGACCCCGTTTCGCTCCCTTAAACCCTTTCCTCCCACCCCCCGTTCATCCAGAGTTATGTTGGAGAAAATATAAGGAAATATCGCGTATTTCTTTGGCCGTTCGAATTCCAAGAGAAATCATAAAACATTATCAGAACTCATTACGGTTTGTTTTTCACATCGAAACTGAAAGGCTGACGGAAGGGGGTGTAAATGCCAATCAAAAGTTTCAGTCGTTTCGCTTCTACTCTTCCCCATAACACATTTATCGAACCCGAGTTCGATGAAGGCTGAACATAATACGGATAAAAGCAATTCAAAGGAAAAAAAGAATATAGGTTTATATATATAAGAAGAATAGGTTTATAAAGAAACTAGTAACTTTTATCACTTAGTTTAAGTGGGAAGTAAACTGTGTGCAAAAATAAACCCAATTGAAGCATGAAATACGCTAAAGGGCCTAAATGCCATTTTTTCGAAATCGATTGTATTGCTTTTTCAGGTTCTAAGACACGCACAAATTCGCGCATGCGCGGAGAGGACATTAACCGATCAAGTTCGTATCAGCGACGAGGGGGTATAGAAATGGGACCGGACAACCTGGCTGTTATAGCAACCTTCTTCCATATTTTTGGAATGTTATACCCCTTGTTGTTGAAACTTTTTGAAGACTGCAATTAAATAGTTTATTTGAGCAAGAAACGCTTGCATACGAGTCTGCAACACATTGGGACATTTAATGTCTGTAGTCCCCCCCATTTCATACCCTTTCTCCTACCCCCCCCCCCCCAATTTTGTTCCGTGTCTGTCTGTCTGTTGGTCTGTCCTCATGTCCTTGCCACACCCATAACTTCCACAATTTTGCATCAGTGGTACTCCCTGCGCATGCGCGAACGTAATTTTTCTGTTGTTTTCACAACTACGTTCATTTTGAACCTGGCACGAGGAAGCTTATGTGCCATTGCATTGCCAGTGTATTTTCGTTTATGTGCCAAAGTAAAGACATAGGTACAATGTCAAAAATGTCAGAGCATTCATTCATTCATTCAGAAAAAAGGGCGTACCTGTTGAATGTTGCGAAATCGTATCTTGTCATTTCTCTATCAAATTTTCATACGTTGGGCTTAATTATATCAAAATTATTTCAATTAAGCCCACTGTATAAAATAAAAGCTGCAAATTTTACACAAGGGTTTATTAGGTATTCTTTGATATTAATTAATTGTGCAAAAATTAATTCTGCATCATTAAGAAAATATTTAAAAAAATTAAATCTTTTGTAAAATGTGTGGGGAGATGTATGACCTCAAAAAAATGGATTTTGCCAAAATTACTCAAAAAAAGGAAACCTTATTTTACCTCCTGGGATCCTTCAAAATTCCCATTTGTAGCCCCCTTGAACGCCCCATAGATCCACATAGTGGAATCGGATAATTCTGGGACCCCACAAAAATGGATTCTAAGTCAAAAATACTTCGAAATGACACCTAACTCGACCCTATAGCCGAAACCCTGCCCCATGGGTCTGGGCTTTGGCGACGCGTCGGGCTGAAAACCTGAAATTATAGTTGGGGGGTATTATTTTCAATCGATTGGTTGGCACAACCTTGATATCAAGGATTGATGCTTGGCATCTTTTTAACCCCTGTGGGTTGGGGTTGGGGTATATCATATCAAGTCAAATGCAAGTAATCAAAAATTTGAGATTGTGGGATTGCTGGGATTGGTCTAGTAATGGCTTGACCCCTCATCTTCAGTAACTAGCAATTATTTCTCCAAAGACTTGGAATTCCAAGTCTTTGGAGAACTAGACTAACTTAGACCTTAAGGTCTCCTGTCTCTATCATCGTTCGGACGGAAACTCTCTATTACTATGTTCTCCCCAAGGAGCCAAGTGCCCAGAATGATGAATGAAACTTAAATGGAAGTAAGTTTCAAAACTTAAATCTTCTTGAAATACTGTAGAATTGGTCGGTGAAATCCTCGACTGTAATAATACAGTTGAACAGTTCTCAGAATACACAGTACGATCTCGCTGTGGGAAAATTGCCCGGAGCCATTTGGCGAAGTTCTAAAACGGTTAATTTACTCGCTCGAGTAATCCGGCGGAACGTTGGGCGTTTGAGGTTCAACGTCTGTACGTGATGTGAGGATAACGTGGGCGAGGTTTGGACATGATCATTCTACATATCAACACGCACTAGCATAATGTGTGTGGAAGGGGGGTGGGGGGGGGAGTAGCTGACAGGCAGGTTGACGGGGTGGTATTACCACCGTGGTAATGACGTAGTGAGACGCAGTTAGGTACGTGCACAGATCTACACTGGGCGTATGCGTGTAACAGGCGAGGAGGAGAGAGGTGCCTGAACCCCTAATGAATAATTTCCCACAGACAGCTTGGATCTTTGCTGGGTCAGAACACAGTCTCACATGGCACTACTGCATTTGGGCTACTATCCAGGAGGGACAAAAAACTGATTTAGAACGTGACACAACTGACCATCTCAAAGTGTGCAACACGGCACAACATCAAGCGGAACGTTTCGGCAACTATATGACAATAAATCATCCTAGAAACTAATGAAAACTAAGCATTGTTGTTTTAATCAACTATTAAACATCTATTTAATTACTCGTTTGCGCAAAAAGACAGCCAGATAAATAGAGAGAGTGAGAAAAAAAAAGTTGCCGCCTGTGGGGTGAATGTGCCACTTGTGACTATAATATATTCTATATTATATAATATATTCTATAATATAATATATTATGTGCCACTATGTCATGTGACTATGTAGGTATTGTTGGCAGAGTTAAATAAAAGTCGGGAAATCTGACAACTTGATTTATTTGGAAAGGATCAAAACTGCATAAATTAGAGCACACGAGAGACAACAAGTGGTTGGATCAGACTAGGGAGAGTAGTGGGAGGAAGAATAATATTCTTATTATGTAGCATATTATGTAGCTACGGATAGCGAAAATTGGCTAATAATAATTAATTAATGTACGACGGGATTGCATATCCAACACTCGCCCTCAATTCTGCCTTATAATAAATTTTATGAAAAAATATTGAGTGAAAAATATTTCGGTAAATTTCGATTTCCTAACAGTTTTCAAGTTTCAACCCAGAAAAAAAAAGAACTGATAAGACATACCAACTCAATTCCAAAATTATATCAATGGATTTGATTGATTAAATTAAATAAATTAAACATGAGTTAATAAACGTGAATATTCTATAGGTACCTTACGTATAGAGAGCAAAAAAAATTTCAAAGAGAAATACAAAACATTAGTATCAAAAGACATCACAAAATTAATAATTTCAGTTTTTCAAGCAAACATCTAACTGGTTGCGTATTTCGAAGAACGAAGAACGAAGATTAAATGTTGGGCATTTTCGCCAAGATAAATCTGGCAACGTCGCAAAAATTCTCGAATTCTTTGCCATTCTTGCCGTTCCCCTTGACATTTTCGAGCCCAGTGCGATCTGAAATCCAAAAATCCCGATCGAGAAAACTCTAAAAATCCGCCATCTTCCTCATCACGATCCAACAATTCGCAACAAGAAAGGAAAGTCGTTCATAGGTCGATAGAGTTTAGGTATATCGAAGATTCTAAAACCGCAAAAAAAAAAACTTTTTTCCCCCGAAAAATGGATATAAGCCCGTTTGAAAGCAAACTCCTAGTTACTAAAGTTGTTTTTTTTTGCGGTTTTAGAATCTTCGATATATACCTAAACTCATCACTTATAACTGTTATTGATTTATGAGCGCTGTTTTACGATTTGGGACCACTGTGGACCGGGGTGAAAACCTTGGGGACAGAGAAACGAGTATATCTTTAAAAATTTAAAGGTTTTTACTTAAAAAGTTACTTAAAACGTATTAAGTAAAACCCTTAAATGAGTAAAACTTAAACAAGTTAACTTAAATAAGTAAAAAAACTTTTTACTTAAAAAGTTTTTACTTATTCCTACTACCCAAAACGGTGGGCATAAATTTCATTTTTGGATTCTACGTAATATGTAGACATTATCTAGAAACATAATATGTTTCTACATAATATTCTTATGTATGAGGATATATTTCGACGCCGAATAAAATGTTTGATCCTCGTTGCAAAAACGATGGTTGATTATTCTATGAACAATTAACCAAAACAGATCGGCAGCGAAATTGAATTCATTATCTTTAGGTGGAGATCCTTCAGTGATGTTTAGCCATTAAGGATAATTGCTCCATCGGGAGTGTTGGAGCAATTAATACAGTTCAAGAGTGGAGGGGGAAAGTATATTTTATGGGCTCGGAACTAAAATTTGTGGTCGCAACGTTCTAACAAGAAGCTCCGTTTTCAAGTTCTCAGGAGCCTAACTTTATCGGGTGGGGGGGGGGGGGGCAAAACGCATAGCCCCCCCCCCCCCGCACTACTTAGATTCCAACTCCGGCCACCCACCGAGTTTCGACATAATTTCCTCCTAAGATAACAACTTAACAAGGGAAGCAGAAATATTACTCCTGCCTTGCCCACCTTGGAAACATTCAGGGTTCGCGAGGATTTGTGGACAGGATTTTTAGAAGTTTCGCTCTGGAAACCACTTGAAGCCACTTCTTGACTAGCGGGTCATCCCCCCAGCTATGCCAGCCAACCCCCGCCCGTTTGTCCTGGCCTAACACCCAACAACTTACTTTCCCATATTTATTAAACTTCTTTTTTTAAAGAGTCGTTAATTGCGATAAACTAAGCATTTTCCGGTGATTTTCCATAATTTAATGTTTTCCCCAACTATTTTGACCCACAAGCCGGTGCGGACTTGCCGTAGTTCATCGTTCTGCCGATCAATGGTGGAACCGCTGTCTGTCAGTTTCCCACACAGAGTAAGGTAGTAAAGGTTTTTTTGCTGGTTTCCCAGCAACTCAGCTGCTTCAAGAAGTTCAAAGTTTGAACGACTTGTGTTTATTTTGATTTTTTGTGTGGTGACTAGGCATTAGTATTATTATTATCTTCTTATTATTAGCGATCAGTGATTTTTGCTTGGCGCGTGGAGGCTGCAGTTCTCCATCAATTTTCGTGGGAGATGGCTCATTTGAAAGGGCTCGACGCGAAGTTGTGCCTTTTGAAGGTCTGCCCGATCCACGTCGGTTTTCGGGCGGGCTCGATCCTTCGTCGGTTTTCGGGCGGTCCTTCACAACGGAGGTTGTTTACATCCTTGACGTATCTAAGGAGGACTCAAAAGCAGAACGAACGTTTTTGTCCGATTTCGTTGGGTCACGGCTCTCTGGAATGAGCTTTTTAAGCTGATTCCAACGACTCCAGAACGATTTTTATAGCTCGAGCCGTTCGTCAGATCAGGTCGGTATGGGTTTGTTTGTATGTGTCACGTTCTACGGCCTAAACGGCCGAACCGATTTGAACGTTTTTTTTTTCTAAATGAATCCGAGAGTTGACGCGGTGATGCACGAACTTCCAAAATTGCTCGATACCCTCTACTTCCTGCGATTATGATGAGGGTAATACGAGGGTTGAAATTTGAAGGGAGCCTTTTTGGGAGTACAAGAAACTGGCTTTTCCTAGGACAACTACAAGAGGAGGACTTTTTCTAGGACAACTAGAGAAGTTTCAAATGACAGGGATTCCCTCGATCAGCTGAGTGAGCTAAAATCTCTCCCGTTCACCCGTGGACGTTGAAATTTGAGGAGGAGCCGTTGTAGGACAACTTCATTTGACTAGAGAAGAGTCAAATGAAGGGAATTCTCCTGATCAGCTGAGTGAGCTGCTGTTCACCCTTGGACGTTGAAATTTTAGGAGGAGACCTCGTGGGACTACCGGACAAGCACTCGCACAGCATTATGGCAATTTTTTCCTCTCCTCATGATAGCAAGGAAGTTACAACGAAGGGGGGGAAGTCTGTCATGCTGCACAAAACCCAACTGACCGACAGAACTGGAACCATAACTATCACGAAATGGGATGAACCGTTCAACGTCAAAGAGGGCGACGCCATATCCATCCAAAACATGGCCATCAAGAAATTCCGAGGACAGATAGAGGGTTGTAACCAGCACTACGGCGCTAGAGGTAAACTCCCCTTCCTCAAATGACGTTACACAATGGTTCGCACAACGCCCACCTAACACCGACAGCCTCAACATATCTTCGCTCCTCTTCAGTGATCATGAAGACAATGATGATGCAAATAATGATGACAACCAGGAAAATTAAGATGCTGCCACCGTCAATATCAAAGACGTCACAACTGAGTTAGACGATGTGGAGTCAGAATCGCGTTAGCTAAAGCCCGTTTAAAAACCCGTCAAACCTTCCTGCAGAGAAAGAGGCAACGACTTCACGCTGAGCTGTCATCCATTAGTTCGTTACTTGACTAACAATAATTATGTAGTTCCCTCAGAAAACTAAAAAAAAGCCTTTCCCTCTTCCCCTTTCTAAATACCCTCTTTTACAACAATAAAGCAGTTTACCGTTTTCTTTTCACAACAACCATTACCCACGTCTTTAAGACAGGCGCATCGCGCCGTTTCAGGGTTACTAGTTATTATTATTGTTGGGGGTAAGTTGCAGAGAGTCGGTTAAATAAGACGAGAATGAGCCGACGTTTCAAGAGATATATTCTTCTATCATCACCATCAACTTAATCTTATAACCTTAAATAGTATCAATTATTTAAATTTAAATAGAGTTTTAAATAGATGAAAAGAAAATAGAAAAAAAATATTTATATCACCCTAACACGACACGTTCTATCATTTTACGTTTCCCCACGGAAATGTCCCTCAATAGGGATCCAGGTGACCCCTCCATTTTCTCGTGCACTCGCCAATCAGCCTGTCTTCTTGATTTATGGAAGTTGGGGTTTTCACTACGCAAATTAAAGCATTCTTACTGTGTATGGAGGCAACTCACTTGTTTACTTTCTTCTATCAAGTGAAGTTAGTATCAACTCCAGCGGGTCATCGGTTAATGGAAGGTTCGGCATGCACTGCAGTGTTCCTGTTACACGATGAGTGAGGATCCTTGCGAGTTTATGTTCTCCGAGTGCGAAACGAAAGTCGCCGTCTTCGAAGGATATAAATTTTATAAAAGTGACTTCATGAAAACATTAGAAACTTCCAAGTGGAGATGTCCTGTGAAGTCGTGTTCTGTCAAACTCTACATCCCCGAAAGCAGTGCCACAATTGTAAGGACGGACGGTACATACGATCGGTGGTGATGTATTTTGGATTAAGGGACTTATCGCTGGCAGTGAGTGTTGGTAACCCTCAGTCCGTTAAAATGTTGGGTGTTGTACTGGATCCGAAACTGAGTTGGAGGCCTCACTGTGAACAGCTGGCAGCGTCCTTAAATAGCGTTTCCTTCCTTTTGCGAAGACTTTCCGACAAGCTTCCCAAGACTGCCGTTCTTGCTGCCTACTATTCTGTTTTTCAAAGTAGGGCTGGATATTGCATCCGTTGCTGGGGCCACTCGCCACACAGCGCCCTTGTATTCAGCAGTCAAAGGAGAGCTGTCAGAGCTATCATGGGCCTAAACTATCGGAAGGACTGCAGAGATGCTTTTCAGGAGCTGGGAATACTAACAGTACCGGCCCTGTACATCCTCGCTTGCCTTACCTTTGTGCGGAAAAACATCACCTCATTCCCCTCAGCCTCCCACACTCACAATACACGAAGTGCCAGTCAGCTTTCGTTGCCCCACTCTCGTTTGGACGTCAGTAGAACTTCTACATCGTGTGGGGAATAAAATTTTTTAATGCCCTTCCAAAATCTGTCCGAGAAGAGCCTGTGTCAAAATTTAGAATCTCATGTAAATCCCGACTGTCACAAATGGTGCCGTACTCATTTGATGACTTTTTTCTCAACATCAATCCAGTGAAACGTCCTTAACGTGTACATGCCCATAATTCATCAATTAACGATTAAAATTTAATGTTACCATCTTACTTTGTACTTTCAGGCCTAACTTTAATTAACCGTGACCATTGTCAAAAGCACTCTGTGTAATATGGCAAATAAAACGCTTTCTGATTCTGATCATGAAAGTCCAATCCTCGTCTACCTCGAAGTTTGTCTGAATTTATACAAGCCCTACTCTACTTTCAAAGTTCAGACATATTGCTTATTGGGAGTAGATGTTTCTTGTTGATTGTGCAAACTATTTCGTTCGAATTGTTCACCATTCATATAATAAAAACGCTGCAAATTTTACACAAGGGTTTATTATTCTTTTATATACGTTACTTGTGCAGAAATTTAATTCTGTCAATGAAAAAATTAAAAAAAAAAAATTTTTTTTTGGATTTTTATCTCAAAAAAATTTTTTTTTTTCGATTTTTTGTTCAAAAATGTGTCTTTTTCAAAAATGCTGTATTTTTTACTCGAAAAATATTTAACATCCTGGGATCCTTCAAAAATCCCATTTTTAGCCCCACGAATGCCCTAAAGATCGCCCCAGTTAAATCGGATCGTTCCGGGACCCCAAAAAATGGATTCTACGTCCAAAAATACTTCGAAAACGACACCTAACTCGATCCCATAGCTAAAAGCCTTCAAAAAACCCCTCCCGTAGCCCCATTATAGCCCCATAGCGCCCCACGGGTTTGGGCGATCGGACTGAAAACCTTGCGGGCACAACTAGATGGTAAACCAAGTATTTTGCCGAAATTTCAGATTTTAAAAAAAATTCCTACTGCCCAAAACGGCCTGGACGGCGGACGGACATTTCGGATTTAGAATGTAGACCTCTTGAAACGGATAATAGAGAGTTTTTGCAGACCTTTCCACGAATCCGTAGCAGGAAATCCGTATGGGCTGTCTAGGTCGAACATGACTGGAAGCTAACCACCTCAACCACCCCACTACAGATTCCTTACGGATCCTTATGGAAAAATTAGAGAGTTTTTGCAGACCCTTCCACCGATCGGTAGGAGGAAATCCGTAGTACGAATCTGTAAGGAAAGGGGGAGTGCGCATGCGCGAGGACAAATCGGTAAGGAATCTGTAGCAGTAGGCGGTACGAATCCTTATTCCTACGGGTTACCAAATCAGTATAGAAATCTGTATGAAAAGCAACATAACCTGACGCTTGTGTAACCCCGTTGTAACCTCAAGATGTAATCTTGTAAACAAACGGGCTTGTATTCTGCTTTGTTATTTTTTGTTCTCAGTTCGCTTTGTTCTCTTCTGTTTTATTCTGTTCTACACTCGATGGATGAATTGGAAATTTTTATTCCACCCATTTCCTCTTCACAAAAAAACGAGTGGCAGTAGGAGTCCTCGTAGGACTTGTAATAAGTAGGGCTGCCAGACGTCCTCTTTTTTCCGGACATGTCCTCTTTTTCACACCCTGTCCGGGCGTCCTCTCTTTTTTCATTTTTCGGGCAAATGTTCTCTTTTTTTTAAAATCTCTCATTTTCTGAAATTACCTCGAAATTACCTGAAAATCGTTTGGGCTACCTACCTATCTGGAACAGCCTGCTTAGAAAAAATCTTGTTCTTGTTAAACCTATGTCCATCGTGGGCGTTGACATCGAATACAGGCAGCTTCTTCGCCACTCCAAATCCCGTTGGTTGTCGTTGTTTCCCTGCATAAATCGTGTGCTTCAAATGTATGAACCTCTGGCGTCGTATTTTATGTCTCAGAGCAACCCTCCTATCCTAATAAAAAATCTGTTTGAATAGCCAGAAAATGAAAGTGACTTGTGGTTTCTACATTCATTAATGTTTTCTTTCAATGAAAAGATTAAAAAATTGGAAGCCAAACATAACTCAGTTTTGGAGGTGCTAGCTTCGTTGGAGGAAGTCGAAGATTTTCTGACTGAAAGACTGAAGGAGAAATTTCTCCCTAAATCTAATTTCTCACTAAATTTAAAGCCATGAACTGCAGTCAAAGACGGTGTGAATATTTCCATCTTGTCGACCAATCAGAGAAACACTCACAGCTTCTCAAATTGTGCCAAATTGTTTTCGCCATTCCTGCCCATAATGCCAACGTCGAGAGAATATTAAATATTCTCATTCCACCAGAGACAATTTTTCTCTGATGAACTCTCAGTGGATGAGAGGCACTGACTACATGTCCCCACAGTAAAGGTTTTTCATCAATCAGATGGATGATGGTTTGTTACCTACCTAATCGGGTATAATAATAATATCTACTTCAAGTTTTTAGTTTCAACATTCAACATATTATGTTGAATGTTGAAACTAAAAACTTGAAGTAGATTCTATTCCTATTAGAATTACATCATTTTCTATAATATAATATTATTATATTTTCTATAATATTATTACATTTTCTATAATATAATATCATTATATTATAGAAAATGATCTAATTCTAATAGGAATAGAATCCACTTCAAGTTTTTAGTTTCAACATTCAACATATTATAATACCCGATTAGGTAGGTAACAAACCATCATCCATCTGATTGATGAAAAACCTTTACCTTATAATTATATTATAATACTAGTCTCTCTGGCTCGCTTCGCTCGCTCCCCTAGTGGGGTGCGTAGCATCGATGGACACGTTCAAAACCCTGCATCAAGGCTAACTGGTCCTTCAACATCAACCCCCCTGGCTGATGGACACGTTCATAACCCTGCATCAAGGTACACTCCCCCCCCCCCCCCCCCTGTCAAAGTGCTAGGGAAATCAAATTTGAAATAATATAACTACCTATGTGGGGGGCGAACAAAGCGAGCCCCTGACCGATAAAATGATTGGCTGAGCGAAGTAAGGCCCCCTTGAATTTGAAAAGGGTGCTGGAAGGGTGTAGGGGGGGGGGGGGGGTAGAGTGTAGAGTGATCGCGGCGGGTGGGTGGGGAACTGCAGACGCGAATTAAAACGATCCAATTGTCTTCTCACCCGTCCTACACAGAAATCCGTTCAGCCGTTTAGGTGCCTATAAGACACGACAGACACAGAAACCTGTGCCTCAAATCACCCGCCTGCAGACCCCATGTGAATTAAAACGATCCAATTATTGTCTTCTCACCGTGAACTCGCCCCCTCCCCCTCGCTTCGCTCGCTCCCCTAGTGGGGTGCGGAGCATCGATGGACACGTTCATAACCCTGCATCAAGGTCAACTGCTCCTTCAACATCAACCCCCCTGGCTGATAAAATGATATTGGCTGAAATCCCCACTACTACCCTTCTTTAGGGAAGGAGAGGGGGTTGAAGGAGGAGAAAACGTAAAAAATCCTTGAGGGCGCTCAATCTATCTCAGAATGTAGATCATTTTTTAATTTCTCGAGATTTTCAAGAAACTATATAATATATTATATTCTACCTATGTGGGTGACCGAGCAAAGCGAGCCCCCCTCTGGCCGAGAAAATGAACAGCCAAGTGAAGCAACGCCCCCCCCCCCCCCCCCTCTCTGTCTAATCAAATTTGAAAAGTTTTCCCTCAATAATAATAGAACTACCTACCTACATAGATGGCCGAGCCAAGCGAGCCCCCTAGCCAATAAAATGATTAGCTGATTTGATCAAATTTGAAAAGTTCACCCTCAATAATAATAGAACTACCTATGTTGGTGGCCAAGCAAAGCGAGCCCCTGGCTGATATAGTGATCAGCCGGGAGAAGTAAGGCCCCCCCTGTCAAAGTGCTAGTGAAATCAAATTTGAAAAGTTTGAAAAAAGCCTCTCCTGGCCAGTAAAATGATCGGCCGAGCGAGAAAGCCCCCCCCCCCCTCCCTGTCAAAGTGCTAGTGAAATCAAATCCAATTTGAAAACTCACAGGAAAAAAGGATCATACTCGGCCTACTACTTGTATTATACTCGGCCGTATACTATAGTATAATACTCGGCCGACCAGTTTCCCCGCCTCTCCACCTACCAAACGTCCCTGGACCCTCCGTTTTCTAAGATCCCTGGCCCCGCGCGAATTAAAACGATCCAATTGTCTTCTCACCGTGAAATCACCCCCTCCCCCTCGGTTTTTTTGAAATCCGACTTCGGAATCGGATTGGCCATATTTTGCCGCGCATTTGGCTCGCGGATACCATACCCAAAAAATGGCTCCTTACTGGGTATTTTTGAACCCGAAAAAACGTGGGACAAACGCGAGAAAGACGATTTTTCGACGAATTTCCGGCGAATTTCCCGGGCGAATTTCCAAATTACGATTTGACCGACGTCTTCCTCCAGGTCTGATCTATACGGCTGGTATTTTTTCGTAATTTTTTCGACCCCTTAAACGGCCTTTGGCGCGAGTTGAAAGTGGAAAACGTAGGACAAACGGGAGAAAGACGATTTTTCGACGAATTTTCGACGAATTTCCCGGGCGAATTTCGGATTTACGATTTGACCGACGTCTTCCTCCAGGTCTGATCTATACGGCTCGTATTTTTTCGTAATTTTTTCGAAACGGCCAGCGAGCGGAAAGTGAAAAAACTCACTCGGGAACGCGTTACCACACGGCTACCACACGGCCGTCTACCACCTACCACGTACCGTCGACCAACACAATTTTATATTATTGTATGATAGTATGTGCATTTTGTAATTTATACGTTATATATCTTGATGTCCTTTTTTTCCTTTTCTCTCATCAGGCAACCCTAGTAATAAGAAATACTTGTGAAACACTCAAACGCAACAAGTCAAAACTTCACGGCGACCTTTTTTTTTTGATTTTCATCCATTTTCCTCTTCACAAAAAACCGAGTGGCAGTAGGAGTCCTCCTACTTGTAATAAGAAAATTTCTTATTACAAGTATTTAATACTTGTGAAATACTCAAACGCAACAAGTCAAAACTTCACGGCGACCTTTTTTTTTTTTGGATTTTCATCCATTTTCCTCTTCACAAAAAACCGAGTGGCAGTAGGAGTCCTCCTACTTGTAATAAGAAAATTTCTTATTACAAGTATTTAATACTTGTGAAATACTCAAACGCAACAAGTCAAAACTTCAAGACGACCTTTTTTTTTTTTGGATTTTCATCCATTTTCCTCTTCACAAAAAACCGAGTGGCAGTAGGAGTCCTCGTACTTGTAATAAGAAAATTTCTTATTACAAATATTTAATACTTGTGAAATACTCAAACGCAACAAGTCAAAACTTCACGGCGACCATTTTTTTTTTGGATTTTCATCCATTTTCCTCTTCACAAAAAACCGAGTGGCAGTAGGAGTCCTCGTACTTGTAATAAGAAAATTTCTTATTACAAGTATTTAATACTTGTGAAATACTCAAACGCAACAAGTCAAAACTTCACGGCGACCATTTTTTCTTGAGGTATGTGAGAGTGAAAACAACGTGCGCGTCACTTTAGTAGTCAATTTTTCCATACGGATTCGTAAGGAATCTGTAGTGGGGTGGTTGAGGTGGTTAGCTTCCAGTCATGGTCGGCCTAGACAGCCCATACGGATTTCCTGCTACGGATTCGTGGAAAGGTCTGCAAAAACTCTCTATTGACTACTAAAGTGACGCGCACGTTGTTTTCACTCTCACATACCTCAAGAAAAACGCTGCAAATTTTACACAAGGGTTTATTATTCTGTGATATAGGTTACTTGTATAGACATTTAATTCTGTCAATAAAAAAAATTAAAGTTCAGACATATTGCTTATTGGGAGTAGATGTTTCTTGTTGATTGTGCAAACTATTTCACTACAGATTCCTTACGGATCCTTATGGAAAAACGCTGCAAATTTTACACAAGGGTTTATTATTCTTTGATATACGTTACTTGTGCAGAAATTTAATTCTGTCAATAAAAAAAAATTTAAAAAAATTTTTTTTTTTGATTTTTATCTCGAAAAATTTTTTTTTGGATTTTTGTTGTTCAAAAATGTGTTTTTTTTTCCAAAATTCTGTATTTTTTACTCGAAAAATATTCAACATCCTGGGATCCATCAAAAATCCCATTTTTACCCCAAGAAAGCCCTAAAGATCGCCCCAGTGAAATCGGATCGTTTCGAGACCCCAAAAAATGGATTCTACGTCCAAAAATACTTCGAAAACGACACCTAACTCGATCCCATAGCTAAAAGCCTTCAAAAAACCCCTCCCGTAGCCCCATTTTAGCCCCACAGCGCCCCACGGGTTTGGGCGATCGGACTGAAAACCTTGCGGGCACAACTAGATGGTAAACCAAGTATTTTGTCAAAATTTCAGATTTTTAAAAAAATTCCTACTGCCCAAAACGGCCTGGACGGCGGACGGCGGACGGCGGACGGCGTACGGCGTACGGCGTACGGCGGACGGACATTTCGGATTTAGAATGTAGACCTCTTGAAACGGATAATGTCAAATTTTGAGCCCGATCGGAGTCGTCGACCCGCTGCGCGAAAACATAGGTGTATTATTCCAAGAATAATAAACCAAAATTGACTACTAAAGTGACGCGCACGTTGTTTTCACTCTCACATACCTCAAGAAAAACGCTGCAAATTTTACACAAGGGTTTATTATTCTGTGATATAGGTTACTTGTATAGACATTTAATTCTGTCAATAAAAAAAATTAAAAAAAAATTTTTTTTGGATTTTTATATTTCAAAAAAACATTTTTGGGGGGATTTTTTTCTTCAAAAATGTATTTTTTCAAAAATTCTTTAATTTTTACTCGAAAAATATTGAACTTCTTGGGATCCTTCAAAAATCCCATTTTTAGCCCCATGAAAGCCCTATAGAACGCCACAGTGAAATCAGATCGTTCCGGGACCCCCAAAAATGGATTCTACGTCCAAAAATACTTCGAAAACGACACCTAACTCGATCCCATAGCTAAAAGCCTTCAAAACACCCCTCCTGTAGCCCCATTTTAGCCCCATAGCGCCCCACGGGTTTGGGCGATCGGACTGAAAACCTTGCGGGCACAACTAGATGGTAAACCAAGTATTTTGCCAAAATTTCAGATTTTAAAAAAAATTCCTACTGCCCAAAACGGCCCGGACGGCGGACGGCGTACGGCGGACGGCGGACGGACATTTCGGATTTTGAATGTAGACCTCTTGAAACGGATAATGTCAAATTTTGAGGCCGATCGGAGTCGTCGACCCGCGTCGCGAAAACATAGGTGTATTATTCCAAGAATAATAAACCAAAAGGACATCAAGATATATAACGTATACCTAATATACAAAATGCACATACTATATTATATTATAGAAAATGATCTAATTCTAATAGGAATAGAATCTACTTCAAGTTTTTAGTTTCAACATTCAACATATTATAATACCCGATTAGTTAGGTAACAAACCATCATCCATCTGATTGATGAAAAACCTTTACTGTGGGGACATGTAGTCAGTTCCTCTCATCCACTGAGAGTTCATCAGAGAAAAATTTGATGGAATGAGAATATTTAATATTCTCTCGACGTTGGCATTATGGGCAGGAATGGCGAAAACAATTTGGCACAATTTGAGAAGCTGTGAGTGTTTCTCTGATTGGTCGACAAGATGGAAATATTCACACCGTCTTTGACTGCAGTTCATGGTTTTAAATTTAGTGAGAAATTAGATTTAGGGAGAAATTTCTCCTTCAGTCTTTCAGGCAGAAAGTCTTCGACTTCCTCCAACGAAGCTAGCACCTCCAAAACTGAGTTATGTTTGGCTTCCAATTTTTTAATCTTTTCATTGGAAGAAAACATTAATGAGTGTAGAAACCACAAGTCACTTTCATTTTCTGGCTTTTCAAACAGATTTTTTATTGGGATAGGAGGGTTGCTCTGAGACATAAAATACGACGCCAGAGGTTCATACATTTGAAGCACACGATTTATGCAGGGAAACAACGACAACCAACGGGATTTGGAGTGGCGAAGAAGCTGCCTGTATTCGATGTCAACGCCCACGATGGACATAGGTTTAACAAGAACAAGATTTTTTCTAAGCAGGCTGTTCCAGATAGGTAGGTAGCCCAAACGATTTTCAGGTAATTTCGAGGTAATTTCAGAAAATGAGAGATTTTTTAAAAAAAGAGGACATTTGCCCGAAAAATGAAAAAAGAGAGGACGCCAGGACAGGGTGTGAAAAAGAGGACATGTCCGGAAAAAAGAGGACGTCTGGCAGTCCTACTTATTACAAGTCCTACGAGGACTCCTACTGCCACTCGTTTTTTTGTGAAGAGGAAATGGGTGGAATAAAAATTTCCAATTCATCCATCGAGTGTAGAACAGAATAAAACAGAAGAGAACAAAGCGAACTGAGAACAAAAAATAACAAAGCAGAATCCAAGCCCGTTTGTTTACAAGAAAACATCTTGAGGTTACAACGGGGTTACACAAGCGTCAGGTTATGTTGCTTTTCATACAGATTTCTATACAGATTTGGTAACCCGTACAAATAAGGATTCGTACCGCCTACTGCTACAGATTCCTTACCGATTTGTCCTCGCGCATGCGCACTCCCTCTTTCCTTACAGATTCGTACTACGGATTTCCTCCTACCGATCGGTGGAAGGGTCTGCAAAAACTCTCTAATGTCAAATTTTGAGCCCGATCGGAGTCGTCGACCCCCGTCGCAAAAACATAGGTGTATTATTCCAAGAATAATAAACCAAAATGGATTCTATACGTACTTCTCTACTTCTGGAAATCAAGCACCTGTTGACAAGCTTGACTGAAAAGCTGATTTATTCTACGTCGATAAATATATATGTTTAACTGTCATATAATATATTATAACAGTTACCGAGGTACAGTAACAAAAGTAACAACTATTGTTTTTCACTAACACCTTCTCCTTGGTACGTGCCAGGTGGAATTGAATGTTTCCCTTCTCCCGGTGGAATTGCAGCTCGGTGGAGTTGATAGTAAAAAAAAAAAAAAAAAAAAAAAAATCGGGTGTCAGCTTGAGCCTAACGGCTAAACATTGGACGATCATGGATCATGCTTCATTTGATTTTAATAGGTAACTAAATCCGCACCAAACGCCAAGCGTCAATTGCCTTCTTGGAGACCTTATTCAAACATAATCATGATATTATTATGATGAAAGTTGGCCGTCAACCGTTTTCCCGCTACGTCTGGGTCGCATTTTCGTTCCTGGATACCGTGACATTTTTCGGCAAGTTAGTCCAAGGCTAAAGCATGTTACATGCGAAAAGAAACATGTAAAGTAAAGCTTTGGAAATTCTTGCTCCAGAGAAAGGATTCACATAAACTTGCATTAAGAGGTGAATTTTCTGCCGACAAGACATGTATTACAACATGTGATTGACTTTTGGTCAAAACATTGGTGTTCGGCCCCGGATTTGAACCAGGCTGATCAGCGCTCCGACTGATTTGTAAACAGACGAAGCTCTGTCGCCCAAGTCGGTGGAGTTGATAGTATGACCAGTGGAATTGCAAGAACCCCCTCCAGTTCTGGCGCAGGAGTTAGAGGATTCTTGTCTATTCTATGACTCAGGGAAGTCTCTTTTTCAACTGGTGAGTCGTTGGGACATGCGGCAGCACCCCGGAGTCATGGGGGCAAAACAACCGAGAACTAAGTCGTCCCTTCCGAGGGTTCACTAGGAGTATCTTATTAACGTCTCAAGTGAAAATACTCTGAACCCTCCGCCTCCAGCGAAGAAGCCCCATTCAACAACTTCGACGTCTTGAATAGTTCTTTGGAAACCTACCCTAGAACTCTAAGTCATTTCCTTTCACACAAACGGCGGCAAGAACAGGGACAAAGCACCTTCGACTTCCAACTATTTTCATACGATAATTTTAAACTTGGATAAAATTAAACTTCGAGAAGGACGTGGGGATTAACATTGAAACAACCGAACAGGCAACATGTGTGCTAGTAGAATCATTTGACTTGTAAGACGATGCTCGCACGTGTCTGCCTGAACATGCCTTCCCAAAATAGGAGTGGGGGCAAAGCTCCTTCCATCATATTGCGTACAACGGATTTAGATCATTTTCATCTCTTTTCTTTGGCCCATCAACACGAAAAACGTCACGAACAAGAAGCAATACTTTTTAGGGTAGAGTGTGAAACCCCACAAAAACTAAAGCTATTTACCAACTCAATGCCAACTGTCAACACGAGGGACATTTTCATGGCTTCACAGTAAATTTCACTGATGTTTGCCTATGTGCCACCAGGAGCCAGGCGCGCGACTTGAAGACCAAGAGTGCTGCTCCTTCCCCGCACGATGGTCTAGCATTCTAACAGCCAAATTACCGTTTTCAGAGAAACTTTTGTACTAAGTCTTGAGATGCACAAATGATTGAGCTTCCGAAAGTGAAAACAACGCTTCTGCTACATTAAAATTTAATGCAGCATCCTTCGAAGCATACAAATTTTGTATGCTTCGAAGGAAACTGAGATTCGGCTCGTTTTTATACGAAAAGGTGTTTACATGTCTAACTCCACCCATCACGACCGGAAAACAGCGTCTCTTTCGCAGAGGTTCCTCTTTTTGTCCTCTATTGCGTGTATTACTAAACCCAACTTCTAAGGAGGACTTGTTCAACTTCCTAACCGTTTCATAACTTCTTCGCCAGCAAACCCGGATCTCCTGCAGGAAATCGCATGCGGGAAATCGTACCGAAGTGGATTCTTTCCCACATAAGGATCTAAAAGCTAACAGGTTTGTTGGATAACGACATTGGAACAAATCGCGGAATTCACGTTCAGGGACTTACTTTCCTAACATGTTAATTAACGGTTTAATGGGTTTGTAGGTACGTTTGTACGGGTTGTAGGTAGTTTTGTACGGCTGTACCTTTGTAGTGTAGTTTTGTACGGTTGTACGTTTTGTATGGTTGTAGTCATTAGTCACTTCGTACTACACTCTTATGAGGCCAATATGAAATTCTGGGAATAAATGTGCAACTGGATAAAAGAGAATAATTCTCTTTTATAAATTCTCGTTTATAATTATTATAAACGAACCAAAAAACGCAGACAATTTTACACATGGGTTTATTATTCTTTAATATAGGTTAATTGTGCACAAATTAATTCAGGGTCATTGAGTAAAGTTTTCTTAATATTTAATATTCAATATTTCTTATATTTGATATTTTGGAATAAAAAACATTTTCTGTACAATATTTGGACAGATGCGGGACCTCGAAAAAATGGATTTTGCGTCCAAAATTACTCAGAAAACGACACCTTATTTGACCTCCTGGCATCCTTCAAAAATCCCATTTGTAGCCCCCATGAAAGCCCCATGATATGGGGTATATTATACCCTCACGGTGAAATCGGATCGTCGTGGGACCTCACAAAATGGATTCTAAGCCCAAAAATGTCTTCGAAAACGACATCTAACTCGACTCCATAGCCGAAAACCTTCGAAAACCCCTGTGATGCAAGGCCGATTAGGCCAAATATCTCGACGTTAAACTCACTTTTCTTTTTGGTTTATTATTCTTGGAATAATACACCTGGGTGATTCCACGAAAACTGGAAATTTTAGGTCTTTCAAACACGATGGCTCTCCTATTTGATTTAAAAAAAAAAAAAAAAATTTGGGCTTAAGGGAGAAGACGATAGCTTTAATTCGAATCAAGTTTCATCCCTTTCCTTGAAAACTTAGGTATGAAATTTCAAATTTGAAGTTCGATATCCTCATTCTCTCACGTGTCCCTTTCTCGGAGTTTCCAACTTCAACAACTACTGACGATGAACCAAGTAGATTTTCGCCAAAATCCAATGTATCGTTATTTTCACCTGCTCTTCACCTTCAACTTTTTAGAGAATACGGATTTTAACAGTGAACCGTGTTGAGTAAGGACAACATCATGTGGCTGTCACGGAGGTAGTCACCTCATTCTCTCACATTATTTTGAGAAAGTCGTGTGTCCGCCATGCCCCCAGTAGGACCGGAAAAATGGGTCAGCAACACTTCCACACATCGCGTCTGCACGTCGAGAAATCGTCATTGTCAAAATATCCTCCCTCTTCAGTCGGTGTCCTGTTTTGTGGGAGAATTTTATCTTCAGGCACTTGAATTCTCATTCTCTCATCTTTCATAAACTAGTTGCGGTAAGTTTCAGAATTTTGATTATCAGTCACATAGTGAGCG
Organism: Pilophorus perplexus; assembly: GCA_955831195.1. Classification (NCBI taxonomy): domain Eukaryota; kingdom Metazoa; phylum Arthropoda; class Insecta; order Hemiptera; family Miridae; genus Pilophorus; species Pilophorus perplexus. The sequence continues at coordinate 13,918,507 of OY037007.1, read as the reverse complement.
TTGCCAAGTGCTTGTGCCATGTGATTTTTGAAAATTGCAGTAATTACAATGTGTGCAATAGCATCCTATTTTGAAGCCAAAAACCTCATTCTCTCATTCTCATTCTCTCACGTTAATCATAGGTAAATTACGATTTTATTATATTACCTAAATATATTTCCTATTTTTCATTAATTGAGTAGACCAACGCAATGTACGCTAGAGTCAATTTATTATACATTCAAAATCAATCTGGCGTCTCATTTTATTTGTTTTCCTCATTCTCATACCTACCTCATTCCCTCATCTTACGAATTTACAAAATTTTCTATTCTTGCTAAACGGAGCACTTGTATGATTGAATTCGTTGCTAAACTTCATCTGAACCACCTTCAAAGTAAGCCTAATCAAAAAAATCTATAAACAAAGAAAGAATTTTTCACTCATATTTGGACATCAAAAACTTCCAGTTTTCGTGGAATCGCCGACCTATGTTTTCGCGACGGAGGTCGACGACTCCGATCGGCCTCAAAATTTGAAATTATCCGTTTCAAGAGGTCTACATTCTAAATCCGAAATGTCCGTTCGCCGTCCGAGCCGTTTTGGGCAGTAGGAATTTGAAAAAAAAAATCTGAAATGTTGACTAAATACTCGGTTTACCATCTAGTAGTTGTGCCCGCAAGGTTTTCAGCCCGATCGCCCAAACCCGTGGGGCGCTATGGGGCTAAAATGGGGCTACGGAAGGCGTTTTTTGAAGGCTTTTGGCTATGGGATCGAGTTAGGTGTCGTTTTCGAAGTATTTTTGGACGTATAACCCATTTTTTGGGGTTCCGGAACGATCCAATTTCACTGTTGCCATCTATAGGGCTTTCATGGGGCTACAAATGAGATTTTTGATGGGTCCCAGGAGGTCAAATATTTTTCAAGTAAAAACAAAAAGAAAATTTTGAAAAAACATATTTTTGAAAAAAAAATCCAAATAAGTAATTTTTTTTTAAAAATAGGTTTTAATAGGTTTTTTTAATAGGACCTATAAAAATCCAAAAAAAAAAAAAAAATTTTACATTTTTTTCATTGACAGAAATAAATTTCTGCACAAGTACCCTATATCAAAGGGTAATAAACCGTTTTGTAGAATTTGCAACTTTTTTTTTTTTTTTTTTTTTTTTTGTAGAGCAGCATGCTGCTGCCCAGTGCACTGGGCACTGTGTTAACTCTTATGACATAAGGGTTTACACAGTGTATTACTACATTGTAGTTTGCAGCGTTTTGCGAAATTTCGTGCTCTTCATCCTTACGTATGAAACGCCTCCGGGACCTAAATGGGTGGGTTTATCAAAATAAGGGTGCCTTAATATACGCATATTGTGCCTTTTACGCATAAGGGCCCAAGCTTCATTGAGAAAAAACTGCGGAAAACCAAAATTCGAACATATTCATTAACAAATTTTGTTACCTCGATTATATCTCGAATAGGCTTATTGCTAAGTAACGCTATTAAATTCCAACCTCAATAAAGTTAATGGCGTTACTGAGAGATCTACCCGAGCTTTAATCGAGGTAACAAATGCAGATTGAGAGTGCCAGTAGGAGAATCGAGAACTGCAGAAGTGGCCGTCCAGGATGGGCGGGCTTCGATCGAAAAAAATCCAGGTTGAGAGCAACAGATGTATAATGATGCCCACCTGTTAGGAGCCACCGCCCCCGGGAATCCGTGGGAAGATTGAAGATGGCGTATCGGTGGGGGTGGGGGGGAGGGGGGTCCTTTTCAACCCCAGTGATTGGGAGGACCCACCGGTCTCGGAAGGGAAGGAGAACGCCTTAGAACTTCACTTTGGCCGATTGAATAGGGTCCGAATCAACACAGTTTGAAAACTTCCCTCCCTCACCCACAACCTTGCGGGGGTCTCATCCTTTTCTCCCCCCTGCTATCGGATCGTGGGAGGGGATGAGCCTCTACCTCCTCATCCCCTTGCCTCCATACTTCCGTACCTGGAGGCTTTCCTAGGAGAATCGCTGACACCGTTACCCTCTCGACTTCGAAGGGCACTTAAACATCGATTGTTGAGTTGGAAAGGGACGCGGGGAGTGGGAGGGGGCAGACAATGCGTGGAGTGGGCCAGCATCTTCCCTCATCGCCTCAGAATCGATAACAGAAACCTCTTCCTTCCGATTTCCATAACAAAACTACCCCCCTCCTTTTCATCACTTCCCGACCCTTTCAACACTAGATTAAAGATACCCTTTGGACTACTGGTTACTGCTTACATTATGCGCAATTATGGCATATAACCGCTTCCGATTCGGATGCGTCGTTCCGAAGGCGGGCAATGTCGAGAGGAAGGAAGACCGCAAGGGGCAGATTATGTTAAGAACCCACGACCGGGATGTCGTGATGGTGCTGTGTAACTTCACAACTCAAATCACATTCATGAGTAAAATTTAATCATGAACCAGTTTAATAAAAAAAATAAAATACAATTTAATAAAATGAATATAGAAAAATAAATTTGATTTAAAACCTTAGTCTTTCTCATAGAGGCGAATTTCAAAGTCTACATGAAATTCACTGTCGCATCCGATGTCAATTTCATGAATAATATTCATATTCATAATATGAATATTATTCATGAAATTGACATTGTATGTGTCAGACATAATACTATCATGTATGCAGGCGGCAGATGTGACTGGCTTGGAATTTATTACGTACGTCATGCCTCTCAACTACGTCACAACCAATCTTGCCATTACACCAATTGAAGCCTTTTGGGCCCAAAGTGTCTAAATGCCAAGAAAAAGGATGGGCAATGAGTGTGACCCCTCTCCATCTTCCTTTTAGCTTTTGTATTAACTTCAGTTGGGGTTCTTCAGCTCATCTTCAGTCCAGGAGACGATGGAGATGTTGCAAAAGGTTACCGATACTCATTTAGCAAGGGAGCTTTCAAGAAGCACACTCATTGCCCATCCTTTTTTCTCGATTTTACAAAGGCGTAAGTGGGTTTGCTGAACCGGAGGGGGGGGGGGGGGGGGGGGTACATTTAAATAATCAACTATTGTAGGTCGGGCTGACCATGTCACCTCTCTCAAATTAGGCTCTTTTATCTCCTCCTTTAGTATATTTTATCTCTTTTATTCTTCCAGTTTTCATTTGATTATTCAGATTTTTGTGTGCAATATACAAACCGTCAGCTGCGAGTTAGCGTCTATAATATAGGTAGGTTCTGAATTTGACGATTAGGAGGTGGTGTGGCCACACGGTGGAGAACATCTTTATCAAACTGATAATAATTAGTGAATATAAACCTACTCAGAAACCCCTATTTTCTAATATGCCCCACTATCTTTGTTACATTCCCATAAAACGGTAAACTAACCCACTTCCTATTATCTGATTCCCTATCTTCCCTTTCCAAATATGTGACGGCTAATTGAAATTTCTTCATACTTATCTTTCCCCAAATTCCATCTATTGTAGCTCTAGGATAACCATTACTCTCCGCTATAGAGTAAATAACTTCTTTTTCTTTTTGAAAAGCTACTTGATTCATTGTGACCGATAATGCCCTATTAATCATACTGAAAAAGGCCGCAAATTTATGAGATGTTGGGTAATTGGTACCTACTATTATGGAAATCCACGTTCGTATAGGTTGGTTTCCTGAACACAGCAAATTTATGCTTAGCCCCTCCAATTTTACAGTTAAATCTAGAAAATTCAAAATTCATTCGTAATTTGTACTGGATAATAATAAACTTGTGTCATACATGAAGCGTTTTCGTCATTCGTAAATTCAGAAGATTCCTGTTTTAAATTATTCAAGAATAAATTCATTTTCTAGTTTTCCGTCAGTCACTTCTCAAGTCCTTTTTATTTGTTCGGATGGATGGTGTGTTCCATTTTGGTTTATTATTCTTGGAATAATACACCTATGTTTTCGCGACGGGGGTCGACGACTCCGATCAGGCTCAAAATTTGACATTATCCGTTTCAAGTGGTCTAGATTCCAAAACCGAAATGTCCGTCCGCCGTACGCCGTCCGCCGTCCAGGCCGTTTTGGGCAGTAGGAATTTTTTTTAAAATCTAAAATTTTGACAAAATACTCGGTTTACCATCTAGTTGTGCCCGCAAGGTTTTCAGCCCGATCGCCCAAACCCGTGGGGCGCTATGGGGCTAATATGGGGCTACAGAAGGTGGTTTTTGAAGCCTTTTGGCTATGGGATCGAGTCAGGTGTCGTTTTCGAAGTATTTTTGGACGTAGAATCCATTTTTTGGGGTCCCGCAGCGATCCGATTTCACTGTTGCGATCTATAGGGCTTTCATGGGGCTAAAAATGGGATTTTTGAAGGATCCCAGGAGGTTAAATATTTTTCGAGTAAAGAATTAAGAATTTTTGAAAAACAATTTTTTTCGAAAAAAAAAAAAAAAAATCCAAAAAAAAAAATCCAAAAATTTTTTTTCCAACATTTTTTCTTTTGACACAGAAATAACTTTTGCGCAACTAACCAATATAAAAGAATAATAAACCCTTGTGTAAAATTTGCAGCGTTTTATTATTTAGAGCAGACTCCAAAAATGAATCCTTAGAATCTATTGATGGGAGTTATCACCTGATCTCATCTCAAATAATTTGTTGTTGAGACTTTTTGAAGAATTGATACAAAAGGGTAATAAACTCTTGCGTAAAATTGGCAGTATTGTTTTATAGGACTTGTGGTTAACCCTCTGGGTGGCTTGCTAAATTCTGTTTCTTGTTTCTTACCAGTATCACAGATTTCATGAGATTCCTAATTTGAAGTAATCAAGTCGTACGACTTCTAATATTTTGGTGATCGTGAAATATTCGAATTATGAAGGTGTTGAAACGAAAATTGGTTAGATGGTTAGATGCGACATTTTAAAGGCACGGCTTGAAACAGAAATGAAGGTATTTAAACAGGAATTCACCGGTGATGAAAACTCGGCATTTACGACGGCAGGCTGTTGGAAGTGGACAGTATGGAAAGAAGGGTTGGTTTATAGGTTGTAGGTAGTCTTAGACCCTCTAAAATGATTAAGGAGGGCGTCCCGCCAAAGTAGAAATTTATTGGGCACGCTCTCCTCCACGTGGATGAAATATTATGTGACGAGATGGCATCGGTGGGTGTTAAAACGCTCTCAATAACCAGCGTGGCACCCCTGGCGCTCAATCACACGGTGTCTCCGGACCATTTAGGCCATTAATCAGCCGCTTATATAAAAATATCCCTCGTGTTAGCTCCCTAAAGCCTTCCTGGCACCTCCAAAGCTGCACGTTAAGGCTCCGTTAAGTTTATCCTGTCCTGAGCCCTCAAATGACAAACCCCCTCCTTCAGGACATTATCATTTTTTGCTAGTTCATCTTTCGAGGCGTTTCTTTTTTCTTACTCCATTTTACTCTTATCTCCACCTTCTTAACATCCCTCAGTCATTCCACACATTTCAAATAGTCGTCTGAAACGTGCCATACATTCACAATTTCAAATCTTTTGTAACAAACGTTGCAACCTTTACGGCAATACAATATAATTGAAACGTAATTAAAAAAAAAAAAAACTGCAAATTTTACAGAAGGGTTTATTATTCTTTGGGATGAATTGTGGAAATATGAATTCTATAATATAGAATTATATTTCTATATTATTATATAGAATTTATTTCTATCTATATATTATGTAGAATTTTTTTTTTAGTAATTCCAATCTCAGTTACTGATATATCAGTAACTGAGATTGGAATTACTTACTAAAAAAAAAAAAAAAATTGATTTTCTTGGAAAGTTTGAAAACTTTTTTTTAGTCTGGAATTTTCCAAAATACTCGGTCCACCATGGTGCATCTAGTTGTGCCCAAGGTTTTTAGCCCGATCACTCAAACCCGTTGGGCTCTGTGAGGCTAAAAAGGGGTTACGGGAGGGGTTTTAGCCGGATTTCGGGTACGATACCGATCGGGGTGTCGTTTTTGAAGTATTTTTGAACGCATTTTTCGGGGTCCCACATCTGTCCACATGTCGGTATCATACCCGAAACAGCGTTGTCAACCCTACCACAATTGTGGTCTTGCCGTCTTTTGGAAAAACCTCCCAAATCAATTCCAGAGGAAGATCCTTTTTTCTTTTCCTTAGGGAGGAGTGAAATGAAAATTTTCTCCGCTGTAAAGACCAGATCAATCTGAATACACCATCAGTCCACACCCTTAATCACTAATGGAACAGCCTCCCCCGATAAATCAATTTGGTTTCAATTTTCATCTTCTCTAAAATTTTCACGACCCTCTTCACTCTCCCCTTACAAGTTATTGCAGCTCCCAAAGAGGAAACAACTGGGCGAACTGAATGGACGAATCGATGAGACGAATGATGTTTTCACAAGTTAATACAAAATGAGATAATATTTCATTTTGGTTTATTATTCTTGGAATAATACACCTATGTTTTCGCGACGGGGGTCGACGACTCCGATCGGGCTCAAAATTTGACATTATCCGTTTCAAGAGGTCTACATTCTAAATCCGAAATGTCCGTCCGCCGTCCGCCGTACGCCGTACGCCGTCCGCCGTCCAGGCCGTTTTGGGCAGTAGGAATTTTTTTAAAAATCTGAAATTTTGACAAAATACTTGGTTTACCATCTAGTTGTGCCCGCAAGGTTTTCAGTCCGATCGCCCAAACCCGTGGGGCGCTATGGGGCTATAATGGGGCTACGGGAGGGTTTTTTTGAAGGGTTTTAGCTATGGGATCGAGTTAGGTGTCGTTTTCGAAGTATTTTTGGACGTAGAATCCATTTTTTGGGGTCCCAGAACGATCCGATTTCACTGTGGCGATCTATAGGGCTTTCATGGGGCTAAAAATGGGATTTTTGAAGGATCCCAGGATGTTAAATATTTTTCGAGTAAAAAAAAACAGAATTTTTACAATACAAAATTTTTTCGAGATAAAAATCCAAAAAAAAATTTTTTTTTTAAATTTTTTCATTGACAGAATTAAATTTCTGCACAAGTAACGTATATCAAAGAATAATAAACCCTTGTGTAAAATTTGCAGCGTTTTTTTCTTTGCAACGTGGGTTGTAAATTTCATGGGTGTTCGATGCAAATTCGAAGTCGGTCCTTTAAAACCTGCCAAGTTTCTGATTTACACAGTTGTGTTTTTAATTCAAAAACGCTGCATATTTTACTTGAGGGTTCGTGATTCTTTTGAACATATTTGGGAAAAATTATTTATGTGACAATGAAAAATTATTTTAAAACGCTTGTTTTTTGTTTTGTTTGTTTTGTTTTAGTTTTATTGTATCATCCGCAGATATTACAAAGGTTGGAATGAGAAAAATAATATACATACACGACATAAACATCACTTGTCAATCCCAAGATGAAAAGTATTAAATTGTTGTTCCATCGTAGAATCTTAGAAACACTGTTCCAAGTTAATTCCATACGTTTCTAATAAGAAAGGAAAGAACAGAAAAGAAGAAAGGGAAAAATTAATTAAGGGCTGTTGCAGAAATTATTGAGGTAAAGAGTTGCTTGATTTTAAAACACTTAAAACTGTGTACCTGTAAAGTGTTTTGACAGATAACGAGCCCAAAAAAGTGAATTCTATGTCCGAAACTACTTCGAAAACGACAACCCACTCGACACCTACTCTAAATCCTTCTTCTTAAACCCCTCTTTTAGGCCCTTTTTAGCCCCACAGCGTTAGGACGATCGGGATTATACTTATTGTAAGTTACTTAATACTGTTATTGTGATGAGTTGAACACCAGGACAAAACATTATTTACTCCTTTGCTATCTTCGGGTTCTTCACGTTTTCCCTGCTTTTTTTTTTAAACATAGCTACCGCTTCCTCGCGTTGGGTGTATCATGATTTGGAAATTACGAACTTTTCTAGTCTTGGCTTTCAACATATTTTGAAGAATTGGTCAAAAGCTCTGTTCCTGAACATTTTCTCAACTTAATTTTTTAAGCCTGGGGGTCTTCCTACGGGTTTCCTCTTCAATTAGGAATTGATGCGGCCTCGTTGAATCAACAAATCATGAACGATGTGTTCCAAATGAGCACCTCAACCTGACCCCCAAGCCCGAAATGGGAGTGGAACGGAGCATCCGGCCCCTGATGCGAACTTGATCAAAACTCGTGATTAATTAAAACGAAGGGCTTTTGGTAAGGTTTGATGATGAGGGCGGTAATAAGCCGAGTTTTCGATTTAAAGGGCCGCCGATTAAAGTGAAAGGGGTATTAATGGACGAGTGGAGAAAATACCGACTCGGTTGCTTCGTATGGACCTGCAAAGGTTGTGATGACGAGGGAGAGGGTTGTTGAGGAAGTAAGAGAGTGAGTGATTATAAATGAGGGAGTTCCTCATCCCTCAGAGCTTTGCTGTACTCCCCAACGGAAGGTTGTAATTGAATTGCATAATACGTGCTATCACTTTCCGTGATTTATGTGGCCAGCAGTGTTTCAAATGCTTTAGTAAAGGCTTGGCTGTTCATAATCAATACAGTACTTATCTAACTAGGTAACCTTTATTATTTTTGAAAATATTTCATAATATGAATTATAGTAAAAATATATTATGTAGGTAGTCAAAACTTCGATAGGTAGGAAGGTAGGTAATTAATTCACTTAGCGATCACAATGAATTCTATTGCACGGTTCCACTAGAAAGCAAGTACTGTCGTTTTTAATGCTCTACTCGTCTGGTGACATCACGTGGGTCAAGGAGCCTTACAGCATCCTCGTTGACATGATACCCCTTTCACCGATTTACCGCTCCGTAAATTTGATCGGAATTCCCCATGTTGCGGTTCTCCCTCGAGCGTTAACGCTACACTCTCGGTAACTGGGGTGGCGGGGCGTGGAGGGAACTGGTGTGGGGAAGTGAGACTTAGGCTGGCCATACATTTGCATTTCACATCCTTTGTTCAAAGGCGAAATAGTTTTTTTTTTTTTTTAACACAGAATGTGTTTTTTCGGAGGTTATTTGGTTTGAAGTTGGGCTTTAGGTAAGGCCCACTTTCACCACCCGAGATACCGAGCGTTTAAGCGTTAATGCCCAGGTTAAACCCCCGAGGGAGCACCGATTAGAACGGGAATCCGTGCGGAGCTCGGTAAGTTTGCGGAGCCGTTAGTTGGCCGCCCACCGACCCGACCACTGACGCCCCGATGCCCCCCCCCCCCCCCCCACCCTACAAGAAGCGCAACTCCTTCTAACACCACCCCATGCCCTGAGTCAATCCCCTCGGAGGGACCCTTCCTCAATGTGGAAAATTCTTTATCTCAACTTTAGGAACCGAATGTCAACATTGGGATCATACGGAGGGCATTTTATTGCACTTTTCGTGTTTTACAGTCATGACGTGTCATCCCAATCAATCAATCAATCAATCATTTTTTATTGTAGTAGCCTTAAGGTAGTACAATCGTCAGTTAAAATATAAATTTAAAATTAGATTAGTCATACTCAACACTTTCGAAGGACATTCAAGATACGGAAAGTTTGAAAAAATCCGAAACATCATACAGTTCGGCCTCAATGAGGATTGACTTTAATCTACTTAAGAACACTTTGTTACTTAATTGTCGAAAGGTGGTTGGTAGATGATTGAAAAAACGAATCCCGTTCTGCATGGGATTAATTCTCAAGGATGTAGACAGGCGCACAAAATGTGGCTGTAAGTTATTGGAAGAGCGCGTGTGGTAACCATGAGACAGGTGGGAACTTTTGATGGCATCAACATTATTTTTGACTAGATCAAGGCATGCCAATACGTACATGGAAGGGAGAGTGAGACAATTCAACCTTTTAAAATACCCTCTACAACTTGCTCTGAACTCAAGACCATAAATTGTCCGAACTGCTGATTTCTGCATTCTAAAGATCAAGACAGCACCTGGTGCATTACCCCAAACAACAACACCGTAAGATAACCGGCTCATGAATAACGCAAAGAACACCGCACGCAACACAGGAAACGAAACTGCACCACACAGACGACGCAGAGCAAAATTACTCGAAGCCAGGCTTGAAGAAAGATGATCCAAGTGATGGGTCCAGGACAGCCTATTGTCAATTCTAATGCCCAGAAAATTTACAGCATCCTCCAGCCGACTGTTAAGACCGAATCTCAAATCCTGAGTCTTGTCGACGTTGAGCCTCAGGGAATTTGCGGAGCACCAAGACTTGATCATCTCGTCCGACGACTGAATACCAATTCCGAGGGTAGAATCATTGTGACCGGTCTCCAGCACCGTCATGTCGTCAGCAAACAAATACAGTTCACCATGCCTGTTATCGAACTGATTGATCAGGTCATTGATGAACAACAGGAATAATGTTGGCCCCAAAACAGAGCCCTGTTTGACACCACACGGTATCGGAGCCGCCGCAGAAGTGGAACCGTTGAAAAAGACCGTCTGAGTCCATCCATTCAGGAAACCATCAAAGAACTTCAGAGTCTTGCTCGTGAAACCATAATGAGCGAGCTTAACTAATAATTTTTCATGGGGGACAAGGTCAAAGGCTTTGCTCAGATCATACAGGCGGATGGCGGTATGCTTGTGATGTTCCAGATTGTCAAGCACTTCCAATATTAAAGAAATTGCCGCCATTGAAGTGCTTTTACCAGGCTGGAAACCAAATTGTTTCTCGTGAATAATTGCCGAATTCTTGAAATATTTCCTGATTTGACGTAGTATCACATGCTCAATAACTTTCACAGGGATCGGCAACTTGGAGATAGGTCTGTGGTCGTCGTATGATGCAGATTTACCCTTCTTTGGAATGGGCGTCACTGCCGAGAACTTCAAACAACCAGGGAAATGACCCGATGAGAAACAGAGATTTATAATGTAGGTCAGAGGCTCAATAAGTGAGGAAGCCGCACCCTTAATCATCTCCGTGGTGATTCCGAAGAAATCAGAGGAACTGGTGTTCCTCAGGTGAGCAATCACATCAAATACCTCATCGACCGATACTTCGACGAGATCAAAAGAATCATTGAAACATGGAGCAGCAGACAAGTATTCACGATACGTGTTCTCAGAGCCAGTAATCGGGCGATAAGACTCGTAAACGGCTGAAAACGCCTCGCCAAACCCCTGGGCACTCAGACCTGGCGACTGCACAGTACCTGTCTTTGATTTCCGGTTGACCTCCGAATTAACCATCAAGGATCACGTTGAGAGTCTCCTCCGTAAAGAGCAAGCTGGTTTCAGGAAGCACAGGAGCTGCGTTGACCTAATCAACACGCTCCGTATCATCCTGGAGCAGAGCGCGGAGTGGCAGAGCCCACTATACGCTCTGTTCATTGACTTTCAGAAAGCTTTTGACTCAATCAAACGAGAAGCAATGTGGAGAGCTCTTGAGGCTTATGGGGTTCCGGGGAAGATTCAGCGGTTGGTGCAGGAGATGTACAATGGATATACCTGCCAAGTCATCCATGATGGTGTGCTCTCATCTCCAATACCCCTCAGTGCGGGTTGCCGACAGGGCTGCGTGCTCTCCCCGACTCTCTTCCTGTTAGTGCTGGATCTCTTGATGAGAAAAACCATGGGGGGCAGAAAGAGAGGGATTCAATGGGGCTTGAGGGAGCGGCTTGAGGACCTGGACTATGCGGATGATGTATGTATGCTGTCCCAACGACTGAGTGACATGAGTTTTAAACTCGAGAAACTCACGGAGCTGGCGCACATGGCGGGACTCAAGATCAATGTGAGGAAGACGAAGGAGATCCGAGTCAACGTGGAAAGGACAGACGACCTCGAGGTGAACGGGGAACCAGTCGAGCGGGTCGAGGCCTTCCAGTATCTGGGCAGCATTGTGGACGCTAGGGGAGGGGCAGAAGAAGATGTGAAGAGCAGGATTAGAAAGGCCAATGGCGCTTTCGTTCAGCTGTATCCGGTGTGGAGAAATAGAAATATTTCTCTCGGAACGAAGCTGCGGCTCTTCAGCACGAATGTGAAATCAGTCCTTCTCTATGGTTGCGAGACCTGGAAAGTGACAAGCTCCCTTACACAGAAGCTGCAGGTCTTCGTCAATCGATGTCTCCGACGTATCCTAGGGGTGTTTTGGCCAGACGTAATTTCTAATAGCCAGCTTCTGGAGCGAACTGGTCAAAAGCTCATATCGTCAGAGATTAAGCTCCGAAAATGGAAATGGATCGGCCACACACTCCGCAAGGATGAAGCGTCCATAGAGAAGAAAGCTCTGGACTGGACCCCTCAGGGATGCAGAAGAAGAGGTCGACCACGAACATCATGGAGGCGATCTGTCGAGGCGGAGGTCGAGCGAGTTGGGAAGTCGTGGAGGGAAGTCAAGACTTTGGCGAACAACCGCGAGGGATGGCGAAACTTTGTAGCGGCCCTATGCTCCTCTTAGGAGTCACAGGAAATAAGTCAAGTAAGTCAAGTCCGAATTAACCACATCCCATGAGGCCCTGATTTTATTTGGCGCCAATTCAATTTTTGCATCATTATGGTCCTTCTGACACTGAGATACCGCCGCCCTGAACTTATTTCTGAGCAACCTGGAACGATCAATGAAAGCCTGTTGGCGTGTTGATGCCGCGAGATCTCTCATACTAAGGTATGCGTCTCTGAGTGCTATTAGCTCGCTGCTAAATTTGGGCTTGGACTTGGATTTTGTAGCCCGGGCCTTGAAGGTCACCCAAGGGCAGGCTGAGTCAATCGCAGCCATAAGCAAGTTCATGAAGGTTTCCGATGCCTTTTCTGGATCAGCTGTGGAGTACACCTCAAACCACGTAAGAGACGATAGCAGTCTCTGAAGATGCTCAAGATTCCTTGGCCTAGTAGGACGAGTCGTCACCACACGTGAGTCAGAGGGGACGCGCTGGTGGATAATAAGTTCGACAGCCCAGTGGTCAGAGAACCTCAGATCACTTACTCTTGTTGCAAGCCAATCAGGAGAAAAATTTGTTGCCATAATGTCCAAACATGCCGGGTGTCCAGATTGACCGACATACGGGATTCTGGTGATCTCTGTACTGGCAACATGAAGACCATATTTAGTTAGTAAAATTTGAAACCTCTTTTTTTCATTCAAGAACTGAGGGTTCGACGTCTCTTCAAAGTGAACGTTTAGGTCTCCCATTACAACCATCATTTTCCCTAGACCAGCTACCGAATGTAGGGCCTTGTCAAAACATTCCAGAAATTCGGAGAAATTGGCGCGGAGAGGAGGCCGATATATACACATAACTATAATGTTCATATTAACTAAACTGATCGCTGAGATCTCACAAATCGATTCAACTGAAAAGGTACATAGTTGGTTCAGCTCCACCGCAGCAACATCATTTCTGACGAAAATTGCCGAACCACCCCCTTTAGCCTTCCTTCTCGAGAAGCTAGATGTAGAGATAAATCCCATCGGAACATAAAACGGGATCTCATCATTCAACAGACAATGCTCCGTAACACCAAAGACAGCAATGTCAGAACGGGAAGACATAACAAGGTTAATTTCACCAATTTTTGAGCGAATGCTACCCACGTTCGCATGAAGAAGCACTAGCTCGCCTTCACCGAAACCACGTATGGATGCAGGACTAGATCCAGTATTATGAGGGGGAGGCACACCTGAAGGGACCACTCCTTGTCTGATGTTAACGATATTCCTAGGATTATACACTGAATGAAGTTCGTCCCCTGATGGCTTCAGTCACAATGAAATCTCCCTCGGAGCCTCTGCTACAACAATTACCTTCTTGCTTTTATTCATTTCCTCGACATGAGATCTGTGTAAAAATATATCAGATCGAATTCGTTTGCATAATACGGATCTCCAGGCCCCATTATAAAAGGGAAGATCATGTTTGGATAAAATCATTTTTTTGTCCGGTACAATTTCACAGATCAATGAAACGAGAGGAAAACAGCTGGCGAGTGATTTCAAAAATTTATTGAATTTAAAGACTTCATCATTTACAACAGACCAGGGGGGGAGTAAATAATTGAACGCCACCCCGATCAGGATCAGCTTAGTGTTTTGTAAAGATGTGCACAGCCCTCTCAGGGTACGCTTTAATTTCACCACCTCGTTATAGCTTATGTCCTCGTAACCTGCAGAGAGAATAAGGTAGTCTGGTGGGACACTACGCCTAGAAATAGAGTCAATAAGTATGTCTGTTGTTGCGCCTGTTATCTTGATTTGGCTGACCCTATATTGATTTGGTAATATAGAACGAAGTTCCTCATTAAGTTTGTGGGAGAAGGAATCGCCAAGGACCAATACATCATGAAAATCATCCTTAGAAGAAGGATATTTCTTTCTCTGAATCGATTTTTCCTTATTGTAAGAATTGCTGACGCCCTCCGCTACGCTTTCCAGTTCATCATGGATGGATTTCGTATACAATCGTGCGGGGTTTGCACAATAATTTATCTGCTGTACTGCATTTGTAACTTCATGCATTGATACCTGGAGTTTTTCGAGGGCCCACTCCATTCCCTCCAATCTCTCGCGGATCCGATTGTCGTGGTTGCAGACGTTGGGATCAGGTGGCAACATAAGCTGCTCCGCAAACGCATTAACCTGTGGCAGTTCAGTTTGAGAAGACCCCTCTTTTGCAAAATTCTTTCCATTCTCCTTACGGGAATCGTCATGGGGTCGGGGTCTGCCTGCCGCTCCCTTCAAGCAGATGTTCGTTTGAGTATGATTCTCAGAATATTGAGTAACGTCCGTTTGAGTACAGTTCTCCGAACAATCAGCGAGTACTGATACTGATTGAGACACCAACTTACTTTCAAGAATTCTCACTTTCAATTTCAATTGAATGATAGTGTTCACTAAGGACTCCTTATCCTCCACCCAACTATCCTCACATGACAAATGCTCCTTTATCGAGGAGTCAAGCAGCTCTCGGGATGACCGGTACGCATTTTCCAGTGAAGAAACCTCTCTTCTTGCACCATCCAATTCATCCAGTCGATCACAAATGACATGAAACAGCCTGTTGAGCAGCTGTGCGAAATGGATGGGTCGCGGGTCCGTCGGGTCAAGACCCAGGCCATACATTGAGAGAATGATATTGTCCCTAATATCCGCTAACTCTGCTTCGTCGACTTTAATTGATTCGGACTCCGTCAATAATTCGGCAAAACGATTCCTCGAAGGGACAGACATGGTGATGTAGGTATTCACGTAAACAACCAACATAATATGACAGGGGTCAAAACATTTGATCTGTTCAACATTAAATTTTGTCATGAAACGTTTCATGATGTGTAGATCAGGTTGTAGTGGTATATTATATAAATAATATCTTAATAAAATAATAAGATATCTTATGGTATCATTACGTTTGGATAATATTTAATGATATATTATATAAATTATTACATAATTTATACAAAATAAGTAAAAATGATGTAATTATTTATATAATGTATCATTAATAACCATTTAAAGGGGGAAAAATTGCGGCTGAGGTGGTTAGATGGTGAAAAAGACTCCACTGCTGATGTCGTTTTCAATTTGTTTAATCCGAAAGTTTACCTAATCCTAATAGTCACTTGATCAGCAAAATCTCCGTGGTGCTTTCAAAGGGGTATTGATTTTTTTAAGTCTTACCTACCTGCAAGGGCCTGCAGGCGCTTTTAAAAATGAACTGTTAAAATCCAGACATTTGGAAACGTTAAGCTGCAAATATTCATGCCGACCAAAATTATCTACCATCAAACAGAATATTACCTATGCTTGTTCTTTAAAAAATTATACACCAAAATAACGCTCAAAATAATGACATGGTGAAGACAGAAGAAGCGGGAAATGTGAAATCCTCCCTCACAAATGAGTTGTCAAAACACGCAATGACGAAAAATGATCACTTAGGGAAAACATTAGGCAGGTTCAAGGCGCCAAAATGTTAGCGGCGTCGTTAGCTGACGGAACGCTGACTATGGTTCTAAAAACGCCGACAAAATAGCGGCCGTAAAATCGCGTTTGACGGTGGTCACCAAACCACTCGTTTGCGGGGTTTTGACTAAGGTTTCAAAAACCGGCCCTAAGTCGAGCCAAAAAGGTTCAAATATTTGTCCCGACAAGTTTAATGTCAACAGGTTGAAGGGACGTCGGGTCTGATTGTAGTGGGACAGCACGTGTTCAATTGTTGATTTCATTAGACGTAATAGGTAGTGTGCGGGTTGAGTTGGTTTGGTACACAACAAGGGCCAACCGCAAGAATGTAAAGATCCCGGAAGGTACGGTGGGCCCGTTCCATGGAATCTCATTCCCGCCGCAAGATTCCAGTGAGATTCAATTTCTTTATCTTGCACAATAGCCGGACGGCTCCGCCCTCTTTTGCCGTCCCCTTCGTCTCGGTCAATCCTTTGGTCACCATTAATTAACCCCCTCTCCTTTTTGCGACGATTTATCGCTCCCTTTCTATGACCGTCACAACCTCAAGGAGAGATTGTGGTGCACCGCCAGACTACTCGCTCCGGTGCTTTTGTTAGGTTTCGAGTGACGAGAGCGGAGAATAATAGCTCCAATCCCTGGAAATATGAAGTTTAAGTGCTAGTGTCCTTCGTTCACCTCTGCAGTGAGACTGACTCACACTCGCTAGAATGAAAATAAGCCGAAACATGTCCTCACGTTTGTGTCAGCGCCAGCGCTACGATTAATCGCGAATGCGCCAGTCGTAAACCCTAGAATAAGACTTGAAAAAAATACGTTTCTGCCGCTCTGAAAACCTTCACTTGCGCTTGTGCTTCGATCAGCAAGAAGGGAGTATGTTTGGCCACCGAGGGGTGAAAACGCAACACGTTTGGCCACAAAAACAATATCAGAATATCAGAATGAGGAAAATATGGAGGAAAATGAACTGCGGAAAATCTGCAAGCTTTGTTAGAAATGAAACAGGTAAAAATATTAAGGCACTTAAGTACCTTACTCGATACTTCACCTAATTGTCCGTAATGAACGGCCGAGCGAATTGACGCCACGTTCCCCTTGCCCATTAGTTTCATTAAATTTTGAAACATTACATCAGGCATCAATATATCAACCGTTGCGAGGAGGAGATGAACCATAGCTTGCATGGGAACTCCTCTATTATTGAGAAGTGGTGCTCAGCTAATTCCCTGGTCCTGAACAAGAATACGACTCAAAGTCTAGAACTAGGCCTCAACCGACGTCTAGATGGGTCGGTTAACTTCTTGGCTTTAATGGTTGACAACCTTCTTTCATGGCTGTCGCACATTGAAGCGCTTTTGCCAAAATTGTCGTCCTGCATTTACATGATTATGAGATTGAAGGGCGTTGTATCTGATGAAGTTCTTCGTTCGGTACCGTTTGGTATACCATGCATGCTTTGCAAGGAGGGCCAGTTACTGTATCATTGCATGGGGAAATTCCAGTCATGCCATCAGGATCTTCAGGCTCCAGAAGCGGGAAATCAGGATAATTGCCGGTCTCTCTTGGAATGAAAGTTGTCGGGGCACTTTTGTGCGTCTGGGTATTCTAACCATTCTCAGTTCCTATGTTTCGGCAGCTCTGAATACAATCAAGTCATGCTTGTCAAACCTCCCCCATGGTTTCTGATGTTCACGAGCATAACACCCGCTCCCGAGGGAACCTTGCCATTTCATTTACCCGTCTCAGTGTGGCCTTGAGGAATAACCCAATTCAAGTGGGTTCTGGTCTTTTCAATGCCCTGCAAAATCATATACAACAGCTCCCTGATAGATCCTTTATAACGTAATAAAATCACATCTTCACAAAGCCGAACTCTACTATTTGGAGGAGTTTTTCGGTATTTCATGGAGCGATGGGTCTTGAGTTGAGTGGATCGTGGATGGGGAAGCCTTGTCTCGGTGCCAACTTGTAATTTGCCGTACACCTGTTGTCATGTTTCTATTTACGTCCTGAGTTGTTTTAGTTTGTTTTTTCCGAACCATATGACCACACCTATCATGTACCTAGGTTTGTTTGCTTTGTACCATGCAATTACCTGATTTGTTTCGTGTTTGTAATTACGTTTTTGTAGCAACTCATGTTTGACGTTTGCTATGTCATATTGGCCTCTGCAAATAAAAAACCTTGATTTGATTTGAGATCTGCATAGTTTTGCTCAAGACCAGTGATGGGCAAATTCCCGGGAATTTATTTTTGGGGAATATCCCGGGAAAGTTCTCTGGAATATTCCCGTCCCGGGAATTTATTTTTTTCTCAATTAAATTATTTAAAGTATATTCCATGAACACAGAAGGACTTAACACCATTGTTTCTACATCACAAGGCAGCATTCTAGTCTCATTTGTAGCCTCATAGATCCCCACCGTGACACTGACGGTTGTGTTACTTTCAAGAATGGATTTAACGTCCACGATGTCATAGATGCTTCTAGATTGTTGAACTTTATAGACGTAATTTAGTTTGTTGTCCAGCCTCAAAACGAGGGCGTGCACATTTTTTGGCGTGTTTTCGCAGTCAGAGGGGAAAAATCCCCCGGTCGTTTCTTTATTGTTCCAACCGACACTCGTTACGATCTTGTTTGTTGAAATGAGACGATAAAAGTAAATCTCCAATCATTACAACAGATTAGCCCACCCCGTGATGTACCAAACTCTAGACCTCCCCCCCACATCTACTTTGGTCGATCCTCGTTTAATCCCCAAAGCCACTTGTAGGCCATCAGGCCGTTTCATCGCATCCTATAACGACCCCCCACACCCTCTAGTGAGAATACCGCACCACCAATTCATAAATAAAAAAATATAAAAAATCTGTCGTCTCCCCAATGGAGGTTTCCTGTTGACAAAGGGTTGAGAGGATTGTGAGGGGAGAGGAGGGGGAACAGGGCGTTGTTTTATGTGCGGTTTTGTTGGTATGGTGAAGGGAAGGAGAGGGGATCAAAACTACCGCATTTATCTCCGCATGGGAACCATTGTATGAACACATAATACATCCATGCTGACATGCACACATTCACTTGGGCGGAGAGAACTGAAGGACATATTTGGTCAACATGGATGAACCAGTTAATACATCAATGTCGGGATTAATTTGTGAAGTAACGGCGGGACGACAGATCACGTTATTTAGTATTTTCAGAGGATAATAAACCAAAAATCGCTCGGTGTTCGACCTCCACGGTGAGAAGTTGACTTTTATCAAACCTAAATTTACTGACTTCGAATGCTTTTGAATCTACCAAACCTTAGAAAACACTGGTCGTTACGGCATCTCTTGGTTGTCAAGCAGAATTTCGTGGGGGAGGGGCGCACAGTGGGGCAGAACCTCCAATTTCGGGGAAAAAATATAATTCCTTGAATTTTCAAAACGTTTGTGATCATTTCTATAGTACTTTTTCGCGCTGAATTGAATACTGCAATAACTTTGACGATTACAGCAACTGGCAAAAAGATACTTACAGCCAATTATTGGATGAAATAGCTACGGCATCACACAATTTTGGCAACAATATTAAATATACAGTAAATTTTACTGTATATTAAAAAAGTAAATTTAGCTTTATAATAAACTTGAGAAAAAACAATAAATGCAGAAATATTTGATTTAAGTTAAAAATAAATGAAAATTTTTTTTACGAATACATAGGAAATTATATAAGTAAGACTACAAATAAATAGCTCCTACATTCAGTCAATGAGTAATTCTTCTGCCTCGTCACTTAATTGAATTGATTACGTTGATTCACTCACCTTTATCGCCTCGACCTCTAACCCGAATACACCAAAATCCTGTTAACCGGCATCTTTGAAAATTCACTGCTCCTGAATACGGTGGAAAATGGCGACGAAATTTACACAGTATCTTTATTAGGGTCTGACGTTTAAGAAAAAAATAAAAATAAAAAATAAAAAATAAGCCAGACCTTAGGATGGCCAAGCTCGATTTGCACGCTTCACTAAAGTCAAATTCTGCAGAAAACCGTGAATTCGGAGGTGTTGTTCATCGTAATTCATTTTAAAATTGGATTTTGTATTTTTATAGAATACTATTGGTACCTATTGAGAACATGTAAAATTTTCAAAACTCACTATTAAACCGAGTGAGAGGGGATTTTTTTTTTGTTATACCTATAAAATGCTTAAAATCTCATAATCGCATGTTTCACTCCTCATTTAAGTAGTGAAAACTAATTTTAACCGCAAAACGACTATTACACGCTGATTCTACGGTTAAAAACCTTGGAGAAAACCACAAAAATTCTCTGGTATACACACTTTGCAAATTTGACTTTTTTCCACACCGGCCCCACTGTGGGGCGGCTCGCTTCGCTCGCATGATTCCTCTAGATCCGATTGTAGGAAAACAAATTCCCCGGAAAAAAAATCTCCGGAAAAAAGTCCCCCCCAAAAAAAACGGGGCCGGAAAAAAAAATCCCCAGTATTTTCCGATCCCGGAAAAAATAGCGTTGCCTGAATGGAAATGAAACCTAGTAGGAAATGAAACCTACTTGTACCATTTTGTTTGCCTTGTGTTTGTTAGACCTCCGCACCATCGGCAAACAACCACTGTAGTATTTGTTATCGTAGGGGGTCAACACTAAGCAGTAGGCGACTGGTGTTTACATCGACTCGGTCAACGTCTATTGTTGTATTGGAATAACTAGGTATTGATAAAACGTTGCACATTTTACACAAGGGTTTATTATTCTATGATATAGGTTACTTGTGACAAAATTTGAAAAAATAAAATAAATTTTTTTCAAAAAAATGTGTTTTTTTTTTCAACTTTTTTTTCATTCGGAAATTATTTGACCTCTTGGCATCCTTCAAAAATCCCGTTTGTAGCTCCATGAAAGCCCTAGAGATCCCCTCAGTGAAATCGGATCAATCCGGGACCCCCAAAAATAGATTTTACGTCCAAAAAACCTTCGAAAACGACACCTCACTCGATCCCATAGCCCCATCAAAAAACCCTACCCGCAGCCCCATTTTATCCCCATAGCGCCCCACGGATACGAATTTCCCCCTTTTTTCCTTTTTTCAATTTTTATTTTTGGGGAGTTTTTTCTGATTACCCCCTAGATCCATACCCGCTAGTGACAAAATTACCCAAAATCACTTAATGTATCCGAAATTAGCGTGGATGAAGGTGGGAAGGAGAATTGGCCTCTTTATTTAGACAGGGGCCAATAATCAAGTCAAGGGATGATTTATTTAAATTTTAAACTCGTAAAACCCTCTCGATCGACGGTGTTCCATTCCAACCCCGTGATGTTGCAAATACCTTAAAGCACAGAATATATCCGAAATTAGCGAGGCTCGATGTGCGCCATTTCAATCGGACTTTAATCAACGATGATAGGAAAGTTGCGCCAATTTGAGTGCGCCACAAATTGAGCGCAATGGGGTTAGTAAAATTTGCACGGGAATCCGAATCCAACGAAAATTTTAGGGGCTCCCATTTTAAATTAGGAAGTGAGTGGGAATTTTGATTCCAAGTTCTACAGGTTCTTGCAACAAAACCATTGTTTCCACTCTGAAGCCTGAACAATAAGGTTATCCGAAAAAAAGCTACCGTAGCGTTGAAGAGGTTGATGCTAGTCAGAGTTGGAGAGCCATTGAAAGAGTGAACTGGCATCAAACAAGGCGAAACTGCTTATAACGAAGAAGACGAAAACTTCTTGGGTTAGAATCCCGTCAGGAGCTCTACAGATATTTATGACCGAACTCGTTCTCTTCCCCCGACTCGTAAAATTTACAATTGCAAACTAATTCTTATCCTGATGTTCCGTGGGAAATAATTCAAGAACTCTGCTAACCCCATCCTGTTCTCATACCACTGTGAAACCGCTCTGAAGTTATTATCGTTTGGTGTGGAGCGAAAAGAATGATTCACCGACTTTAAACCGCCATATTACCTACCGAAATACTGGATACTAATGGAAGTTTTTTGCCAGTTCGCCGTCGAGTACCTACCATGCCGTAAATCGAGGAGTCTCATTTCGTATGGTGTGAAGCGAATCTTGCGAGAAATGGAAAGAAACCGGGATTGGGGGGGGGGGGGGGTTTGAAGTTATTTCAATTTCCCTTCCCGTTCAAAAGCCTATGCTCAAAAAGAACAAATGAAAGAGTTTACAAGTTTCAGGGTTTGAGACGAACTTTCACCCCCTCACCGCACCCACCTCCGTTTCTGCTTTGAATATTGAAGGCAGTGAAGCTGAGTAGACAGAAAGAAACTCTTGGAGCGGAAAAAATCGTTGGACCCATGCGAATCGAGAAGATCTGCTTTGGCCAAAATTATGATTCTCCCCAGTTTCATCCGCTGCCGCTCCGTTTGGCATTTTATTTCGCCGGGGTTGAACGGGTTTATCGTCTGGTGATCTTCATCAAATCTAATGAAGGGCGGTTATCTCGATAACGGGCCTAACGAACTTTTGCTATTGTGAGCCCTTCCGTTAGGAATCATTTCATTTTCCCGGGGTTTCTGTTTTCCCTCATTTGAATGGGTACATCTGGGACTGCAGGTATTTCCGGCACTGTAGGGTATACAATCCCACAAACGCTGCAAAAGGCTGCAGACGGGACAGGCGTCGGTAAACACGCCCACCAATAAACACCACTCGCGACGCACACTGTTTCGACCATAATATATTATGTATACCTAAATACCTAAATTTAGGTGGAAAAAAGGTCATCAGAAAAAAAAAAAATCAATTAACGAAGTGATGATAATATCATTATAAATATTATTTTTCTATTAAAGAGAAAGAAGAAAAAATATTAGTTTTTGAAAATATGATTTTCTATGAAAAAATGTTAGAATATAATTCGAAGTTCTGATATCCTTCTCTTCGCAAATTTTAGAAAATATTTTAAAATATTTTCTCCTTTGCTTGACAACTTTTTTCCCGCAAAATTGCGATTTTGGGCCTTAAGAAGAATAAAAAAGAAATACCTGGAAAGTCGTGCGAAAAAATCGGGTTGAATCCTCACAATCAGCATTAATTTCTCTTAAATTTAAGAGAAGGATATTTATATCTAACTCAATTCTAATTTCAAATCTTGACGAACCTGAAGGTACTTACTCCCATCTCTTTTCATAGATAACTTATATAATACGTAAGTTACATATATAATATTTATACAGATATAAAATTTTATCTTTAATATAAAATTATATTTTATATTATATTGTATATATTATTATTACATATATTATATTGTATATAATATTATTACATATATTATATCTATATTTCCGGGTGTAAAATTTGCTGCATTTTTTGTTAGCTTCTTTGTATAAATAAAATGGCTTTCGTTACGGCCTGATTTAGTTCAACGATCAGCTGAAAATCCTCGATGGCTTAGGAAAGTAGAGTTCTGAAACGTAAAAACCCTTTCTATGGCTCGTCGTCCAGAAAATTGCGATGGCCTAAAAAAGTTTGGTTATTCAAAACAAGAGTGAGTTTGTGTGTTGGTGCGTTTAGGGTGAGGACGGGCATTCCCACGCAGGGCCGTGAAGTTTGATCTACCGCTCCCTGAGGGCCTTGTGCCAAAGACTCCCCCCCGAAAAAAAAATTGTTAGGTCAACTTATACAACCCATTGGAGTTAAGCCAATGAGGCCTAATGACCTCTCGGTTTCCCTATAAATTACGCGTATTAGAGTCTCAACCCTTGTCTCCCGCCTTCATCCCACTAATCCTTCTGTTAGTTTTAAACGTCCCCAACTCGCATCTGTCACGTCCAAGTCGATAAGTACTTCAGACGATGTGAAGGTTGAACAGTGGATTTCCCATTGGGAACGCAAATTAGAGACCTCCAGGTGATTTACAACACTCCCAGGATTCGTCTATAATTCAGGCGACTGGAACTCTTAGTATAATAGGCCACACCTCATTTCCGTGACGTGGGCGTGAGCCCAATCGATGTAATAGCTCCAACGGGGGTAGGTACTCTTCTCAATCGGACCAATGTCCAGCTTCAAATCTGATAGTCAAAGTTTGGGCAGCATTCGAGTTTTGTAATCGCTGAGTGTTTTGTATCTGTTAGTGGACAATTCACTCCCGAAATTCGCCATGTGAATCCTATACGGGGCGGGTACAAAAAAAAAAAAAAAAAAAGCCAAGATCCTCTTAAGAGGGGTGGAGGGTATGTAAAATGAGCCAACCAATTAGCAGATCGCTTGGCGCTTGCATGTAAAAAAAGCCAACTTACTTTCATAGGGCGATGTAAAAAAAGCCAAAGGAATCGCGGTAATGTAGGAAACGAAAATCCACAGAAGGAATTCCTTAAGTGGTCTGTATTGTCATGAAGAGATCTGATCCTCATGGATCATCGTACATTCAAAAGAAAGTTCTGCTGGCGTGTTGGGGCCTCTAATGAGATTATTCTCAGATGGGTCCCTGGTCACGCTGGTATTCCAGGGAACGAGAAAGCAGACGCCCTGGCCAGACAGGGGTCTAGTGAGGACCTGATAGGACCCTGTCAAGGTATCACGGGGGCACTTTTCCGCGAGGCTGTTGACCAGAGGCAGCGATCACAGCACAGCCTTAGGTGAGAGAACCCCGCACTAGCAACATGGACACACCATGTTGGGTCGGCTAGACCGTCCGGCAAAAACGTGCCTCCATTTACGGCGGACACAACTGAGATTCATGGTGGGTCTGTACATAGGACACGGAAGCTTCATGAAGCATTTAAACAGGATAGGGGCCATAAATTATGAACCCGCCTGCAGGTTTTCCGGAGATGAGGAGGAGTCAGCAGGCCACCACATCTTTGAATGTGAGGCCCTGGAGCGCAGAAGGTATCTTGCTCTGGGCTCTGTGGACACTGTTGCAAAAGGACCTGGTAGGAGGACTATTGAACCTCTTCAAGGGCACAGAACTCCTACCATAGTAACTCCGAGAGGCAGCCCAATGGGTCCACAGGCCTAAGTGCGGGAACCCACTTCCATACCCTCCCTGGAATCAATCTAATCTAATCTAAAAAATACGCCGATTTTTTCTTCAGTGTCCGCCTCCCAGACATCTCCCGCTGGTAGGGTTGAGAACCCCCAAAAATGCGCCCAAGTGGGCGCACTTGCGCCCAACTTTCTTATTTTAAATGGGAACCCCGGTTTATTCTACACTAATTTTGGATATATTCTGGTATGTGGTAAGACGATTTCTCTCTCTCTTCCCCGTCCAATTTTACGCCCGTTAGCGAAGCGAGCCCCCTCTCCGAGAAAGTGGTCGGTCGAGCGAAGCAAGGCCTTATGTCCGAGTGCTAGTATTCATGGTTTTTCAGGTTGTCGACCTGTACTTATACTGGCTCTTGGGTGGGGCCGTTGCGATTTGCATGACAATATCCTTATGCATGATATATTATAATTATTTTGAAAAGATACCTAAACGTGTTCCAAGGTGCTATATTTAATCCCAGAAAAATGCAAAATGCGTCATATCACGTTTAAAAAACTATGCAAATTTTACACGAGGATTTATTATTCTTTGATCAAAATTGTACCTACAACGATTAATTCCGTGACAATATTTAAAAACGCTGCAAATTTTACACAAGGGTTTATTATTCTGTGATATAGGTTACTTGTACAGACATTTAATTCTGTCAATAAAAAAAATTAAAAAATTTTTTTTTTGGATTTTTATATTTCAAAAAAAAATTTTTGGGGGGATTTTTTTTTTTCAAAAATGTGTTTTTTCAAAAATTCTTTAATTTTTACTCGAAAAATATTTAACTTCTTGGGATCCTTCAAAAATCCCATTTTTAGCCCCATGAAAGCCCTATAGAACGCCACAGTGAAATCGGATCGTTCCGGGACCCCCCAAAATGGATTCTACGTCCAAAAATACTTCGAAAACGACACCTAACTCGATCCCATAGCTAAAAGCCTTCAAAACACCCCTCCTGTAGCCCCATTTTAGCCCCATAGCGCCCCACGGGTTTGGGCGATCGGACTGAAAACCTTGCGGGCACAACTAGAGGGTAAACCAAGTATTTTGCCAAAATTTCAGATTTTTTAAAAAATTCCTACTGCCCAAAACGGCCCGGACGGCGGACGGCGTACGGCGGACGGCGGACGGCGTACGGCGGACGGCGGACGGACATTTCGGATTTTGAATGTAGACCTCTTGAAACGGATAATATCAAATTTTGAGGCCGATCGGAGTCGTCGACCCGCGTCGCGAAAACATAGGTGTATTATTCCAAGAATAATAAACCAAAAGAATTAACTACCTAACTACCCTTTAGGTTGCAACATCCGCTCCTGGGCAGAGGGCCCAAAGGGAGCGGAGCTCCACAAAAAAAACGCTGCAAATTTTACACAAGGGTTTATTATTCTTTGATATACGTTACTTGTACAGAAATTTAATTCTATGAATGAAAAAATTAAAAAAAAAAATTTTTTTTGGATTTTTATTTCAAAAAAAATTTTTTTTGGATTTTTTTGTTCAAAAATGTGTTCTTTTCCAAAATTCCGTATTTTTTACTCGAAAAATATTTAACATCCTGGGATCCTTCAAAAATCCCATTTTTAGCCCCACGAATGCCCTAAACATCGCCCCAGTGAAATCGGATCGTTCCGGGACCCCAAAAAATGGATTCTACGTCCAAAAATACTTCGAAAACGACACCTAACTCGATCCCATAGCTAAAAGCCTTCAAAAAACCCCTCCCGTAGCCCCATTATAGCCCCATAGCGCCCCACGGGTTTGGGCGATCGGACTGAAAACCTTGCGGGCACAACTAGATGGTAAACCAAGTATTTTGTCGAAATTTCAGATTTTTTAAAAATTTCCTACTGCCCAAAACGGCCTGGACGGCGGACGGCGTACGGCGTACGGCGTACGGCGGACGGACATTTCGGATTTAGAATGTAGACCACTTGAAACGGATAATGTCAAATTTTGAGCCCGATCGGAGTCGTCGACCTCTGTCGCGAAAACATAGGTGTATTATTCCAAGAATAATAAACCAAAATGAAAAGAGAAGGACAAATAAATGTCCCCGAGCAATCGACAATTAATCCCAGGGATGGGAACTTGAAATAACTCTTGGGCTCCTGAACGAGGGCACACACACAAATAATTATGAAGTTTATAATTAAATTATAACTAACAAATTTTGTTAGTAAAATTTCTCACCTGCACTGAGTGCTGTGAAATGGAATACAGTGGGTTCGGTACGCCGACATATAACCAAGGCTCATCGGCCAAATTGAAGATATTCTACGCGGGGATCCCCAAGCAACAGTATACATCTGGTTTCCTGCAAGTAAACTGGTGTTAACAATAGGTCTGACAAGTAATTGACCAAAAGAGTGAAACTTAGTCTCTCAGAGGGTTACATTACGGGTGCGCCTCATAACGAAGCGCAGGCTCTAAGTAGGTTAGACAGAAAGTCAATCCAAACGTCCACACAGTGTGGAATTAAACATTCACAAACAGTTCGCCGTTAGGCTCGGCATATTTCATTAAAATGGTAGGTCACGTAACTTTGACGTTAGAAAAGACCACCATGGATCGGTGGTGTCGCTTTGGTGACTGGAAGAACTTTGTGCAACGGCAAATGCAGCAGGGGGTTGCGGCAGCAACGCAAGGCCGCGGCATCGAAGCGAAAATGACATTGTTCGCACAAATAAGAACCGCCGGAGGCAGCTCCGACGACAGACGATATCCGACAGCGGAGAGGCTTCAAGCGGTAGAGGAAACTTGACGACAGTCACCGTGCCGTAGTACGTTGGAGTACAGAGCAGAAAAAGGTGCTCAACGCGGTAGCTTAGAGGGGTAGCGGCACTGAGCCCTGGAATTACATTATTTCGAATTAACTCCCTCTTCAACACCGGCCTTCTCAAAGGCAAGAAAAACTTGTTACTCACTTCTAGTATTCTTCATGGGTGAATTATACCGAACTAGAGATCCCCCTCAAGGGCACGTGGTTCCTCGGGTACGCAACCAGGCAGTTAACTCTGAAAGAATCGACCGCCCTTTACTCATCAGCCCTCAAACTGGGCTAGAAATGCTTCGGGAGTTAATAAACTCCCGGGAAAGAGTAAAATCTGGCTTTATCTCACCTCGAATACTCCAACACGAAGTCACTCAGGTTAGCCGGGCCTGCGGTTCGTGAACTCGGCTCACAAGCTCGTCCAGCCTTTGCCGACACCTCGCTTAACGGTCCGAAATGGCCACGACCAGATTCGCAAACAGAAGAGGGGGAACGCACTCCCCAATTTTAGCAATTTCAAACTTTTAGAGAAAAATCAAAGGGAAACCCCCCAACCGGGGAAGGCCCGATCGGAAGACCTCCTCTCTGGAGGCTATCTTGCCTCTCGGCCCATCTGATCGGCAGCTCTGCCAATCGACACAAAACGATTTGGATCAATTTTCTCCTCTCCTTCGGCTCCTGAATTTGAACACTCCTTTCAGGGAGCATGTTAAAGAATTAACAACAATTTTTCCTTTGCACAAAGGGGGGGGGGGGGGGGGTTAGGGTTCTCGGTCCCGCTGACCGGTGTCACCACCATCGCTGACCGCACATCGGGCTGTATTCCGCTCGTTGGCGGATTCGGGCGGAATTTAATTAATTAGACTGCTTAATTCACCAGTCTTGGGATGTGACAAGGTATATTGTTTTGTTTTTTTTGTAGAGTTTGTGGACGGATGTGTGACTCCTGAAAATAGATTATGCGCCCAAAATTACTCGGAAAACGACACCTCATTCGACTTCATGGCATCCTTCAAACGGCCCATTCGTAGCCCCATGAAAGCCCCATACATCCTCATGATGAAACCCGATGGCTTTGGGACCCCAAATAACGGTTTTCAAGTCCAACAATACTTCACAAACGACACCTAACTCAAACCCATAGCCGAAAACCTTTAAAAACCTTTCCCGCAGCCCCTTTTTAGCCCCACAGAGCCTCACGGGGTTGGGCGATCAGGCTGAAAACCTCGCGGGCACTACTAGATGGACCAAGTATTTTGACAAAATTTCAGGTTTTTGAAAAAATTCCTATTGCCCAAAACGGCCTGGACGGCCCTGGGACATTTCGTTTTTGAGATCTACACATCTTGAAACGTATGATGACAAATTTTGAGGCTGATCTGAATTTTCGACCTCTGACACGAATACATAAGACTTAGTGTATTAATTATTCCAAGAATAATAAACCAAAAGGTAGGTACAAATTGGATTTGACATTCGGTTTCTATATGTAACCGTGTTCATTCGAATTTGCACCTGTAGTATGTTATTCGAGTATAATCAAGCGTGAGTTGGGCAGGGCTCAAGTCAAATCGATACCTACAGTTGAATCTTCTGGGGAAATTCGGTTCATACGCGTGAGGCCGAAACTCGCCAAAACAGGTGTACACCTGAGTTAACCGTCTGATTTAATATAAACTCGCATTTCATCGTTGGAGTAGTATGAATTATTCATTGGGTTAGAGTGAGCCAACAGCCGAACGACGAAAGGTAGCTCGGACTCTGCGAATCGGCCCGGTAATCTGTTTCTCTCGTGAATATTCAACTTCGGTATGACAGCTAAAAAAGGAGTAATGGAAACGGCCGTCAGAGTCGATTATTATACTAAAAGAAGGATTGCCAACATCATCGAACCAGCTATAAGAGGGGAACTCCCATCCTCTAGTTATTCATCCACTTATGCAAGAAACGGGGGGTAGAATTCATTAAGTTCTCGATCCCTTGAAAACATATTTGCGAAGGTAAACTAGTTTCAAACAAGGGCTTAAATAACGCTTGATGAAAAACATCAGAAGTACCTGTTGCCAGGGTTACCATACGTCCTCCTTTCGTGGGAAATGTCCTACATTAAATGTAAAATTTTTACACTTTGTCCTAAAAAATTTCCTACACGCTTGAATTAGGGAAAATTCAAAACCAAAAATCCGGCTTGTAAGAAAAAGTAATTTAGAATGACGTATAGGAAACATGGCTGCAGCCAGGACATCAAAGTTTAAAAGACAAAAACGGAAATTTCCAGGATTCATAGCTCCGTGAGCCAAACTTGAGTGCTACCATGGTTGCGGCCCTGAAAAGTAAAATTTAAAAATAAGAGCAAATATATAAATCAAGTTCATCAATTTATGCCACCTTCCAGTCTGCATTTTTCATTCCACACAAAAGCAGCCAGAGAAAAGCATACCTAACTGGCATCGGCAATTTCCAAAATTTTATGGCAGTTATGCTTTTCTCTGGCTGCTTTCGTGAAAAACGCTGCAAATTTTACCCAAGGGTTTATTATTCTTTAATATAGGATAATTGTGCAAAAATTAATTCTCTGTCTTTTAAGAAAATATTTTTGAAAAAAATGAAGAAATTCATTTATGAAACATTTTTTCTGTACCAATGATTGGACAGATGTGGGACCCCAAAAATGGATTATGTGTCCAAAATTAATCGGAAAACGACACCTTATTTCACCTCCTGGGATCAAAAATTCAAAAATCCCATTTCCCATAGATTCCCACGGTGGATTCGGATGGTTTTGGGACCCCCGAAAATTGATTCTACGTCCCCAAGAATACTCCGAAAACGACATATAACTCGACCCCATAGCCGAAAAAATTCGAAAACCCCTCCCGTAGTCCCATTTTAGCCTCACGGGTTCGGGCAATCGGACTGTAAACCTTGCAGGAACAACTAAATGGTAAACCGAGTATTTTTCTAAAATTTCATATTTAAAAAAAAGTCCTTCTGCCCAAAACGGCTCGGACGGCGGACGGGCATTTTGTTTTTGGAATCGAGACACCTTGAAACAAATAATTTCAAATTTTGAGGCCGATGATAATTTCCGACCTCGGATCGCGATTACATAGGGGCATTATTCCAAGAATAAAGAACCAAAAGAATATTTTATATACATAATATTATATTATGTAGGCATTATAAAATAATATTTATACTATAATACTATATATATGATGTATTATGGTATAATATTTTATGTACATAATAGGTACATATTATGTATATTAGGTACATTTTTTTTTAAATTTTTGGTTGTATGTGTTTTTGCTTATAACTAGGGATCGGAATCATATGCGAATAAAACGGCTTAAATATGCATCGAAAAGTGCCGATATATGCAAAACAGGCCAAAATTTGCCTGAAATATGCAAACCCCCCATTCAAAGTTGAAAATTCATTAGAAAGGGGGCTTAAAATGTTGGGTAAACGGGTGAAATCAACACAACCAATTCCTAGTGACTATACATTATATTAAACATTATTAAACTGTACAATTATGTGCTGCTCAAGATTTACAGGGGTTAATCTACGCCTATTGTCGGATAGTAGGGATTTTAACGCGGAAAATGAACGTTCAACGTCACATGAAACTATAGGTACAAAATTTAGCGCGGCAATTTCACCGGGAGAGTACTTGTGTTGAAGTGTAGACATCTCACCATTCAGCATTTTCGATATTTCGACGACGATGTTCCATCCAGGGTTCTTCTCCAGCACGGCTTCCAGCTTCATTCGGACTGATTTTCCGATTTCCCCTGGCCAGCTTGAGGTGTTCTTCTTGAAGCCGACGACTTCGTTGACAGCTTCGCATAGCTTCATCCCTTGCGTTTCGAGGCGGTTTATGAGCTTAGGTAGACACTCAAAATGTAGATTAACGAAGGCCAGATGTTGGCAAACAGTATTGCTGTTCAATGCGTCCAATGTTTTCTGAATAGCCTGATTGGAAGACGGGTCAAATTTGCTCACAACCTGCAACCAGAAAACCACAATTGAGATCATGACTTCTTGACCTTAAACTTAAATTGGTGCGTAAACGTGAAATAGCAATTAAAAATTCAACCAAATATTACGCTCCTTACCTCTATCAGCTTTTGGTGGTTGTCAGCATAGTAAATGCATGCCTCGATCCAGGTGGCCCATCGTGTAAGAATCGGTTCTGGCGGAAGAGCACAATCGGGATAGGCTTCTTTGAACGCCAATACTCGGCTTGGTGCCTTTACGAAAATCTTCTTAGCAGAGGATACCAGTTTGTTGACTTCAGGCATGAGTTCTCGGAGCTTTTCAGCAACACGGTGAAGTCCGTGGGCCAGACATGTTACGTGCATCATCTTTGGGTAAAATATTTGAAGGGCCTGAGCTGCTTTCACCATATACGTCGCTGCGTCACTTACAAATGCCAAAACTCGGTCTTTCGCAAAGTTTCCAGAAGGCCACAGAATTCCTGTCAGAGGCAAAAAAAAAAAAATGTCAGATGCCAGAGAACAAAAAAATACTAGGCCAAAGAGCGACCAGTGTATTAGAAAAATACAATAAACATTTATTTAAAAAAAAAAAAATCGAAGTGTTCTGCCTCACCTAAAGCATCGTTGATGGCTCGAGCAATCGTGTCATGCTTGACACTCTTCAATTCCTTGCACATGATGAGATGTGGCTTGCCTGGTTCATCTTTTGTCAACTTCCCCACCAGAACGTGAACGATGTAGCGCCCGCAAGCATCTGTCGTTTCGTCAGCTGAAACCCATATTGGTGATTCGCCAATATCCTCCCTAATTCGTTCAATCACCTAAAATGAGATACAGATGTCATAAATTGGAAAAAGAAAAGCTTCATTCAAAAATTCGCTAAGTGGAAATAAATAATACAAAAGTACTCAATGTAAGTAAGTAAAATAAAAATACGCTAACGAGAACAAGTAGCTTACCGAATTGTATACTGGAGTGACGTAGGACTTTCTCAAAGATGACGATGGGACCTTCTGGTCAGTATACTTCTCGAGGAATGAGCGAAAATGTTCGTTCTCAACCTTGTTTAGTGGAATGTTGGCCTTCAGTAGGGTTTTACATAGGTCCTCATTGAAATTCTTGCGTTCAGCATCCCCAGATTTTTGCTTCTCGAACCCTGCAGTGATACTCTGCTGCTTCTGCAATTTTCCATCACGGGCTGCAGCGACCTTATCCCGGTGTTCCTTCGTTCTTTTGTGTTGTTCCAACAAAAACTTTTTTGGGCATGATACCTAAAAGGAGGATTATTTTTTGAAACCACCTTTCCAGTTTACGTACGTACTACATATTCGTCACAAAAAAGGTTGTTTGATTTAAATACATTTCATTTTATTCACGGTCTAAATGAAAATATTGTCAAATAATCGCATGACGTGAAAGCATGAAATAATTAATTTTTTTCTCATCATAGAAAATTGATTTAGATTTAAATCAAATAATCAGATTAATTTGCTTGTTTTATATTGTGATTTTTAATTCACACTTGTCAAAAATTACGAATTTCCAATTTTAAAATTAGGGACAATCAGGAAATTTCAAATTTTATCCCCTTCAAGAGTGATATAGACCTTTTCCAAGCGGAAAACTGCGAGGCGCATGCGCGACGCGGGAGGTTTCAATAAGGTTTCAATACGCAGGTTTTACTCCAAGCACTTTTTGTTTACCTTGTGTTTGCTCACTGCACTGGATGTTTCAACTGTGATTCAACGTTAAAACCGTTTAAATTCCGTTAGATCATAATGACTCATTGCGTGTACGGAAACTGCAATAGCGACTCGCGATAGGGTAGACCCGGATTCGACAGCACCGTGAGGTTTTATCCCTTCCCACAACCTTGTTTACAACTGCGGGAAGCAGTCCTCCTGTCGAAGGAAGACGAAAATAAGCTCGTCAAACAATGCAAAAAATGCCTTTTGTGTGCGAAGTGGATGAAGAACTGTCGCCGAGAAGATGAGAGATTCCAACTTGTTTCGTACATTCTGATTTTGAGAAGTTTTTCCCTGTATCGACTGTTCCTAAGGTAATTATTGATCATAATACCAACACTAACCTCTGTAGGTAGTACACATATTATGTACGTTGGGCCGATATCATGTGATCGACGACGCGATGGTCGGCATGTCGACCACTTTTCCGACATTGGTGGAAAGTCGCCGGGCCGCCTTCGGATAGTAGACAACTGAAACAGTTGTTGTTACTATGTGAAGGCGGTCGATACACGACAACAGCTTGACCGACCATCACCCGACGATGTTGTCCCAACGATCTGCCGGATCCCATTCTGATGAAATTCGGGGCATTTCCTGTATCACAAAACCACCACCAAGATCCCCCCCTCCCCCAAAGACCTCTTTTCTGTCCCGAATTTTCTCAAAATGGGATAAATCGTCCCACGAACCCGCTAGGGCGGCCACCGTGCCGTTATTGTCCCACCACCTCGGAAAGGGGTAAATGACAGCACAAGAAATGTTTTGATGAATAAAATATGAAGGTGGTACTTCACTAGATATTCTACAAATTCACGCAAAATTGGGGTCATAAAAGTTACCTACCTGAAAAGGTAACAGAAAAACAACAACCAAAAAGTATCACTGTGGGGCCAAAATATAACAATAATTATTTCGTTAAGAATGTCTTGAGGGGACCGTCAAGACTTGACACAAGACGTGTCGAAAATTTGCGTCCTGTGTACGTGGTTCATATGCCCACCGCTGGTCCGGTAATGTCGTGATACCTACCGGGAGCAATCCTTTCTTCGATAATTATTATTGGAATCAGAGTTGCAGACGATCGGTCGGAAACCTGCTAGATAACTTTCCTTCGTTTCACGGCACCCCCAAAAATCCCGAGATGAACATTTCTTCTCCACCCACTTCCTGCAGTCTGCACGCACAAGCAAAAACCACTTCAACCGAGTTTGAAGAAACATCGGGGTTCGGGAGGCAAGCTCCCGGCACCTCAGAGTCCTCCAATCGTACCCTTTTGAAGGGCACTTGGGCAGCCATTTGCGTAACCTAATTCAACGAACAACGTTACTATCATGATAATAACAAATAACTACGAGTAGGAACATGCCATAATGAGTCATTTTCTTAGTTAGTTGTAATTATCACAACGAGTAGGAACCTGCTTGATGGGGATTGAAAAGGTAAACAAACGTACAGTGGAGAATAACCCGTTCGAGGAAGGTTAAATCCGGGCTACTCGCCGCGTCGCGACGGTGGCGCTGCCAAGTGGTTGGAAAAGGTCTATTGGTTAACATACCTTTTTTCCACACAGCAAGCAAAACAGGTCAGCACCTTCCAATTTGAAGGCAGAATCGTTCTTGATCCAACTCCAGAGGTCCTTCTGAGACGGCATGGTAGATGAAAGTTTGTAAATACGAAAAGAACACTGTCACTCGCGAAAACTCGAGAAGTAATGTGACCTCCGTTGAGGTAGCACGCATTTTTATAATAGGAAAAACCTTGCTTGGAGGGGGCGAAATAATAGGAAGGCACTCGTGTTGTACCCCCGTATACCTACGGTCGTAAAGACGAAGGGCTATAATGGGCTATAATCCGATTCACACGTGAGCATCCGTGGTCAATCCACCCAAGAGCCTTTCACTTCAACCCTTGCACGAATTAGACAAACGTTAATACCCTCTTACCTGAACTCAACCTGAACAACGCCTAAGTTCAACCAAGGCCAACGAAGTTCAACAACCTATTTCTTGCGAGGACCCGTAAATAAAAGTTCCAAAGCCTCTCTCTCAGAGTTGTAGAAAAAAATCAAAATAAATTAATAATAATACTTTGGCATATTTGTGAGATATGCTCATATATGCAAATTTTCGTGATATATGCAAATTTCCCAAAAAAAAAAGGCCAATATATGCAAAATATGCAAATTTAAATTTCAAATTTTTAGCTCAAAAAGGTCAGAAACGTTTTGAAACATCAAAGTAAGAAGATATACCACCAAAAAAAGACATATGCAAATATGCCAAATTCCAGTCCCTACTTATAACGTTCTTTTGATTGAATAAGAATAATATTCTGTACCCTGTAAATGCTAGTAATTTGGAAAATTTATAGTACTACTGTGTATGATGATATCCTCCTTTGGCTTCCTCCTTTAAAAAAAGTCCTACAATGTCCTACATTTTCACTTGGATTGTCCTCCTTTCACAAAAAAGGAGATGATAACCCTGCCTGTTGCACATTAACCGGTCCATTAAAAATAATATTAATAATTGGAAACAAACTCATTTGTCCAAATACCTACTGTAGGTACATACTATGGCATCCATTCACAGCACACATCTTTTAAAGCTGTAAAGAGAGCAGTAAATCGTGTTTTACAGCTGTAAAAAATGCGTAAAAGCGTAAAATTGGGACAGAAAGAAATCGATTACGAAAACATCATCTGTGCCGCAAAGTATTGTTTATTTATAAATACGAAACTCCAATAAAAGAAGTCGAACATTTAGTTCAATTATTGTTCATAAAAACAACCGAAAGAGGCAAATGTGGCAAATGTTGCTAAGAGAATCATCTTTTAAGGAACAACAGGAGTAGGTACCTACAAATCTGAAGCAAACCAGGCTGAACCCGCCTTGAAAAATATCACCTGGGAGATGTTTTTGGGTCGCTAGAGCAATGAGGGTGGGTAACATTGGATGCTAAGATGGGAATTTCGTCGGTGACCATCTATCAGAGCCTAATTCAGTTTTCCCAACTTTTCAGGAGGCACAAAAAACGTTCACCATCTAATCTGTGCATTACCGTGGAACTTAGTTATACGATTTTTCGGGTTAAATTCAGTTACTTGCTGTAGAGAGGGGCCTAATATAGAAATAAAACTTCAAATTTAGCTGAGCACAACCTTGCTTACTGGGGGAAAACACTACAACCACCTTGGGGGCAGCCTAACCTGGTGGGTGAGGTTCTTCTAAGACTTAGGAGCTATATCCTATAAGGTCTATGCTACACCTCTTCCTTTCTTTTAAAATTAAAAAGTCAAGTTAAAAAGTTCAAAATTAAAGTGATTTTCGAAAATACAAACTCGTTGAGTGACTACAGACACACTTCTATCATGTAGAATGAACACAACTCTTACTTAATATCATCTAAGATAATAAGCTGATCTCTCTATCTTTCAACAAAATAAGTCAATACTTGCATAGAACACTCTGAGGAATGTTAGAGTGCAGGATGCTTGAACATCTAAATAAGAAACTAAATCCACAGCTGCTGTCAGCGGATGTTGTGATCATCAGTCTCATAAAATCATCACCTTGAAAATATTGTCAATATAAAATAAATTATTCTCAGAGAAAGAAATCAAATCCATCAAATCGTACATATAATTGATTCGATTACCTTGGTTCAGACTCTTCTCATAGTTAGAAATTGGACTGTTCTAAACTTACAGTATGATTCATAGAGGTTCAGCCAGGTTCACAGGCTGGGAGGATACGGGGACGGTTTCTCCTGCTTGTTTGAGGAGTTTTGCGTAGTTCCTGGTTATCATTCTTCCTGGAGGAGAAGGTGGAACGTTTACTGGCTGGGGGGTTTCATGGACGGTGTCTTCTATTTTCTTGAAGAATGCAGAATTTCTGGTCACCTTCTTTCCAGAGGGTGAAGTTGCAGTCACCAGCGGTCCAGAGGTTTCTACAACCGTGTAGGGCTCGTCGTGGAAGGTAGGGTTGGACCTGTGTGGAACGTCCTGCCTTCTCATGACGATGTCACCGGTAGTCAGAGTCTTGGGTTGAGCTCCTCTTTTCTCGTCGGCGTATAGTTTTCCTTTCCATTTCTGAAAGCTATCCTTGTCGACGATTTCTTCCTTCAATTTTGGGTCAAGATTGAGAGAAGGTATTTTATCTCTCAGTTTCCTTCCGAAAAATAACTCAGCTGGCGTCGCACCTGTGACGGAGTGCGGGGTAACATGGTATTGAAAAACGTAGGTTTGGATTTCCTTCTTCCAATCCGTTTTTCTCAACGCAGCTATTTTCAAAATTTTGGAGATGCATTTATTCTTCTTCTCAACTAGGCCGTTCGCCATCGGCCAATAAGGGGGACTGTAGTACAGGGTGATGTTGTTGTACTCACAAAAATCCTTGAAGAGTTGACTACTCAGCTGGGGACCGTTGTCGAGAGTCAAACTTTCCGGCAATCCATATCTTGAAAATATTGTTTCTAGGGCTTCGATCACCTTTTCTGCTGAAATGAGTCTCATGCATTTGATCTCCATGAAACGGCTGAAGTAGTCAACGACTACTAGAAGGTGTTCACCACTCTTCAGAGGCCCTTTGAAATCCAGAGCTATGTCCTTCCATGGGGCATCTGGAATTTCACGTCGCTTCATTGGTTCTGGACGTGGCGGTAAACCAACCATTTGACAGCTAAGGCAGTTTTTCACCGTTTGCTCAACGTCGAAGTCTATCCTAGGCCACCAAACTTTTATTCTAAGCTTTTGTTTCATTGAGGTCATTCCGGGATGACCTTCGTGAGCTAAGTCAAGCACTCTTGGTCGGAGACTGTTCGGTATTACGATCCGATTTCCTCTCAGAATAATGCCATTGAACTCGGCGAATTCAAATTTTATGCACTCATACATCATAAGCTCTTTCGGCCATTTATCCTTTTGAAGACAGCTAATGACTTGTTGAAGTTCTTGATCATTTTGCGTGGCCTGAACGATTTCTGAAATACTGAGTGCTTTTGGCATGTGGAACTTCATGATCGAAAATAAATAATGATCTGTCTCACTTTTGAACATTTTATCATTCTCACTTGGTGGGCTGAGTCGAGAGAGTGGATCGGCGATGTTCGATTTTCCAGGCACGTATACGATTTCATAGGCGTATGACTGAAGGCGTAGTACCCATCTTTGTATCCTAGCACAAGGTCTAGAATTTGGGCCAAAAATCACCTGTAAGGCCTTATGGTCTGAAAGGAGGCGGAACCTTTTTCCGTATACATACGTGTGAAATCTCTCTACTGCCCATACCAAGCTGAGGGCTTCTTTTTCAGTTTGGCTGTACCGCTTTTCGCATGCTGTTAGGCTCTTACTCGCATAACAAACCACCTGAGTTCCATATTTCGATTTTTGGAGTAAAACAGCACCTAAGCTATATGGACTCGCATCAGCCATGATTTCTAATTCTGCAGTTGGGTCATAGTACGCTAAGGCTTTTCCTTGAGTTAAGCTGTTTTTCAGTTTTTTGAATGCCTCGTCCTGTCCCTTTTTCCACTCGAACTGAACTCCTTTTGGCAACAATCTTCTCAGCGGTTCTGTGAGCGTACCTAAATGCGGGATGTAACGGCCAACGAAATTCACAAGGCCTAAAAAGCTTTTCAATTCGGCTACTGTTTCCGGACGTCTGAAATTTTTCACAGCCTCTATTTTGCTGTCGGCTGGAACAACACCGTTTTTCGTTAATTTGTGACCAAGAAATACCAGCTCTTCTTTGTTGAATTGGCATTTGGATTCATTTAGTTCCAGTCCACTTTTGGTAAGGACTTCCAGCACCTTTTTCGTTCGTTCTTTCAGTACTTTCTCATTGGGGGCATAAATGAGTATGTCGTCTATGGCGCAAGCGACACCCTCACACCCACTCAGAATCTTTTCCATCAGTTTTTGAAATTGTTCAGGGGACGAGCAAATTCCCTGAGGCAAACGCTTAAATCGATACATTCCTTTTGACGTTTGGAATGTCGTTAATTTACGACTTTGTTCAGTGATTTCCGCGTGGAAAAATCCATCCGTTAGATCCAGGAGGCTATACCTGGTACTCCCAACCAATTCTGGTAAAATATCATCTATGGTCGGTAGGGGATGTTTCTCAATCAAGACATATTGATTGACACGCCTGAAGTCGACCGTGATTCTGACGTCACCGTTTGGTTTTGGAACAGGTACAATCGGGGAACACCATTCTGAAGGTCCCGAAACAGGTTCAATAATATCACGTTTCAGTAGCTCATCTATTTTCAGTTCCACTTTTTTTCGTAGCGAAGCAGGGACTCGGCGGTATGGCTGGTGAACAGGGATCGCATTTTCTTTCAGGGGGATGTCAATTTGATGACCTACAACTTTTCCCATTGGCTCAGTTTTCCTCTGTACCATCCTGACGTTTAGCCCAATTTTCAATACGCCGAGTCGTTCAGCAGCTTTTCGGGATAGTAATGGTTCACCTTCTTGACCAATTACAAATATTTGCTCTTCAATTTTCGTCCCGTTTATTTCCAGGTCAGCAGTAATACTTCTTACGACCTTCAATGACTCCTTTTGTCCGTAGGGGTACAGGTTTGGGAATTTGGTCGCCTCGGTGCACGTACTCTTGATGTCGGCGCCTTTATGTTCTAATAAACGCCATGTCGATTCACTGATAATCGTGCACGATGCGCCGCTATCAATTATCATGGGGATTGCGAATCCTCCTACCTGGCAAGTAATTTTCGGAATTTTGGAATCACCCCTTACCTGGAAGCATGATGAATCGGACGACGATGAATCGTAATTTCCTTTTTCCCGTCTTTCTAATCGGTGTATTTTCTGTACCCTGTTTTTCCTCGTTTTGCAAAATTCTGTCCAGTGGCCAACCAAATTACATCGACCACACGTTGATTTCAGTGCCGGGCAATTGGGGTCACGCTTCATATGATCTAATGAGCCACAACGGTAACAAGCTGGTCGGTTATTCGATTTACCGGAATTCTTTCCCTTTTCCATGTTCTTATCGTGGTTCGCATTTTTCCTTTTGTGTCTTTTCTTGTCCTCTACTCTGTTTACCACTTGTGACGTCGCCGGGGTCGTTGACGTCGTGTCGCCTAGAGCTTTAATTTGTACGGAAACGGCCTCATAAGATTTCGCCAGCTCC
The DNA here is from genome assembly GCA_955831195.1 of Pilophorus perplexus. NCBI lineage: Eukaryota > Metazoa > Arthropoda > Insecta > Hemiptera > Miridae > Pilophorus > Pilophorus perplexus. The sequence continues at coordinate 13,877,935 of OY037007.1, read as the reverse complement.
ATCAATTCGGACAACTTGATTGTAGGCTTTTTCAGGATTCCACGTTGGAGGTCATGAGAAGTGGACCTAATTATTTGTTCAATGAGACGTGCATCTAACTCTTGCCCGAAATTGCAATGTTGTGCTTTATCCCTCAATCTGGTTACATAACTGGCCATTGTCTCACCTGATTGTTGGCGCATATTCCCGAACTCGAAGCGTTCAAAGTTCGCATTCTCTTGGGGCAAAAAATACGCATCAAGCGCCGTCCTCATTTTCTTATAATCCTCCTGGTGATATGCCGCTACTGCTTCCGGTTTCGACGTAGTTGACGGTGCCTCGGCCGTCGGCTTGGTCTCAGACTCAGGGAGATTATAGTAAATATCTTGGACGGGGATTCCAGCGCAGTGGAGAAGCAAATTTTTGATACGCTGATGCTTAGTTTCACCTTTAGCCATGACGTAGATGTCGAATGCCCTTTTCCACGTCGTCCATTCGCGAGCCAAGTTCGGTGAGTTAATGTTGAATTGCGTCATCGGCGGTAAATCCATCGTTATGAAGTCCGTTGACGCGTCCAGTGTTTATATTTTCAATTTACACTCGTCGCCAAATGTAGAGAGGGGCCTAATATAGAAATAAAACTTCAAATTTAGCTGAGCACAACCTTGCTTACTGGGGGAAAACACTACAACCACCTTGGGGGCAGCCTAACCTGGTGGGTGAGGTTCTTCTAAGACTTAGGAGCTATATCCTATAAGGTCTATGCTACACTTGCGAGAAAAACGACAGACAATACAGCCAAGATCGGGTGAAACGCCGACAGCACGAAGTTGAATTAGGTTGTGATGGTTCTAAGCGTTTTTTTTTTTTTCGATTTCCAGTGCTCCGATCTTTTCGCCATGGCAACCATTCGATCGGGCACGAGAAAATAAGGTTAGGTAGGTAATTTAACTCATTTTGGCCAAAAACTGAATTAGGCTCTGATAGATGGTCGTATTTTGCACAACGGTTAAAATGTGAAACACAGGGCTCTGGAGTCGTGAGGGGGCTGGAGGTTACTGGGATTCTAAGGGTGAGGAAAATGTAGTTCACATCATTCGGGACTGTGATTCTGGGACAAAAGGTGCTGTAAAGCGTAAAACGCAATAAATTAGGGTGCGTATACTATAGTTACGCATTTGCGTAATTGGAAAAAAGCGCTATAAACGCTGTAAAGCTGTAATGGATGCCCTAGAACAGTGGTTCTCAACCTGGGGTACGCGTACCCCTGGGGGTACGCGAGGAACTCACAGGGGGTACGCGGAATGCTGATAGGTATCAGAGCCCACAAAACACCACTGACTCCCCTCGATTTTTCCCCTTGTCCCTTTCGACTACGATAACATTTTTCAGGTAATCGATTCGTTCTTTGCTGAAAAACAGGAGTATGACATTGTACAGATGGTGGGCATTATTTCGGGTGTCGTGACACAAATTAAGAAAGTTGCTCCTCAGTGTCAGTCTTTTCATTGCTTTCTACATCGAGAAGCTCTCGCTTCTAAACATAATATGCCTTTCAAACTGGAAGTCATATTATGCCTTCCAGTTTGAAATGTAGGTACTTGATGACAGCGTCAAAGTGATCAATTTCATAAAAGCATGAGCGTTAAACTCTCGATTGTTCGCCCAGCTATGCGAAGAAATGGGAAGCCAATACAAGTCTCTGCTACTGCACACTGAAGTGCGCTCGCTCTCACGGAGTAAACTTTTGACGCGGATGTTCTTACTGCGGGAAGAAATTCTCGCATTCTTACAGCAATCTTCATACCAACGAGGCACTCTTCATACCATTCGATAATGAGACTGCATTAATGCAGTTGGCCTATTTGGCTGACATTTTTAATAAACTAAATGACCTCAACCTTAAACTTCAAGGGAAATATACCACAATCATAGATACAAACGACAAAATATCGGCTTTCAAGGTTAAACTTGCTTTTTACGCTTCACATCTTGAGAAAGACGAACTGGAAGAAACATTCCCTCTCCTCCATGTGTATTTGGGAGAAAACAAGCCCTTAAATGCTGAAATTAAAGATCTAATGAAAGAACACCTCCTTCAGTTGAGATCCAATTTTGATTCCTATTTCTCCCACTGCAGTGCTCCTTCGACTGGATCAAACCTCCGCACGCTTTCAACGAGAACCCACCAGCAGAGATAAAGGCCAAAGAAGAGTTCATCGAATTCGTACATGACGCAGATCACAGACAATCGTTTCATCCTGTAAAAACATGGCTCGCAATTCAAAATATGTATCCAAAGTTGTACATGGAGGCAGTTCAAATATTGGTCCAATTCGCAACGACCTATCTTTGCGAAAGCAGTTTTTCGTCCCTTGCTTACGTGAAAAATAAATACAGAAGCTGCTGCAGACTGAACGTCGAACCCGATTTGAGACTGCGGCTTTCCTCCAATGAACCAAACTTCAATCATCTCATCCAGATGAAGCAGCTCCACCCGTCGCATTGATTTGGATTTGACTCTCATCACTAGGACTCTGATCTTAATATTTCTTCTTATTTTCATGCCATTTTTCGAAACACTTAGGTACATCAATAAAATAACAATTTCGGGCATATGGTTCTCAATGTACAAATCGCATTTTTCCGTTCCTTGATTGGATTCATCTTGAGAAATACCTATGGGGTACGTGGAATGACGGGAGTTCCCCAAGGGGGTACGTGGTGCATTCAAGTTTGAGAAACTACATTGTAGGTATTATATTAATAACACTGCTCTACTTAAAAAGTGACCTTAATGCTGCCGGTCTCATTTGATCATAGATGGGGGTTTTCGAGGGTGCTGAATCCGAATCCGTTGTCCGTTTTTTTCAAATTTTTTCGATTTTTCGACGTTTTTATGGTTTTTTATTACTTTACGGTGTATTTTCCTGGTCATCACGAACTTCGTCCAAAACAAAAACAAAACAAAAAATTATAATGGGGCTAGATTTGTAGGAAATTTCATGCTGAAACCAAATAGGACCCCAATTTTTTTTGCTTTTACAACAAGTGATCAAAACCTTCCAAGTCCACCAAAACCTACTGAAAAACTGCCAAAAATAGATTTTTGGCTTATTTTTTTTGTTGACTCCAATGGACCTGCCAAAAAATAACGAGAGCAACCATTCGAAAGTTTTGACTCTCCCGCGTCGAATGAGACCAACCGGAACTCTCAAAAGTTGTAATTAGCGACGTTACAATAAAAACCATAAAATCGCCGAAAAATCAAAAAAAAAAAAAAAAAAAAAAATCGTTCAATCGGAAGAAACGGACAACGGATTCGGGTTCAGCACCCTCGAAAACCCCCATCCGTGATAAAATGAGGCCGGCAACTTTCAGTTCACTTTTTTTTTGTAGAACAGTGTAATAATAATTGTTACAGTGTAATTATTACACTGTTCTACAAAAAAAGTGACCTGAAAGTTGCCTGAAGTGACCTACCTTCTACCTGAAAGTACATGTAGGTATTAATAATTAAGGTATTAATTATTAATACTTACTTACAGTGTTTGGAGGTACCCTGAAAATGAATTCTACGTTCAAATATACTTCGAAAACATCTACAGGATGTACTCGCCTGCAGACGATGAGCTACCTTTTTATCTGAACTCTGACTTGGGTATTCAGACAAAGAGACTCCTGGCTCAAGCAAGGCTGTCAGGGAATTATTTTGCCAAACTGTGCACTCCAGGCTTTGTTGCCAAATTCAATAATTCCGAAGAGTGCCCGATGTGTAATTTGGAGGCACAAGATTCAATCCCCCACTTCATGTGTCAATGCCCTGTAGTTCGTGGCGAACGGTTCTCATTTTTTCTTCTCAGCGATTTGTCCCACCATGACTTGGCCTCTCTGCTCTCTTTTAATGATTTATTATCTTGTAAGAGAATGTATTGCTTCTTAGTAAACTGAGGAGTGTTTTTTCAAAAGGGAACATATCCATTTGCAAAAAATGTTGAGGAAGAGATAAAAACGAATGGCACAGCCAGGTTCATATTTTTTTCAGGGTTTTTGGGCGTATTATTGTACAAACAAGCATAACGTACATTATCCCAAAATATTAACTGCTTGCATTCAAAAATGGAGGAGAAATCGCCATTTTAATTTTGGATATGTGCCCTTTTGAAGGAAAAATGTCATGATGTGCCCTTTTGATTGAAACCCTGAATTTTGAGGAAGGATAAGATTCTCCAAAGACACAAAAATTCTTGTTAAATCAATTAATTAGAGTAGTGGGCGTATAGAGTTGACAACTAGAACCTAATGACAACTTTTTACCTAGGGGAGGGGGGCGGGGGGGTTACTTTAAAAATAATAAAAAATATTATGTAATATTAATGCTTATACAAACAAACAGCGTTTAATTTGAACTAGGTTGGTACACCAATATACATATTAAAACCTGTTTGGAGGCATTATTAGTCACCTTCGACTTAATAATATGTTGGAGCAATGGGGGATAATAATATTATTATAACAAGAATACAGAACAACGAATAAAATTATTTTATTTCGAAAATTCACGAAACTTTTTCACTTTTTTGAACATTTTTAAAATTTAAACCCTGAACCCCTTGAACCCCCACTTTTGGTTTATTATTCTTGGAATAATACACCTATGTTTTCGCGACGCGGGTCGACGACTCCGATCGGCCTCAAAATTTGACATTATCCGTTTCAAGAGGTCTACATTCAAAATCCGAAATGTCCGTCCGCCGTCCGCCGTCCGGGCCGTTTTGGGCAGTAGGAATTTTTTAAAAAATCTGACATTTTGGCAAAATACTTGGTTTACCATCTAGTTGTGCCCGCAAGGTTTTCAGTCCGATCGCCCAAACCCGTGGGGCGCTATGGAGCTAAAATGGGGCTACAGGAGGGGTGTTTTGAAGGCTTTTAGCTATGGGATCGAGTTAGGTGTCGTTTTCGAAGTATTTTTGGACGTAGAATCCATTTTTGGGGGTCCCGGAACGATCCGATTTCACTGTGGCGTTCTATAGGGCTTTCATGGGGCTAAAAATGGGATTTTTGAAGGATCCCAAGAAGTTAAATATTTTTCGAGTAAAAATTAAAGAATTTTTGAAAAAACACATTTTTGAAAAAAAAAATCCCCCCAAAAATTTTTTTTTGAAATAAAAATCCAAAAAAAAATTTTTTTAATTTTTTTTATTGACAGAATTAAATGTCTGTACAAGTAACCTATATCACAGAATAATAAACCCTTGTGTAAAATTTGCAGCGTTTTTTTTTAACACTTTTGGTTTATTATTCTTGGAATAATACACCTGTTTTCGCGACAGAGGTCGACGACTCCGATCGGGCTCAAAATTTGACATTATCCGTTTCAAGTGGTCTACATTCTAAATCCGAAATGTCCGTCCGCCGTACGCCGTCCGCCGTCCAGGCCGTTTTGGGCAGTAGGAAATTTTTAAAAAATCTGAAATTTCGACAAAATACTTGGTTTACCATCTAGTTGTGCCCGCAAGGTTTTCAGTCCGATCGCCCAAACCCGTGGGGCGCTATGGGGCTATAATGGGGCTACGGGAGGGGTTTTTTGAAGGCTTTTAGCTATGGGATCGAGTTAGGTGTCGTTTTCGAAGTATTTTTGGACGTAGAATCCATTTTTTGGGGTCCCGGAACGATCCGATTTCACTGGGGCGATGTTTAGGGCATTCGTGGGGCTAAAAATGGGATTTTTGAAGGATCCCAGGATGTTAAATATTTTTCGAGTAAAAAATACGGAATTTGGGAAAAAAACACATTTTTGAACAAAAAAATCCAAAAAAAATTTTTTTTAAATAATACCTAATCCAAAAAAAAAAAATTTTTTTTAAATTTTTTAATTGATAGAATTAAATTTCTGTACAAGTAACGTATATCAAAGAATAATAAACCCTTGTGTAAAATTTGCAGCGTTTTACTTAGAAATAGGGAATTATTATTATTATTATTTTTTTTTTATCGTTGTGAAGAACGAGTTTTAATTTTAATTGAATTAAATGTGCATATCACAGTCCTCCGTTTAATTTGCTTGAGATGCGTCAAAGTCGGGTCTAAATCGCTGTACTTCCCCTCTCTTGCTGCCTTGTTCAGAAGCCTGCATGGAGGAATAGAGGAGGAATTCCTCCATGAGAAGCCTGTGTACCTGCTTGTTTCTTCCCGCGACTTCCACTGCTAAGTTCAACCACTGTACCTTCCATGCCACTATTTAACACTCGAATTCACGAAGGAACACACAGAAACACTCGATTCACGAAAGAGAATTACGAGCGGAAAAAACGCGAAATATAAAATCGGGTTCGGGAATCACACCATGCGAGCTTATCTGATAAACCTGTTGCCGAAGGGCGGAGCTAGCGCTCTCTGTGGATAGCTATGCTAACCTTGTCTATGAAACATAAGGTACCTCACGCGTCATCTATTGGCTCGAGTGTCAATCTATCAATTACTAGTTCTACCAGTAGGTTGCAGTCTTGATGAGGTGGATACATGCCCTTTTGAAAAAACTGAGTTTCAATTCAATGTGTTAGACTAAGGATATGTTCCTTTTTGATTGACATGATCTGAAAAAAGTGAAGGGAATGGATTTGTTACCTTTTGGTTGAAAACCCTCACTTTTCCTTCAAAATTAATAGGGATATGTTCCGTTTGGAATGCTACAGCCTGGAGGGTTCGATGAGGCTCATACAACAGACCCAGAAAATTCAAAAAACCCGGTTTTGCAGAAAAGAGGATATGTTCCCTTTTGAAAAAACACTCCTCAACTGTATTAGAACTAGGGCTTTTTTCCTTAATGAAGGTTTTTTATACTAATTATATTTAAGTGACTAATTATACAAGTTGTATTACTGTAGCAATTGTACTTTTGTTGTGACTAATTAAGTTATATCATTGTAGCGATTTACGTTGTGTCATTTTAGTTATTGAATTACATGTACCTATTACTGTTTTGTTTCAACTTTGTATCGCCGGAAGGCCTTTACAATTAAACCTTCTCATTCATTCTCTCATTAATTCTCATTCATACTTCGAAAACGACACCACAGTCGACCCCCTTTTTAGCCCCTCAGAGCCCCAGAGGTTACAATCGGGTTGAAAACCATTATCACCAGAATTTCGAGTTAAATCTGTCGGTCAAAAACGTAATTAGGACACGAGAGGTCTCGGAGATACCGGTTTCGCTCAGGAAGAAAGTTTTAAACTCGATGAAAAAATCCACTGCCAAGAAGGTGAAACTTCCACGCGTAGGTTCCCAACTGGTCAGCAAATCTTCCCAGAGGCCTTGCCCGCATATTTCCTTACAATTTGAAAGAATTTAAATCAAAACCGTCTATGTGATGCCTCTTCGAAGAATTTCACTTTAGCGCATGCGTAGAGCGTACCACTGCTTCAATCATGATGGTATTCATATGGGACCTTAAGGGTCTCCATCCGCATGATCCCTGAAAATGAATTAAGTGGGATCAAAATTTGGGAAGTTATGGCTGTAACGAAGAAATCCGAACAGACTGACAGGCAGACAGACGGGCACAGAACCAAATTTGCTCAGTCCTGAAACGTAAAATGCGTGTGGAATTTTTTATTTGGGAGGACAACCATTTTTTTTCGACTCGGAATGTGAGCACAAAGCTTCCGCTACCTTCGATGGGCTAGGAAGGAATAATTAGATTCACAGAGCACTTCTTGGATAAATGAATGAAAATAAAGTTTATTCCAAGAGAACGATAATCATTATAGTCCGTATTATACGGATCAATAGTTCGGTTCAGCCCATGGAAAAAATTCAAAACCATAGGGCACTGTACGGTTAGGTGGGGTTGCATAAAGCATTATGATATAATATTATCAAATTAATTATTTGACCAAACCTCACAACCTTCCACCCACACTCATCCAAACGGTCAACATAGTAATCAACAAACAATTAATTAATTAATCCGTAGAATTAATTATTTGGCTTTTGGGCTCCCCGAGGCCACCAGGAGTCAATAATTAACTATTAATAACGCGACAATAATTAATTATTAATAACGGCAGGCTCCGGGCTCCATTGGATGCATCCAATTTTGGTTATTGTTCATGGAACAATGCATCTATGTATTCGCGTCGGAGATCGAACATTTTGATCGGCCTCAAAATTTGTCCTCATACGTTTCAAGATGTAGGAGGCTGGGTTAGCCGAGTGGTTCTGGGCGTGAGCCACTTCACTCTGCATTCTGTTGAAGCCACGGGTTCGAATCCCGTTGGAGACCATGGAAATTTAGGGAATAAAAGTGCAGCTGGGTTAAAGTGATTTATCAATTAATTAGCGCCTCGTCAAGTCAGGCCCAAGAGGTCAAAAATCTTGGCGTAAAACTCACTTTTTAGATTCAAGATCTGTAGATTCCAAAAACGAAATGCCCGTCCGCCGTCTAGGCCGTTTTGGGCAGTAGGATTTTTTATTTTTTATTTTTTTAAATCTGAAAATTTGACAGAATACAAGGACCACCAGGACCCATGGACTATAATATAATATACCTACCTATAATATACCTTGCAGGCACAACTAGATGGGCATATTATGCCCATCTAGTTGTGCCTGCAAGGTTTTGAGCCCGATCGCCCAAACCCGTGGGGCTCTGTTATTTTTCCAGGTTTCGGTTTATCATTCTTGGGATAATACACCTACCTATGTACCTAATTAGGGTAGAAGCGGAAAAAATTCCATTTTCCAAAGACGCTTTTTCATTGATCTTGTGCACGATTTCCATTGTTGTTGTTGTTCAAGAGTTCGATTAGTGCGAAATTGAAGATGAAAAGCGAGCTAACGAGTTTTTCAGTTTTGGAAGGGAATATTTGGAAAAATCTCTCCTTCCAAAGCCTTTTAGGAAAGAAGAAGAAGAAGAAAATAAAAAGATGCATGTTGTGAGTAGATGTCATAGTATCTGTAAAAAAAAAAAAAAAAACCCATAGTTAATTTTAAAACGAGTTTCAAAATGAAAATTAGTTAAAGTTCGATTTTTGGGCGTAATTTGGATTAAGATATCCGTACGAATCGAGCTGCGCCTTCCTGCTGTCTGGCACCTTTTTGCTTCCGAGTCTGCGAAGCAGCGGAAGCCTTGTGTTCACTTTCGGGAGAAAAAAAATTTTTATTGTCCAAATTCAAAATGTTCACTCGCATTTTGCGTTTCATAGCCTACTGAACAAATTTGCTTCCGTGTCTGTCGGTCTGTGGGTCTGTCGGTCTGTGGGTCTGTCCGCATTTCCTTGTTACAGCCATAACTTCCACAATTTTGAATGAATTTAGCTCAAATTTTGAGGGATTATGCGGATAAGGCTTCTTGAGGTCCCATACGAATTTCATCACAATTGAATCAGCGGTACGCTCTGCGCATGCGCTAACGTGAAATTCTTGAAACAGGCATAACTTTCTCACTTTTGATCGGATTTCAATCAAATTTTCAGGAATTGTGTGCGTATAGCTCTAGATGGTACCCTGTCAGTTTCATCACGATTGAATCAGTGGTACTCCCTGCGCATGCGCGAACGTAATTTTCTTGTTACAGTTGTTACGTTCATTTTGAACTTGGTACGAGGAAGCTCATGTGCCATTGCCTTGGCAGTGTATTGCTTCCGATTTTTTCTTAAAGTTCTAACCCTTAAAGTTCTAACTTGGGAAAGAGCTGTAGACGATTGAGACTCCTTTTCGTCCCTATTCGGTCACAGTTAACTTTTTAGGTTACCAATGCGCTCCAATCCAAGCGCCTCTCGTCCTCTCAGCGCGATCTCGTCCGAGCCGTTTTGGGCAGTAGGAATAGTTTTGAAAATCTGAAATTTTGACGAAATACTCGGTTTACCGTCTAGTTGTGCCCGCAACGTTTTCAGCCCGATCATGGGGCGTTATGGTGCTACGAGAGGGCCTTTTGAAGGGTTTCGGCTATGGGTAACACCGAGTTCGGTGTTGCTTCCGGAGTATTTTTTATCGTAGAATCCATCTTTGGATTGTGTAAAATTTTCAGCGTTTTTCCTATTAAACTTTGATCCCTGCCTCCATCCATGGTTATGGGGGGGGGGGGGGGGGGGAGAGAGAGAGAGAGAGACACGCGGAAATTGTTGTCCTGACGAGTTCTGACGACTTTCGGTGGCCCAGTGGAGAAGTGATGAGTGAAACCTCTCGGCGAATATTCAGGATTTTGGGTAGCTTCGCTGCTAGTGGGGTTTGATGGGGGGCTGGCGAAGCGAGCCCCACTCCCCTGTCCGCGTGCTACGTACCTTTAATGAATGTAGGAAAATATTTCCCCCAGTGGAGCTCCTCGTGGAAAATATTTCCCCAACCGAGCCGAACCCGCAGAAAATATTTCCCCGACCGGGATCTCGTGTGTTGAGACTATGATGTGAATGCTGTAGCTGGAGAAGGGCGTTATCGCTACTATTTCACTAGGTTCAGTTGGTTTCTTCGGAATTTTTTCCCAATTTGTTGTCAAGTCTAACAGCTGAACTTGGGTAAGAAATCCGATCATTCGGATTTTTTTTATACGACATTAGGACGTGAACCAGTAGTGAGATGAAAGATTTCCCAGTTGCCTAAGACTTGGTCGTTACGGCCAAAAAAACCATGAAATAGTTCGCACTTGTTTCGGGTTTCGCTCCATATCCCCATGAGGAAATGAACTACAGGTCTCAAATTGGTCTGAAATAAATGTTAATTACATTTACTACAACTTAATTACAGGAATGACTTGAGGAAATTTTGGACTGCTTCCCTCACACAGTGTTTTTATTTGGGGAAGGGAGGAGTTATTAAATTAAATTAAATTCATACTGAAATTGAAGTTCTAATTATGAATTTATTTAAGTTATTTCAAGAAATCAGAAGGGGAAGGCCGAAAAATTTTTATTGGGCCCCAGGTGGGACTCGAACCCACAACCTCTGCATTACTAGTGCAACGCTCTACCAACTAAGCCACCGAAGACCACAGGTATGATAGAACATTGGAGATTGAAGGCTCAACTGTCCCCCGCCCCCAACACTTGATTCGGCCTTATCCTATTGTTGCTTATTTCCCCCCTCTGAACCCTGATATGATGTGAAGCCAGTAGACATCCTACTTTTGTCCCTCATCCTAGGGGTCCCTTAATTCCCCAGGAGGAGTAGTTTCATTACAGGAATGACTTGAGGACATTTTGGACTGCTTCCCTCACACAGTGTTTTCCCCTTCTGATTTCTTAAATAACTTAAATAAATTCATAATTAGAACTTCAATTTCAATATGAATTTAATTTAATTTAATAACTCCTCCCTTCCCCAAATAAAAACACTGTGTGAGGGAAGCAGTCCAAAATTTCCTCAAGTCATTCCTGTAATGAAACTACTCCTCCTGGGGAATTAAGGGACCCCTAGGATGAGGGACAAAAGTAGGATGTCTACTGGCTTCACATCATATCAGGGTTCAGAGGGGGGAAATAAGCAACAATAGGATAAGGCCGAATCAAGTGTTGGGGGCGGGGGACAGTTGAGCCTTCAATCTCCAATGTTCTATCATACCTGTGGTCTTCGGTGGCTTAGTTGGTAGAGCGTTGCACTAGTAATGCAGAGGTTGTGGGTTCGAGTCCCACCTGGGGCCCAATAAATTTTTCGGCCTTCCCCTTCTGATTTCTTGAAATAACTTAAATAAATTCATAACTAGAACTTCAATTTCAGTATGAATTTAATTTAATTTAATAACTCCTCCCTTCCCCAAATACAACTTAATTTCTCATAATACTGGACGAGGGAAGAGTATTTTTGAAGTTATTCTACAAAATGAGTGACCATTTGACAATTTTTATTTTTTGGAAAAACGGCCATTTTTGAAATCTTGATAAAAAAGATCGCAGAAAGCTCGCTTTGGTGCCAATTTGTAGAAAATTTAGTCTACTTTCAAAGGTTATAGGGTGACCATACCCATAAAACCATTTTTTTCATAGAGATATGGTTTACGTCCTACCATGATATCGCCGCCGCAACTGCAACAGTGGCTAACTGACATTTTGGTGATTTTGGGGTTTTTATGGTTCTTGAAGTAATTTTTTCACGATAAATCGAATGGTGAGGTCGCTTCTGCGCTACTGGCAACAGTGTCCTCGAAATCACGAAAAATGCAACTGTGGCCATCTGATTCCTCAACACTAACAGTGGCTATCTACATGTTTTTCCCTTGTGAAGGCTATCCAGTTTCGACCTCTCTGTTGGTCAGTTAGTTATCAGTACAAGTGAATCAATAATTGATTCAATTGTTCATAATAAGTTCAATAAGTTCAATGAATAATAATTGAGTATTGAGTTCGTTCAGGTTGGGCAAAAACATTGGCATTTGTGTGAATCAAAGTTGAAGTACCAGATAGCTTGAGTTGTTGTTTACCCAACCTGAAGTTGGCTCCTGTTGATCATTGTCATCTCAATTATTATGGAAGGTATCGCAATTTTCTGCTCGAAATAGTGAAGTTTTGAACATTTATCAGTTTATTTAATTTAGTTTACCCCAATTTGTTGATACTTACAGGTTGAACATGTCAGATTATTCAGATCCTGAGTAGGCCAACTTGCCTCTTGAGGATGATAGAACCTACCGCAGAAAGTGACAATGATCGTCACCGACTCACCTTAGTCGAAATCAATGATATTATTAAGCAAATTGTCTTATGTTAATTTTGATAAGTCAACTTGTAACCTTATAAACAATGCAACTGTATAAACTTGCCATTTTTGAGATAGGTTCCACGTTTTTTGTTGGTTTGTTTTCCATTTCCTGGTTGAAAGCTCTGATTACTTACTAACTTGTCGGGATTTATGTAGAGTCACCGCGGTTTATTCACAAAAAACGATTTTAATACAAACAGGGTTAATTCAAAATTAAACATGTGATTACGATGATTTTAATACAACCAAGGTATCCAAACTTACTTAATAACACTGGCTATCTGCTAGGCAGTTGTCAACAACACTGGATTTCTACTCAATTTCCTCCAAAATCGGTCTTGAATTACTCTGCAGTTCACAATTTTATTACTGGAAGCTCAGGGGGTCTGCAGGAGACGGAAAGGGTTCATTTAATGAAACCTTGAAACAGTATCTTGAAAGTAAATCATTAAAAACCAGTTTTTTCGCTCCCCTGAAAAGTTGGCTAAAATCAGATAGCCACTGTCGCAGTTGCGGCGACAGTGGCTATCTGTGGCTATTATTATTATCATATCATCATATGATGATATCATATCATATCATACAATAATATAAAATCGTGTTGGCCGACGGTAGCCGTGTGGTTTGTTGGTACGGGATAACGCGTTCCCGAATGAGTTTTTTCACTTTCCGCTCGCTGGCCGTTTAGGGGGTCGAAAAAATTACGAAAAAATACGAGCCGTATAGATCAGACCTGGAGGAAGACGTCGGTCAAATCGTAAATCCGAAATTCGCCCGGGAAATTCGTCGAAAAATCGTCTTTCTCCCGTTTGTCCTACGTTTTCCACTTTCAACTCGCGCCAAAGGCCGTTTAAGGGGTCGAAAAAATTAGATCAGACCTGGAGGAAGACGTCGGTCAAATCGTAATTCGGAAATTCGTCGAAAAATCGTCTTTCTCGCGTTTGTCCCACGTTTTTTCGGGTTCAAAAATACCCAGTAAGGAGCCATTTTTTGGGTATGGTATCCGCGAGCCAAATGCGCGCCAAAATATGGCCAATCCGATTCCGAAGTCGGATTTCAACCGAGGGGGAGGGGCGATTTCACGGTGAGAAGACAATTGGATCGTTTTAATTCGCGCGGGGCCAGGGACCTTTGATAGGTGGAGAGGCGAGGAAACTGGTCGGCCGAGTATAGGTAGTTCTATTATTATTTGATTTCACTAGCACTTTGACAGGGGGGGGGGGGGGGGTCCTTGCTTCGCTCGGCCGATCATTTTATCAGCCACGTTTTTTCGGGTTCAAAAATACCCAGTAAGGAGCCATTTTTTGGGTATGGTATCCGCGAGCCAAATGCGCGCCAAAATATGGCCAATCCGATTCCGAAGTCGGATTTCAAAAAAACCGAGAGGGAGGGGTGATTTCACGGTGAGAAGACAATTGGATCGTTTTAATTCGCGCGAGGCCAGGGATCTTAGAAAACGGAGGGTCCAGGAACCTTTGATAGGTGGAGAGGCGAGGAAACTGGTCGGCCGAGTATAGTTAGTTCTATTATTATTGAAGGTGGAGTTTTCAATTTTGATTTCACTAGCACTTTGACACTGGTGGGAGGGGGGGTCCTTGCTTCGCTCGGCCGATCATTTTATCAGCCACGTTTTTTCGGGTTGATGTTGATGTTGAAGGAGCAGTTGACCTTGATGCAGGGTTATGAACGTGTCCATCAGCCAGGGGGGTTGATGTTGAAGGACCAGTTAGCCTTGATGCAGGGTTATGAACGCGTCCATCGATGCTACGCAACCCACTAGGGGAGCGAGCGAAGCGAGCCAGAGAGACTAGTATTATTATAATTCAGAACGGTCGGATTTCTTGCAAGCCGAGATATGATCGCATTCCAGTAGACAGTAGTCATGGTATAGGTACCATGACGAAACTATAGTTTCGTTGATTATTTTATGCAATTTTTGCCTGGGGAAATTTTTTCCGGGATGGCAAACTTGGCCGGTGAAATTTTTTCCGCAAACGATCTTAAATACAGATTTTTGCGTGATGCTTAATACTAAAATGGCACGTGTGCGGTTCGACATCCTCGGCAGATGAAGATAATACCCATCGTTGATAAAATGGTGACCGTTCCCACTATTATAGTCACCATTTGGCAGGTGGGCGAAGGGCTTGAACCTATAATTGGTTCAGGCCCTTCGCCCACCTGCCAGAAATTGAAAATGTTCCCAACGCTCCGGCAATGTCTCATCAGTGCCCGAAACCTTATTCGACCTAAAACTGATCCCCTCAAAGTTCATAACGTTGCTCAAGACGGACTTTGATGGTCGTGAGTCACCGCCCATAAGTTGGGCCCTCTGAAAACGATGACGAATAACAGACCATCCTGCAGGACGGCTGTATACAGCAGCCAAAGAGAAGATAATCCCCCAGACCTTCTCACCGTCTTTGTATTGGATTGGGCGGTTATGGGAAAAGGGAACAGAATGATTGATGTGTCGTGTATATGGAATGAGACGGCTCGCTCGATAATTCCATTTCACTGTCAGGTCCCCCCTTTCTCATCCATTGAATGAAACCTGTCTTTCCGATTCCGTAGCATTATTAAACACATTCTGGTTTTGTCGTTAAACGGATCATCCGTTAAACACGTCAAAACTGATGGTGTCTCCATGTACTGCCAGAGGTGACGTTGGCATCAAACGTCAATACGTTTGCCGTATTTTGAAGGTACCCTTTACAAACGCACCAAGCACAAGAGAGTATTATTCATTAATATAAATTCTTCTTAAATTTGATTCAGTAAATAAAAAAATCCTTACAAAAACGATTAAAAATCAATTTAAAAAATATAAATATAGGTATCTTTACCTTTTTTATTTCAAATTTTTAAATACTGATTTATCATCAATCCAACAGCACAAGCAATCGGACTAGCGAGCTAACGAACGCCGGTAAACGGCACCAATCCCTCTGAAAACCGTCTCCGCGGACATTGAAAAACGTGCCAATTTCCACCCTTGGGTTTCTGCACTGTGGGTCTAAGGAGAGGACTTTGAAGGGTTGCGACTAAAACTGGGGAGCTCAAAATAGGGAGAAGACCCTCGGGATTTCCGACAGGATCCCATCACCCCTTGACGATTTCCACGAAGTTCCAATAACCCTCTCTCCCCCTCATGTATTTAATTGTGAATAATAAGGTCGAAAAAAATGTATTTCTGTTATCAAAATGTACACTTTCTCATCTCTTTTATATTATTCAGGAATTAAATACAGGATGAAGTATTTTGAAAATGCGATATCGAATTAATAAAAAAAATAAACGTTCCACAAAAACCGAGCATCAGTCCATAGACATCGATAAAACTTACGACAAAAGTAAACCAATGGGCCACATCCGTACCTGAAACAAGAAAAAATAATTAAAAACAAACTACAACTGCTTGCGCACAAGTTCGCAACTCAGTGAGGCATAAGGTGGGTTCGCAGAGTAAGTTCTGGCCCTTCGTAATCGAATCAGAACTCGAAAGCTTCCAGGAATAGTCCTAAGTTAACTCCGCTAGATCCCAGAAGGAAATGAATCGTGCGTGTGTGACTTTCCACAATCGAGGTGGCAGTCGGAATCAGTTCGGGAAGTTCTGAAAAAAAAAAAAAAAAAAAAAAAAAAAAAAAAAAATCAGAACTGCCGGAATCGATTCCGAACAATTCTGAACGAGTTCTGCGTTCGCAGAGCATCAGAATTTGAGCATTCAAGTCCTGGAACACGATGTACCCCCACCCTCGGCCATTGCAAAAGGCCCTACTGCGCATGCGCCGAACGGTTCGGAATTTTCAGAATTACTCTGCGAATGCAGCTATTTAAATGTCTCGATGTCCACGCATGCCGGCTGATGTTAGACAACACTTGCACAAGTACATATAAAAACATGCGTATACCTATAACCAACGCTGGAGGTTATAATATAATATAATATATATATATAATATATTATATAGGTTATAATATAACCTATATTAGCAATATGTAAATATAACCTCCAACAGATGTTATATAACCGTTATATAACATCTGTTGGAGGTTATATTTACATATTGCTCACTAAAGCGCATTTTACTCAATAAGGTATAGGAAGTGTAGTCCACATTAATGGGACAACGCTTTAAAAAGAAGAATCCACCGTATTGGGAAGGGGAATTTTATTTCTACTCCTTTGGCGAACATCAGTGATTCACCAAATAAGATTTGCACCCGACTGGGCCCTCTGACCAGGAATTTTATTTCTACCACTCCTTTGGCGAACGTCAGTGATTCATCAAATAAGACTTGCACGTGTCTGGACCCTCTGACCAGGAATTTCCTTGCATTTCCCCTAATATTTCACTACATTTCTTTCCGTGAAGCTTTTCGCTCCATTTAGTGACACTTTTTCCCCTTTTATTTCACTGCATTCCCTTACATTTCCCCTTAAATGTCAACATGATTGTGAATAGCGCGAATAATTTTCATCACGTTATGCACCTGAAGAGCACAGGGGAAAAACGTGTTAACTCTGTTTTTCCAAACTTTTCAGGAGGGCAAATTTACTATTTCAAGATTCACTATTCGATCATTTGTCACCAGAAAATAATGTTTCTTTACATTTTAGAATCTCTAGTAGGTAGGCTAAGTAACATAAACACCTGATTGTGAAAAATCATTCATTAAAAAAATTCTGGAACAAAATACAGTCAGAAGTGCACTTTTTACGGGGGAAAAACTAATAGAGAGTTTCTACTACCTGCGCGGGGCTTGATGCGGCCCCATGTGCGTTCGTAAATACGGTATACGGGCGGCACGGGAACGCAGGTAGTCCTACGTGCGGGACCACAACCGCATAAAGGGCTCTTAATCCGGGAAGGGGCCGCATATAGAACCGCAAATAGAACCCCGTAAGGTAGTAAGGCTGTTGAACCAGTACCTTCTGGATAGATAACCCTTCACCGTCTGGCTGGTTATCAGTTGCTCAGGTTAGAAGGGAATTCCGTCCTCGTTCTTCATTAGTATTTTTGTGGTGACTAACTAAACTACTGCACAGAATAGGTAAGTGATATGCATCTATCTAATCAGTTTTCCTACTTCTAAAATGGTATGAAATGTTTGATGGGCGAAACCCACTCTACTTGAGAGTCTCCTGACGGTAAATTAGATAGATTCATTAGATTAGATTAGAAAATTAGGTAGATTCATGAGCAGTAGGTAGGTAAGTAGCAGTTTATAGTAAAGTAGAGAAGAGCGTGTACATAAAATACACGCTTGTGTACATCAGTAGCGTGCTGTATTAGGTATAATGCGAAAAACAGAAATCGCTCTGTATCTGTTGGTACTGTGGTACCTAGGTAGGTACATGAAATGATATTTTGTTCATGAATAGTGTTACTTGTAATTTTTTTGGTACTAAATCTAATGAGGCCCGCCAGTAATTCAAGAAAACTTTAGGATAGGTACCTACTCAGGTAGGTTTCGAAGTGGACCACTCAATTTGAAAATCGCATGACACTGAAATGTCTAAACATTTTATTATTCAACTTTGGCTTTTTGCACAATCTAATTTACAGCCACGCTTCTACTTATTTTGTGCTTGGATTGCATTGTATTAAAATACATACCTACTGCACTTGTGAGTAAAATAGCCAGACAAAAAGGGAATAAACAGTCACTCATGTAGCATAACAGGTTGAAGTAGCAAAATTTTTACACATAGGTATTGCCGTCGAAATTTCCTGGTCTCTTCATCTTCCCTTAAGTTTGCTTAATGTTTCAAAATAATACATAGGTAAAATTAAAATTAATTAATGTGGGTGTTTCCTTTTGTGCTAATTAAACATACTCGTATAGGTAAGTAAATATTTCAGAATTAGAACACAATATTAAAAACAATGTGTATCCTACAACTCACCTCAATTATATTTTTCACTTTCTCTCAAAAAAGGAACACCTAGTCTAAAATCCCTGAATCAACAAAACAATCACACTACTTCTTTCAACCCATGAGAGACACCATCAACCGTTGAGTGACGCTTGACGTGACTTCTCATTCCACGTTGGTGCCCCTACCACTGAAATCCCGTAAATAGCGTCACGTAAGAAGTGGCTGTGCGGTTAGCATTCACCTTGGCTCGCCCTAGTATTTGCGTTTTCCGTAAATTACTCCCGTCACCGTAGTTACCCTCGCATCTAGTAGAATCTCTCTAATAGAGAGATTCTACTAGATTAAGCTTGTGGGCAGCCGGGAGTTAACACGTTCTTTCACGGAAGCGCCCCGATAAGCACGTTCTTCCCCTGTATAGGAATATTTCACCCTCCAATTTCCCCCATTTGAACTCGTTTTTTCCCGGAAATAGCACCACCAACGGATTTCTCGCATGCCAAACCTTAAGGAACCATAGGTACCTGTAAATCGACCAAAAACCGAGTTAACACGTTTTTCCCCTGTGCTCTTCACCTTATATCTCACCGCATTTGCTCTCGTTTTCCCTATTATGTAGGGGGGTAAAGCCCCGTACCTCGTCCCACTTTTTTCAGATTTTCCTCTCTCGGGAGACCCCTAGGGCTCTGATCGAATCGTTTTTTTTTTTACAGATCGCTAGGGAAATAAGTTGTCTACAAGATCCAGGTGTTGAAATGGGTTATTTCAAGTTTTCGAGTTTTCTAGAGCTAAATTTCTAAAACCCTCCAAAGTGGGGCCAGGTACGAACAAAGTACCTACCTCGCCCCAGATAGGGTCGTACCTTGCGCCACCTTCCCTATTTCTCGAAAGAGCGCTCAGAAGTATGGAAATTGAATCAAATACGTTCATTTTATATTGAATATAAAATTTTAATGCATTAAAAAAATTATAATTAGAAAAACATGGCTAGGAACTGGTTGGTAACCACAACCGTATCACAAAATCCTAGAATTATTGTCAAGGACGAATACTTTTCTTGTTAAGCTTAAACTTGTAAAATTTAAAATTGACTGAAGTTCATAGTGAACAAAAAAATTATAATTAGAAAAATATGGCTAAGAATTGGTTGGTAACCACAACGGTATCACAAAATCCTAGGGGCAAGGTACGCACAAGGAGGTGGGGCAAGGTACGTGCATACACACCAATTTTGAAAAACGGTCGGGACACCCACAGATCCTATTTTTTTCAAAAACTTTTTTTTTCACTGCTTAACAGACATATTGGGCAACACATTAAACAAACAATTGTACGAAAATACGACTTAACTCAGCCCTGGGACGATCAAATGTACAATCTCCACGATCACAAACTGGCACCTCAAAAACGTAGTTACCTTCTCCTAAGATAACAGTGCTAGCTATCACAAGAAAGTTCACAGCAAATTCAACCATTTTCAGAGAGCTACCGAATCAGTAGCTCAAAGTTTTTATATCCTTTCTCTACCTAGGTAATATCACTGGATGGGCGAGGTAGGAGCATGGGCGAGGTACTGGGCTTTACCCTACCATGCTTGTGTGTACCAGAGTCAAGACATATCAATGTCAAAAATGTTTACCTCCGCTCCGAAAATATAGGTAGGTACATAATTCTGAGAATAACAAACCAAAATATAAATATCATAAAATATAATCTTGATAAGCTGACAAGGCTATAGAAAGACCACTTCTATGTACCCAGAGGTAGAGAACTAATACTGTTACCTAGTTAAAAGAAAAATTCGCCTATCAACATCGTCTGAATGATGGCAAAATAAACCATTTCATCAACATTGTGCCACTTGAGCGTACTTGACTACTTCTGCACGAGGTCAACAAGAATTCATTTGTGAGCCAGTCGAAAATCCAAAGGTCCCACCAATCTAGGTCTTCTCGTGGAACAAGCTCCGAGTTCGGAGTGAATGCATCACCCCTCGTGCCGTCACAACTCTCGACTTGGGCTAATTACAAGTTTGTGCGCCTAGTAATTAATTAAACCTGAGTGAGGGTAGGCCAAGCCTCACTTCGTAATGGAGTGATCACAGCCCCTTTGCTAGTTCCGGTTGTTTTATATGGATGAAAGTAGCAACAAAGAGAAGTTGCATGCTCTCAATATGCCCAACCCACTTTGGAACGAGCACTCAGAGGGCTCACTCTATTATGATCCTTTACAACGTTGGCTAATTCGGGCTGGATATACCGGGCGTAGGTACAACTGGGTGTCCCTGGGCACAATATTTTCACCTCTAAACCCAAATGAGTACTTACTAACAGCCTTAGTTCAAACGGAAACCCCCCCTTGCAGATTCCGATTTTCCACATTATTTCGTTTCGACTAGACGTTGGTGACAATTTTTAATAATTTTAAATTGAATAGACAATACTTTACACGAGATATTAAAGTTATTTTTGCGTTCCTGAACATTAAATACAACAATTTGTGCGCTTGTGTTTTGAGGTTAACTTTTATCCTCTGTACCCTTCATAATAAATAATTTATTATGTAAAATTTGCAGCGTTCAGTATGAATGGAATTTTTAAATGCAGTATAAGTGCAAATTTTAAACAAGGGTTTATTGTATTTGGTACAAATTTTGCAAGAACTAATTGAGGAGGTTGCATCACAAAAGGTACTATACGTCAAATTTTTCATTTTCGGAATAATGGTGTTTTAAGGGGGGGGGGGGGGGGAAAGAGGAGTTATTAAATTCAAACTGAAATTGAAATTGAAATTCAAGTTATGAAAATGAATGAATTCAAATTTCAGTTTGAATTTAATAACTCCTCCCTTCCCCCCCCCCCCCCCCCCCTTAAAATATAAACACTGCATGAGGGAAGCAGGTCATAAATTCCCTCAAGTCATTCCTGTAATGGAATAATGGTGTGTTTGGGGTTTTGGGAAGTGTTTCTTCACGAAAATGAAGTCGTTTCAGCTCTAAACGTATTCCATCCATTGAAAATAAGCGCTTTAAATTTGAGTTTTCCACCAAAAAGTACTGAAGTACTGAAGTACTGAATCCAAATTAAAACCAACCAAAAAACGCAGTTTTCTCAAGTGCACTTGAGAAAACTACTATATCGATATAGTACTTTTTGTAATGCAACCTCCTCAATAATTGAGGATAGATATTTTTTGGTTGCCATTTCGTTGTTGTTGTGTTTTGTTTTCGTTTTTGTTGGGGTTCTCTTGGCGAGATATTAACCTTCAATATTATTAATAAAGTTTTCAGAACTTAAAAAAAAAAAAAAAAAAAGAGGATAGAATCATTGTCAATAAAAAAAAAAAAAAAAAAAAAAATCAAATAGGTATTGAAGAAAAGAAACAATTTCTGTGTAGGTACTGTCTTGCTGTGTGTATGGCACTACGGAAAATGGATTAGTTCAAATTTACTCGGAAAAGGACAACTCATTCGCTCTCCTGGCATCCTTGAATAGCTCCGTTTGTAGCCCAATTGGTAGCTCCATTGATTCCCACGGTGAGTTCGGATCGATCTGGGATCCCAAAAATGGATTCTAACTCCCAAAATGATTGGAAAACTAGACACCCCCCCCCCCCCTCCCGCTGCGACCAGTAGATCTTCTACTTTTTCAACACATCTGCCAACGGGTGAGTGCATGGTGCATCCAATCCGTGGAGCTCTGTGGGTTTGGCTGAGAGGCCTATGATTCCGTCCCATATGGTACTTATCCCCATCGGAGACGGTAATCCCGCTTTCGAAGAATCGGTTTGTACAGAAATGTTTTCTTATTTTTTTAAAATAATTGTAAATTTTTGTACAAATCCCGAATAAACGAATTCCGACGATAGGCGAATTTAGACGGCGAGTTTAATTTGAACGATTTTTAGACCTTATAGGGGCAGGCCCCTGCGCTGTCTATCAGGTCAGAGCAGTTGTCGCCTTGGGGAGGCGAATGGTGTGCCATCGACCTTATAGGGGCGCGTTCAAGTCCTATAAGATAACTCGCCGGCTAAATCAGCCAACTGTCGGAATTTGTTCTTTCTGAATTTAGTATTAAAATTCAGATTGCTATGTAGGATACAGTGGAAATACCGACTCAATCGTACTGTAAACAAACATAAAATTGGCCGGGGAATCCAAATCTGACGAAACATTTAGGGGTTCCCATTTAAAATAAGAAAGTTGGGCGCAAGTGCGCTTGGATTCAAATTTTGCGCTCATTCCTCCCCCCCCCCCCCCCCCCCCCCCCGTGACACATGTGAGGGATCCCGAGACGGTAGAAAAAACGCTGCAAATTTTACACAAGGGTTTATTATTCTTTGATATAGGTTACTTGTGCAGAAATTAAATTCTGTCAATGAAAAAATTTAGAAAAAATTTTTATTTCAAAAAAATTTTTTTTTTTATTTTTTTGTTCAAAAATGTGTTTTTTCAAAAATTCTGTATTTTTTACTCAAAAAATATTTAACATCCTGGGATCCTTCAAAAATCTCATTTTTAGCCCTATGAAAGCCCTAAAGATCGCCCCAGTGAAATCGAATCGTTCCGGGACCCCAAAAAATGGATTCTACGTCCAAAAATACTTCGAAAACGACACCTAACTCGATCCCATAGCTAAAACCCTTCAAAAAAACCCTCCCGTAGCCCCATTATAGCCCCAGAGCGCCCCACGGGTTTGGGCGATCGGACTGAAAACCTTGCGGGCACAACTAGATGGTAAACCAAGTATTTTGTCAAAATTTCAGATTTTTAAAAAAATTCCTACTGCCCAAAACGGCCTGGACGGCGGACGGACATTTCGGATTTTGAATGTAGACCTCTTGAAACGGATAATGTCAAATTTTGAGGCCGATCGGAGTCGTCGACCCGCGTCGCGAAAACATAGGTGTATTATTCCAAGAATAATAAACCAAAATCGCGGTACTGTAACAGTACCGTTGTTATATGCTACCTACACGGCCCGTGCTGCCTACATGGGCTGTCCACTGTGGTTACTTGCTACCTACACCTTTAATTGTCTTAAAAACATACATTTTCGCATATTTCTTCTGATTTGAAGATCGTCGATGTTCTTGGGGTCATTGTGGATGTCATTGGGCGATAAGGGACGTGTTTTTCATGCTCTCGAAGAATTGGTCGAATGCATTCGTCGTAATTGTTGATCTCCACCACTCTTCTTTCAACTGCCGATCCAACAATGGTCCCGCTCCGTTTTGCTTTATATTATAGCGTTTTTTCAATAGGTATACCTATTTCACAGTCCTTCTATAGTTTGTGTGTGGGCAACCGAGACAGGGTCAACGAAATTTTCGGAATGGTGGCAACATTATGAGGAAAACCGCGGTGCTGCAGCGAGCCCGCCACCCATCAGACGAGATTGTGGTGCCTGGTTATACTTCTCTCTCGATTATTGGAATCAAAGTTGCACGGTCCCTTTTTTCTACTATAAAAAATCTTCGTTCGAGCAAGTTCTGACACCAACACAATCGATAACCTATGTAGGCACCAGACGGACAATGTAGGTAGCATACTACAACACAAAACTGCGTGTAGGTAGCATATAACAACAGTACCAAAATCGCCACATTTGAATAATTCAAAGTTCATACATTTAATGTATGTATGTACAAGCCTTCCACTCTCCATGAGAGAATGCTTGTACATACATACATACAGACACGTCCTGAATCGGTGGTATAGATACCTAATGTAATATAATAAATCTGTCCAGATTCCCCACAATACATATTATGCCTACTGTGGGGAATTTGGACAGATTTCCCCACTCTCTTCTCGCGAATCGCCAGCCCAACAGAGTCAGTAACGGCGGAGGGAGCGGGTCGTGCTATGGTCGCAGCTCGATCGTGAATACGGTGATTTCTGACGTCATACTGGGTTTTGAGGGACCCTGAGAAGAAGAAACCCCACGTTGGAGGTGCCCACTCCGGGGGAACACTTCAACAACATTTACTGTAGCCAACAAGGGTTCATTTCATATGGAGTCACGCAAGTGGAGGCACTTTTGAACGCAATAAAAGCCCCATTGGGGTCGAAAGATGGATGACTCCGCGTAAATAAGAGACCTAATCCAGTTACGTGGAGGTGGCTTCGTTACCCAGGGGTGGTAGGAGGTCCAAGGGGTTCGCTGGATTGTCAGGAATGAGAAGCGGGGATGGATTGTTGGCTGGTTGGGGAAGATGGATCGCTCTTGTCAGTATGATGGAATCGATAGGAGAAGACGAATCCTCTCGACTGGCCGGTTGAAGAGCCCAACTATCCCCCCCTCCCCCCCCTCCGCCATAGGGTTACCACCCACTCGTTCATATCGGACCTCCACCAAACCAAAGGCTTCTTCCCCACTTATCAGCCCCTCAATTGAAACTTTTCAGTGACTGGTCAGATATCTTCATTTCTCAACGCTCCTTACGATTCGGGTCTTTAATGCCGTATTTAAGGCGCAGCCACACAAACGGGACCTGGCAAACTTTGAGAAAAACGCTGCAAATTTCACAGAAGAGTTTATTATTCTTTGAAATAGATTACACATACCTACAAAAATTAATTCTGTGTCAATAAAAAAAATATTTTTGAAAAAAATTCTGTACATTGTTCGAATAGATGAGGGACCTCGAAAATGGATTATGCGTCCAAAATTACTTGGAAAATATTTGACCTCCTGGAATCCTTCAAAAATTCCATTTGTAGCCCCATGAAAGCCCCATAGATCCCCACGGTGAAATCGGATAGTTCTGGGACCCTCAAGAATGGATTCAACGTCCAAATATACTTCGAAAACTACACCTAAATCGACCTTATAGCTTTAAAAAGGCAAATACTGGTAAAATCAAGAAGGAGTCGGAAATGGGAGGCGCGGAACTGGGAGGACACCATTAGGGGACACCCCATAATAGGCGACTCTCCCATACACGACGTTATTAACAAAAGCCAAAGAAAAAGCTTTGAAACATGAGCACATTTTTTCATGAGAGTTAAAACCAGTCAGATCCAACTCAAAATCGCCATTTTCTGCTTACGTAAGGAAACTGAAGCAACATAACTGTCAGTGTGCTGTTATTACAGGGAGGCACACGATGAATGTACCATGACCCTAGCAATTGTTGATGTTCAGTCGTAAAATGAAATTTTCAGTATTTCCTCTTGTGTAAAATTTGCAAAAATGGATCCGTCTGATTCTAAACGCCTCATTTGGCGTGGAAGGATTTTTGAAAGAGGTGACTCCGAATATAAGGTAGAAAACACGAACTACCGACCACCTTATTTAATAAACAAATTTTGTGATGCCATTAAAAAATGATAATAATAATAATAATAATTATAATTATTATTATTTTTATTATTATTTTTAGTTTTATTATAAAACTGCTTAGATTCAAATAGGTCGCTATAGAGGTGGTGACGATGACATAGCAGCCTTTTGGCAAACGAAATTAGGAAGATACGGCGATTTATTTTATTGTCGTACCTTCTTAACTACCTACTTTAAATTTAATTTCTTCGTTAACGCTAAGTGTGCTAAGAGGGCAAATAGTGAAAATTTATTCTGCAGGCGCTTCGATGGCTTTTCCTTACTGCAGAAAAGCTGTCGTTTTAATATTCCCTTTGAAGACAAATTTTTAAAATTAATTTGGATGGAAAATTATAACATGAAATATGAGGTAGTTCGGGTATAGTTTAAAGGGCAATTAAAACCTGAATGTTAACTGAAAAACGTTCAATGAGTGAAATCTTTGCACCTACTTTCAACCTTTTGAGATCTCCCTCTCTCACTTGTTCCATTTGTGTTTCGACTTGAATATTCCCGATGCTCCCGAAAAATATCTCTTCCTAGTGCACCGTAATTGTTGCTCTGATTGTAGCTGGTTTTGTTCCCGAGCGGATGGGGCTGTAGGGGAAGGATAACATGGGTGCTACAAGAGAAGGGAAGGGCAGTTAGAGAATACAAGAGAGATAATGAAAAGGGAGAAACCCCCCTTCCAACGCAACTCCATAGAAAGAAGTTTTAATTAAAATTACAATCTGACATCTCCAAATGTAGACAGAGAGAGAGGGAGAGATTGGCATTGTACCGATAAGCACGGTCTGGAAATTACTTGTATGGTTATTTGGAAGACATTTTTCAAAGCAAACTTAACGTATTAGAATCGTTTCATCGTTCCTAACGTTTTGGGCAGTAGGAATTTTTTTAAATTCTGAAATTTTGACAAAATACTTGGTTTAACATCTTGTTGTGCCCACAAGGGTTCTGCCGTCGCGGACGTCGTCAGCCGTCCTCTCAAGGAGGATCGGAACTTGTCTGACGATTGCGCTCATGGCTCCCCATTGCCTCGTCCCCCTGGGTTGGGAGGAGTTAGCCGTCCGATTGAACGCAGAAAATACTTGTATCGGTGACCCCGCTCCTCACGCGGTCACCCATCCAAGCACTAACCACGCCCGACGTTGCTTAACTTCGCTGATCGAGGGAAACGGTAGTTTACCCAACGCCACACCGGACGACTACTTGCACTTTAGAATGACGCGTATTTCGATACTGAGCGCCAAAGAGACGCGAATCTAACGATTGTTTTGTTGTTGCCGTCGAATTCGAATCGCTAGGACATTTACCAACCAACGCCAACAACATTTACCGAAAAATCACGGCGAAGGAAGGAATATTAAATAAATAATTAAATATAAATTTTATTCGGTGGCGAAAAATAAAGGATGAAATCACACAAAAATTTAATGGAGGTTCTCCGCCGAGTGGTGGTTATCTACTGGAATAACCTCAATCTAAACCTTGTAGCGTTCTCCAAGTTCCCTGTGGAGGACGTTGGAAATGGATAAATTAAATCGAACAATCTCCGCCCGAATCCGCCCCGCGGGCTACTTTTAACCAGAGCGCTGTGAGTCGAAATGGCAGCACTTATGAGATGAGATCACCGCGAGTGGAAGATAAGGACTGATAGGCCGCTATCAGGTTTTTTTTTGGAGGTCGGGCCCCTGGCCAGGGGGGCCCGGGAAGTTATCCGTCTCCATCGAGTTTTTCGGCCGAATTTTCCCGAGTATTGAGCCCCGGATTTCTTTTGGTCATCGCGTACCATCGGGCGATACGAGGGAAAACTTTCATCGGCGTCTGGAGAGGTTTTTCGCCGGCTGGTCCATCACCACGTAACCTGTCTCCTGACCGTATGGGATTTCCACAAGGTAAAGCCTTCTCTCACCCATTTTCGAGTGCCACTGGCACCCGCAGCTAGTTAACTTCGTGTTGTGAAGGTGCCAGTATTGAATTTCCCGAAAATTTCAGGGAAAACTGATGAATTTCGCTTCGTCGTCGTCACGTGTTGCTGCAAGGGGGATTTCGGTTTGGCGTTTACTTAAGGCGCTTTTTGAGAACCACCAGGTGAGCTCGTAGGAAGTTTCCCCATCCTAAGAATAAGAGATTTTGGTACAGGAGCTTACCTAAGCGAATTTTACAGGTTGATCCTGCGACCCCATTTCTGAGGGACTCCATTTCTGAGTCTGAGATTGTATTTACTTGGCCTGTGCGCCCTGCGTCTACGCTACGTTCATCGACAGCGACCCCTTACCGTCGTTTCGTCGCTTCTACAATTTATGGTCCGCCCATCTTCTACTTTTACACTTGTTTATTGACCTGAGGGTCCACATTACCAGTGCCGATTGCGACAAGATTTTGATCTTGGAGAGCTGCAATTTTCTCCAATGTGATGGCCTAATTGCCAATTCCTTTTGCTCGAACTCTATTGTGGTGGCACCACTATCAGCCCTTCCTAATCTGCTAGATTCGCGAGCGCCTGTTCGCAGGTTGCGTGAGGGTTGTCACTTGAACACCCTAATGAAGTCACTTGAATTTCTACTAACGTGATTGTCGAAGTTTTGCCAAGTTACCAAGGCATTAACAATAAAATACTTACTCCTGGGTGCTTGCCATGATAAGGCAACGCCCTGATCTCCCTGTGATATATTAGTTAAGTTAATTTTGATGTAATCAGATCAGTAACACCGTTGAATTTACAGGAACTTTATGTATGTTGCTGGGGTACCCCGTCGAGTCAAATTGAATAACCTTATGATGCACACCTGTCTGTGAGAGGCTGTGCCAGCACGCCGTACTCGTCGATCTTCCTTTTAGCACCAACAAAAAGGTGAATGTTAATTTAATAAATCATTAATAATAATTTGTGTGCTCGCCTCTTATTCAGAAGCCCCAGGGTTGAAATCTCGAACCCATCCCTGGGATTATTTCTCAAGTGCTCGGGGACGACTTCAGTCCATCCTCTCTGCACTCTAGCTAGGGGAACCTCACAACCTGTGCTTAAATAAACCGCTTGTAAGCTTGCAGCGTCCCATCCGATTTTGGTTTATTATTCTTGGAATAATAGGTACATTTATGCATTTTCGACAGGGCTCGAAAATTCCGATTAGCCTCGAAATTTGACATTATTTGTTTCAAGAGGTCTAGATTCCAAAAACGAAGTGTCCGTCCGCCGTCCGAGCCGTTTTGGGCAGTAGGAGTTTTTTTTTTTAAATCTGAAATTTTGACAAAATACTCAGTTTACCGTCTAGTTGTGCCCGCAAGGTTTTCAGTCCGATCGCCTTAATACGTGGGGCTCGGTGGAGCCGAAAGGGGCAACAATAACGGTGTTTTGAAGGGTTTCGGCTAAGGGGTCGAGTTGCTCGTCGTTTTCGAAGTATTTTTGGACGTGGAATCCATTTTTGGGGGTCCCTGAACGATCCGATTTCACTGTCTATCGCGCTTTCAAGGGGCTACAAATGGGATTTTTGAAGGATCCCAGGCGGTAAAATATTTTCCAAGTAAAAAAAAAAAAAAAAAAAAAAAAATCTGTTCATTGTTCGGAAAGATGTGGGACCTCGAAAAATGGATTATAACAAGGTACTTACAGATTCTTTTTTTCCCCAAAATGTTTATTATTGACACAGAATTAATTTTTGCACGAGTACCTAGCTAACCTATATCAAAGAATAATAAACCCCATTCTGAAAAATTTGCAGCGTTTTTATTGGTCAGTGAGTAGCCAATCACACAGCTTTCTATAGATTCTGAATATAGGTATTCAGAAGCCCAGTTCGCAGTTCCGTTCAAGAAATTAATGTTTGGTGGTTCGCCCAATGAATTTCAATTTTTGGCGTGGGGTTTGGGCCCAAAACCCACTTTTCTCGTGTCCGGACCTGAAGTACTTTCTCGGAAAAATGAAGATCTATACGCGGTTCCGGACCCCATTGAGAGGGTTTAAACGCGGGTCACAGGGATTTGAAACCTGGTTTGCAAGGGTTTCAGACCCTTTTGCAGGGATTCAAAATGGTTTCAAGGAATTCAAAAGTGGTATAAAGGTTTTCAAATTCGAGCGAGTTTCACGGAGAAGTCTCAACAGGATTCTCAACGTAGCATTTTCATGTTTGTTTTTTTACCCCAACAAAAAAAGAAGAGAAAAAGAAACAAGTTCATTCCGAATCCTCAAATCTTCTCCTCAAGAAACCCCCCTTTTTCCACCCCAACCTCCAAAAACCTTTTGGAACTCTTTTTGGCAAAAAGAGTTCCAAGAATTCTGAATTGGAAAAAAGAAAAGTCGTATTTACATGCATACAACCTTAGGCGTATTTTCAAATTGTTGAACATGGCGAATCAACGTTGTTGAAAAAGTTAGATTACCTACAATAAGAAGGCGGTTATATTTCACTGCTATTATTATTCTCCAACTGTAATGCCTTCCCTATCATCACGGACGTGACAGTAGCTGATTGCCTTGTGTAATGTCAGGTCTCACTTCATGAATATTTATCAAGATGGCTTATCAAGAAACACGCGGTACTCGGCAAATCCATGAATAGAAGGCCCAGTTTTCCAATGTTTTCCAAGTGTTAAATCATTTATATTCATAGGGATTCAAAGGGAATAAAGGGGCCAGGGGAAACGCTTCGGTGAAACAGCATGAGTGAACTCAGTCCTTTTTCGCTCTCACTTCGTTAAGAAGGAGTAGCATGGTAAAAGGATTTATTAGGGGAAAAAACCAATTTCTCACTCCTGCCAACTTTGTACTCCACACTTTGGTGCATTGTACGGATGAAATGTCAAGCGTGTCAGTACCAGAGGAATTTCTATTAGGATTTTCCCCTGTGACGATCCACCACTTCAATTACTTGGAGCTCCGGATTGGACGTGGGACGAAGAGATCATCGGATTCACAAGAGATCTCACACCGATGAAAACAGGCGTAAAAAGCAGGGATGAAAGAAAAGTCCTCGTCAACTTGATGACTAGCCTCATTAAGGGTTTACGCCCAAGATTACACGAGCCCAGGGCACTCACTTCAATTCACATCTGCCTCCCTAGAAACCGTTACCGTCGGCCCACTTCAATTTTTCAATAGATTAAAGAGCCTGGAGATAGCAGTAACGTCGACCTGAGGGACCGTGAAAGAGACTTTTAAGGTGGCAGGTTTCCAAAACTCATTCGAACTACCTTCCACGAGGATTTTAATAGGATAGTTATCGCTTGAAAGTAGTCGATTTACAAAGCCGTTCTAGTTAATTTTTGTGTCATATCTTCAATACTTCAGGTTTCTGAACTTCGCCTTTATGATGCTTAGATTGCAAGTCGTTATATTTTCACCGATTTCCCTGGCGTAGGAAAATTTAAGGTAGGGGAAGGTGGGGTAATAAGAGGCATGAGCATTTAAAAATATCCCTTATGGTCTAAATGCTCAACAAAGCACCTACAAAGGAGATCTGAACTAAAAGTTGTGGGGGTCATTAGCTCCAGCAGCCTCTTTCCCTGGCAACACTGGTCAACCTAAGAAAACCTTCCGATCAAATACAGGTTACAGGTGTCTCTTATTTCCCATGGCCACGTAGACCCGACCGTGTAGACTTTCTTCTATGCTGGTTAGTTTTTCAAAACATGTTGGTATTCTATGAATAAGTTTAATATCCTTGTGCCCTATTTCCGTCAGATTACGTCTTCATTTATTTTAACGATGTCTCTTGTTCACCCCAGCTGTTGTGCAGTTCGGGCAATAGGAGACAGCCAGTCTCTTATTACTCCAAATCTCATTCGATCGTTTCCTGTTTGTTTCAGTTCCGTGATGGTTCAAAAGTATCAACGCAAGGGATTTCGTTGCAATTATAAGAGCTGTGAAAGGCTGCGAAACAGCGCGCATGTATAATGTTCCTGCGTCCACACTCGGAAAACATAACAAATTTGACAATCTTGTGTTGGGGGTGGGCGAAGACCTGAGCTGAGTGGTGAAGACGAACTACATAAGTAACTTATGTACAAACAATCTAAAAACAAACTGTTTGTGTCGCTACTTAAAAACATGCTGTGAATATTGTAATTTCAACTATTTTAATGATAATAATTTGTTAAACTATTTTAATAAAAAGCATTTATAGATTCACAGGACTTCAGAGCCGAATGTTTCGGCTGGCCTTTTTAAATGCCTTTTAAAAATGCATAACTTGTTTTGGTTTGAACGAAATGCGATGAAACTTTTAGGGTATTAAGAGACACGTAACGTTTAGCAACGGTTGCTAATTGTCTTCTAATACCCTTTAAGTTTCCTCGGACTTGTCCTGGCTTCTCTAATAGTGGTTTCGTTATCTGTCTCTTATTTACTTGGCGGAACTTGGGGGAATAAGAGACAGTGAATGCTTGAAAAAATTCGACGGTTTTTTCTTTCTTTCCTGAATTTTGCTTTGGATATCACAAAAATTGTGGGTTTTCTATTTGTTATAAATTACTTACAAAATTTTTTTTGTCTCTTATTACCCCACGCTGCAATTTTCAATCGAAGGTATAATATTCTTTTGCTTTGACAAAATCTCATACATTTGAGTCAATAAATATTATAAAAATATGAACAAATTAAATAAAAAATGTATAGGTACCCAATAATTGGTTTTTACGCCCAAAATTGCTTCGACAACGACCACCATCTGACGCCTTTTAAAACCTACATTAAATACTAGAGTAAAATGTGCAGCGTTTTCCATCTTTCATGGTTATCCCTGTTCTGTCCTTGACGGCAATTAAGGATTAGCGGGAGAGCTCAATAAGAGGAATGAGAACTTGTCGATTTCCTGAATTTTATCTTTCAATATTTTACGTCACTATCTCAACGAGATTGGGAACTGCCAGATGGTGCAGAGTTGCTGATCCAAGAGAACGGATGGGCAATGAAGGTAACCTCTCTGCTTTTTCCAGAGAGGTCACCTTCATTGCCCATCCGAGAAAAAGCAGAGAGGTCACCTTCATTGCCCATCCGTTCTCTTTTCAATATTTTGATGAAATTGAGCTGAAGATGTTCAGAAAGATGCCCCCTAGAAGCCCTACATCCAATAGGTATTTGACCTTTTCCAAATATTACGTAGTCCACACTCAAAAACTGTTCTATCCGTTTCTAAAATTTTAGCCCTGCCATAATGGAAAAACGCTGCAAACTTTACACTGAATAGGTGTATTCAGTGAAAGGACAGAATCTGTCCAATTAAAAAACAATTTTAATTA
The DNA here is from genome assembly GCA_955831195.1 of Pilophorus perplexus. Classification (NCBI taxonomy): domain Eukaryota; kingdom Metazoa; phylum Arthropoda; class Insecta; order Hemiptera; family Miridae; genus Pilophorus; species Pilophorus perplexus. The sequence continues at coordinate 13,844,820 of OY037007.1, read as the reverse complement.
ATTGAATTATGGGGGTCCCTTATCTGATAAGGGACCCCCATAATTCAATTAATTAAAATTGTTTTTTAATTTTTATTTTCTTATAAAGTTTGTGGGCGGATGTGAGACCTCGAAAAATGGATTCTACGTCCAAAAATACTTCGAAATGACACCCAACTCGATGCCACCAAAAACCTCTCGTAGCCCCTTTTAGGCCTCACAACTGAGCCCCACGGGTTTGGGCGATTGGGCTAAAAACCTTGCAGGCACAACTAAATGGCGAACCGAGTATTTTGCAAAATATTTTATTAAAAAAAAAAAAAAATCTACTGCCCAAAACGGCTCGGACGGCGGACGGACATTTCGTTTTTGAAATCAAGACATCTTGAAACGTGTATTGTCAAATTTTGAGGCCGATCAGGATTTTTGACCTTCCCACCGCCGGAAACGCTATAAGGTGGCGGAAATTCGAAAACTTAAAAACGCATCTGGCCGATTGGTTTAATTTGATTAAGGGCAGTTGGTACCCCTGAAAATTTTTTGTTATGGTTCTTTTTATGGTTCTTCGTTCATATATTATATGTACAAAGAACCATACCGCTGCGAATCAGAAAATCGATAAAAATAGTAGGTGTTTCCACGTGTCCCCGCGAAGTTTTATTTATTTTTTCTGTGTATTCTCTGAGGACCCTAAAATGAGATTCCAAAGTCAGATCGTGCACAAGTGCACAAATTAAAAAACGCTGCAAATTTTATACAAGAGTTTATTATCCTTAAACATAGGTTACTTTTGGGAAAATTAATTCTGTGTCAATAAAAAAAAGTTTTTTTTTCCAAAAAATGTTTTTTTACTTCGAAAATATTCGACACCCTAGGGTCTTTCAAAAATCCCATTTGTAGCCCCATGAGAGCCCCATAGACTCCCACGGTGAAATCGGATCGTTCCGGGGCCCCAAAAATGGATTCAACGTCCATTAACAAATATTTATTGGTTTATACTACTTCAATACAATTTTAAATGATTCATGTAATAAACTCTTCTTGTCGCCGTGGTCCTTGGGGTCCAGGTAGCTGCACCGGGGGGATAGGGGGACGTGGTGTCTCCCCAGGGAGGCGTTGTGTCCCTCGCCGTGTCCATCGGAAACAAATACAGGTAGCGCATCAGAAGGTGCATCAATACCGGGAGAAAATATAAGGGACGGGAATACTGACCTTGGGGGGGCTCAATGAGCCCCCGCTAGGTGTCTGCGTCTAAAGGCAGCCCATATAAAGCCACTACCGTCCAACGTTCTCCTGGCAGCCCACTCCAATATGAACGGCGGAAAGATCCTTCGGAGCCCCCTCGCTGCGTGTGCGTCCCAGAGTCCACGCCATTGGAGAATAGCCGGAAGTACCTCCACCACCGTCGAATCCGTGAGCTCCCTGACGGCTTGCATCGCTACCGGAGTCCCGTACTTAGATTTCTTCCTATTCAGGAGGGTGCGCAAGGGAAAGGCCGGAGAGTTTGTCGAGATGGCCACCTCGACGACATAAGCAGTGTCATCTTTCTTGATTATGACGTCGGGTCGAATGGCTTGTTCGTCGGTCCTAATCAGGGTCTCCGTCCACACATTCCAACCCTTCCGCCGAGCATATTCACCAAACAGGGCACAGACAGCGTTATGTCGTTTGCAACGTGCTTCACGCATAGATGGACAAACTTGCAGCACATGGTTCGGCGTCTCGCGTTGGGGGCATCCTTCACGACATGCTGCCGAACCTGCCCGGCCTCTAGTCATCCGTGCCCGCAGCGGTATAGCAGCTGCGTATGTCTTGATCGCCGCCAGGGTCCGCCACACGGGCACCCGTTCGTTGGTGTTACGCATCCAGGCTGTTGACTGGGGAACATCCCGAGCAATTTTCATGTCTGCTCCGTCGACAGTGTTATGCCATGCAGCTGCCCGCTCGCGGCGCCTGTCAAGTGTCGATGATTCAATGCCACTGTTGTCTTCACGGAACAAAGTATTACGGGCCTCGCTGACACGCTTCTTCCGTAGCAAGGGGATAAGCGCTAAAAAGCACATCAAACCCAGCCCTCCATCCGCCACGGGGGCGTAGAAGAACGCATTGGGAACATCTCTGGGCAGCCTTAGGAATGATCGTAAAATTCCTCGCACTCGTATGTCAAGCCATTGGAGCTGTTTCTTCGTGTGTGCAGTTAAAACAAGTCCATGCACAAGCGACGGTTGCCAGTGGGTTCTGATTGCCTCTAACTTCGTCAGGGGTCCAAGAGTCGACCGAATTATCTTGCCTAAATCCGTGATAGCTTTGTTGGGATCCGGTCTGACTGGGCCATAGGGATTAAATGTTACGCCGAGGTAGTTCCATACGGCATTCGAGCGAGCTACCGGTATATCATCTAGGTCACCCAGACTGGCAGTCACAGCCAACTTACCCTTCCTAGGAACCAATGGCACATAGAGAGACTTGCCGGCGTTGATCGACAACCCGCAGTGTTGTAGAGCTTCGCGGAAACTTCTGATGAGCACCCGTATCCCAGCGGCCGATGCCGCCAACAAACACGCGTCGTCTGCGAACGCAATCGATCGCCATCGTTTCCCACGGCAAGTGAAGCCAATTCTGCTAGGTAGCGACATCAGGGCATGATCCATGACTGCGTTGAAAAGAGTGCCAGAGAGCGGGTCTCCCTGCCGAACTCCAGCTTGGCACCGTATACGTTGTCCGCCCAAGATGGTGCTGGAAGATCCATACAACTTCATAATATAGTGGACCAAAGACGGAGACCACCCTCGTGCCACCATCACAGCTCTAATTGCGTCGTGGCTAACAGAATCAAAGGCCTTGGCCACGTCGACCACCACCAGGTGCAGCTCCCTAAATTTCCGTTTTGCTTCCGCCAATATGGTCCCTTTAAGAGTTACGTTTTGGCCAATACCGTCGACGTTACTGATCAAGCCCCGTTGGTCCCGACAATGCCGGACATTCTGCATCAACCTGGCTGCCAAGATCTTGTGTAGGTGCCTCAACATCACCGACGGGACAGTGATCGGTCGATATTGATCAGGCCTCACTGGTCTAGTCACCTTGGGAATAAGTGTGGTGCGCCCCAACGTCATCCATTCAGGTGCTTCCTTCTGGCGTAGAATCGTATGGAAGATCAGTCTTTTGTACCTATGCGGCAGTGTGTTCCATTGGCCTGGCAGAATGCCGTCCACGCCCGCCGCTCCCCTTCGCAGGCGGTGCTCATCGAGCTCCTGGTCAGAGATTGGCTGAAACACGCCAACCATTGTGTCATTCCCCGGGCATGCAGGCTGCACGCCGTCCGGCCACGGAGTCGAGGCGCGCTCAAACTGGTCTCTCCAATATTGAATTGTTGCTGCTTCAGGGTTGACTGCGCCTGACCGTGCCAATCCGTCGGTCAAAATCTCATCGAGGGCAGCTCGCCGGTCTGTCTTCCAGAGTTCGCTGATCGACGGTGCCGTTCGTGGTCGTGCTCCATCAGTTGCTCTAGATCGCCAAGGGCGAGGCTCCCCGAACTTTGCAATTACCCACTGGTGGATACTGGGCATGCCGTCCCTACCTTCCAGCACTTCTCTGATCCCAGGCAGCAAGAGCCGTTGATCCTCCTCTGTCCAACCGTCATTGGTCTCCAGGTCTTCCAATATAGCGAGGTCTAGGATGGTCTCCTCATCCAACTCTGATGTGGTGTCCAGCTCAGGCACCGCTGGCTGCACAAACTCTTCGCTAACACGATCTCCCATCTCCGGGTTAATTAGTAAGGCATCCCTAATGTTGATGTAGGACTGCTGTCGTCTGTGTCGTCGAACTTGTTCATAACTCCTGCCAGGTAGGTGCTCCATCAGTCCTTGGCATATACCTCGCTCCGTCAGGTGGGTGGCTCGTATCCTAATCTCGTTCCTTGCCATGATGAGCATTTCTTCCTGGCTCCAATATTTATGGCGGCCCCTGGGGGTATCCTCTGCCGCCTGGACCTCAACAAATCTTTCCGGATGGGTCCGTCTCAGATGGTGGGTGAGGGCGTTCTTGGAGTTGAAGGAACGTCCGCACGCGTTGCATGTTAGGGGGCTACCGTCCATAGTCGGTGATTACCAACAGCCCAGCCACAGCTCTCCGATGGGCCTCACATTCCCTGCTCCCTAGTTTATGGGCGCAATCCACTTTGATCTCCTGACACCCTATGCAGATGGGTGACTCCCGCTTATCGCACTGCCGCTCCAGGTGATCCTTGGACGTACACACACGGCAGCACTTTTCCCCGTCTCCGCACTTCTTGCATTGGGCCGCAATATGGCCATAAGCCCCACAGCGGAAGCACCTCCTGACATCTAGAAAGTCCTCGACTGCGCATCTAAACCAGGAGATGTAAAACGTTCCTTTTTCGACCGACTTCTCCCTCATTTGACTCGGCATCTCCACGACGACATTGCCCCTTCTTGCATCACTGGAGACGTTCCCTGTCTGTGCCCATGGGATTCTGCGTATGGCCTTCACTTCTTTCTGGAAATCATCAATTGGTACGTCATTGAAATTTTGTCTCCACAAGGCCTGAAGAAAGGCTTCGTCCGTGAAATCCTGTCCGTCAACCTTGTAAGGTACTCCTCTTACCAGAACGGTTGGCTTCCTTTTAGGAAGAAGTTCAGCTTTCAACCCGGCAGCTCCAACGTCAACATCCGCCATAATCTTGTGGGCTTCAAGGGGGCTGGCCACCTCAACCACAAGGTCCTTGCCTCTGCGGCCTCTCATCCCTACCACCTGCCACCCCTTAGATTGGGGCTTAATTGCTCTGGTCAGCGTCTCACGGACAGCCTCAGTAGTCGACTTTTCGGGAGCTTCGTCTTTACTGCTCAAGACAACCAAGGTTTTCTTCGGGATTTCCCTAGATGCCACAGGGCCTCTACTTCTACTGCGTTCTCTCGGCCTCAGGACAGCAGCATAAGAAGGGGCAGTATGCCCCTGCACCACAGCTATCTGGCAGATCTTCTCCTCCATAGACATTATCCGAGCGGCGGTGGTTTCAAGGACCCCCTTCAGCGATTCAGTGTTGTCACTCAAGGTGTTCAAACCGGCTTTCTCCACGGCACAGATCAGTCGCTCAATTCGTTCGTCGCCTTTTGCATCCAACCGATTGAGAGCAGCCTCCATCTGGGTCACCTTTCGCATGATTTCTCCAATAGGTCCTTTTAGCTGCGCCAGACATCCCTTTGCCTTATCTGCACCCACCTTAGCCTCCTTGGCAGCTATCAAAAACGCCGCCTCAGCTGAAGCCCAAATCTCCATCAGTTCAATTACTGCGGATGTGGCTTCCGTAATGGGTTGTTCTGCTGCCACAGCAGCCATAAGTGACTCAGCCATGGCTACTCGGCAAGATTAAGTCCTTTTCTGGGCCAAGTACGTCAATACAAGGTCCTTGACCAACACTCCTTGTCCACAAATACGAGGTCCCTGACGATCGCCAAATACAAGAACTCTGTGACCAATGGTGGATCCACCCCTTATACCTCTATGATTTGCTTCACAGGGCCTCAAGGCTACCTCCTTACAAGGTCCCTCCAGTTAGCTCCTGCTAACTCCTAGTCTCCTGATACCTGACCAAGCTTTAGAGGCTCAGAAATCGGGGTCCAACTTCTCCCAAATTTGGAGTAGGGATACAGTAGCACTCCCTCTACCACCTATGAGGTGGGGGGGGAGCCCCAAGTGGGATGGGAAAAAGATACTCCCTTCCACCTAAAAGTGGGGGTAAACAACCTTCAATACAACACTGGGGTGTCAATGATCACACCCAGGGGTACCAGTTCCTTTACTAGGACTACTGACTCAGAGCTCCACAAGGGCTATGATGTAACCTTCCACTATTTGCCATGTGGCAAGCACATGGCATCATAGACAAATTTAACTCTCTTTATCCCCAAAACCACTCCATCGAATTGAACGAAATTTTCAACAGACCTTTCTATAAGGGAGCTCTCCAATTTCCCCCAGCCTCAGCGTTCAACCACCATCCACACAGCCACGGCACCAAACGGGTGATATCACCAACACCCAACACCCGAACACCCGGCCACGACAATCACCTTGAAAAGCACCACCGTCTCTACCACTCCACCAAATTTCGTGAAGAAATAACAAGTTTTTACCACTGAAACAAAAGGTTGTTTGAGAGCACACCTTTCACTGTCAGAAACAAAGACACAACTGTGTCCAAAAATGGATTCAACGTCCAAAAATACTTCGAAAACGACAACTAAATCGACCCCACAGCCGAAAGCCTAAAAAAAAAAACCCTCCCGTAGCCCCATTTTAGCCCCATAGCACCCGACGGGTTTGAACGATCGGGCTGAAAACCTAGCGGGCACAACTAGATGGTAAACCGAGTATTTTGTCAAAATTTCAGTTAAAAAAAAAATCCTACTGCCCAAAACGGCCCGGACGGCGGACGGACATTACGATTTTGGAATCTAGACCTCTTGAAACAGTTAATGTCAAATTTTGAGGCCGATCAGAGTTGTCGTCCCCCGTCGCGATTACAAAGTTGCATTATTCCAAGAATAATAAACCAAAATTGAAAAAGAGAAGAAAAATTATTTTTAATTTTATTCATTATTTTATGATAATAAACAGCTAAACATTTAGATTTTGCAAAATTATTTAAGAAAAATTAGTTTTAAATTTTCACGCGAATTATTTTAAATTTTTAATTTTTTTGTTTGAAAAAATGATAAACTGCTAAATATTAAATATTTAGCAAAAAAGTTTTAAATGTTGCATTTATTATGCTAAACCTACCTATCTTTACCAATCAGTCTGTCACCTTGAATAATTTCCGTCTCCTTTTATTTGCGTAATCGGCCCCACTGTGGTGTATTATTCCAAGAAAAATAGCCCAAAATGAGTTACGCTGATCCGGCTCGTCAACACTTTGGAGCATCGTCTACCAGAATGTTCATTAGATTCGCATTTACGAGAAACGGAGCAGCTTAGTAGGTACGCAGGGAATTCGAACTGCCTTAATGTAACATGCCATGCGTGAGCTAATGCATAATATGCATTAGCTCACGCATGGCATGTTACATTAAGGCAGTTCGAATTCTAACATACTATGTTAGATACCGAAGACACCGTTGGATGATATCAGTTCTTTCGTAATGCGCTCGGTGCATTTATAATATAATGAATAGTAATGGAAGACCCAGTGGTGGGGCGATCGTTGGGTTGCAACGGATAAGAGAAGCTAGTCAATGGATTGCGTTGTGAAGGGGGGGGGGGGGGGATTCCCAAGATATTTCCCCCAGGTATTTCAGCGAAAGGCTATTCTTGTACAGCATCCAGCGGAACGACCCTTTTTCGCTCGACTAACGGCCCCCACCCCCCACCCCATTACAACGTTTTCCCGAGTCTGTATTCCCCCCCCCCCCCCACATCACCCCTTCCGGTATTAGCCACTTAATAAAAGGTCCGACTAATGGCAAAGTTCGAAGGGCCAGCTGGTGGCGTTTTAAAGGGGATTCAAGGAAAATATTTACGCCCAACAAAATACAGTTTTCTCACCCTCAGCACTTTTATCCTGCACGAAACAAAGTTTAACCATCGGTTGAGAGCGATATTTATTCAATTCTTTTTCAAAGTTTGATTAATTTAAATGGAAATTCATTTCAGATGCCACTAATGACTGATAAGTACAGCCAGGTGGGGATCATTGCATTTTTAATTCCCTTAATTTGTTGGTCATTTATCCTCCATTACCAATCCCTCCTAATTTGAATCTGTTGTCAATTTTCCCAGTTTCTAATTGGAATTCGAGCTACGCCAATAAATTGGATTTTATAAATAGGTCTATGAGATCACATGAAATTGTTGGTTTTATTAACATAAACCATAAAAGCGCGGAGAAGTAGTGAAACAAACTGATGTTTTATAAATCTTTTAATTGAATCGGAAAAACAACATTAGAACCGTGACGTCACAACAACAACACAGAGTTGCCAAATAGCCAACAAGGCTGACACAAGATTACGAATTTCAACACTCTCCCTTAATCTAGATGTCACAAAAAAAAAAAAAAAAATTAATCTTTGCATACAAAATACATAAATTAGGAAATTCCGAGAAGTGCATTTTTGCAAAATTTGTGCTTTGTTGAACCTAAACTTTTGGTCAACACATCTGCTGGCATCTGTTCAGTGCACAGATAAATTAAATTTATGTTCTTTCGATCAATTTGCTCTTTGACAAAATTGTATTTAATCACAATATGTTTCGATCGTTTGTGATTGTTTGCTGGATTGAGAGCCATCTTTTGTGCACTCTGACTATCATTGTACAAAACAATACCTTCCTTACTAATAAATTTGTTAATGTTTGAGACAATTTCGTTGAGAAAAGACTTTAAATACATAGCTTCACGAGCCGCTTCGGCAATGGCGTTCAGTTCAGCGTGTGTGGAAGACAGTTGCGTACTACTTTGTTTATGACACTCCCATGTTACTGCAGCATTAGCAAAGACAAAAGCAAAACCAGTGAATGATCGTCCATCGAAATTATTGCCCCAATCAGCATCTGCAAAACCATTTATAGTTTGGCCGGAAGCAGTGTAAACTAAACCATCATCAACTGTTCCTTTAAGATAACGTAAGACGCGCTTGGCAGCTAGCCAATGATCTCTACCATGCTTTAAATTGAACTGACTCAGATAAGAAACAGAATGAGAAATATCAGGCCTGGTACAAACGCTCAAATACATCAATGAACCAATAAGCTCTTGAAATGGTACATCAACACAGTCTTCAGCTGGATTCAATTTACATTTATTTTCAAGTGGAGTTGAAGCAATTTTTGAGTCTGCCATATTAAATTTAGAAAGAATTTTATTCGTGTACCGAGTTTGAGTGAGTTTCATTCTTCTTGCAGTTCGGTCTCTCCTTACTTCAATCCCTAAACAAGAAGAGATTGGGCCAAGTTCCTTTATTTGGAAATTTTTCTTTAATGCAGCCTTTAGTTCATCTGCACCAATTTTATCATTAAAAAACAAGAAAAAATCATCTACATAAAGAGCCACAATCAAGAGTGAATTGCTTGAATTTTTGTAAAAAACACACTGTTCATATTTGGATTGTTTAAACTTCAAGTCAAGAAGCAAATTTTTTGCTTTCAGATACCATGAACGAGAGGCTTGTTTTAAGCCATAAATGGCTCTATTTAGCTTACAAACTTTGTTTTTGTCTCCGATTGGAAAACCATCTGGCTGCATCATGAAAATCTGTTCGGAAATAGAACCGTTAAGAAATGCAGTGGTTACATCAAGGTGTTCCGCTTCCAAGTCCAATTCTGTAGCAAGACCAAGCAAGAGTCGGATTGTACTATGCCTAACAACAGGTGAATAGGTTTCATGAAAATCTATTCCCCTTTTCTGAGAACAACCTTTGGCAACAAGACGGGCTTTGTACTTGACAATTTCATTTTTATCATTTCGTTTAATTTTAAAAACCCATTTGTTCTTTATGACATTTTTACCATTAGGTTTGTCAACTAATGTCCAAGCATTGTTAATCTCAAAAGCATTAAACTCTTCGAGAATTGCCTTTTTCCATTTAGCAGAATCAGGACAGTTCAAAGCTTGTTCGATAGTTTCGGGCTCAAAATCATCATTTATGGATAGCATAACATAGTCATTGGCATACCTAACATTTGTAGCACGCTCTCGAACAGGATACCTTCGAGTGGAGTCAACGTCGTTGATTGATGTCGTCTCACTGTCTGGAATGGACGGCTCATAATCGCTGTGAAAGTCTGCGTCATCGTCAGCTTCGTGCGAGTCTGCATCGTCAGCTTCCGGCGAGTCCATGTCATCAGTGTCCAACGTGTCTGCACCATCAGAATCTGAAGCTTCAGTTTCTGCGTCGTCACCGTTGGTATCTTCTTTGTATTGATTTGTGATTGATACAGCCATTGGAGGAAGGTTGGTTGAAGATGTTGGACTGGGAAATCCATCCTCAAAGAAGTCAACAGTTCTTGCAATCTCGATGTTATGCGTCTCTGGATCAAAGAGTCTATAGGCTTTGGAAGACTCACTGTAGCCCACAAAAATCATTCTCTTGGCCTTAGCATCGAGTTTCCGGCGTTTCTGACTTGGAATATGGGCGTAAGCAGTCGAACCAAAAATTCTGAGATGGCTCAAGTCCACCTTCCTTCCCGTCCAGACCTCTTCAGGAGTTAAGTCAGGGATCTTCTTCGCCGGACTACGGTTTATTAAATAAACGCTCGTTTGCACAGCTTCAGCCCACATTCTCGGATCGGACTTAGCATGCATCATCATGCTTCGGGCTTTCTCCAATATGGTTCTGTTGTACCTTTCAGAAAGGCCATTTTGTGAGGGTTCATAGGGCGTAGTCTTCTCATGTTTGATTCCAGACTCTTCAAAGATTGCAAGTAACTTCTTGTTACAGTACTCTGAGCCATTATCAGAACGCACCACTTTTATTGAGCGTTCAGTTAGGTTCTCAACAAAGGACTTGAAGATTTTGAATTTGACAGCCACTTCATCTTTTGAACGCAAAAAATACACAAAAACCTTGCGTGAATGGTCATCAATGAAGGTGACGAAGTAGCGGAGTCCTGAGTAGGATTTTTCAGGTAAGGGGCCACAAACATCAGTCCAAATCAAGTCCAATTTGTTTTTGGCTCTGGGTGTCTTCGAAGGTTCATAAGGCTGACGAGCTTGCTTTCCAGTCACACAAGCAACACACTTCTCGAAAGGTCCATCTTCGAAATCAATGCCAGTAGCGAGGCCATTCTTCAAAAGCTTCATGCCGACGTGGTTCAAATGACCAAGCCTTTGATGCCATAGCTCTTGACTGGAAGCTCCCGAAGCAATGTGAGCGCGACCTCCATGTGTGTCCAACATGTATAGTCCATTGAAACAAGATCCATGAACAAGCGGCTCTCCCTCAAACGAGAAACTGTCTTGGTCGAGTACATGACAGCCATTTTGGTCAAACACAACACTTAACCCTTTATTTACCATAGCACTAACCGACAGTAGATTAGCAGTGAGTCCAGGGACATATTGCACCTTGTTGATTGGCTGTTCATTTCCATCTGGCAGCTGGACAACAACATCACCAGTACCACAGCACTTCAGCTTATTGTTGTTAGCAACAGTGATCAGCTGATTTGACCCTTGAGAAGAGAAGTTCTGGAGTATGTCTCTATCCCCGGTCATGTGCGAGCTTGCACCACTGTCAATGTAGAAGATCTGGTTGGTGGCACTTCTGGTTGCAGATGTGAGCAACGCCTTATTTGATTTAGTTCGTTTGCCATCAGCGCCCTTGAAGTTAGGTTGGTTAGGATTGCACTTATCGTTGGTGTTAGCTTCGGCGTCCTTGTCAGTGCTCTGGGATTTACATTTGTCGCTGGCCTTATGCCCCTTCTGCTTGCAAATGTGACACCAAGGAGGTTTGTTTCTTCGGCGGTTAGAATAGAGGGCAGTCTCACTAGTTTCGTCATTCCCATACCTCTTAGCTTGGAGCAACCTGGTTTTGACAAGATCTGACGAGATGGCAGTCGAAGAGTTATCCAATGCCATTATCATTGGGTCATACTCATCAGGTAACCCTTTGAGCATGAGAGCTGCAATGAACTCGTCATCAAGTGGCTTGTCCATAGCCTGGAGTTGCTGTGCTATGTTGAGAATCTCATTTAGGTATGCCTCCATGGTGGGGAAATTTGACAAACTGATATTGCAAAGCTGAATGAGCAAGGATAGTCGTCGCTTGAGCCCCTTATCCTCAAAGGCTTTTTCAAGGGCTTGCCAGGCTTCTTTGGCAGTTGTGGCATTTATAACATGAGGAAAAACGCATTTATCTACGCTTAAATTAATCCTAGCCAAAGCTTTTTCATCACGACGCTTACGTTGCGATGGATCCGACGTATCGTCAGATGGATACTCGGCGACGGCGTAGTAAAGGTTGTCCATGACCAAGCTGTTGCGCATGAGAAATTTCCACTCCCGGTAGTTTTCCCTACCTTTGAGTTTCTCGAAGTTCAACACATTATGCGACGAACTATCCATTTTTACGGTTCTTGTAGCTGACTCGTAGAAATGATGAGCAAACAAAGTTCGGCACTTGACATACACGCGAACTACAACACGCTGGCAGTTTTCACGAACGCACACAAGTTTGATCACTCCTCACTAACTGGGCTCATAACCTGTTGGTTTTATTAACATAAACCATAAAAGCGCGGAGAAGTAGTGAAACAAACTGATGTTTTATAAATCTTTTAATTGAATCGGAAAAACAACATTAGAACCGTGACGTCACAACAACAACACAGAGTTGCCAAATAGCCAACAAGGCTGACACAAGATTACGAATTTCAACAGAAATAAGTATACTGATGAGTAATTGGGTGTTTGATAGAATGAAAATAATTTGGGGAAAAAAAAAAAAAAAAACGCTGAAAGTTTTATACGAGGGTTTATTGTTATTTGATAATATCAATATTATAGAACATCTATATTATAGAAAACTTGTGCAAAAATTAATTCTGTGTCATTACAAAAATATTTATGAAAAAAACGGTTTTTCGGTACAATATTTGGACAGATGAGGGACCACAAAAAATGGATTAGGTATGCGTACAAAATTACTCGGAAAACGACACCTTATTAAATAAACAAACCCATTTGTAGACCCAAGAAAGCCCCATAGAACCTCTCCGTGAAATCGGATCGTTCTGGGACCCCCAAAAATGGATTCCACGTCCGAAAATACTTCGACATCGACGCGTAACTCGACCCCTTCAAAACACCCTTATTGTAGCCCCTTTTTACCTCCACCGGGCCCCACGGATTAGGGCGATCGGACTGAAAACCTTGAGGGCACAACTAGCCGGTAAACCACGTATTTGTTCAAAATTTCAAAAAATTCCTACTGCTCAAAACGGCTCGGACGGCGTATGGTGGATGGACATCTCGTTTTTGGAATGTTGTCAAGTTGAAACGTGAAATGTCAAATTTTGAGGCCGTTCAGAATTTTCGACCTTCGTCGCGATAGTGTACTATTCCAAGAATAAAAAGAAAGAAAAAAAAACTGTACCAGCGAGTATATGACGATATAAGTCTGAAACGACCAAAAAGTTGCTCCATATGGGGGAGCTGAGCTCCAAAAGTTACCCAAAACAGGGTTTCAAACAAATTTGTTTCAGAAAGTAGATGACGAGAAAAATCTGAAACCACCAAAAAGTTGTACACTGTATCATCTTAATTCCGACAGGGGAAAATGAAATGTATCAAAAAATTCATGACAGATTAAAACCTCTCCCAACACGCCTCTACTTTTCTTGACCCCTGCAACACGTGATGAAATTGTTGAGGCAGGTGTTCACCTAATAAAATCATTGTACACGGGTGCCAGCAGCAAATTCCTTAATCAACTATTGAGGATCGAGCTATTTCAGAGGTCGCTTTCTAAAATGAATTTCAACTTGGCATCTTTGCCTCCAACAAAAGCGGCTGCTCGCCAGCACTCCTTCCGAGCATATTTACAGGTGCAGATATGGGGGAATAATATTCTACAGCCAAAGGGATGGGGATGGACAACGACCGCCAACGGTTTAACCCCTATCACTACAAGCGATCCACCAGCCCCTCGAGAATTACTGAACTCAATACTATGGATATGGAGATATTATCTTGCACCTGTAAATAAGGCTCCAAAGCAACCTGTAGGAAGGCAGGGATTAAATGCTCCGTAACATGGCTGACCTGCAAAGGGGACTCATGCCTCAATGAACTATCGCAGGATGAGGATGTCATAGGAGATGCCACCGAATATGAGGAAGATATTGATAAGGCCGAAGAGGAACTAGACATAAACCCTTCCTTCCCAAAATCTGTATTCTTAATCAACCACATGCCTTTCAATAAATCATCAAATGATTCGTATGATTCAGTCAAACAAAATCGACAAAAACTCAAAAATGCCCATTAACTTTCCAACCATGTTATGTAAGAATGCCCCAACTTGAAAAATCGGTTGTGGCTGAACGAACAACCTGAACAACAACAAATGCAACAACAATGACCTAAAAACCATTCGACGCAAAATTTAATCTTCTTAAAAGGGGGGGGGGGGGGGTGTGTGAGAACAAATTTCTGTGGAATGCGTCATTTAGGACTTGTAAGCTTGTAAGCGAAAAACTCAACCAGGAATGAACGTTTATAATCGATTGCGACTGAACAGCTGAACCGATTTCGATGAATTAAACGACATTCGAAGCATAATTTACTGCTCTTTAAAAAAGATAGGAGTAACATTTTCCGTAGGTAGCGTCGTTTTGGAGTTAGTCGTAGAATTAGACTCGAGAATTAGATCAGAACTGAAAAAAGTGCAAACATTTCGCTGTTTTTAAGCTCTCAAGACTGAAGCAGAACTCAGAATACGTCGCAAACTCAGAGCAATGTTATCTGAGACCCCTTAGACGATTTTTCGGGAAGCATAATGCTCACATGAAGAGAGTGGCCCACCAGGCTACAACAACCCCCCTCCTCAGCCCGAAACGTTGGCTGGCCTAGAACGCCAGCTTCCCGCAGAACGGTGCAGAAGTGATGTACGGACTAATCGTGATGATTTGAGAGCTGCGGACGGTTCTAAATTGTAGCCAAGGTTTTTATCCCAATCCCTTTTCTTCTTAAAGTTCAAAATATTATTAATATTGTTATATTATTAATTCCTTCATAAAGAAATTTCACTAACTTCAGTTAAATCGTCATCGACCTTCCCTGTCCATCTTCAACGTTCCCAACTGCAAGCTTTTGATAGGGCCTGTTCCGAGTGTGGAAGAACCTCCTAAGAGGAGTCGACCTAGGAAGCTAATTCAACCTGGGCTTCCATCTTCTTTCCTCCAACACACACGACGGCAAACTAATAAGCGCCTGCCCTATCCCGCCAAACCATCAGCACAAATTTAAATTTGAATTCAGGTACACTAAATAAACTAAATACACCCGTTCACAGGTTCAAATCCCATTACCATCAACCTTCCGTCACGCTAAATTCCGTTTTCCTCGATATTTTACTAAAAATCCCCAACAAAAAAATGAACTCAGTTTTAAAAGTACAAACACAACCAGCCTCTAGAGTCATAAATGTTTCGTTAATTGTTTAAATTTGTTTAACATTGTTTAAATGTTTCGTTTATTGTTTTTATATAGTTCTGCAGTGACTTTTTCAAATGACCCCGTGACATCAAGATAAATTATCCTTGTCACCAAGTTTCGAAAGGGATGCCAACTCTAGGAAGAGATTCGCCGCAAAAACTTCACACTCAGCCAACTGCCAAGGATGCACACGTCTGCCAACTCATCAGTCAACAAATTCATCATTGGAAGTCCGCACCCCAAATAAGCCCTAGAAGCATTTAGAGGCAGGTCATAATGCCGAGTTTTTATTGGAACGGAAAACAAACATTAATTTCCGCAAGGGATGACGTCAGTCTGTGTGCGAAAGAGCGAGACGCCACTTGAGTCAACAGCAAGCGGATGTTTGCCGGAGGATTTCTTGTGTTCTAAAGCTTTCTTACAACAGGTTCTGTTATTGACGATTCAGGTTACAACTACCGACCTAACTCATCCATCCACAGATACTCGTTCACAATTAGGAATTACTTAATGGACGTGTTTCTGGATTATTATTATTATTTTTTTTTTTTTTTTTATCTATAGAAGGCTTCCAAATAACACAGAAAATTTGATTAAAACACAAAATTGCAAGTTTGTACGAATTTATAGAATTTATGGAAAAATCACAATTTGAATTTTCGGCGGAAACCAGCGATCTGCTCTCATTGGTTGACGATTTCACCATGGTGCCAAGTTGGCCACCATAAAAAAAAATTAAAAACTGAAGAATAGGTAGGTCTCAGAGGTCAAATCAGAGTGAAAGATAAACGTGACACCACGACCGTTGTTTCGATTCGTTCTTGGGTAAAGATGAACAGCAGAAAAACTTTTTAATTCATTTAAATTAGTTCTAAAAATGTCAAGAGATTGTTTATGAGAATGATCTACGGAAAGGGAGGTTAAGATCCCCCTGAGATGCGCAAATAGGCGCATTTGCGGCCAACTTTCTCAAATGGGAACCCCCAATTTTGGTTTATTATTCTTGGAATAATACACCTATGTTTTCGCGACGGAGGTCGACGACTCGGATCGGCCTCAAAACTTGACATTATCCGTTTCAAGAGGTCTACATTCAAAATCCGAAATGTCCGTCCGCCGTCCGCCGTACGCCGTCCGGGCCGTTTTGGGCAGTAGGAATTTTTTTAAAAATCTGAAATTTTGGCAAAATACTTGGTTTACCATCTAGTTTTGCCCGCAAGGTTTTCAGTCCGATCGCCCAAACCCGTGGGGCGCTATGGGGCTAAATTGGGCTACAGGAGGGGTGTTTTGAAGGCTTTTAGCTATGAGATCGAGTTAGGTGTCGTTTTCGAAGTATTTTTGGACGTAGAATCCATTTTTGGGGGTCCCGGAACGATCCGATTTCACAGTGGCGATCTATAGGGCTTTCATGTGGCTAAAAATGGGATTTATGAAGGATCCCAAGAAGTTAAATATTTTTTGAGTAAAAATTAAAGAATTTTTGATAAAACACATTTTTGAAAAAAAAATGCCCCGAAAATTTTTTTTTTGAAATATAAAAATCAAAAAAAATTTTTTTTTTAAATTTTTTTTATTGACAGAATTAAATGTCTGTACAAGTAACCTATATCACAGAATAATAAACCCTTGTGTAAAATTTGCAGCGTTTTTTTTCTCGAATTTGGATTCCCAAGCCAATTTTACGTGCGATAATCACATTGACAGAAATTTTCGATGAGCGCAAATGCGCGCAACTCTTCCTGTCTTCTTTGTTTACAGTCCGATTGAGTCGGCGTTTCCTCAGCATTCTACATGAAGATCCGAATTTTAATACTAAATCCTGAAAGAACGAATGCCAACGATCAACAAATTTAGCCGGCGAGTTTAATTTGAACGATTTTAAGACCTCATAGGGGTCGGCCCCTGTGCTGTCTGTCAGGTCAGAGCAGTTGTAAGGACCTTGGAGGGCGTCTGGCAAGCTTGCCAGATCCATTTAGGCTGTTTTCCCTAGAACGGACTACAAATATCCCTAGATTGAGACAAAAATTGGTAGATTACGTTGTAAAATTCCCGAACTAAATCAGTAGGCCTCACTGTGTCTGTGGATAACTAACCGACTACCTAATTATCTATGTGGGTGTGTCACAAGCCTTCTCCTCTGAAATGGTAAGAGATAAAAATGCGCCAATTTTTTCTACCGTATTGGTTAACCACGTAGCTACTAATAGGGAGGTTATGCTCCACCTGAGATGCGCGCAAATACGTGCATTTGCGCCCAACTTTCTTATTTAAAATGGGAACCCCTAATTGTTTTCTCGAGTTTGGATTCCCGAGCCAATTATACTCTGATAAGCACATTAAGCGAAATTTCCGACGCGCGCAAATCCGCGCAGCTATCCGATTAAGTCTGCGTTTCTTCTGTACCTTACCTGGAAATCCAAATTTTAATACTAAATACCGACTTCAGCAAATTTATACAGCGAGTTTAATTTGAACAATTTTTAATAAACATAAAAATTAGCGGGTCTGGAGCGCTTGCAGTCGAGAAGTCTGTGTCGCATTAAATTAACAAATTTTGTTGGGGGGCGTGCAAGGTCTACGATATCTTCCTCAATACTGACTGACTGAACTGATGTTGGTATTACCAACTTACCAACTTGGTAAGGTGTTAGGTAAGGTGCCAGTAAGAAGTCGGTAAGGTGCCGCCCAAGGTTTGTTGGGTGCTCGGGAATTTTATTCTCTGCTCGCTAATTTTGGATAGCCTACCTATATAAAAACGCTGCAAATTTTACACTAGGGTTTATTATTCTTTGATATAGGTTACTTGTGCAGAAATTTAATTCTGTCAATGAAAAAAGGAATGGGATCCTTCAAAATCCCATTTTTAGCCCCATGAAAGCTCTATAGATCGCAACAGTGAAATCGAATCGTTCCGGGACCCCCAAAAATGGATTCTACGTCCAAAAATACTTCGAAAACGACACCTAACTCGGTCCCATAGCCAAAAGCCTTCAAAAACCTCCCGTAGCCCCATTTTAGCCCCATAGCGCCCTACGGGTTTGGGCGATCGGGCTGAAAACCTTGCGGGCACAACTATAACTATTTAACTATTTTTTATAGTTGATAAACCGAGTATTTTGTCAAAATTTCAGATTAAAAAAAAATCCTACTGCCCAAAACGGCTTGGACGGCGGACGGATATTTCGATTTTGGAATCTAGTCTTTGAAAGCAGGACGAAAATAATCTACCTAATCAAACTTTACCCCTTTCTACGTATAGCAGAAGAAGCCGCGATGAATACAAACTAACCAAGAGACGTTTATAATTTTCGTCCTTGGCTTTTATAAGATATCTTTCAAAAAGGGGAGAAAAGGAAGAAGATAAGGGAAAGCTCTTGAATGTACTAATAATATTTACTGACATAGTTCCCCTTACCAAGGCAAACCTTATCTAAACTGGTATAAAAAATCCTGCTGATTGTGGGTTTCCCTTGTGTGTTTCATTAATTCGTACATTAAATTCGAAAAACGCTGCAAATTTGATACTAGCAGAAAGTGCAGCAAAACTGGTTTTATTTGGGGGAAGGGAGGAGTTATTAAACTAAATTCATACTGAAATTAAATTCTAATTATGAATTTATTTCAAGAAATCAGAAAGGGAAGGCCGAAAAATTTATTGGGCCTCAGGTGGGACTCAAACCCACAACCTCTGCATTACATGTGCAACGCTGTACCAATTGAGCCACTGAAGACCAGTAGTCATGATACAGCATTGGAGATTAAAGGTTCAACTGTCTCCTGCCCCCAACGCTTGATTCGGCCAATGATCTAATCTATCTATCTAATCTAATCTCCAATGCTGTATCATGACTACTGGTCTTCAGTGGCTCAATTGGTACAGCGTTGCACATGTAATGCAGAGGTTGTGGGTTCGAGTCCCACCTGAGGCCCAATAAATTTTTCGGCCTTCCCCTTCTGATTTCTTGAAATAAATTCATAATTAGAATTTAATTTCAGTATGAATTTAGTTTAATAACTCCTCCCTTCCCCCAAATAAAACACTGTACGAGGGAAGCAGTTCAAAATTCCCTCAAGTCATTCCAGTAATGAAACTACTCCTCCTGGGGAATTAAGGGACCCCTAGGAAGAGGGACAAAAGTAGGATGTCTACTGGCTTCATATCAGATCAGGGTTCAGAGGGGGAAAATAAGCAAAAATATGAGAAGGCCGAATCAAGCGTTGGGGGCAGGAGACAGTTGAACCTTTAATCTCCAATGCTGTATCATGACTACTGTTCTTCAGTGGCTCAATTGGTACAGCGTTGCACATGTAATGCAGAGGTTGTGGGTTTGAGTCCCACCTGAGGCCCAATAAATT
This sequence comes from Pilophorus perplexus, assembly GCA_955831195.1. Classification (NCBI taxonomy): domain Eukaryota; kingdom Metazoa; phylum Arthropoda; class Insecta; order Hemiptera; family Miridae; genus Pilophorus; species Pilophorus perplexus. The sequence goes on along the minus strand of OY037007.1, from coordinate 13,825,307 downwards.
TTTCGGCCTTCCCCTTCTGATTTCTTGTAATAACTTGAATAAATTCATAATTAGAATTCAATTTCAGTGTGAATTTAGTTTAATAACTCCTCCCTTCCCCCAAATAAAACACTGTACGAGGGAAGCAGTTCAAAATTCCCTCAAGTCATTCCAGTAACAAAACTGGTTTGAATATGCCGACCAGCCGCTAGATGTCGTTCAGACGTTATGTGGGGGAAACCAGGAACGCAACCATGGGCGTAGACAGGGTGGGGCAGGCCCCCTAGACTTTTGGGAACAACAATAAACTGTGCTGGACTTGATAGAAACAGCAGAATTGAATGTGTAGGTATTAGGGCGTGGAAAGGTATTATTGGAATTTGGAAACACTAGCACTCTGACAGGGGGCCTCGCTTCGCTCGGCCGACCACTTTCTTGGGCATTAGTCTCTTGTAATTAAGGAGGGCTCGCCCACTGCAGGGCTGTCCCTCTCCCGTTTGCTTGCAGACGGCAGGTTTCACGAAGGGGGTCTGTACAGTCCCAGATGTGGAGCCCCACCAAGAGGGCAGGTACTTGTTTGCCTGAGCACCAAAAGTTAGGCCTAGTGTTCTTAGCACACTCTCCCAGCCTGACGGGCTGGTACCGCGTTTCCCTCCACTTTAGGGAGAGATACTATCACCACGAACAACTTCGATTCCAACACCAACCGAGGGGGATGGCCAGTAGCACTTCACGATTGGACTCTCTTGGGCAGGGGGCTTCGCTTCGCTCGCCCATGTGAATAATAGTGAGTTAGTATTGAAATTTGGATCTCCAGGTAGGATACAGAGGAAACGCGGACTCAATCGGACTGTAAACAACGAAGATAGGAGGAGTTGCGCGGATTTGCGCGCGTCAAAAATGTCGCTCAATGCGCTTATTGGACGTAAAAATGGCCGGGGAATCCGAATTCACAAAAAAAAAAAAAAGTTCCGATTTAAATTAAGAAAGTTGGGTGCAAATGCGCCGATTTGCGAGCATAATGTGCTTAATATATGTATAATATTATTGGAATAATTATTATACACCTATGAAATCGCGAAGGAGGTTGAAAATTCAGATCGGTCTCAAAATTTGGCATTATACGTTTCAAGATTCCTCGTTCCTTTTCTCCTTCGAAACGACAGTTTCAACACGCCTCTTTCAAGAATGCAACGGATCGCCAACTCATTTCAGGATTGTAATTGACATCGACTAGTCACTGCCTTCTTTTAAAAGGCTCTCGACAGACTTTTTCATGGGTGAATTATTAAATGATTAATAAATTTTAATTTACGTTGTTTTTCTTTCTATCGAGCCTCTTTCAAGAATGCAACGGATCGCCAACTCATTTCAGGATTGTAATTGACATCGACTAGTCACTGCCTTCTTTTAAAAGGCTCTCGACAGACTTTTTCATGGGTGAATTATTAAATGATTAATAAATTTTAATTTACGTTGTTTTTCTTTCTATCGAGCTGTTGACTAACTCAAGTGTATTTTTTTCATTTTGATATTATTTATCACTATTCTTTGCATTGGAATTATTTTCCGTAATAAACACACAAAAAAAGTCTACGTTCCAAAATCGAAACGCCGTACTCCGCGCCGTCTGGGCCGTTTTTGGGCAGCAGGATTTTTTTTTTTTTTCAATCTGAAAATTTGACAGAATAGGTAGGTACTCGGTATACCATTTAGTTGGGCCCGCAAGGTTTTCAGCCCGATCGCCTGAACCCTTGGGGCTAAAAAGGGCTACGGGAGGTTTTTTCAAGGTTTCGGCTATTGGGTCGAGTTAGTTGTCGTTTTCGAAGTAGTTTTGGACGTAGAATCCTTTTTCGGGGTTCATAGAACGATAAGATTTCTCCGGGGGGATCTATTGGGCTCTAATGGGGCTACAAATGGAATTTTTGGAGGATCCCAGGAGGTCAAATATTTTCCGAGTATTTTGGACGCATAGGTAATCCATATTTCGAGGCACTACTTCTGTTCAAACAATGTAAAAAAAAAATTTTTATTTAATTTTTACTGCCTCAGAATTAATTTTTGCACAAGTAACCTATATCAAAGAATAATAAACCCTTGTGTAAAATTTGCAGCGTTTATATATATATGTAAAATAGCGCTTGGGGGGGGGGGGGGGTTTGCCCCCCCCCCCCCCCCCCCCCCTTGGCTAAATCCTGCCTACGCCCATGAACGCAACCCCTTCCCCGCATGACAGACAGCAGGTCTGGGGTTAACCCCTCTGGTTCACCTGCGCGCGCCAGTCAACTGATTGCTGTTAATCGGGTTTTTATCCTGTTGTCAAATACATTATCATCAGATCTGGAGGAAACTCCGTTGCAGCAGTCTGAGCACCCAGTATTTCTCTGGCAAATGACGGCTTTGACTTTGGGTACTCAGACGCCTTTACAACAGCCAGGTCGTTAGAGCCCGCAGTAGCTCTCCTACTCTCTATTAAATAAAATAATAAATTTTATTAATAACAATTCACATTTTATTCGAGGCTTCTAGCGGTCAATGTGTGACTAAATATAGTTGAGGCGTCATGAAACATTTACATCAACATTCGGAAATTACTATCGGGCTAATTTGAGAGATGCTGTGCGAGGCTTATTCCGCTGTATAATGACATCTCATTACGAGCTCGAAAGGAAATCGGAATGTAGCTGACATAATCCATTTCATACCTACTTTGCTACGTTTCACCTCGGAGGTGAAAAGTGAAGATGGAAAAAGGGAAGAGAGGTGGGAGAAGAGAGAAAGAGAAGGCTCTATGCCCAGGAGAGGAGGGTGTTATATGGAACGTGCTGAGCGCAGGGGAAACGTTGGGAAATTAACCTTAATTTGATAATATTAAGTCTTCCACTTCGCGCTCGAGATATTTCAAAGTATGACCCTGCCAGGGCGAATAGGTAGGTAAGGGAGGAGAAGATTTAATCCATCTCTGTGTTCCCTTTTTGCAATCCATAGACCCTACATTAAAAAAAAAAAAGTTGATACTTCTAAGATCTATTGTGACTCTTGTAGCATAAAAACGCTCAATCGGAGTTGAACAAATGGTACTTACAAGTACTAATTACAAAGTACAAGTACAAGTACTTGAAAAAAGTACGAGTACAAGCAAATTTGGGTACTTTTACTTGCAACAAGAGAACAAGTACAGGTAGAGAGAACGTGGAATGATCATTAATTAGGAAACTGTATCCGGCCGGTAGGTACCGCAAGAACGACTATTTTGGTAACATTAAAAACCACAAGATTTGGGCGCAAAAAAAAAAAAAAAAAAAAAAGGTAGGAATAGATAGGCAGGCAGCTACGTCACAGAAAAATCCGACTGATCAAAAACAAAATAATATCGTCGTTAGATAGGATAATCATAATTCAGAGTGTTAGCGAAAGGGACAAACGACAGCGCTCTGCCTTCCTAGCGGACTCGAGAGTTACTGCTGTTTTCATCTGTCCTTATCCGTTCGTGTTTTATTCCCAGAAAAATAAACCCAAAGTGGTTGAGGAGAAGCGAATAGAGGTGTAGAGGACGAAAACAAAACGGTTCAATGAAACAACACAAGCGAAAGTTTAGCTCAGAAAGAAAAAATAAACTTGAAGGGGAGGTAAAGGTGATGACTCCTCTGCAGAAGTGCTGATCATTAGATTTGAACCACTCCGGTAAACCCGACATCTTTGAAAGATAACCATTTCTTCATCCAGCGAAACAGTGTTATAGGGAAAATTTAATAACGCACCCTTTCACTATTGCCAGTCCCCCCCTGTCATCCCCTTAACCCTTCCCATCCCTCACGAGTCCCTTCACGACTGTGACCCTCTCAACGCCCTCTGCGCCTGAGATACCACCCTACGGCAGGTGAACCCTTTGTAGCTGTGTAATCCAAAACCACACCAAAGCTGCACTCGCTAAGGAGGTGGAGGGGTGGAGATGGTGGTTGTGGGATGTTGGTGGGTGGAGGGGGGTAATCGCATCATCAGCTAAACCGAGTCCCGACGTGAAGAGACGGTGAGAAGGGGGCAGATTCCCTTCATTTCCCTCGCAGGCAGTTTTGAACAGGGTGGGTTCAACCAAAGAGCGAAACAGAAGGGGGCCAGATACCCCATTCGACTTTTCGTTATAAAGAGTATATTATACTTATTAAGATAGATAGATAGATAGATAAGATAGATAGATAAATTGTTTATTAAAAAAAAACGAGTATCTACACTGCATGCAGATACATCTGAACATGGATATGTCTTATGATGACAAATAAAATGAAACATTTTTTTGCGAGCCTTCGATTTGTTTAATAGGTACTGAGTAATTTCATTTTGAGTTTATGAGTTGCTATGGGCTGCATATAGTTGTTGATATCCATGTCAAAAATGCAGGTAGTATTCAGGGGGGGGGGGGGGGGGGGGGGGTGGAAAGAAACTAACTCGACCCGACCGACTCCATCCAGTTGGGTTTGTTAGGTTGAGAGGTTGTTGGTAAAAACTATTGACCAATGAGAAAAACCCAAGAGACATTTTATGTCTTTGCGCCCCCTTTCCCCTTCCTATAAAACCCCGTATTGTACTTACATCTACGGGAACGTTAATTACTTGACCTACTATGCCCTTAGAACCATGTACAAAACGTAGTCGACGAATTTGCATAAAGGGTAGACGAGGTGAAACTAATCGCTCTGAAACAGGATCGAGAGGTGGTTAATTGCAGGGAAATGGAGGATAATGAAAACCATTTATTGTAGCCAAACGGGGAATTTTCTTGTCTAGTAAAGATTTGTAACAAGTCGCGCATACGCGCGCACTAGACAGACAAATGTTTGGGTATTTTTCGCGCAAAAGATCTGAGGATTTTGAAGGGATGTTTTTCAGGTCGCGACTGTACCAAAGACGATCGCAAACAGCGCAAGAAACACCGAATTTGTTTTGATTGAAACGGCGTTCAAACTCACCATCGGCAACAAGAAGTTCGTTGACAAAGATTCTTTGGGGCGATTCAGAAACTGATGGATCAACACAACTTTCATTATTTACTGTGTTGAATTTACGTTTTTCCACTTTTTTTCGGGCGCGATACTCTTTACATTGCTCAGCATTTTTTGTTTTTCGCTTCATCTCCCGCTCTCGTTTCTTTGCCTCCATCCGAAGCTGCTTTTCTTCCGCCTTCCTTTCATTGTACCGGAGTATTCTCTCTTCTTCAGTCATACTGGAAGTACCAGGCAATGATTGCATGAATGTATTTACCTTTCGCTGAAATCTAGCCTCTTTTTCTCGTGCGCGATACTCTTTGCAACGCTCTGCAACTGATTTTCTCTTCTTCACCGTGTCTCGTTTCTTTGCCTCCATCTTACAAACGTTAAGGTTGAAACACTACGAAAGGTGAAAACAAAAGCACTATTCATAGTGGGCTGTAAAAATGTGGTTGCTACAACAGAAGGTAGTAACCATTTAGTAACCAATCAAATGGGTCCCGTGGCTGTAAACTTGTGGTAGCTACAAGTAATAGGAAGAAGTGTAAATCATAGAAATTAACTTTAAGAGCAACTCAGCTGATCCGGCCCCTGAGCATCGTCAAGTAAATGTCCTAAAGAGGCTACATACGAAATTATAGCTTCCCAGAGTGTAAATCATAGAAATTAGCTTTAAGAGCCACTCAGCTGATCCGGACCCTGAGCATCGTCAAGTAAATGTCCTAAAGAGGCTACATACGAAATTATAGCTTCCCAGAGTGTAAATCATAGAAATTAACTTTAAGAGCAACTCAGCTGATCCGGACCCTGAGCATCGTCAAGTAAATGTCCTAAAGAGGCTACATACGAAATTATAGCTTCCCAGAGTGTAAATCATAGAAATTAACTTTAAGAGCAACTCAGCTGTACAAGAGCCTTCGATTTGTACAATAGGTACTGAGTAATTTCATTTTGAGTTGATGGGTTGCTATGGGCTGCATATAGTTGGTGATAGACGGGAATTTGATAATTCACTACGAGAAACTAACAAGCGTTGTTACTATGAAAAATTAAGTTGATTGGTTGCCACGGGTGCAACCAATCAAAAACGTGTGTCGTTTTTTTTGGCTGTCGCTAAATTTTGCATGACCCCAGAACTAAGACATATCCATGTCAAAATACAACAATTAAAACAATTTAAATTTAAAAATAAACAATACGGCAATGGATATAATAACCGTCTGCCGGAGGTTTGACTCAAACATCTTTTTATATAAGTACTTTTATATAATATATAATCTAATGTTAAAGAGGAAAAAAACAACAAAAACAGATCCACAAAAAACGCGTAAACCTTCTGTCGCGGGGTTCCCAGCCTCAGCCTCACCAACGAGGTAAGGGAGAAAATCGAGTCAACCGTCGAGTAGCCCCTACGGAAACCAGCCTGGAACTCAGACAGTATCCCAGTATCAGTATCCTCAGTATCCCATGCTCCTCAACGGCTCCTATAAAGAGTATAAGTAAGAAAAGAGTATATCTATTATATTGGAGCTGCAACAGGAGGAGGAGGAGGAGGAGGAGGAGGAGAACGAGGAGGAAGTGGAGAGGTCATTTTGGTTTATTATTCTTGGAATAATACACCTGTTTTCGCGACGGAGGTCGACGACTCCGATCGGCCTCAAAATTTGACATTATCCGTTTCAAGAGGTCTAGATTCCAAAACTGAAATGTCCGTCCGCCCTACGCCGTCCGCCGTCCAGGCCGTTTTGGGCAGTAGGAATTTTTTTTTAAATCTGAAATTTTGACAAAATACTTGGTTTACCATCTAGTTGTGCCCGCAAGGTTTTCAGTCCGATCGCCCAAACCCGTGGGTCGCTGTGAGGCTAAAATGGGGCTACGGGAGGGGTTTTTGAAGGCTTTTGGCAATGGGATCGAGTCAGGTATCGTTTTTGAAGTATTTTTGGACGTTGAATCCATTTTTTGGGGTCCCGGAACGATCCGATTTCACTGAATCGATCTATAGGGCTTTCATGGGGCTACAAATAGGATTTTTGAAGGATCCCAGGAGAGGTTTTTTGAAACATAAAAATCCAAAAAAAAAGTTTTTCATTGACAGAATTAAATTTCTGCACAAGTAACCTATATCAAAGAATAATAAACCCTTGTTTTACACAAGGGTTTATTATTCTGCCTATAGGCATCGACCCAACTGTTCGTCCCTGCGGTCAATTTACAATCACCCGATTCCTTCTGGGAGACGGTGATCCTTTTCCATCATGATCCAGGAAACAACTCGTCTTCTGATTAGGAGTCTAAAGTCGAAATTAATAATTATTAAAAAATAATGGCAGAGAGAAAGACGTTTTAGAGAAAGGGGGAAAGAGAAAAGAGAAAGTTGGGATACTAACTCCCGCAGGAATCTTACTTTTTCCCTGCGTAATTATTTTTAATCTCTCCCGAAAGAGCCCGGACCCAATTTTTCCTCCCCAAACCAAGTTGGTAATATCCTCGAATTTCACCTCGTAAACTACCCCCCTCCCGCCACTTTTCCCCCACCCCCTTCGTCACTGCGGTTCTGATAAACAACATAGTTATTACATTCCGAGCACAGTCTTCTTCCCGCTGGGTCGCTGATTAAAACCCGAGTCAGTTTGGGGGATCCTCTGACATCCTTCATTCCACCGACCCCCCTCAATTCATTTCCGAGGAAATATTCGGCCGCAAGTATTCAGGACCAAACTGATCTAACGCTCATTTCCCATAACCCCCCTTTTAAGTCGAGAAAAAGGTTTGTGCCTTCAATTTTGTTTGCATGATGAATCTAGTCGAGAAAGCTAGCTTTTGAGTGTGGCCACGATCAAGTTGAGTCATTCAGATCGCAAGAGCTTGTGGAAAACGCGTCACACAATATAAATTGGCCCTGGAGCTCCCAAATAAACTGCTCCCCTCTAACAACATCCAAAACGAACCTCCATTTCCCTACAACACGCACAATAAACAACGCTTAACCCGTTAATTGAGTTCCCCAAGTTGACTTTGAGTTTGTTCGCTTGTGAGTTTCAAGGAATTCAATTCATCTCAGACGAAAAGAAAACAGCCTACTGTGCAGAGTCAGTTAACATGAGGAGATGGTGGTAAATACGGCGCACAGTGGGGCAAAGCCGGAAAAAACCCTCCAAAATTAAAATTCGTTTTGCGAAGTTTTCCGTTTTGGATTATATATCTTGAATAGTTGTACGATACACCCCAGTAGCCGCTGTCCTGAAAGAGCTTTTTTCAGCTTGGAGTGATAAATACAACGTGGAATTTTTTGAAGCTTCGAAAATAGGCACTTATAAACGTAAACTTTAGAGTATTCGTGTGTGTTCATTTTTGAGGATCCTTTAAAAATCCCATTTTTAGCCCCATGAAAGCCCTATAGATCGCCACAGTGAAATCGGATCGTTCCGGGACACCCAAAAATGGATCCTACGTCCAAAAATACTTCGAAAGAGAGAGATGCTAAACCAAGTATTTTGTCAAAATTTCAGATTTTAAAAAAATGCCTACTGCCCAAAACGGCCAGGAAGGCGGACGGAAATTTCGGATTTAGAATCTAGACCTCTTGAAATGGATAATGTCACATTTTGAGGCCGATCGGAGTCGTCGACCCCCGTCGCGAAAACATAGGTGTATTATTCCAAGAATAATGAACCAAAATCAAACAATTATTGTTTGATTTTGGTTCATCAAACAATTATAATTGTTTGATTTTTAAGTTTTTTGTTTCTAAAAATGTCTTATTTCCTCCTCATTCTTCTCACATTTCATCAAGAGGCCTTAGGAAACTATCTTCGAATTACTTATGTAAGTTCGGGAAAACTCTGCTATTTTGCTTACGTTATTCGCTTTTGATGAAGTTGAGCTTAAATTGTTTTGAAAGATGCCCCCAAGAAGCAGGGTGCCCTCAAGAAGGCTGCAGGTTACAACAGAGACGTTTCGTAAAGGTTACAAGTGAAGGTTATAATGACATGATGTTGTGTTGGTTCTCCAGAATAAAGAAAAAGCAGTAAACCACAGGAGAGACACAAATGGCTTGAGTAGGATTTACTACAGTCTTCTAGGATCAAGATGATCAAATAAAGCTCTTCTTTAATAAATCATTGCTTCATTCTGTAAATATCTGTATTGTTTTTTGTGAATTTTATTATGATTCTACCAAAGTAAATTGTATAGAACCAACACAACATCATGTCATTATAACCTTCACTTGTAACCTTTACGAAACGTCTCTATTGTAACCTGCAGCCTGATAACCACATGCTCAGAAGTGACTCCTTTTTTACTACAGTTCCATTAATATTAAATATGTATATAGACATATGAGAGTATTTACAAAATTTGTAAATACTCTTATCTGTACATAATGTGTACATTACGTACAGATAAGAGTATTTACAAATTTTGTAAATACTCTCATCTGTACATAGTATGCACTGTGCTTTCTACAGTCAGTGTTAAGCTCATCTGTAAATAGTCTACACTGTGATTTTTCTCTCTTCTGCATTCTTTGATAAGAGTTCTACCTCTCTCAAGGTAAGATAGCACGTGTCATTCTCCTCTAGTTTTAGGTCCTCTAGTTACCTATGTAAATATTTTCAATCCATTCGATCTATATTTAGTAGGCACCTAGCTTAATATAAGTATACCAGATATATTATATTCCATGATCCTCTTGTTAAAACCATTAGCTGATACCATGCACAATCTGTGTCTGTAGGTATGAATAGGGCCCTCCCAGTCTGGGCAGAAACGTAACCAATGTATTTTTGGAGAAATACATACTTCCAAGAACATGGCTGATCTAATGGAATTCACCAGAGAACCTCTTCGTGTATGATACCAAGCAGCCAGGGAAACCCCCTACCAAAACCTTATGTTTCCTACGCCTATCCTGCGATTTTAAAGGTGGTAGTAAAAATTGGTTTCGTAACTCGCACCCCCTTGTATGTATTGGAGATAGAAGCTTGAATAGTACGGTAGGTAAGCCTTGAGTTGACGAGAAAGACTTGTTTACTTACAAGACAACTCTACAAAGACTACACACAAAGACACACACTACACAAACAGAAACACACATCCGACAATAAAAACTTCACTGCGTCAAACAGCAACTCCCGGAAACAAAGAGCTTATTAAAACTAGCTCGAGCGCGAAATTTTGTTTGATGAATCCTTTCCTTAATAAGGCAATGATCACAAGCAGCGAATCCGGGAAACGTTTCTTGGTAGAAGAAAATAAGCGGTCTGCTGCTTGGGAAGTTAATCCCAAACACAAAGGGATAGGAGGTTCATTATTAAATGAATGAGAGATTTGCTTCAGAGAGATGATAATCCGGCGGGAGGGAAAATGCGCGAACCCTGGCGGGAGCTTAAGAAAACGATCAATAAGCTCAATTGGTTACCTCGAAGAGCCCGTGCTATAGGGTTCTTAAGCAGTTTGAAACGACCTCATGTAAATTCATCCAGCCTAACAACCGCTTGAAAGGGTGATCTTACTTCCCGGGATTCCGTCTTTCAACATCCCCACCCCCTCCTTTCCTAACCGTATTCTGTGGCTGCCCTTTGCCCGTGATCGACTTGTTGATGAGAGGACTATTTCATTATGGATACGGTGACCATCGGTACTACTTTTGGAAGGACGGGTCCTACTTTTCAGATATGGGTTCTTCCAAATTTTTGAACCTCTGAAAAACATGAAATGGCCCTACTTTTTATGGCCCTACTTCCTAGGTCATTCTTTCGTCCAAACCTTAGTAGGTACAAATCAATAAAGTATTCTGTTGTCAATTATTTCTAGGTAAAATAGTTATTTTATGAAAAAATGTACAGTTAACTTTTTAGGGTAAATTTACCCTAATATGTCAGACAATAAGTGACTGTCATATTAGGGTAAAAACTGCAAATTTTATTAACATTGTTAATTGGTAAAGAAATTTTATTAACGTTGTTAATGAGCTGTGAAAATCAATAACAAAGAGGGGCGTAAGATTCCACCCAGTGAGGTTATTAAAGGATTAGAGTAGCCTTAGTGGAACCTCAAGATTCCACCTCGACTACCTGCAAGGCAGCACAGCGTAACCTTAAGATTCCACCCCGAGCCTATCTATTGAAATCTTAAGATTCCACCCCGAGACTGGACATGGAAAACGTATTAAGTGAAATGGAAATAAAATTTAGCAATGTTCATTAACAAAATTCATATCGTTCGTTCCTGTGTACTAGGAACATGTCTGGGTTACATTCACACAACATTAATGAAAACATTATTTATGGCCAACAGCCTATGCGTAAAACGTCGATACATTCGCAAGTAGCTCGGCTCTAGATATTTGTTGAGCGACGTACTATTTGGTTTTGGAGTGCGGTTTTGCGAGCTGTAGTACGGGGCTCATGAAATCTATGGGTGGCGTGTCTGCTGGGGCAGTATTGTAAAGTGCCAACCATATGAATTATTGAAATTTTCTGCATCGCACATTGCCTTAAGATTTGTGATAGTACTGAGCACTATGATATGAAGGTCCCTATCATTGACTAACACCGTGATCATGCTTAATTCATCCATAGAATCGTTTGCCTGAAAAACTTGTGTCCTTCCACCAACAACATCTCTTTTCCTCTTTCACTTGTCATAATTTCGAGTTTCACTATTTGCTTCACGGACGAATTAGCCATCGCACTGCCGTATCGGTACTGACTGAAATCGCCAGGCGATAACATGGGAGGTCAACAAACACGGAGGCTGGGTGGAATCATAAGGTTCGGTTTCAACTGGCCACAGACCGAGTGGAGTCTTGAGGTCACTCTTAAGCCCATGGGATCAGTGAGGGGCTCAAATCCTTCGAGATAATGACAACACGGGGTGGAATCTTAAGGCTCCCATAACAAAACTGTTATATTTGGCAGAAAGAACCTCAATATCTTTTCCTGGGCCCTTACGATACGGGTCTCATACGAAAACGCTGCAAATTTTACACAAGGGTTTATTATTCTGTGATATAGGTTACTTGTACAGACATTTAATTCTGTCAATAAAAAAAAAATTAAAAAAATTTTTCTTTGGATTTTTATATTTCAAAAAAAAATTTTTTTGGGGGGATTTTTTTTTTTCAAAAATGTGTTTTTTCAAAAATTCTTTAATTTTTACTCGAAAAATATTTAACTTCTTGGGATCCTTCAAAAATCCCATTTTTAGCCCCATGAAAGCCCTATAGAACGCCACAGTGAAATCGGATCGTTCCGGGACCCCCAAAAATGGATTCTACGTCCAAAAATACTTCGAAAACGACACCTAACTCGATCCCATAGCTAAAAGCCTTCAAAACACCCCTCCTGTAGCCCAATTTTAGCCCCATAGCGCCCCACGGGTTTGGGCGATCGGACTGAAAACCTTGCGGGCACAACTAGATGGTAAACCAAGTATTTTGCCAAAATTTCAGATTTTAAAAAAAATTCCTACTGCCCAAAACGGCCCGGACGGCGGACGGACATTTCGGATTTTGAATGTAGACCTCTTGAAACGGATAATGACAAATTTTGAGGCCGATCGGAGTCGTCGACCCGCGTCGCGAAAACATAGGTGCATTATTCCAAGAATAATAAACCAAAATTTGAAGACCTGCAGTACTTGACACAGTTTTGCGACGAGAGAGCGCGTGCCTATTTCAGCTAGCTTCATAAGAAAAACCCATGATTGGCATAGTTTTCTGACTCGATAACGCTTGGAATCTAGGAATTGACTACATAATATGACATATTACATTGTAGTCAATGACCACATATACACATTATACAGTTCGAAAGGGAAATTTAGGTATTTTAACATTTTTAGTGAGGAGTAATAGCGTTTTCCGCAATAAAAATGTTCTCCTGAAAAGTTGAGTTATCCCCTTTATCTCTGTGGTCATTCTATATTTTAGGATTCATTTTTGGATAATTCACATCAAAGAATAATAAACCCTTGTGTAAAATTTGCAGCGTTTTTCGTTAGAAAATGGGATCCTTGATAAGGTTGTTAAGGTAAGGAAAAGTTGTTATCAAAGTGAGATATCAGCCATGTTAACTTAACTGAGTCAGAGGCACAGATTAAACTACTGACAGATGGCCGACTCAATGTTAAAATGGATGCCCCAAAACTGCGCTATCTTTAGTTTGGCTAAAAATTACCGAGTCTTATCTGACGTTATCAGCTAGGACATCCGTCCTCCATGAATATTTTTCAAGACAGAAAATATACAGAGCAACAACGCCCCAGTTTCAAACGTTAACGTTAGCGATTGCCATTGCCGCCATAATTTAAATCTCGACTAGGAAAGTAGGACATGATATAAATTAAAACTAAAATTCGAATATTACCATTCTGAATGGAAGAACCCAGTATTTTTAGGCGCAAGTGTCTATGATCCTGATGGTGAAAAATCATCAATGGAATCACAGAAACATTCACATAAACATAGGGGGGTTTTCCATTCAAAGTGATAATATTCGAATTTTAGTTTTAATTTGTAAATATCTAGGAATATTCCGTTAGGAATATTCACCAAAGTGAAATTCGCGATGGAGAGAATAGGAGTAGAAAAAATTAAACGGATTTAATATCACAATGATATTTGTATTTTATTTTTTCAAGTGCAAGAATTAAAACACTTCAATACAATAGAGCAAATCATGAAGAGGTGATGAACAATAATGATTATTATTAGGTTTTACAGGTTCACAAGTTTCCTGACCACAATTATTATTCATAATTTCGATAATTTTACAACAAAGGATAAAAACCTGGTACGCGTTTCATTGGCTAATTGGAAGCATCTAAAACTAAAAGGAGACCTTCATTACGTGCAAGACAAACATTTTGGAAAGATTTGACAAATCAATGAAAACGATTCTCCTATTATAGGAGTTTATAATAACTGGGAGATCATTTGGGATAGGCCATTTCTGAAGCATAATATTCATCGCCAAGCATTCATCGTGTTGACTCAACAATTTTGAATGAATAAATTTATAATCAGAGTAGCACCAAGTTCTCAAATAATGGTTGTACCAGCTGCAATTAAAGCTCTACGTCATGCACGCATTCAACACCACACAAATGAGTAATAGCGAGTTCTAGGACTAAAGCTAAGGTCGCTTCATGGGACTCTTACCAAGTTCCCTGGCATATGAATAAGAGGGTCTCACTATGTTTGGTTTAAATTCATTTTCTGGGACCTGTTGGAGCTACATGGTTCTACTAGTGATCAAATGAAAGCTAATTAAATTCCCTACAAGCCTATCCCCTAAAGTATGCGTCACAACCAAAACATTAGCCCTCAAAGACACGACATGGTTGAACATTTCACTTTTTGGTAAAAATCTGCTATCTTTCAAAGGCTGTATCTCGGAACCTGAATGTCCTACTGAGATGTTCTTGTGCTCAACTTTTCACGAATTTAATCTCGTTTCAATTATGAAATACGCAAGAACTACGCATCCTAGCGGTATGGGCTCTCTTATACTATACCGCAAGGATGCGTATTTTAGGTGCCGTGAGCGAAAATCCAAAAACAGGGCAAAAATCGCTCGGTTTCAAGCCCCCCCCCCCCCCCCAATACTCTTTAGCGACGCAAAATTGACTACATACCGTTGCAAAATTTGCAATTTAAACGTATTTAATATGTTTCATGTATTTGGTTTCTCCCACTGGTTTTCAAGGAAATGTGTGACATGAGGTTAGCAGCTCTTCATAGAGATGGAATGTAAAGGGTTTGTGAGTCTGCCAGTAAGTGATTTCATAAGTCCGTCATCACTGGCTGTTTTGATGTGAAAACATCATCGTCTGGCCATTGAGTGAGTATCACACAGTCAGTGATGACGGACTCAACCAGTGTTACGAAAGCTCTTCATAGAGGCGAGAGCTATTTGTTTCCAAAGTGACGGTAACTCAAAAAACCAAAAATTGCAGATCTATACACCCCTTTGTCAATTTACTGACGATAATTCGAGGGACTTCAGTCTTGATGATATTCCAAACTTCCTCTGTATTTCCTAGCAGGGTCGTCTTCAGTCCATCCAGTCCGTGACGGTACATGGTGTTTACGTATCTCTCCACTCGTAGACGTCTTGATGAACGACCAATGCTCCACCTGCAAAACGAAAAACCCTCACAGTTACCAGGATGTTCCATAAGACTTTTAGCGTAATTAGAACTCAGAGCAGCGAACAACATAAAGTCAAGTGGCTATTCTCGAGTGAAGCAACAATTCCGTTTAACCTGACGTAGGTACCTTTTCAATGCTAGGACTCCAAAAATCCTTGTGAAGAAGGATCTCTCTTCGTTCCAGGAGACGACAGTTTATCCCTTTTGGACCACTTGCATAGTCATACCCATTCTGAAGTGAATTGGGCCGGGCGTGGTTCCATTTTTTCTGAAACAAAAAGCAAC
This sequence comes from Pilophorus perplexus, assembly GCA_955831195.1. Classification (NCBI taxonomy): domain Eukaryota; kingdom Metazoa; phylum Arthropoda; class Insecta; order Hemiptera; family Miridae; genus Pilophorus; species Pilophorus perplexus. The sequence continues at coordinate 13,809,900 of OY037007.1, read as the reverse complement.
AATTAGCAATTCACGATTTAAAGCACACAGCTAAGGCACTTATACCAAGAAGTATAGCTCCAGTGCCCGAAAGAATAGTTGTCCCTAATATCCACATTTATCTCTATAGGTGACAAGCTACTGATCAGTGATGATATTTATAGAACTTGGAATTTGTAGTATGGGTTTATCGATTCGATACCATTCCCATAATGCGACCGAACAACAATAATATGTACACTTTCTGAGAAAAAAGAAGCTTACCATGATGTATGAAATGGTCATTCCGAAGTGCTTCTTTGGGTGCCATACACATAACCAGGCGTTAGCGAACTCTCGCTACTAACTTCAGTTGGGCGTGATGGCCAGTTATTACAGAAGTAGTAGGGACCTACTACCTACTGTGGGCTCCGAACTGCTCGACACCTGGAGTAATGAGTTAATAGTAACATAAATATATTATATTCGCAATCTGTAGGCACATTTCAACTACAATCAATGATGGCAGGAAATATACCTGAGATGCTAATTTGACGTTCATAATTTCATGGCTTCAAGTGGCTAGGCGTAATTTTATGTAGTAGGTAAGCCTCAGAAAGAAACGCTGCTTCCGTCTAATGCAACAGCATGTTCTATGTCCCTCTAAGATGCTCGTAGTAAGGAGTTGCCTTTCTCCTGGAAAGAATTGAACATGTATTAGTGAAAAGTGTTGGGTCGAAATCTCTTCATGTAGGTAATGGAACAAAAATTGAGGCAAAATGGAAAAGGCGACGTTATATTCAGAGCAACTCTAAGAGCAAGCTAATGTTCAGTGAGCAAAGATGCATACAAATACATGCAAAAATTAATTATTCGTAGAGAATCTTAACAGAACTCTTAGAGGCGAGCTCCAAAAACCAGGAAAGAACGCTCCACATTTTACAAAAGGGTTTGGTTTATAATTCATTGATATAGGTAGGTTAATAGCGCAAAAATAAATTCTGTCGTTAGGAAAATATTTTTGAAAAAATTAAAAAATAAAAACTTTTTGTAGGTATAATGTTGGGACAGACGTAGGACCTCGAAAAATGGATGCGTCCAAAATTACCTACTCGAAAACCACCTTATTAAATAAGACAAATTTTGTCCTCCTTTTGTTCTGGGACTCCCGAAAATGGATCCAAACCACTTCGAAAACAACACCTAACTCGAACCAATAATCGAAAACCCCTCCCGTAGCCCCATTTTAGCCTCATAGCGCCCCACGGGTTTGGGCCATCGGGCTGAAAACCTTGCGGGCACAACTAAATGGTAAACAGAGTAGGTAATTATTTGGCCAAAGTTTCATATTATCAAAATTCCTACTGATCAATACGGACGACGAACGGACATTAAACCGGATAATGACAAATTTTGAGGCTGATCAGAATTTTGGACCTCCATCGCGATTACATAGGTGTATTATCCCAAGAATAATAAACCAAAACAGAAGAAGTCTAGAATTGAAAGAAAGAACGTCTAAATGCGCCTTCTGATTGTCGGGGACTCAAACAAATGCAGTATAATATTGCACTAGCAAAATCTGATTTTGCTAGTGCAATTTTTATGAAAACATCAACATATAGGTAAGTAAATATCATGGGCGAGCTTACCTTTCCATGAGATGTTCCCTAGGGAAATGGAAAAACTTCACATCTTGGGCGTCCAATAACGTCGCAGTTTCTTCATTTTGGAGCCACTTTTGGAGAAGGAGTCGTCATTACACTGACTTTTGAGAAGTTAGAATTATTTGGTTTTGTCATAACTGATAGTTTAAGAAAAAAAAAAAAAAAAAAATTCATAAATGCCGTGTGCACACGGCATTCGGGAAAGTTACCCACATCAGAAATTCAAAAACAAGTAAACACAACAGAGAGAAACCGTTACGGATTCACAATGCTCAATTCCAGGGGCAGTGTTGTCAAGAGTATGCCACGTAAATTCTAACTTTCATGAGGAAAGTTTCTTTCTTGCTTGTTCATTTTTCCATGTAAAACGACCAAGGAATGCCGTCGAATGGAAATAAAATACAAAGAGGCTTTATTTATGTATGTGAATTAACTAAAAATCAATTTATTGGACACTTCATTTCCGATGCATGCACATAGTTGAACTTCTGAAAGGCCTATTCAACGACACTAGCGCGCTCAGTTTGGCTAAATGACAATAATTTTTTGGGGCATGGCGGATGGCCTCGCGACCACCCCCCTGGTCAGAGGTGTGGAGAACGTCGACAGCAACCAAGTTATCTTGGTTATCAGTTTTCTTGCGATCTTTCAAAATGGCCGCCTACCGGTGTTTTCTGTTGTTCTGGTGTTTTCTGTTTTCGTTTGGGGTTTCTTCGTGAAGTTTTTTTAAAGTTTTTTCCTAAATTGGGTTTGACGCAATGGATCCCAAGAGGTTAAAGCTCGGGCTGGAGGGTTCGCAAGAAGTTGATAGACAGTGCGGAGGGGGGGGGGGGGTGAAGCAAAAGCGCCACTTGTCGTAGTGGCATCTGCCAGAACTACACTTTCTACCTACAGAACTACACATTTAACCAGGGTGCCTCATGATTTAGAACGTTTAACTCTTTAACCTCGACCGTGAATGCCCCTAATAAATCTGAAGGGAATCAGAATAAAAACACTCGGTCTGGGTCGATTTTCAAATAACCTTCTTTGATGATATCCTCGATGCTCAAGTTTTAGAGTGGGCTTTTCGCGTAGCAGAGTTACAGTAACTACTGTTGTCCAAGAGAGATCTCTCGGCCAATCAAAAGATGACTAAGCCGCCCACGTCATGTACCCGCCTCCAGACCTCAGAAGTCAAATATTATGCTTTTCCCAAGGCCCTATAAATAATGGAGAGGGGGTTTCTGCAATGTGGACCCGTTTTCGTAACTTTTGAAGCATAACCTTTCCCGAAAAATAATTTTATAAAAAGCATTCAAGGAGCTCATTCTGGTCACCGTAATTATGGAAGCAACGGAGTTGACCGGCGAACATCTCGGAACACCAATTCATCGGTCATTATTCATGATGGAAAATCTGTATAATATAGGTACATTATATTATAATGAGAAACCCTAAAGGGCTCCAAACTAGAAAGGTGGATCGGAAATTCTTTGTCTCTGTAGCCCTGTAGAGCCCCGAAATGTACCTACTTCGATGGGTCTAAAAAGAAAAACGCTGCAAATTTTACACAAGGGTTTATTATTCTTTGATATAGGTTACTTGTGCAAAAATTTAATTCTGTTTCAATAAAAAAAATTTGAAAAAAAATTAACAGTGGGTCCATATTCCAAAACTACTATTTGAAAAAAAATGTTTGTTTTTTTAAATTTTTTTTTTCCAAAAATTCTCTGTTTTTCTCGAAAAATATTTAACCTCCTGGGATCCTTCAAAAATCCCATTTGTAGTCCCATGAAAGCCCAATAGAACGCGACAGTGAAATCGGATCGTTCCGGCATCCCCAAAAATGGATTCTACACCTAACTCGACTCATAGCTGAAACCCTTCAAAAACCCCTCCCGTACCCCCATTTTAGCCCCACTGCGCCCCACCGGTTTGGTCGATCGGCCTGAAAACCTTGCGGGCACAACTAGATGGTAAACCGAGTAGTATTTTGTCAAAATTTCAGATTTAAAAAAAAATGCCTACTGCCCAAAACGGCTCGGACGGCGGACGGATATTTTGGTTTTGGAATCTAGACCTCTTGAATCGGATAATGTCAAATTTTGAGGCCGATCCGTGTCGTCGACCTCCGTCGCGATTACATAGGTGTATTTATTCCAAGAATACTTAACCAAAATAAAAACCTCCGGCCCAAAACTGCATGGACAGTGAACGGAAATGCCATTTATGGTATCCGCACATCATGAAATAGATCAAAATTGTTTACACCCGTCGCAAATACTTGGAATAATTATTTTAATTTCCCATAGGAGCTCTTTCAAAACCTCTCACATATGGAGATGTTCAGAGCCTCCAACATTATTCCAGAATATAAACGTTACATGAAGATGCAAATTCCAGCCAGCGGTGAAACACGCTGAAAATGTTCTTAGAGGGCAAGAGGGATGAAAAACTTTTTGAGGGAGCCCCTTTTTTTCGAACAGCTGGTGCCTGCTTGGCCTTTACTTCCATTCTCACTCAGTATAAGGTTATAATTTCCATCCGGGGAAAGACGTCACGGTGGCACCGGTGAGGTAACGAACAATAAAGTGATAAAAAGACGTAAAGTTTCCAAAAGTGATCAAAAAGATGAAAGCGGGATAAATCAGAACCCGAAGTTTTCATTAGTCAGTCTGGTTCGGAGGCTCATCCTTTGATGCTTTCCCTTTATTTTAGATAACTTTTTAAATTTCGGTTTATAATTCTCCTAAAAGTCAACCTATGTATTCGCGACGGGGGTACAAAAATTTGGATCGGCCACAACAGTTGTGAGGATTCCAAAAATGAATATCCGTCCGCCGTACGCCGCACAGTGCAATTCGAAAAATTAAAAACGCGTCTGGGCGGTCGGTTTAACGTTGATTCTTCAACTGATATATAAAATATATTATATTATATTATATCATCAAAATATTATTATGATGTTGCCAGTGCGCTAATAATTGGGGGGTTTGTCGGGTCGGCTGTTCTTCTTCGTACAAACATTATTTGTTCGGGTGCTAATGAAGCTGCTGATGGCGACCACTCTGATCTGAAGATGGTGCTGGCAACGAAGAGATTTAAGTATGCAACTACCAGTTGCTGCTTGAGTCTTCAATTTCTGGTTCTATAATTTTGGCAGGAGTTTTATTAAAATTTGAATTTTAATTTTTTCGAGTTACATTACTTGGAATTTATTCCTCGGTATTCCTACTTATTATTATTTTTATTTATTTATTTATTTATTTATTCATAAAAACATAAAAACATTTTCACAATAAGGCAGAGAGTCATGATTTGTATACATAGAAAACAATTTTTCTTGATTTGGCGTATAGGTCTTTGACCTGTCCAGGCCTGTCATTCCCTGAATAGCTATTGAATATTGCATACCAATTAAATGTACAATTTATAGCGACTTAAAATATAATTTGTATTTTCTAAATTCTTAAAATAAAGTAGCGCTTCTTTTTTGAAAATTGACGTTGACCTCGCGGTCCTAAGTGCTACCGCTGAGGCCCCCTTGATCTTGAACTCTTCCTGCGATTCAATGTTTAGTTCTTTGGCTGCGAAAACAATCACTCCGCAGGCCTTGTTGATAGTTGAAGTGCTGACGAAGGAGTTGTAACCTGGCAGTTGGAAGATCGTTGCATAATCGCAGGACGGGGAATACCATATCTCAGAAAGAACAATGACCTTCGGCTTTTCTTTAATTTATTCCAGGTAACAAATTAATTGATCCCAATTGGCCTGTATACTACGAATATTCAGAGCCCAGATTGAAAGGTATGAATCTGAGAAAAAGATGTCCAGCGCCTTCATGTCGTCACATTCAACTGGGGAATCCCCCGGTTCATGTATAAATGGCTCAGTTTCCATAATCGGTTCTGCTTATAAAGCCTGCGTTTGCATAGCTCGGACAGTCCTTGTCGCTGGCCGCGTGTTGATGGGGCAGTTTGAAATTCTTGCAGTTCGCACAGTTGGGTGGAAGGGCTTTTTGATCGCATGCTTTGGTATCATGATGTTGCCCACAGTGCGCACAGACAGGATTGGGGGCTTTACATGTTTTTTGCACATGATTGAATCCATTGCAACGGTAACACCGAGAAATCCTGATGAAATCCTCAACCTTACAGGAACTCCAACCTAAATACACTCTACCCATGCTCAGCAGTTTTTTTCTAAGGTCAGGCGTCACCTCGATTGCTAGATTGGCCGTAATCCCATCCTTTTTCCCGAATTTGAAAGCGTACTTTAGTTGCTCCTTAACTTCTTTTTCATCCAAGTGATTTAGTTTGATAAGACTATCCTCCATTTCTTCCTGGGTAATTCCTACAGGAACCCCATATAGTGCTAACTTAGGCATTTGCTTAACTGGCCGAGAGGCTGAGAGACCAATATCCTTCAGTTGAGTGCATTCCAATATCGCCTTCATGTCCTTCTTCTCCGCAGCGCGAATAAGAAGACCCTTCTCTCCCAGGTTACGCACTGACGAGATCTTGATACCCTTGTCAACAGGGTTTAGTGCTGCCTTTATGTCCTGCCTCATTTCGTCCGGTTTTAAATTACATTTAAATTATTTCCGGTTTTATTACATTTATTTACTTTCTTTTGAAGCAATATACCGACAGTTACTGGTTCCTCATCCACTTTAAGAGAGCTAAAAGCTTATTTTGGCAACCGGAAATCTGAGGAGACACTCATTTTATTTTGGTTTATTATTCTTGGAATAATACACCTATGTTTTCGCGACGGGGGTCGACGACTCCGATCGGCCTCAAAATTTGACATTATCCGTTTCAAGAGGTCTACATACATTCGAAATCCGAAATGTCCGTCCGCCGTTCGGCGTCCGAGCCGTTTTGGGCAGTAGGAATTTTTTTTAAAATCTGAAATTTTGACAAAATACTTGGTTTACCATTTAGTTGTGCCCGCAAGGTTTTCAGTCCGATCGCCCAAACCCGTGGGGCGCTATGGGGCTAAAATGGGGCTACGGGAGTGTTTTTTTGAAGGCTTTTGGCTATGGGATCGAGTTAGGTGTCGTTTTCGAGGTATTTTTGGACGTAGAATCCATTTTTTGGGGTCCCGCAACGATCCGATTTCACTGATGCGATCTATAGGGCTTTCATGGGGCTAAAAATGGGATATTTGAAGGATCCCAGGAGGTTAAATATTTTTCGAGTAAAGAATAAAGAATGTTTGAAAAAAAATTTCTTTTGAAAAAAAAAAAAAAATCCAAAAAAATTTTTTTTGAAAAAAAAATCCCCAAAAAAATTTTTTTTCCAATTATTTTCTTTTGACACAGAAATAATTTTTCCTCAAGTAGGTAACCTAACCTATATCAATATCAAAGAATAATAAACCCTTGTGTAAAATTTGCAGCGTTTTTGTTATATATCAGAAATATTTTTTCTAATTTTGGTTTATTATTCTTGGAATAATACAACTATGTTTTCGCGACGGAAGTCGACGACTCGGATCGGCCTCAAAATTTGACATTATCCGATTCAATAGGTCTAGATTCCAAAACCAAAATATCCGTCCGCCGTCCGAGCCGTTTTGGGCAGTAGGCTTTTTTTTTTTTAAATCTGAAATTTTGACAAAATACTACTCGGTTTACCATCTAGTTGTGCCCGCAAGGTTTTCAGGCCGATCGACCAAACCGGTGGGGCGCAGTGGGGCTAAAATGGGGGTACGGGAAGGGTTTTTTGAAGGCTTTTAGCTATGGGATCGAGTTAGGTGTCGTTTTCGAAGTATTTTTGGACGTAGAATCTATTTTTTGGGGTCCCGGAACGATCCGATTTCTCTGGGGCTATGTTTAGGGCATTCGTGGGGCTAAAAATGGGATTTTTGAAGGATCCCAGGATGTTAAATATTTTTCGAGTAAAAAATACAGAGTTTTTGAAAAAACACATTTTTGAACAAAAAAATCCAAAAAAAAAAAATTTTTTTGAGAAAAATCCAAAATTTTTTTTTTAATTTTTTCATTGACAGAATTAAATTTCTGCACAAGTAACGTTTATCAAAGAATAATAAACCCTTGTGTAAAATTTGCAGCGTTTTTTTTAGATAATACATTTTTGAGAAAATAAATTGTTAAAACATGTAAAATTACGTCCTTAAAAAACCTCTACATTGTAAAATTACGTCCTTAAAAAACCTCTTTTCAATATTGAGCAGCAATAGAACTTATTAAAGCTTTCATTTTCACCAAGGTAGAAAAAAGGGGTTTCCAAATCCATACGAGAATTACTCCTAAATGAGGTGGTTAGGGTGAGAAATGACTCCTCTGCTGAGTACTCATGAAAGCTTTAATAAGTTCTATTGCTGCTCAATATTGAAAAGAGGTTTTTTAAGGACGTAATTTTACAATGTAGAGGTTTTTTAAGGACGTAATTTTACATGTTTTAACAATTTATTTTCTCAAAAATGTATTATCTAAAAAAAAACGCTGCAAATTTTACACAAGGGTTTATTATTCTTTGATAAACGTTACTTGTGCAGAAATTTAATTCTGTCAATGAAAAAATTAAACAAAAAAAGTTTGGATTTTTCTCAAAAAAATTTTTTTTTTTGGATTTTTTTGTTCAAAAATGTGTTTTTTCAAAAACTCTGTATTTTTTACTCGAAAAATATTTAACATCCTGGGATCCTTCAAAAATCCCATTTTTAGCCCCACGAATGCCCTAAACATAGCCCCAGAGAAATCGGATCGTTCCGGGACCCCAAAAAATAGATTCTACGTCCAAAAATACTTCGAAAACGACACCTAACTCGATCCCATAGCTAAAAGCCTTCAAAAAACCCCTCCCGTACCCCCATTTTAGCCCCACTGCGCCCCACCGGTTTGGTCGATCGGCCTGAAAACCTTGCGGGCACAACTAGATGGTAAACCGAGTAGTATTTTGTCAAAATTTCAGATTTTAAAAAAAAAAGCCTACTGCCCAAAACGGCTCGGACGGCGGACGGATATTTTGGTTTTGGAATCTAGACCTATTGAATCGGATAATGTCAAATTTTGAGGCCGATCCGAGTCGTCGACTTCCGTCGCGAAAACATAGTTGTATTATTCCAAGAATAATAAACCAAAATTAGAAAAAATATTTCTGATATATAACAAAAACGCTGCAAATTTTACACAAGGGTTTATTATTCTTTGATATTGATATAGGTTAGGTTACCTACTTGTGCAAAAATTATTTCTGTGTCAAAAGAAAATAATTGGAAAAAAAATTTTTTTGGGGATTTTTTTTTCAAAAAAAATTTTTTTGGATTTTTTTTTTTTTTTTCAAAAGAAATTTTTTTTCAAACATTCTTTATTCTTTACTCGAAAAATATTTAACCTCCTGGGATCCTTCAAATATCCCATTTTTAGCCCCATGAAAGCCCTATAGATCGCATCAGTGAAATCGGATCGTTGCGGGACCCCAAAAAATGGATTCTACGTCCAAAAATACCTCGAAAACGACACCTAACTCGATCCCATAGCCAAAAGCCTTCAAAAAAACACTCCCGTAGCCCCATTTTAGCCCCATAGCGCCCCACGGGTTTGGGCGATCGGACTGAAAACCTTGCGGGCACAACTAAATGGTAAACCAAGTGTTTTGTCAAAATTTCAGATTTTAAAAAAAATTCCTACTGCCCAAAACGGCTCGGACGCCGAACGGCGGACGGACATTTCGGATTTCGAATGTATGTAGACCTCTTGAAACGGATAATGTCAAATTTTGAGGCCGATCGGAGTCGTCGACCCCCGTCGCGAAAACATAGGTGTATTATTCCAAGAATAATAAACCAAAATAAAATGAGTGTCTCCTCAGATTTCCGGTTGCCAAAATAAGCTTTTAGCTCTCTTAAAGTGGATGAGGAACCAGTAACTGTCGGTATATTGCTTCAAAAGAAAGTAAATAAATGTAATAAAACCGGAAATAATTTAAATGTAATTTAAAACCGGACGAAATGAGGCAGGACATAAAGGCAGCACTAAACCCTGTTGACAAGGGTATCAAGATCTCGTCAGTGCGTAACCTGGGAGAGAAGGGTCTTCTTATTCGCGCTGCGGAGAAGAAGGACATGAAGGCGATATTGGAATGCACTCAACTGAAGGATATTGGTCTCTCAGCCTCTCGGCCAGTTAAGCAAATGCCTAAGTTAGCACTATATGGGGTTCCTGTAGGAATTACCCAGGAAGAAATGGAGGATAGTCTTATCAAACTAAATCACTTGGATGAAAAAGAAGTTAAGGAGCAACTAAAGTACGCTTTCAAATTCGGGAAAAAGGATGGGATTACGGCCAATCTAGCAATCGAGGTGACGCCTGACCTTAGAAAAAAACTGCTGAGCATGGGTAGAGTGTATTTAGGTTGGAGTTCCTGTAAGGTTGAGGATTTCATCAGGATTTCTCGGTGTTACCGTTGCAATGGATTCAATCATGTGCAAAAAACATGTAAAGCCCCCAATCCTGTCTGTGCGCACTGTGGGCAACATCATGATACCAAAGCATGCGATCAAAAAGCCCTTCCACCCAACTGTGCGAACTGCAAGAATTTCAAACTGCCCCATCAACACGCGGCCAGCGACAAGGACTGTCCGAGCTATGCAAACGCAGGCTTTATAAGCAGAACCGATTATGGAAACTGAGCCATTTATACATGAACCGGGGGATTCCCCAGTTGAATGTGACGACATGAAGGCGCTGGACATCTTTTTCTCAGATTCATACCTTTCAATCTGGGCTCTGAATATTCGTAGTATACAGGCCAATTGGGATCAATTAATTTGTTACCTGGAATAAATTAAAGAAAAGCCGAAGGTCATTGTTCTTTCTGAGATATGGTATTCCCCGTCCTGCGATTATGCAACGATCTTCCAACTGCCAGGTTACAACTCCTTCGTCAGCACTTCAACTATCAACAAGGCCTGCGGAGTGATTGTTTTCGCAGCCAAAGAACTAAACATTGAATCGCAGGAAGAGTTCAAGATCAAGGGGGCCTCAGCGGTAGCACTTAGGACCGCGAGGTCAACGTCAATTTTCAAAAAAGAAGCGCTACTTTATTTTAAGAATTTAGAAAATACAAATTATATTTTAAGTCGCTATAAATTGTACATTTAATTGGTATGCAATATTCAATAGCTATTAAGGGAATGACAGGCCTGGACAGGTCAAAGACCTATACGCCAAATCAAGAAAAATTGGTTTCTATGTATACAAATCATGACTCTCTGCCTTATTGTGAAAATGTTTTTATGTTTTTATGAATAAATAAATAAATAAATAAATAAATAAATAATAAGTAGGAATACCGAAGGATAAATTCCAAGTAATGTAACTCGAAAAAATTAAAATTCAAATTTAAATAAAACTCCTGCCAAAATTATAGAACCAGAAATTGAAGACTCAAGCAGCAACAGTTGCTACCAGTTACTGGTAGTTGCATACTTAAATCTCTTCGTTGCCAGCACCATCTTCAGATCAGAGTGGTCGCCATCAGCAGCTTCATTAGCACCCGAACAAATAATGTTTGTACGAAGAAGAACAGCCGACCTGACAAACCCCCCCCATTATTAGCGCACTGGCAACATCATAATAATATTTTGATGATATAATATAATATAATATATTTTATATATCAGTTGAAGAATCAACGTTAAACCGACCGCCCAGACGCGTTTTTAATTTTTCGAATTGCACTGTGCGGCGTACGGCGGACGGATATTCATTTTTGGAATCCTCACAACTGTTGAGGCCGATCCAAATTTTTGTACCCCCGTCGCGAATACATAGGTTGACTTTTAGGAGAATTATAAACCGAAATTTAAAAAGTTATCTAAAATAAAGGGAAAGCATCAAAGGATGAGCCACCGAACCAGACTGACTAATGAAAACTTCGGGTTCTGATTTATCCCGCTTTCATCTTTTTGATCACTTTTGGAAACTTTACGTCTTTTTATCACTTTATTGTTCGTTACCTCACCGGTGCCACCGTGACGTCTTTCCCCGGATGGAAATTATAACCTTATACTGAGTGAGAATGGAAGTAAAGGCCAAGCAGGCACCAGCTGTTCGAAAAAAAGGGGCTCCCTCAAAAAGTTTTTCATCCCTCTTGCCCTCTAAGAACATTTTCAGCGTGTTTCACCGCTGGCTGGAATTTGCATCTTCATGTAACGTTTATATTCTGGAATAATGTTGGAGGCTCTGAACATCTCCATATGTGAGAGGTTTTGAAAGAGCTCCTATGGGAAATTAAAATAATTATTCCAAGTATTTGCGACGGGTGTAAACAATTTTGATCTATTTCATGATGTGCGGATCCCATAAATGGCATTTCCGTTCACTGTCCATGCAGTTTTGGGCCGGAGGTTTTTATTTTGGTTAAGTATTCTTGGAATAAATACACCTATGTAATCGCGACGGAGGTCGACGACACGGATCGGCCTCAAAATTTGACATTATCCGATTCAAGAGGTCTAGATTCCAAAACCAAAATATCCGTCCGCCGTCCGAGCCGTTTTGGGCAGTAGGCATTTTTTTTTAAATCTGAAATTTTGACAAAATACTACTCGGTTTACCATCTAGTTGTGCCCGCAAGGTTTTCAGGCCGATCGACCAAACCGGTGGGGCGCAGTGGGGCTAAAATGGGGGTACGGGAGGGGTTTTTGAAGGGTTTCAGCTATGAGTCGAGTTAGGTGTAGAATCCATTTTTGGGGATGCCGGAACGATCCGATTTCACTGTCGCGTTCTATTGGGCTTTCATGGGACTACAAATGGGATTTTTGAAGGATCCCAGGAGGTTAAATATTTTTCGAGAAAAACAGAGAATTTTTGGAAAAAAAAAATTTAAAAAAACAAACATTTTTTTTCAAATTTTTTTTATTGAAACAGAATTAAATTTTTGCACAAGTAACCTATATCAAAGAATAATAAACCCTTGTGTAAAATTTGCAGCGTTTTTCTTTTTAGACCCATCGAAGTAGGTACATTTCGGGGCTCTACAGGGCTACAGAGACAAAGAATTTCCGATCCACCTTTCTAGTTTGGAGCCCTTTAGGGTTTCTCATTATAATATAATGTACCTATATTATACAGATTTTCCATCATGAATAATGACCGATGAATTGGTGTTCCGAGATGTTCGCCGGTCAACTCCGTTGCTTCCATAATTACGGTGACCAGAATGAGCTCCTTGAATGCTTTTTATAAAATTATTTTTCGGGAAAGGTTATGCTTCAAAAGTTACGAAAACGGGTCCACATTGCAGAAACCCCCTCTCCATTATTTATAGGGCCTTGGGAAAAGCATAATATTTGACTTCTGAGGTCTGGAGGCGGGTACATGACGTGGGCGGCTTAGTCATCTTTTGATTTGCCGAGAGATCTCTCTTGGACAACAGTAGTTACTGTAACTCTGCTACGCGAAAAGCCCACTCTAAAACTTGAGCATCGAGGATATCATCAAAGAAGGTTATTTGAAAATCGACCCAGACCGAGTGTTTTTATTCTGATTCCCTTCAGATTTATTAGGGGCATTCACGGTCGAGGTTAAAGAGTTAAACGTTCTAAATCATGAGGCACCCTGGTTAAATGTGTAGTTCTGTAGGTAGAAAGTGTAGTTACTCTCTCCTAAATGAGGTGGTTAGGGTGAGAAATGACTCCTCTGCTGAGTACTCAGCAGAGGAGTCATTTCTCACCCTAACCACCTCATTGGATTAGACCTCTGCACCGTCGGCAAACACCACACTGTGATTACTCCTAAATCCAAAACTACTATACCGTTCAAATGGTTTGATTTTACAAGAGACCCTCTCTGATTAAGTTACCACACTCACACGAACAATTTTTGGGCAAAAACAAGTATTAATTTTTGAAAAATTGAATTAAGGTCACGTTTTTTCGATTTTGGACCACTGTGCGACGTGTCAGATTCAACCTCCAGACTTCTGGAACATCGGATCAAAGCGTCCTTCAACCGTCTTTAATAATTAAAGATTAATTATTAGAGACATACACGATTCGCCCCTCTGGAAATAAAAACGCTGCAAATTTTACTCAAGCGTTTATTATTCGTCGATAAAATTAACTAAAAAATAATTATTATTTCTGTGTTATTAAGAAAATATATTTTAAATAATAAAAAAAAAAAAAAACGAATTTTGCTGTACAATGTTTGGACAGACGTGACGTCGTGACAGACGAGACCTCAAAAATTGGATTATGCGTCCTAAGTTATTCGGCAAACGACACTTGGGCCGTATTAAAAAAACGCTGCAAATTTTACACGAGGGTTTATTATTCTTTGATATAGGTTAGGAACAGAACTACCTGTGCAGAAATTTAATTCTGTTAATGAAAAAAAAAAAAATTATTTTATTTTTCCAAAAAAGATTATTTTGATTTTTTTTAATTCAAAAACTTTTTTTTTCAAATTTTTTGTTTTTACTTGAAAAATATCTGACCTCCTGGGATCTTTCAAAAATCCCATTTGTAGCCCCATGAAAGCCCTATAGATCGCAACAGTGAAATCGGCTTTAGCTTCTCTTACCCTTAATCTTCTTCCCATGCCCTATCTCTTTCCTTAGCTTTCAGGACTTCTGTGACGTAGGTGGTCACAGCCTCCCAGTTTCTCTTGGTTTCCATCATCTTCCCTACGATGGTGTCAGGGTCCAGGCTGCCAATTTCCCTTTGCAGGGTTTTCCTACGGGTTCCCCATTTCCGGCATACGAAAAACGTGTAATAATAATAACAGTAAACTTTACACTATCATCGTGAATAGCGTATCATGGAATCATCCGCATGAATGAAAAAATTGAGTACGACGAACCTATACTTCATTCGTCTTTGAGGTGTGAAGGGTCAAGCTTGGAGTTGACGTTCCCGAAAAGTATCGTGGCTTGCATGAGTTATTCATTGTCGTCCGAAGTATGTTGCTTGAAGGGGCCCATTGGGATATTTATACGTCGCGGAGAGTGGCGGGAGAGATGCACGTATGCGGAGTGAAGGGATAAAGGGATGTGGGTTATACTGTGTGGTATCTCGTTTACTCAGCCTCGCCTGCTTGTGGGAGAACAAAAGGAAGCTCGACGAAGAGGGATAAGACGGATATCGCTAAATCTCCTTTGCCTGGAAAGGACAGCCCGCTTTGTCCATCTTCTGGTTTGACAGGCCGGTTATCATTTCATGTGAGGAACACGAGCTGAGGCGGTCGTCTACGAAATTGGTACCTTTCAAAAAATGAATAGAGCCAACCGAGTATGATCCACTTCGCGTGGATTTGATTGAAAGGAGTTCTTTGGAAGTGGGGAACGAATCCAACGTGTTCACTTTATTTACGGAAAAACGCTGCCAACTATACACAAGATTTTATTATTATTATTATATATTATTATTACTATTACACATATAATAGTAATTGAATAATAATTATATTGTAATTATATAATACTACTTATATAATTATATAATACTAATTACACATAGGGTATAATAATTGTCCAAAAAAATTGATTGCATATGAATAAAAATGATTTTAAAATACACTGCCAAGTGGTAAATGGCCCACAGCTTCCTCCGATATTGTATCAAATGTTGAACGAAATTTTTCATCAATAGGGCACAAGTTATGGCTGTTAGCTCACTAACTCTAGCAAGATTTTATCTCCCCCCCCCCCCTTGAGCTAGATTTTAGCTCACTCAGCTGACCAGGAGAATACCCGTCATTTCAATCGTCTCTTGTACTCCCATAAGGCCTCCTTAGATTTTGAACATTTTTACATTACCTAAATATAGTGGCAGTGCGGTACTGCTTCGAGTTCGATTGCTGTGAACGACAATGCACCTCATTCTTTGGATCTCTAACCTCTTGGAATTTTGACTCGAGATTTTTGAAAAAATCGATGGCTGCGTAAACAAACAATCCTAACAACCAATTTCTTCCATGTTGCTGAGGATGACCCGAATCAGCATTTTGCGCCCACGCAACGTGTTCCGCTGATTCAATCCTCATAAAATGTATTTGGAACCTCAAGTGGCCGTAACCACACAATCCCTGAAAATTTGACTGAAATCGGATCAACATTGTGGAAGTGATAGCTGGGTGATTCTCACGAAAGTGGACAATCGTTGGAGATGCCGACAAATTTTTCAGAAGAATTCCTCAAACCCCTGGTTGTTTCAGTTTGGATTATATCTCCACTTGCCAGAATGGCACATGAAAAGATACTTTGGGAAGTTGCATAAGCAATATGGCAAGTTATCCACAACCTTGAGAGTCAATTTTGTCAAGACCGTCACAAGTACTCCCAAAGCATGGAAAAAAAATTCAATCGTTGGGACGATTTCTCCTCATGCTCACCATTCTTGGGCGGTGTGAACGAATCATGAGAAAAATCATACAAACGTCCATAGTAATTTTCTGGAGAGTGAACTTCAAATGTAAGGCGAATATTGTCAATTTTTCTCAATGCCCCTCCATTATTTTCTCTCTTAAACCAACCTACTAGTTATGACCATCTCATTTCCACGTTTACCCCGAACAACCTCGATTGCTCTGTTCAGGAAAAAATCCCCTGATCCACTTAGTCAGGAATTCTAATTTCTATGGGCAAATACGTGATTTCGAAATTGTGTGATGGTCGAGACATTCCTGTGACGGTCTTGATATTTCTTCTTGTTTTGATGGATAATATTCCCTTGAGACTGATGAAAACATCGTAATTATTTACTCATCCTAAGTTATAAACGTCCTTACAAGTTTCACTCGAAGTAAAATGGAAAAATAATATCATCGACATGATCACAAATTCTCTTTATTAAACTTTCTTTTATTTTTAATGAAAATGAGAAAAATATCTCCTGAGATTTTACATTTGAATTGAAGTTGAGCAAACTAGAATAGAGATCTGCCCAGGGTACCATTAAAATCGTAGATGACAGCAATCCACTGCCCAACGCAAACGTCTGTAACAGGAATATCACCCATAGCTATTTCAGGAATATCACAATAATTGTGATGGAAAAATGAGTTGTTTTATCACGTTCGTTGCAATTCAGAGCTTCATTCTTCGTTGGCTTCAACTCTCTTTGGAAAATGAAAGTTGCTGAACTCATTTCGGCAATCCAAGGCACGAGAGGTAGCGAACGTTGATTTGATTGAAGTTTGAAGTTGAATCCACGTTAATCTGATGGATCTTGAAAGTGTGGGGAATCGGGGATAGTTGGACACCTTCAATCATTCTGTCTTCAGCACTGATTTCGTTTTCCTTCGTCGTTCTTTGTTGACAATTTGCCTCATATTTTTAATCTTCTGCAGGATTGGGGTCATGTGGGCCCATACTGCAGCTGAGTCGTGGCGCATGAATTCACTCACCGTGCAAAATGTAGTAATATGGTCCGAGTCCTCTTCATCCCTTGTAAGGTAAAATGTACCTACCAGTATGGAGTGTGAGTTGGGCATTTGATGCTCCAAAATGAGTGCTCTGAATCTCACTTGCATATTTCAACTGATAATTTTCGGAAAAATCGATTATAATGAGGACTTCATCACTTGCAATGGTGCTCCTCAGAAAACGTCATTAAATAGCAAATTTTGGTGTTTCGACTTGGTACTATGTCTGGTAAGTTGGGGAAGCTCTGCTATAAAGTCACCCCAATTAGTTAAAAGAACCAAATTATGGTCAAATGAGTCTCTGAATATCTTTTGGGGGAGCCCTCTTACGGCAGCAGCATGAATGAGTAGAGACCGTCACACAGAAGTAAAGACCGGGTCACGTATCCAAGATGGGGAAGTGTGATGGTCTGGACGAGAACGGTCTTGACAAAGTATCTCAATATGGCTGCAGTACAAATCTCGTTCACTCTATTCGAGGTGTTGATGTCTTGTTGTCTTCTCAAACACTCATGTGAAATTATAGTACCAAAGAAACATCTGCACCAACACTGAAACTGAAATGTACTAGTGGACGGTCTTTACAAAAAGTATGTCACAAACAATGACTTACCTCGGATAACTGACGCTCAGCAAGAAATATCTGGCGGATCGGCAAAAGTTAACATGTTTCCTTCCACAGTATTATGTGCAAACGGCGATAAATCACGGCTTGCCTGCATGGCATGCAGCGTAACAATCTAGCGGTCAGTTGAAGAACCAAAATCTTGAGTGTGACGGTCTAATCCAAACCCGAGCTACAGGAGTTCTCTCGACTGCTCCTCATTCAAATTGCGTCAAACACTTGAAAACGATAATGGATTTCAACGTGCTGGGTTATGTGCGCCACATAAAAAAATAAATTTGAAGAAAAGTTGTTGGTGTGTTGAGAAATTACGATTGGAAGTTGACAAAACACCTCCAGTACGCGTGACGGTCCTGACATTTTCACGCTATTATTCAAAAAATTCACCACACCCAAAAGAATCTCTGAATGTTTAATTACTGGCCTAGAAGGGAGGGATTATTCTGAATCTAATGCAAAAAGAATGGTGAAAATATCTCCATTTTTGAGCTCTTTAAAGACGAGTACGTCAGATTGCCCACTTTCGTGAGAATCGCCCAGCTGTAACAAGGAATCACACGTTTGCGCCTGCGGACAGCATTCCGCTGATTCAATCGTGATGAAACTGATAGGGGACCATCTAGGGCTATACCCACACAATTCCTGAAAATTTGATTGAAATCCGATCAAAATTGTGGAAGTTGTGGGTGTGGCAAGGAAATGCGGACAGACAGACAGACACGGAACCAAATTTGTTCAGAAGGCTCTGAAACGCAAAACGTGAGTGGAAATTTTGATTTTGATTTTGGAGAACAACATTTTTTTCATTTCGAAAGTGAAAACAATGCTTCCTCTGCCTTGCAGACTCGGAAGCAAAAATGAACTAAAAACTACTATAAAGCAGTTTTTAGAAGATCGAATTATGGACGTCTCCCGCAAAAAGAGTCTATCGAGTAATCCAATGGAAGGTCTCGGAAGGTCTTTAAAAATTTTAAATTTTGACAACATACCTCCTAAATTACCATCTAGTTGTGTCTGCAAGATTTTCAGCTCGATCGCTCTAACCCGTGGGGCTGTGTGGGGCTTAAAAGGGGCTAATGAGTTTTTTTTTAAAGGTTTTTGGACATGAGGTCCTGTGGAGTGTCTCATACAACGGGTCCCAAACGGATCCGATCTCACCGTAGATGTGTGTCGTTTCTATGAGGATACTTATAGGGTAGGTCGAAAGAGGAATCATTTTCGGAGTAGTTTTGAGTATATAATCAATTTATTTGGGTCTCTTATCCGCCGAAAAAAAAAAAAAATCATAAATGGGGCACAATAAATTTCAATTTTCACAAAAAAAAGTGTCGGCCGAATCAAAGTTCTGCGGACTTAATACGAATTATAATAAACCCTTGCGTGAAATTTGTAGCGTTTTTAGTTCAGATTCAGGACAGTACTGTACATGAAATTTTGTTTTGATCAAAACTCGAGGAAAATAATAATATAATTTTGTCGATATGCCAAACAAATGTGATTGCTGTGGTCATACCCCCTTTTCCATCAGGCATGCTCTCTGTTGAAAGGCCGGGGGGGGGGGGGGGGGTGATCACACGGCGTCACAATGAAGTACCTAAGAGACGTCCTGGGGGAATTAATGAATACAGCTTGGGAAAATTGCTATTATCAGTGCAATTGGTGCATCAGTGTCTACGACACGGACGTAAAACAGTGCGTACGTCTGTGGTTCCCACACCCTACGGCTGGCAAGATCTCCTCTCAAACCAGGAGTAGTGGCTGAAGCAGCTACTGTCCGCAGATCAAAAGAATACTCGCGCTTGGCAATAGACATAGGTCACAGGCCTTTTAGTAAAACTTTGTGATTTCTGATGTACTAGCCGTTTATTTAAACTTAGCCCGAGCCAGGTATCTGCCGACCCTTTTTTTCGGGTGGAGTGAGCCTGCTCACAATCCTGGTGGGGGTCTGAGCGCAGGGCTCCCTGAAAGGTCGGCTTCTCCCGACGATATTACGGCAAAACTAGCTAAAAACGCTGCAAATTTTACACAAGGGTTTATTATTCTTTGATATACTTGTGCAGAAATTTAATTCTGTCAATGAAAAAATTTTTTTTTTGGATTTTTTGTTCAAAAATGTGTTTTTTCAGAAATTCTCTATTTTTTACTCGAAAAATATTTAACATCCTGGGATTCTTCAAAAATCCCATTTTTAGCCCCACGAATGCCCTTAAGATCGCCCCAGTGAAATCGGATCGTTCCGGGACCCCAAAAAATTGATTCTACGTCCAAAAATACTTCGAAAACGACACCTAACTCGATCCCATAGCTAAAAGCCTTCAAAAAAACCCTCCCGTAGCCCCATTATAGCCCCATAGCGCCCCACGGGATTGGGCGATCGGACTGAAAACCTTGCGGGCACAACTAGATGGTAAACCAAGTATTTTGTCGAAATTTCAGATTTTTTAAAAATTTCCTACTGCCCAAAACGGCCTGGACGGCGGACGGCGGACGGACATTTCGGATTTAGAATGTAGACCTCTTGAAACGGATAATGTCAAATTTTGAGCCCGATCGGAGTCGTCGACCCCCGTCGCGAAAACATAGGTGTATTATTCCAAGAATAATAAACCAAAATGAGTCATCCAAGCCGGACATCCAAATAAAAAAAAAATAAAAAAAAACGCTGCAAATTTTACACAAGGGTTTATTATTCTTTGATATACGTTACTTGTGCAGAAATTTAATTCTGTCAATAAAAAAAAAATTAAAAAAAATTTTTTTTTTTTGATTTTTATCTCGAAAAATTTTTTTTTGGATTTTTGTTGTTCAAAAATGTGTTTTTTTTCCAAAATTCTGTATTTTTTACTCGAAAAATATTCAACATCCTGGGATCCATCAAAAATCCCATTTTTACCCCAA
Organism: Pilophorus perplexus; assembly: GCA_955831195.1. Taxonomy (NCBI): domain Eukaryota; kingdom Metazoa; phylum Arthropoda; class Insecta; order Hemiptera; family Miridae; genus Pilophorus; species Pilophorus perplexus. The sequence continues at coordinate 13,789,370 of OY037007.1, read as the reverse complement.
GAAAGCCCTAAAGATCGCCCCAGTGAAATCGGATCGTTTCGAGACCCCAAAAAATGGATTCTACGTCCAAAAATACTTCGAAAACGACACCTAACTCGATCCCATAGCTAAAAGCCTTCAAAAAACCCCTCCCGTAGCCCCATTTTAGCCCCACAGCGCCCCACGGGTTTGGGCGATCGGACTGAAAACCTTGCGGGCACAACTAGATGGTAAACCAAGTATTTTGTCAAAATTTCAGATTTTTAAAAAAATTCCTACTGCCCAAAACGGCCTGGACGGCGGACGGCGGACGGCGGACGGCGTACGGCGTACGGCGTACGGCGGACGGACATTTCGGATTTAGAATGTAGACCTCTTGAAACGGATAATGTCAAATTTTGAGCCCGATCGGAGTCGTCGACCCGCTGCGCGAAAACATAGGTGTATTATTCCAAGAATAATAAACCAAAAGAAGGTTTTGCAGCGGCAAATGGTTCTATCTACTCGTAGCAGTACGTTTACACAGAAATTTACACCGAATCTAGTCACGCGTTTGGGGGGGGGGGGGGGGGGGGGACGGAAAAAATTACAGTTTTTTCCGTTTTTCGCCCCTATCTCGAACAATACGAGCGGGCACAACTAGATGGTAAACCAAGTATTTTGCCAAAATTTCAGATTTTTTGAAAAATTCTTACTGCCCAAAACGGCCTGGACGGCGGACGGACATTTCGGATTTAGAATGTAGACCACTTGAAACGGATAATGTCAAATTTTGAGCCCGATCGGAGTCGTCGACCCCCGTCGCGAAAACATAGGTGTATTATTCCAAGAATAATAAACCAAAAACTGTTCAAAAAAGATCAATAATTGATTTGTTGACAATATCAGGCCTCTCAATCAGAATTATTCTGATTGAGAGGCCTGATATTGTCAACTGGAGGCACAAATACCTGAGATCAATGAAAAATCACAGAATCAATGGCAAATCAATTTATTATTTGGATGAGACTTGGGTTGATTCCAACTTAATTTTCAAGAAGTGTTGGCAGGCGGAAGGTGTCCGGGGCATTTTGTAAAATCCAAGCTCCTCAAATCGCCTTATTGTTGTTCATATTGGTTCAGTTGATGGGTTTGTTCCGGGTGCAGGGCTAATTTTCAGGTCAGGAATTCCTGTTGTTAACAACATTCATGTTGTTAACAACATCAGGAGATTATCACGGACAAATGAACGGGAACAATTTCGAAAGGTGGATCGTGGAAAAGGTGATTCCGAATCTAAAACCTGCAAGCGTGGTAGTTATGGACAACGCACCATACCACAGAATTCAGGTGGATAAACCTCCAACGAAGTATGCATTGAAATCGGCGATGGTTTTATGGCTCAACAATCGCGGAATTAACTGCGACTCAACTATGAGGAAAAGTTAGCTGTTTGACCTGATTACTGCCCATGCGCCAGCAGAAAAAGTATTCGTCGTTGACGAACTACTGAAAGAAAGAGGCCACACGGTTGTACGACTTCCACCTTACATGTGCGAGTTGAATCCGATTGAATTAGCATGGGCTCATATGAAGAAATATTTGAGAGAAAGGAACACCACAGGGGATATGTCCATGAAACGACTGGAAGAGTTAACCAGGGAAGCTATAGAATCAGTAAGAACATCGGATTGGAAACGTTTTGATCATCATTCCAGAAAATTGAAAGAGGAGTTTTGGACCAATGATGGAGTGCAAGAAGAGGCAATTGACAGGATAGTAATATCTCTTGGGGCAGATTTTGAAGATTCCGAAGATGAAGAAGAAAGTTCATCCGAAGATGAAGAATTGGCGACACCCCTGTAATTGTTGTGTAAATAAGGTAAATTTTCATTAATCCTAACTATTCATAGTTTATGGATGGATTCTTTCGTAATTTAAAATAATAATAATATTATTGTACTAAAACATAGTAGTACATAATATTATTATGTACCATAATAGGTAATAATATTACCTAATATTATCAATAATTACACTAAGAAAAGTATTTCATTCTAAAGACTGTTTTGTAAAATTTACATTTAATGTCAATCTTTTCTCCCATGTGAATTATTTAATGACATTAAATAATTCACTACATTGTAGGTACGTACTTCCTCCCAATCGCTTCAGTAATTATTATTGCCAAGCTAACGACAATTGTTCAAGTATGTGAGCGTAAAACAATAGCATAATTTGTTATGATAATACTGTGCAAATCAACTTACTTACACTGTAAATAATAGTATGACGATAATTGTACATAATTGTATTATGATAATAATAATTATTATCATAATTATTATTATAATAATGTAAATATTTATGCTAATACATGTGCATAAATGGATATAAGTAAATTAAATTTATTTTCCTGTGAATGAATGATAACATTTAATGCTTCATTCTATTCTAAATGCAAAATTATTGAAAATAAATAATAGTTTTAATATCAGTCCGTTTTTAATCCCCAAAACGCTGTATTATTAAATTATATTGAAGTACCTAGAAACCGAACGCCAGTATTAACCCTCAGAAGTAGAATTCAGGCCCAGCCACAGAGGGACCAGTGAAGAGGGAAAGTGAAACACTAGACTGATAGAGCAGTATCCTACGCCTATGAAAGCGTTTGTCACATCGACCGCGCGGGGGCTGGAGGGGTCGGGGAACAATGTTTTTGGCGAGGGTAGTTTTCAAGCCCTCACGAGTATTCTTTTGATCTGCGGACAGAACAATCATTGGCTCTTAACCGCTTTAACCGCTTATGTTTCCCGTCCAGTGGCATCAGTTCTCACTTCGACAAAGGAAGAGAAAAAACGGTGAAAATGTTTATTATTCTTTGATGTAGGTTACTTGTGCAAAAATTTAAATCTGGGTCAACAAGAGAAAAATTTTGGATATTAGAGAGTTCCTAAAGAAACATCCGAGTTACGTCGACCGTTAATTTTTATCGCCGTAAGGGATTTGTCTAGGGAGAATCAAAGAAAAGCTAACTTCACATAAGACCGTAACAGAGATACGGTCTTATCAAAAGTCACGCTAAATTTAAAGTGCCGCTATTTACGTTCTATTGCTCGAAATTAACGGCGATATCCTTAAGACCGTAAGCTTATTGCCGTAACTTTACGGCAATAACGTTCGACGTTAGGCATAAGGACGTAAGTTATCGCCGTTATTTCTGCGCATGCGCGAAATCTCGAGTTACGTCGACCGTAACTCATCACCGTTAGGCAAAAAGTGGCTTTAGGAACTCTCTATTAAAAAAAATTGTGTTTTACTCGAAAAATATTTTGGCCAAATAATGGATTCTACGTCCAAAAATACTTCGAAAACGACACCTAACTCGATTCCATAGCCTTCAAATAACCCCTCCCGTAGCCCCATTTTAGCCAAAAAAATTTTTTTTGTATTTTTATATTTCAAAAATTTTTTTTTGAATTTTTTTCAACATTTTTTTTTGATTTTTACTTGAAAAATATTTGACCTCCTGGGATCCATCAAAAATCTCATTGTAGCCCCATGAAAGCCCTGTAGATCGCAACAGTGAAATCGGATCGTTGCGAGACCACAAAAAATGGATTCTAAGTTCAAAAATACTTCGAAAACGACACCTGACGCGATCCCAGAGCCAAAAGCCAAAAGCCCCACGGCTTTGGGCGATCGGACTGAAAACCATGCGGGCACAACTAGATGGTAGGTACACCAAGTATTTTGTCAAAATTTAAGATTTTTAAAAAAATTCCTACTGCCCAAAACGGCCCGGACGGCGGACGGACATTTCGGTTTTGGAATCTAGACCTCTTAAAATGGATATTGTCAAATTTTGAGGCCGATCGGAGTCGTCGAACTCTGTCGCGAAAACATAGGTGTATTATTCCAAGAATAACACAGGTCTACAAAAAAAGGTCACTTCGGACTCGAGAGGTTTCAGTGGTTGCTCTCCATGTTTTGGGGTCTGCTGAACACGAATCCGAAGCCCGTTTTGCGCCATCACGTCCAGTTTTTTTTGTACACCCTCGTTTATCCAGAAAAGTGAAAATTCCCTTATTTTCGCCTCTAAGTCGTCTGGTTTCTGTAGGTAATTTTTCTGGGCGCTCTGAGGTACGCTATACTTTAGATGTTTTTGCGCTGAATCGAATGAGACCAATTGCAAGTCGCTAAGATGATTACTTACGGAGATACGATCTCTAGAAGTCATTTTTTAGGTCGGGAAACGCTATTTTTTCCAGCGTTTTTTTGCACTTTTCTATTAACACAGTAAAAAATAAGGGTCTGGGGGAATCGGCTCCAACTACATAGTAAACTGTGGACATTTCTGCGTCAAATGCCGTCAACTGCACCTCTGTGAATGCAATAGCCGATTTTTGGCGATTTTTCAAAGATATGAGAAATTTTACTCTCCCATTTTCCCATTTCCAACTACAAAATTTTCTGGCTCATCTAAGTATTCACCCTAAGCGCTTAGACTTACGGTACCCTACAGAAATTTTCGCGCTGAATCGAATTAGACCATTTTCAAGCCGCTACAGTGCATAGTTTCGGGAATAGAAGCTGTGAAAATCATTTTTACAGTCAAAAAATTGTATTTTGCAACTGTTTTGCTGTATCTAATTTTGCAGAACAACATATACAGTAGGTAACAACATAATAAGCTACGGAAGAGACTTCTAATTACATAGTATATAGTACTTCATATCAAAATCTAGTCAAGTCCAAGTAAAAATCACAATGTCGCACTCACTTACTCAACTGTTACAGGATTTTCTTCGGTTAGCAGCACTATGATTGTCTCGTTGAATGTTCCAACAGTTACTGTTGGCAGACTACAGTAGTCTGCCATCATGTTCTCATCCTATCGACCCTGGTATCGAAATTTCGTAGTTTTCAGGTCTTGGTGAAGCCTCTCCCCTTGCTCTTCGCTCTAGTCCCCCAGGTTGTAAGTGAAGCGGTCTATGTGGCTGAAGAGAACTTTAATGCTCATGTTGCACCCAATTCGTTTAAATTTGATGAGCATATTTTCAACGAGTTCCTCGTAATTATCTGCTTTTCGGGTGCCGAGGAAATTTTGTATTACTTCAACGAAGGACTTGCAAGATTGGAGCTCATTACCTTCGAACGCATCAACAAGTTCGGGATCCTTTATAAGTGCTCTAATATGCGTTCCATCGCAAAATACAATTTTTTGACTGTAAAAATGATTTTCACAGCTTCTATTCCCGAAACTATGCACTGTAGCGGCTTGAAAATGGTCTCATTCGATTCAGCGCGAAAATTTCTGTAGGGTACCGTAAGTCTAAGCGCTTAGGATGAATACTTAGATGAGCCAGGAAATTTTGTAGTTGGAAATGGGAAAATGGGAGAGTAAAATTTCTCATATCTTTGAAAAATCGCCAAAAATCGGCTATTGCATTCACAGAGGTGCAGTTGACGGCATTTGACGCAGAAATGTCCACAGTTTACTATGTAGTTGGAGCCGATTCCACCAGACCCTTATTGCTTCCGAGTCTGCGAAGCAGCGGAAGCCTTGTGTTCACTTTCGGGAGAAAAAAATTTTTGTTGTCCGAATTCAAAATTTCCACTCGCATTTTGCGTTTCATAGCCTACTGAACAAATTTGGTTCCGTGTCTGTCGGTCTGTGGGTCTGTCGGTCTGTGGGTCTGTCGGTCTGTGGGTCTGTCGGTCTGTCGGTCTGTCCGCATTTCCTTGTTACAGCCATAATTTCCACAATTTTGAATGAATTTAGCTCAAATTTTGAGGGATTATGCGGATCAGGCTCCTTGAGGTCCCATACGAATTTCAGCACAATTGAATCAGCGGTACGCTCTGCGCATGCGCTAACGTGAAATTCTTGAAACAGGCATAACTTTCTCAATTTTGATCGGATTTCAATAAAATTTTCAGGAATTGTGTGCGTATAGCTCTAGATGGTACCCTGTCAGTTTCATCACGATTGAATCAGCGGTACGCTCAGCGCATGCGCGAACGTAACTTCCTTGCCACAGCCATAACTCCTACAATTTTGATCGGATTTCAATCAAATTTTCAGGAATTGTGTGGATATAGCCCTAGATGGTTCCCTATCAGTTTCATCACGATTGAATCAGTGGTACTCCCTGCGCATGCGCGAACGTAATTTTCTTGTTACAGTTGTTACGTTCATTTTGAACTTGGCACGAGGAAGCTCATGTGCCATTGCCTTGGCAGTGTATTTTTTACTGTGTTAATAGAAAAGTGCAAAAAAACGCTGGAAAAAATAGCGTTTCCCGACCTAAAAAATGACTTCTAGAGATCGTATCTCCGTAAGTAATCATCTTAGCGACTTGCAATTGGTCTCATTCGATTCAGCGCAAAAACATCTAAAGTATAGCGTACCTCAGAGCGCCCAGAAAAATTACCTACAGAAACCAGACGACTTAGAGGCGAAAATAAGGGAATTTTCACTTTTCTGGATAAACGAGGGAGTACAAAAAAAACTGGACGTGATGGCGCAAAACGGGCTTCGGATTCGTGTTCAGCAGACCCCAAAACATGGAGAGCAACCACCGAAACCTCTCGAGTCCGAAGTGACCTTTTTTTGTAGACCTGTGTAATAAACCAAGAAAAATTGACGATATTAAATAATTAAAAAAGCCTTTTATTACAATAATAATAAGCCGCCTTCTTTCAAAATATTATTATTATGCCAAAATATTATTAATAAATATATTTTGGTTCATCACAGAAACTGCATTGTTATCGTCTCCTGCTCTCTCCTTCTATCGTATTATTTAGCCTGTTTTTTTTTTGTGTTTTTTTTTTTCTCTTTTTTTTTGTCGTTACCAAAAAGAATATAAAACAAAAGCGGAATCCAAATCCTCTCCCCAAGAAAATCTCTTTTTTCCCCTTCCGACCTCATCCTTTTTCAACTAAAATACCGCCGAAACGAAGATAATGAGATTTCTTGGACGTGTCACGCTCCGGAGGGGGAGGGGGGGATTGAGGTTGCCCAGCTTGGGATCGTAAGAATTACGATGATATGAAAGGGGATGGCGAGGCTTTGGAAGGTGGAAGAGGGGAGTGAAAAGGAAGTATAAACAAAGACCACCAGATTACGGCCTTATTTTTCATCATTGTCTTTGCTATATCTCTTCTCTTTGGAGCTCTCAGGACGAACCAGACGTGGGAGCTCGCAAACCCACTCTCTTCAAAATGTTTATTAGGTATAGTGTGCAAGGTACCTAAGTTTACTCTTTCGATTGGACTTTGAGAGGCAAGAAAAGAACTTCAAACTTCAAATTGTCGTTTAAACATCGTCAGAATTCAATTATGGTTCTAGAAAACAGCTGCAAATGGGGCTTATGAAGGGCATTGAACAGGAGTTCGAAAGATGTGTCGTTTTCGCAGTAATTTGGAACTTACTGTCATAACCCCCGATCCCATTCCTTACCCCAAAATTATTTAAATTCATGAATACTCCTATATTACAAATTCGCATCCACGTTTAGTTATTTATTAGTTAGTTAGTTATTAGTTATTTATTTATTTGGTCCCTTCCTCATGACTTACCCCGGACGTTTCATTTTAGGAATCTACAAATCTGGAAACATATTATATTATAATGACACATTTTGTGCCGGTCGAAATCCCCCCCAACACGAATAGGTGTATTATTCGAAGAGTAATTCAACAAAATAAAATGTCCGTCCGCCGCACAGTGGTCCAAAACCCCCGAAAACGTGATCGAAACTCAATTGTTTTCCTATTTTTCTACAGATTTGAAAATGGTACCCGGTTGGTTGGTGGCAGTTCTTGAAACACCCAAGCCTGCCAAGGCTTTCCCGAAAACTGCTCACATAGGTTTGCAGGAAATTCGGTATGTTTAAAGTAGACGATTTTTTAAAGTTAGTTTAGTTTAAAGTAGGCGATTTGTATTTTGCTTCAGAGTCTGCAAGGCAGCGGAAGCTTTGTTTTCACTTTCAAAATGAAAAAAAAAGTTTGTGCACCAAAATCAAAATTTCTAATCGCATTTTGCGTTTCTGAGCCTTCTTCTGAACAAATTTGATTCCGTGTCTGTCTGTCCGTCTGCCTAAAAAGGGATACGGGAGGGGTTTCAGCTATGGGGTCTAGTGGGGTGCCGTTTTCGCAGTATTTTTGGACGTAGAATCCATTTTTGGGGGTCCCAGAACGATCCGATTTCACTGTGGGGATCTATGGAGCTTTCATGGGGTAGAAATGGGATTTTTTAAGAAACTCAGGAGGTCAAATAAGATGTCGTTTCCTGAGTAATTTTTGACGCATAATCCATTTTTCGGGGTCCTAAAATCGGCCCAAACAAACTACAGAATTTTTTTTTTGAACGATTAACCGGCTGCCATACGTTTGCGCAAATCCAACCAAATTCGGTCCCAAAGTTGAGGCCGTATTTTTTACGTTTGAGCGAACGTCCTGCTTCACCTGCTTTCAAACTTATGTCTATAAACATGTTAGTGGGCGATTCCACTACTAATGGCCAGATTGATGTCCTGGCGTTTTTCACCACTATCGTTCGGAGTTAAATTAAAATTTTGTTTTAAATGTTCTGTCTAAAGACAAATTTTCCAAGACCGGACCCTTTTTTCCGGCATTCTTCAATTAGCATGCTCAGGATGAGCAAATATAACTTGTCCCCGGGGGTTCCTATCATTCCCCTGGTGAGTTGGTTCAGGGGGCTGTAAAGGAATCCAGGAAGGAAAGGCAGGAGCAACTTTCAAAAGACTCCAGCACCATCGACTTATGGGAACAATATTCAGCCAACGCCATAAACCGCATCCAATACATCACCAAAATTGGTTTCTCCCGGGAAGCGCTGATAGCTCAACCGCCGGTTGACAACCGGTAGGTTCGCGCAAGTGAATGGTAGGCAAAACTCGATGGCTTAGCTCAAATGTATGGTGGGATTAGGGGTATTAGGTAACCACAGTTAATCTATATCAAAGAATTATCAACCCCTGTGTAAAATTTGCAGCGTTTTTGAAGGATGTAATGAGGTCAAATGAGTTGTCGTTTTGCCAGTTATTTTGGACGCATAATCCATTTTTACGGGTCCCCAATCTGTCCAAACAATGTAGGTAGGTTGGCGAAAGTTTTTTCTTTTAATTTTCTGTTTTGTTTGTTTTAAAACAACCTTTTATAAAAGGTATAAATAGGCATACAATTAACTTTTGAACAATTTACCTACATCAAAGAATAATAAACCCTTGTAACTAAACTAGCAGCTTTTTTATAATCTGAATTTTGATGAAGTATCCGATATCCGATGGAGAACGTTTTCTGAAGTTTTCGCAACTTTTACGCGCCACTTTAGTCTGTTGTAGAGACTGTTTCATCTCATTCCCAGTAACTTTTGTCGGATTCCACTGTGGGTTGATTCTCTGAACGGTGTTTAGTTTGTTTTGAGTACGTTGAGAAGAATTTCTCCTCTTTTCTTGTAACAAGGATGGTAAAGGGAGGTTTGTAACAGACGCACACAAAAAATCCTCTTACATTGATCATTCCCGGAGAACTGATGGAAGTAAGAGGGTAATTTGAGGACCTTTATCCACTTGTTTGTACCTTCCATTTTGGAGGACTCGATGAAAATTGAGTGCGTCTGCGACTGTGCTCTGTGGCCCTTTTCAAAGAGGGAATTATTTAGGTACAGGGTGGTGAATAAGGTAAAAGGAAAAGAAAGGAAGGGGTAGAAGTAGGTTGTGTTATTGGTGAAATGGGTAGGGGTATGGCTTAATAGACGCAGGGAAGACTGTATCTTTGCGTTATTCTGACATCGATGGGAGGAACTCCGACTTCTACTTACCCCCCCCCCCACTCTTAATCTCTGTCTTACACTTTTCCCCTTACTATGTTACCCCCTCCATCGGGTCACCTTTCTTAAGTTGGCAGGATACAACCTTCCCCTGGTCTCTAAATAAACGTTAGTTCTGTATTTATGGGAACAAATGCTCCTCGGTACTCTTGAGAGTTGGAGAGTGCAGAGTGGGGCATTCTCTAGATACCTCCCCTCTTCTTGTCCACACATTCTACTCCGCGTTTCTCCTCTGGAAAAATCCAAGAGTCTCGAGAACCCTCTGAAATCAAGTGCACGCCCAGGAGTCAGGGAGACCAACTTATTCTACTTATGGCTAGATGTCCCCCGACATTGGTGAGATTTTTTTTTTTTTTTTTTTTTTTTTTTTTTTTTTTTTTGTTCAACAGCACCTTTGGGTGCTAGTTCGGTGTGCGTTCTATGAGCCGGCTGCGATCTAAGGGTCCCGCCGCGCTCTGACTTACGCCAGTCTGTGATCTGTGTGTTGGGTGCAAAAGTCAAAGTAGACAATGCAGTTTTTTTCATCTGAAATCTTACCTCCTCTTCCGGTTTCCCTATCTGTGTTCTTAGTTCCCAGTGTCAACGATTGGCCTGCATATAGGTGCCTGGGCAGTCGCGGTTTTGTGCACAAGACAGTAAACCACCGGGAAGCATACGTGGATCCAGCAACTGGCGCTCACACCCAACGCATAGAGAGGTCGTGGTTAGACGCCAAAGTTACAATATTAGAGAAAATTAGAGGGGTTCCTCAGTACCATTGCAGTCACACATTGAATTCGTGGGGTTAGAACGCACACCAAACCACAGCCCAAACATAGAACGCTCAACGAACTTGAAGCGGGGCGAAAGAGCGCACACCGAACTAGAAACGCAACAATAGAACGCACAACGAACTAGCACCCACCTTTGTTGCGTTTTTGTTCACTGCACCTATGAAATCAAATTTACTTGGATGATTACGCGTAAACGGCTGCGATTTTTTTCATTTTTCTTTCTGATTATGTCTCAGGATAGGCATGTCTTAGGCTATAATAATGATACATAAAAACCTAATTATTATGTTTGGGGCAGTTAGGACGCTATTAATTAGGTTTTTTAATTCTTCTATTTCTAAGCTATCATTTTTTCTGGAAAACGGAGATTCCACAGTGAATGTATGCACCTTGAGAAACACAAAGATGCATCAAATTTAATTTAATTACATTTCCAAATGAATCAAATCAGCGCAATAAAGTTGTAATGAGAAATGAATTCCATTCAATCAACATAGCTGGGACGGAGTATTTTTAAATTTACGTCTGTGGGTTGTAAAACTTCGTCTCCTCAAACGTCATTTTATACCTGATGACTAGTCTCTCTGGCTCGCTTCGCTCGCTCCCCTAGTGGGGTGTATTGCCGCCTGTGGGGTGCGTAGCATCGATGGACACGTTCAAACCCCTACTCAGACATAAGGCCTCGCTCCGCTCGGCCGAGCGCTTATTCGTAGCAGAGACGATAGAAAAAATCGGCGTATTTTTAGGGCTTACCGTTTAGGAAATTATTATTTTTAATTCAATTCAACTTTTTTTAAATAAAGGCCTCTCCATCTATCAAAGTTCCCTGGACCCTCCGTTTTCTAAGATCCCTGGCCCCGCGCGAATTAAAACGATCCAATTGTCTTCTCACCGTGAAATCGCCCCCTCCCCCTCGGTTTTTTTGAAATCCGACTTCGGAATCGGATTGGCCATGTTTTGGCGCGCATTTGGCTCGCGGATACCATACCCAAAAAATGGCTCCTTACTGGGTATTTTTGAACCCGAAAAAACGTGGGACAAACGCGAGAAAGACGATTTTTCGACGAATTTCCGAATTACGATTTGACCGACGTCTTCCTCCAGGTCTGATCTATACGGCTGGTATTTTTTCGTAATTTTTTCGACCCCTTAAACGGGCTTTGGCGCGAGTTGAAAGTGGAAAACGTAGGACAAACGGGAGAAAGACGATTTTTCGACGAATTTTCCCTGGCCCCGCGCGAATTAAAACGATCCAATTGTCTTCTCACCGTGAAATCGCCCCCTCCCCCTCGGTTTTTTTGAAATCCGACTTCGGAATCGGATTGGCCATATTTTGGGGCGCATTTGGTTCGCGGATACCATACCCAAAAAATGGCTCCTTACTGGGTATTTTTGAACCCGAAAAAACGTGGGACAAACGCGAGAAAGACGATTTTTCGACGAATTTCCCGGGCGAATTTCGGATTTTCGATTTGACCGACGTCTACCTCCAGGTCTGATCTATACGGCTCGTATTTTTTCGTAATTTTTTCGACCCCTTAAACGGGCTTTGGCGCGAGTTGAAAGTGGAAAACGTAGGACAAACGGGAGAAAGACGATTTTTCGACGAATTTTCGACGAATTTCCCGGGCGAATTTCGGATTTACGATTTGACCGACGTCTTCCTCCAGTTCTGATCTATACGGCTCGTATTTTTTCGTAATTTTTTCGACCCCCTAAACGGCCAGCGAGCGGAAAGTGAAAAAACTCACTCGGGAACGCGTTATCCCGTACCAACAAACCACACGGCCGTCGGCCAACACAATTTTATATTATTGTATGATGATATGATAGAGCGAGACCCCCTCTACGTCAGGAAATTGACAAACGGCAAATTCAAAGGCCCGATGACAAACCTTGCCGATGGACGGGTAACTCATTGCAAAAACTCGTCATGTTTTACCAAAGATAATGTCTATACCTATAGTTGGATTTCTCGTTACGCCACTGGCTATCGATGTGCTGAAAATAATCGAATCGACCGGACTCCTCTGAGTGTTTGAGCAGTCGGACTCCGACAAATCCGGTTACTTCCCATTCTCCGGACTGTCGGAGAATGGGAAGTAACCGGATTTGTTAGAAGGTAGGCTGGGTTTTATTTTATTCCCCGATGTAGGGAAGTGCGTAGATCCACCTTGGATGAAATTTGGGGGCAATAAAGAATATAAAACTGACGCTGGCTGGTAGAGGTGACGTGCCCTGTTGTCATGAGGTTGTCCTGAGTCCGGGCTTCCAAACCTCCTACCTAACGAAAAACCATATAAATTTGGATTTTATTTGTTGTTATTATTATTATTATTATGAAATATAGTATTTTATAGTTACGGATTTCCTCCCTACGACGAGTTTAATTTCCTTTGCATCTGTCCGATCATGGAAAGTTCCGGCTGGCCGCTTTTGGAAGGGCAGTGCTTTCGAGGGATGAAGCGATCAGCATTTCAAGCGGGCTGGATTGGTCTCCCCTGGTGGAGTTCTGTAGGGCAGCGTTCAGGTACAGACGCTTCCTGATGAGCAATTTTAATTTTTTAACCCTACCCTCCTTCCTCCCTGGCTAGTATCTGTAGGGATCCTTTATATATTTTGCTTCCGAGTCTGCGAAGCAGCGGAAGCCTTGTGTTCACTTTCGGGAGCCAAAAAATTTTTGTTGTCCGAATTCAAAATTTCCACTCGCATTTTGCGTTTCAGGGACTCCTGAACAAATTTCGTTTCGTGTCCGCCTGTCTGTCCACATTTCCTTGCAACAGCAATAACTTCCACAATTTTGATCGGATTTCATTCAAATTTTCAGGAATTGTGTGGGTATAGCCCTAGATGGTCCCATATCAGTTTCATCACGATTGAATCAGCGGTACGCTCAGCGCATGCGCGAACGTAATTTCCTGGCCACACTGTGGCCGCCACAGCCATAACTCCCACAATTTTGATCGGATTTCAATCAAATTTTCAGGAATTGTGTGGGTATAGCTCTAGATGGTCCTATATCAGTTTCATCACGATTTTATCAGTGATACTCCCTGCGCATGAGCGAATGTAATTTTCTTGTTGTTTTCACAACTACGTTCATTTTGAACCTGGCACGAGGAAGCTCATGTGCCATTGCACATGAGCAGTGTATTGGCAGTGTATTTTTCTTTCTTTCGAATGCAGAATCTAATCTAATTTAATATAATATATTAAATTTGATTAGATAATATTAAGAGGGTAACAAAAATAATTTCGACCAAAAAATCGTTTTTTTGAAACTATACTATATTGCGCATTAAATGCCAAAATCTTATATTTAAAAAAAAATCCAACCTGGTGTAAATGACTATCAAAGTGGGGTCCACAGGGATTCAACATGCTCCGGGCGCGTAAGAAGGGCCGCGTTCGCTCTCCGATTTTCCAATTTGAAGAAGATACAGAACTACTGCGGGATTAATCACACCTTTCATCAGGTGTTTGGATACTAGGAGGATCTAGCAGTGAATCTAGAGATACCTGAGTCTCCAAGTTCGATGGTCCATGTTCTCCAGGATCCAGGTTTAGGGACTGACGATTATCAGGAGTTTTCACTATATGCCATCTCGTCGAAAAAAAAAACACCATAATGACCCGGAGGAATAGAATGTCTTTTTTTTAAAGTACTCTTAGGTTTTGCCATTACGGGACAGTCATCACGGAGCAAAATATAAACAAAACGTAAAACTAACATCTCGGCACAACCACTAATAAACAACAAACCCTCTGATAAAAAGAACTATTTCGATAAGGTGTTGCTGTTTTCACTTTTCCCTGCCTTAGTAATCTTCAGTCCATGGCGGTAAGTGATTGCAGCCACTTTTGGGATCACTTATGAGCGGATTTCGTATCATTTTCAGAAAAACGCTTCTCCTGAAAAATCGATTTTTTTCACACATAAAACCCAGTTATTACTGAACGATAAGTCTGAGAGTGTTGAAATTTTTACAGCAGGTTTTTAGTCTTATAATACGTCTTTTGGCCAAAGAGTTTTTAAAAAAATATTAGGAAGCTCCTGGCCATTTTTCAAAGTTAGAAAAAAATGATCGGTTTTTACACTCATTTGTAAAATCGATTATATACATATCGATCATGCTATCAAAAAGTTCTTTGGTCAATCGACTCTTCACCATTTGATAGAACTGTGCTCAAAATTTCGAGGAAATGGGTTGAGTATTTTAGGATTTATTGGGTCTCAAAGTTGGGCGTTTTCATAGGGTAAATCAAAATTGTTGTTTAATAATATATAATCTATCCGAATAGAATCTATAATATATCCGAACCTCCGGCAGACGGTTCATAATAATCATGCCGTAGCTATAGTTTATTTGGTTAATTGAGATTGTAAAAGTAACGTTTAATTTTCTAATTAACTTTTTTTTTCTTCTTCTTCTTCTTCTTCTTCAGTTAAAATAGTGACCAACTCAAGTGTGGTAGGTACTCAGTGGGTTTAGAAATGTCTAATCCCCATGCAATTTGCCATTTTGAATTCAGCCTGCTCACCGATGGAGCTAATCCGCCAGAAACATCTCGCACGAATTGTTTGCTAAGAATTTTTTTTTTTTTTTTTCGTTATGTTGTTGGCCATGAATGTGGTTTGTACCCGCCGACCAACGGCCAATGAGAGAGACCCGACTTGAGACACGCATTCCCCCACTCTAATTCACAATTGAAAATTAGGATAGTGTCCTATGCTATAGAAATTGGAATCACACCGTAGGAGCGTAAAACTCACTGCTACTGTTCCCAAAATTATTAGGAAGTTCTTCCAGAAAAAACTGTTGAATCGAGAAGCGGTAGGAAGGTTAAAAATAAAAAATTAAAATAAAATAAATAACGTTAAACATAGAAAGAAACAACTTGAGGCGGATCAAAAGATTTTGACTCTCCATCATGAGAAAATGGGTTGATTACTCCGATAATAAACAAAAAAGGACGTTAGACTTCAAAATTACGTGTCGTGACCAAAAAAAAAGGGCGGCACTCTTGGAATAAATTAATTTGTAAATAGGAATCTAGTTATAATAAACGCCATAAATATAATGTTATTCGATTGAACCGGAAGGGTCTCAAAGCAACGTCTGTTGTAAGAGAGGGGGTTTGATTTGTCAATGAATTATGTATGTATTACCCTCAACCTAATTACATTTAGTACCTGCGAAAAGGGGTGGACTGGCGAAAGGGGGCTTTCCGGAACGGTTCATCACAAGAATGTAAATATCTTAGCAGACCATTTTTAGTGGGTGGAGAGAAACGATGGCGAACTGCGAGATGGGGCGGCGGTGGAGAGAATATTGTTGAATATTAACGCCGCGCAAAAGGTGTCCCAAGAGGGAAGATTTGGTGAGGCTACAAGTTTATGGTTCGAAAAACATCTCCTCCCTCTTCACTCTTTAAAGCATCTTGGTATGCAAGGATTCTGAATAATATTCTGATATTATCGTATAATATTATTAGGTAATACCGGTGTTGACGAGAAATCCCGGGGATGTCCTATGCGAAAAACTGTCCAAGTTTTTGCCGCTGCACTGAGGTGGACAGTAGTTTAATCTGTGGAGGTGGATCACGAATCTGGCTGGACTCAAGTCCAAAAATGAAGGTGGATACTTTTATGAAATACGTACGTGCCTCTGTGGATCGGTAAGGGAGTTGGAGAACAAGGTACTGAAAGAGTCATCCCGAGGAAATATCAACCTGTCGAAACAGAACATTACTTATCTAGCTTGTGCGAAGTCGGTGATTGCTGGAAAATTCACTGTATAGGAAGGTCAAAAAAGAAAAAAAAAAGTGCAAAAAAGGCCTTATTCGAACCAACTAAAAAACCATTTTCGGATTCAGCACCCTCAAAACCCCCTGAAAAACGTAAAAAGAAGCCGGCAACTCAATTTTTTTTTTTTTTTTTTTTTTTTAGACCAGTTTCATTGGTAAAAAGTCATGAAAATAATGAATAAGTTGATCTGCAACTTTTGAGGCACCTGTCATGTCATGTTGTTTGTGTGAATAAGCGCCCTGTTAGGTAACGAAATATAATGAAATAATGAAAATTTTCTATCAAATGAATTTAACTTATCCGAGCAATAAAGATTTTTTTTTAAATTTTCCCCTTTAAGTAATTATTGTTGATGTGGTCTCCGCAATATTCGATTTCAATTTTTTCAACATATTTGAACTTAACAATTATTGTTAAGACTAAAAGTTATTTTGTTTAGTCGAAGCAATGAAGGAAACATTCTTGTCATTATTTTGCTTCCGAGTCTGCGAAGCAGCGGAAGCCTTGTGTTCACTTTCGGGAGAAAAAAAAATTTTTGTTGTCCGAATTCAAAATTTCCACTCGCATTTTACGTTTCATAGCCTACTGAACAAATTTGGTTCCGTGTCTGTCGGTCTGTCCGCATTTCCTTGTTACAGCCATAATTTCCACAATTTTGAATGAATTTAGCTCAAATTTTGAGGGATTATGCGGATAAGGCTCCTTGAGGTCCCATACGAATTTCACCACAATTGAATCAGCGGTACGCTCTGCGCATGCGCTAACGTGAAGTTCTTGAAACAGGCATAACTTTCTCAATTTTGATCGGATTTCAATCAAATTTTCAGGAATTGTGTGCGTATAGCTCTAGATGGTACCCTGTCAGTTTCATCACGATTGAATCAGCGGTACGCTCAGCGCATGCGCGAACCTAATTTCCTTGCCACAGCCATAACTCCTACAATTTTGATCGGATTTCAATCAAATTTTCAGGAATTGTGTGGGTATAGCCCTAGATAGATGGTTCCCTATCAGTTTCGTCACGATTGAATCAGTGGTACTCCCTGCGCATGCGCGAACGTAATTTTCTTGTTACAGTTGTTACGTTCATTTTGAACTTGGCACGAGGAAGCTCATGTGCCATTGCCTTGGCAGTGTATTTCCCTTCACTAGCGCATGATTTCAAGAGAAAATAATTCTGTTCAGCTAGATTCACGATCTACCCCACTGTGTGCTGTTTAGGTATACTTAGTCCAGTAAAATCAGGCCGTTTTGGTTTATTAGTTTTGGACTAATACACCAATATATTTGTGTCGGATATCGAAAATTTTGAACTTGACTTGAAATTAGTTATTATCAAGATGACCTCTACACATTGTGTAGATTCCAAAAACGAAATGTCCGTCCGCCGTCTACGCCGTTTCAGGCTGCAGGATTTTTTTTAAAATCGGAAATTTTGACAAAATACTCAAGTCTACCATCAAGTTGTGTTCGCAGAGCTGCGGGAGGGTTTTTTGCAGGTTTTCGGGTATGATATTGAGTGCTGTGTTGTTTTCGAAGTATTTCCGGACGTCTATTTTTCGGGGTATCAAAACCATCAAATTTCACCGTGAGAATCTACAAATGGGGCTTTTGAAGATGCTATGAAGTTGAATGAGGTGTCTTTTTCCTAGTAATTTTGGACGCATAATCCATTTTTTGTGGTTCTACATCCGTCCACAAACTTGACAAGAAAATTCTTCTTTTTTTTAAATATTTGAACTAAACACTTTCTAATTGGTATTCTATGTATATAATTAATTTTTGCGATATTCATATCAAGGAATAATGAGCCCTTTTCTAAAATTTGCAACGTTTTATTAAACTGTGATGTCAATATCAACGTGATGAAGACTCATTCCAGGTTAAAAATGTGTACCTATCGCTAAATGGATCTTAAGGGTGTTGAATGTTTTCGAAGAACACGACGTTCCCTGAATTCCGAGTTCATCGGCTTCCGATCCACTTTGCACCTCGTGTTTTTCCACCCCGTACCGATCCACCAACCCTTATCACTCTAAAGACGTTCACTCAGCATAATCGTCTGCCGGAAGCGTTCGGTAACTGACTTATGTGGCCCTCAGAACTCTCGGATTCCCTTTTCAGCCCGATTTTCTGGAGGTTCACCTGATTGAATTTACTTAGCGATTTCCTCGGCTTCGCTTTTCCTCCGCCGTCGAGGAAGCGGAAAAACTCTCTTTTCAACACTAAGCTTTCAACCAGATTAAATTCTTACGGACAAAACAAGTAATGTCTCTCGCGGAAGCGGTTAGAAGAAGAAATACATACTTTCATGGACGATTATTTATTGCTTGGGCTCCTGCTTCCCCCCTCCTGGCTCCGCCAACTTCCGATATTCCTCTTAGGATAACGTTTCCATTGCTAAGTAAAATTTTCGCCCCAATTTTAGCGAACCACGTTACGCTTCCAACAACTCACACTTTTTTCACATCTACCGGTAACCCCACCCTCTCCGTCACCCAAAAAACGCCAGCATTCATTTCAATTTCAAAGAAGTTCACGACTTTTCCTTCCCCCTTTTTATTCGATCTGTTTAAATATTTCCATCTTCCATTCCCAGTCTTACCGTTTCTTGGTCCAACTGGGTCACGAGGGAACTTGTAATTAGGGTTGCCAGAACTACTATATATAATATGGTATTCTACTATATTTTAGGTCTGAACTACTATTAAAAAAATATAGTAGCAAATCTACTATATTTTTAGAAAACGGAAAAATTTATAGTTTTGTACCTATAGGTACAAAACCGCTTTGGAAACTAATTCCCAAATTCAAGCATACATGAAAAATAAATACCCCCAAAAAAACGTAAAAACCTTTCCCCCACTAAAATCCACTTGCGTGTGGGACATTGGCCAGGACCTAAGTAGGTAGGTTCTGTTCTCTGTTACTCTGTGGCCAGGACTAACAAGTTGGGTCAATGTGACGTTTTGTACCGGAACCGGACGTTTATTAGGTCTTACCATTTTTGGTTTATTATTCTTGGAATAATATGTACACCTATGTTTTCGCGACGGAGGTCGACGACTCCGATCGGCCTCAAAATTTGACATTATCCGTTTCAAGAGGTATATTTTACAAAACCGAAATGTCCGTCCGTCCTACGCCGCACAGAGGGGCCCGATGACGCTAAAAGGTGGCGGAAATTCGAAAAATTAAAAACGCATCTGACCGATCGGTTTGATGTTAATTCTTTAGCTGATATATATATATGAACAAAGAGCAATGTGGGTTTTGTCGCTTCGAGCTATCTTGAGGAGAGCAGATGGGCGGAAAGTTGGAGTTGCCCATTTTCACCACCTACAATTTTCTCGCCGTGGCGGGCCCCAAATATTAATTAAGCCTTAAACCACTACTGATTTGTATTCAGGCGGTCCATACGATGACGTTAAAAATATTCTCTTCATTAAATTGGCCCTTACCGATTTTACAAATCAAAAATGCTGTAAAAATCAGAAAATCGATGAAATTGGTAGGTGTATACACGGAGTTTTTTTTTATGCGTGTGTTCACATGAGAATGTGATTCAAAAGTCAGATCGTGCGGAAGTGTGCAATTTCTCATTATTTTTCACTTTTTGTACTAATGCGCCACGGCAAAAATGCGCTTTGGCTTGAATTGTTCGAGGTTCAAAATTATTTATGACGAGGTAATTATTTATGACGTATTATCCTGAAGATGCAGTTGTTCATTTTCTACGAATTTCCTCAAGATAAATTCAAAAATTGAAGAAAAAAAAGGAAAATTTTTTTAAAATTTTTTAATGAAAAATGATTATAAACAACTAAACCTTTATATTTTGTATTTTTAATGCTAACCCCATCTTTACCAATCAGTCTGTCACCTTGAATATTTTCCGCCACCTTTTATCGTCATCGGTCCCTCTGTGCGCCGTCCGCCGTCCGGGCCGTTTAGGGCGGTAGGATTTTTGTTTATTTTATTTTATTTTTTAATCTGAAATTTTGACAAAATACTCGGTTTACCATCTAGCTGTGCCCGCAAAGTTTTCAGCCCAATCGCCCAAACCCGTGGGGCGCTATGGGGCTACGGGAGGGGAGTTTTGAAGGCTTTTGGCTATGGGATCGAGTCAGGTGTCGTTTTCGAAGTATTTTTGGACGTAGAATCCATTTTTTTGGGGTCCCGCAACTATTCGATTTCACTGTTGCGATCTATAGGGCTTTCATGGGGCTACAAATGAGATTTTTGATGGATCCCACGAGGTTAAATATTTTTCAAGTAAAAAAAAATAAATAAATAAATAATATTTATTTATATTATATAAATAAATAATATATATATTAATAAATAATAAATAAATAATATATATTATATATATATTTTAATTTTTTTTTTCATTGACACAGAATTAAATTTCTGCACAAGTAACCTATATCAAAGAATAATAAACCCCTGTGTAAAATTTGCAGCTTTTCTTTAATTACATACGGGTTTTTTCAGATTGGTAATAATTATTAATTATTAATTTCGATAGTGACTAGGGATGTGATCTTGGAGAAGGCCGAAGACAGGGAAAGTGAGAATGTTGTTGTTTATTTTTGTTATTCAACGAAAAATTCCGTGCCCTTTTATCTAAAGCAACTTTGAAAACGAAAAACGGCTGTGTAATTAAATTATACAGAATTTTATTCCATTAATTTCTAAAAGGAAAGGCTTTTTTTTACGTAATTGAGTAGTTATAACTATATAAATATTGTTTTGCTGATTTAGTCACAACAAGCGTCAAAGCGGGAGGAATCATATCATACAATAATATAAAATTGTGTTGGCCGACGGTAGCCGTGTGGTAGACGGCCGTGTGGTTTGTTGGTACGGGATAACGCGTTCCCGAATGAGTTTTTTCACTTTCCGCTCGCTGGCCGTTTAGGGGGTCGAAAAAATTACGAAAAAATACGAGCCGTATAGATCAGACCTGGAGGTAGACGTCGGTCAAATCGAAAATACGAAATTCGCCCGGGAAATTCGTCGAAAAATCGTCTTTCTCGCGTTTGTCCCACGTTTTTTCGGGTTCAAAAATACCCAGTAAGGAGCCATTTTTTGGGTATGGTAACCGCGAACCAAATGCGCGCCAAAATATGGCCAATCCGATTCCGAAGTCGGATTTCAAAAAAACCGAGGGGGAGGGGGCGATTTCACGGTGAGAAGACAATTGGATCGTTTTAATTCGCGCGGGGCCAGGGAAAATTCGTCGAAAAATCGTCTTTCTCCCGTTTGTCCTACGTTTTCCACTTTCAACTCGCGCCAAAGCCCGTTTAAGGGGTCGAAAAAATTACGAAAAAATACCAGCCGTATAGATCAGACCTGGAGGAAGACGTCGGTCAAATCGTAATTCGGAAATTCGCCCGAGAAATTCGCCAGAAATTCGTCGAAAAATCGTCTTTCTCGCGTTTGTCCCATGTTTTTTCGGGTTCAAAAATACCCAGTAAGGAGCCATTTTTTGGGTATGGTATCCGCGAGCCAAATGCGCGCCAAAATATGGCCAATCCGATTCCGAAGTCGGATTTCAAAAAACCGAGGGGGAGGGGGCGGTGAGAAGACAATTGGATCGTTTTAATTCGCGCGGGGCCAGGGATCTTAGAAAACGGAGGGTCCAGGGAACTTTGATAGATGGAGAGGCCTTTATTTAAAAAAAGTTGAATTGAATTAAAAATAATAATTTCCTAAACGGTAAGCCCTAAAAATACGCCGATTTTTTCTATCGTCTCTGCTACGAATAGGAGGGGCCGAGCGGAGCGAGGCCTTATGTCTGAGTAGGGGTTTGAACGTGTCCATCGATGCTACGCACCCCACAGGCGGCAATACACCCCACTAGGGGAGCGAGCGAAGCGAGCCAGAGAGACTAGTATTTTATATAGTTTGATGTTTAAAATACAAACTTTCCGTACCTATTTGTTGCCATATTTTACTAGCCTTCCAAAAGCTCCCAGACGATCAGTGTTCGTGTGCAGGAAGCTTACATAGGTAATTTTGCGTGCTGTTGGGCAACATTCATAATATTGATGTCCAATCGAATTTGAGAGTAGGCTACGTCTGAACTTATAGGCTTAGGTATAGATAAAAAAATAATCATAGCGGAAAAAATTGATATTTTTAACAATTAATTTATCAATACATGAAAAAATAAGTGTTCAGGGTATTTATTATAATCACATGACCCGGAGTATCGAAGGTTACAAATTATGCCGAAAAAACAAATAATCGACATTTTATAGCCTACTATATTTATATATAATAGTATATATTATATATAAAATATAATATAGTATTTGAAAGAAAAATATAGTATTTAATATTATTAAATCATGAAATTTATAGTAGGTAGATAACATTTTTATCTGCTATAAATTTCACGAAAATACTATATTAAATATAGTATTTTCGTGAAATTTTTTTTCGAAAAATTTTTTCACGGTCTCGGCCAAAATATACTATATACTGGTGAAACAAATCTGGCAACCCTACTTGTACTGCCGTCCTAGGATAAAACACCCTATCGACAATTTTGATGTTTTTGGATTTAGGTGCATGGTTGAGTAGATTTCGGCGTGGCGCGTCTTTTGAACCAAGTTAGAACTTCCTATCTCCATTTGAAAAGACTTTATCCTATCTCGAATAGTGTGGATGGCCTACAAAATCTCATTCAACAGCTTTTTTCTCGAAGTCCTGCTTAGTATAATATACTCTAAGGCGGCCGTATTAGCCGTGTGGTTCTGGGCGTTAGCCACTTCGCACTGCATTCTGTTGAGGCCACGGGTTCGAATCCTGTTGAAGACCACGGAAAATTTGGGAATAAAAGTGCAGCTGTGTTAAAGATCATTAATAAATTAGCGCCCCGTCATGTCAGGCCCAAGAGAACAATAATCTTGTCGTAAAACTCACTTTACCCTTTACTTTACTTTAGTATAATATACTCATAGTGGAATATTATATTATATATAGTAGGCCTGGCAACTCTAATCATGAACGAATGCTTCCATGGCTTTTGAGAGCTCGGGAAAAATAAGGCTGCAGAAATATTACAGTTTACAGCCCACAATGACCGTACCTGGTAAGAAAATGACTTTTAAACCTCAACGATGGAGGTAAAACGGGTGGTTCAATCCGAAACCGCCTTTGAAAGCTACCGAACAATTTTGATCGCGATTAATCTGATCCATCTGACGACGGTTTTCCTTGCCGGGCAAGTCTCAATTAGTTGCCAAGCTGTTAGGGAAGGCAGCAACAGAAACTTTCCCTTCCATCATCATCTTTCCAACTTTTCAACATCAACTCCGGTGAAACACTCAACTGCTGTTGTTTGCAACAGTCTGCCCTTTCCCGCACATTTAATCAGAATAGCTAACAAGAAAAACGGCAGAGCTTCTTCAGGTGGTACGTGGATATCAATTATGTGCATAAGGTGAACCGCAAAACTTAAAATGAAATGCTCGATGAAATGTTTGCTCCATCAACATCTTACTCCTAACAATAACTTTCTGGCCGAAGATGAAGAATAGCCGGAGGTGAGCAGCCTTTTTATATTAAATATAAAAGTAAATTTTACAGGTTTACAGGGAGAGGGCGATAGATTACGTTTGCGCCAGAAGGGTGAAAATAAGCCGAAAACTTCCTCTACGTACAAAGTGACCTAACTGCCCAAAAACGTTAGTCCGGGAAGGAGGCGTGGGAGAATCACTTTTATTATTAAGTGACTGTGAATTGTGTTGCAATCATGCTGTGGTTGCAAGTGCAAAAAAAAGAAAGAAAGAAAGAAAGGCTCTCAGAAAGGGAGAAAATGGGCCAAGCAATGGTTTATTGATAGGGAGAAGTACGAGAAGACTGTTGATACTAGGCACGGCTTAAGTGACAGTGAATTGTGTTGCGTGATGATTGCTGTGGGTGCAAGTGCAAACAAAAAAAAAGAAGAAAGGCTCTCAGAAAGGGAGAAAATGGGCCAAGCAATGGTTCATTGAGAGGGAGAATTACGAGAAGACGCGAAGACTGTTGATACTAGGCACGGGCGGAGGAATATTGCGCAATGTTGCCCTTAGACGGCTCAATCTTTTCCAGTTTGTGCAATATATTGACAACTTCTCATCAATCACGCAATATATTGCACAATCTTTCAATCTCACCCTCACACGATCAATTATATTGTACAAACAAGTATATTGCACAATAATAGAGAGTTCCTAAAGAAACATCCGAGTTACGTCGACCGTTAATTTTTATCACCGTAAGGGATTTGTCTAGGGAGAATCAAAGAAAAGCTAACTTGACATAAGACCGTAACAGAGATACGGTCTTATCAAAAGTCACGCTAAATTTAAAGTGCCGCTATTTACGTTCTATTGCTCGAAATTAACGGCGGTATCCTTAAGACCGTAAGTTTATTGCCGTAACTTTACGGCAATAACGTTCGACGTTAGGCATAAGGACGTAAGTTATCACCGTTATTTCTGCGCATGCGCGAAATCTCGAGTTACGTCGACCGTAACTCATCACCGTTAGGCAAAAAGTGGCTTTAGGAACTCTCTAATATTGCACGTCTAGAAAACGCTTTATACAATACGTAATATATGTGTATACGTTAGGCCACTAGTTCGGCATCCTCACTTGTCTTACCGTTAGGCCTCTAGTTCGGCATCCTCACTTGTCTTACCGTTAGGCCACTAGTTCGGCATCCTCACTTGTCTTACCGTTAGGCCACTAGTTCGGCATCCTCACCTGTCTTACCGTTAGGCCACTAGTTAGGCATCGCTTGTCTCACCATAGCTATGATTCGCATGGTCTGTCCTCAAAAATGATGACTCGCTCGCTATAATTTACCCCCTCACTCACCTTGTGAACGAGAGCTTTAACACTGGCAGGTTTCCTCGGTGTCTGAAAGCTCCAGAAATTCTTCCATTGCCCAAGAATGGAGAACGCTCTGACTTGAAAAACTATCGCCCTACTTCGAAAATTTCCGTACCTATTTTCAAAAATCATCGAAAAAGCCATGAAGCGACAAACGGTCGAGTATTTCGAGTTGAATGAGCTATTTTCCCAGCATCAGTTTGGTTTCCGCTCCAGACGTGCGACAACGGATGCTATCCTGTCACTTACTAATAGGATCCTCGCAAGTTTTGAGAGGAGTGAATATGCCTCTGCACTCTTTGTAGACGTCTCGAAAGCTTTCGACAGCGTCCCTCATCAGCGACTGATTGCTAAGCAGAAAAAATATAAATTGGGCGAGACGGTGCAGGCCATAAGCGCCAATCACCTTCAAAAGTATACTAAAAGCGCCAACACCTCGAACGTTTGATTTGACATAAGCGCCAACTGAGTGTACAAAAAGCGCCACCCGTTTTCTTATGACATAAGCGCCAATGGTTCAAAAGCGCCAGCATAATGTAACAAATGTGGGTCCACCACGCGATTTCGTGTTTCATACACACCCCTCCCGATGGCTTTAAGGCACCCAAATTCGAGTACTTTTCCGTTGTAACACCCCCCACCCCCTCCCACTCGATTTCGAGTTTCATACACACCCCTCCCGATGGCTTTAAGGCATCCAAAGCCAACCGAAATCGCCTGGGGGGGGGGGGGGGGGGGGGGGTATAACGGAAAAGTACCGGCCTTCTTTAGCAGAGCTTTAGTAGGTTGGACTGGACCCTATCTCGAATATGAAACTCGTACCTACCTAGATAGAGTGTTGCGCTTATCGCACACAGCCCGTTCGTTGTGCCATGATTTCGCTCGCGCTTTTGTCACACTCAAAATATTTACTGCACACAATACAACTCTCAATCACCTGGCGCTTTTTGTATGCCAATTAAGGGGGATTGGCGCTTATGGTATGTAGCCGGGCGAGATGGCCATAGCTCCCGTATCCTCGTATCTGTCGTATCTAACGCACTGCGTTGGCTACATACCATAAGCGCCAATCCCCCTTAATTGGCATACAAAAAGCGCCAGGTGATTGAGAGTTGTATTGCGTGCAGTAAATATTTTGAGTGTGACAAAAGCGCGAGCGAAATCATGTCACAACGAACGGGCTGTGTGCGATAAGCGCAACACTCTGTCTAGGTAGGTACGAGTTTCATATTCGAGATAGGGTCCAGTCCAACCTACTAAAGCTCTGCTAAAGAAGGCCGGTACTTTTCCGTTATACCTCCCCCCCCCCCCCCCAGGCGATTTCGGTTGGCTTTGGGTGCCTTAAAGCCATCGGGAGGGGTGTGTATGAAACTCGAAATCGAGTGGGAGGGGGTGGGGGGTGTTATAACGGAAAAGTACTCGAATTTGGGTGCCTTAAAGCCATCGGGAGGGGTGTGTATGAAACACGAAATCGCGTGGTGGACCCACATTTGTTACATTATGCTGGCGCTTTTGAACCATTGGCGCTTATGTCATAAGAAAACGGGTGGCGCTTTTTGTACACTCAGTTGGCGCTTATGTCAAATCAACGTTCGAGGTGTTGGCGCTTTTAGTATACTTTTGAAGGTGATTGGCGCTTATGGCCTGCACCGCACTGGGCTCAACGCAGGTGGTTCGTGCTGGTGGCCAGCTTTCAGGCTCTTAGCCAGTCTCCATTGTGGGGATGGTTCGGTCTTGGGTCCGCTCTTTTTTCATCATTTATGTGAATGATCTTCCTGGGAGCATCAACGCGCTTTCCGTCATTTTCGTGACTAAGCCATTCACAAATCCCGTATGTAGCCCCTTAGAAGCCCCATTAAGCCCCACGGTTGGCGCAGATAATTCTGGGAGCCCCATCAGTTGATTTTACATCAGTGATTACTTCGAAAACGACACTTGTGGGGAAAAGGTACTCAAAAATTAGGCACCGATTTTCGCAACCACTGAAAATAATGATGATGCGTATATTTGGATAAATACAATATTCGGGCTGTTTTGCCTCTAATATATTTTATTTTAATAAAATAATGATGACGTAAGTATAGTGGACTGTAAGTTATTTCAGGCTATAAGAAGAGGTGTGTGTAACCTACGGAGCTCCTTACAGAATTAAATTTGTGTGCTATCATCGAGCGAATTGATTTATCGTGTGAAATCAGAACTAGTATTGAGGGTATCTGACCGTAGCGTAGATGATGATTTTGACCACGTGCACACCCAGGAGTGGTAGGTTTTGGTTGAACGACGGCGACGATCGGAGTAGAGACGAGACGAAGATCGGAGAAAATCGACGACCAAAACGACAGAAAATAAAAGGGGTTCCGTCTGGGGGAAAAAAAAAACAAAAGGGAAATTGCCCAATTAACGAAAATTCTATTATTTCAAGTGGTCTGATGCCTTGCTGATCCAAATACGTAGGTGTTCACTTACGTAGAAATGTGTAGATGGAGGCAGACGTTGAGAAAATGACGGGGAGTCAAAGTAGGTACCAGCTGCTGATTTCCGTATTTCCAAATTTTCGAGAGGATACTGATGACCTCTATTGGGTTGAGAAAATAAGGAGGAGTTCGCAGGATAATTGCTGGTCTTGACGACGTCGAGATGGAGAAAAGCCTGAGGGGTTTTTTCTTCTAGACGACACGGATTTGGTGGATGGAAGAGTGGGAGACCAATGAAACGTTAGAAAATGCGATCGGATGATCGGGCACGACTGGACATGACGAGAGAAAATAAGAATTACTTGAGACCCCGACGGGCCTCTGGCTTTTGGAATCTCCAAAAACAAATCGAGGCGATAAGAGAGACGAGACGGTTGTTTTCTCCAACATACCGCCCACCAAAATTTGGATGAAATTTTACAGGGAAAGGTTTGAATACGGATCCTCCGCAAGAGGAAGTAGGGGAACTAAGTCGACCACAGGGCGTTGGAAGATCGATGAGTTAGTTCGAACAGTGACTACTCTGATGGTGTCATCCGAACCAGGATGGATGGTGAGAATCCTAGCAACAGGCCATGTAAGGGGAGGAACATCCTTTTGCTTGAGTAAGACCAGGTCCCCTTCTTCTAAGTTCTTCTTAGTCTTCGTCCACTTGGCTCGTTCTTGAAGAGTTGAAAGGTACTCGCGTTTCCACCGTTTCCACAAGTTTTCGTTCATTTGTTTGACTAACTGCCACCGAGAAAGTCTGTTCTGAGAAACATCAAGCAAGGTAGGCTCTGCGTTGGCTACCAAAGGACCTCCAACGAGAAAATGTCCTGGAGAGAGATAATCAATCTCGTCGGGGCTTGATGATAAAGGGCATAGAGGTCTGGAATTTAAAATTGCCTCTATTTGCGTAAGAAGTGTTGACAATTCTTCAAAGGTTAAAGTTGCCATTCCAGCGACAGCCTTGAAATGGGTTTTGACGGATTTAACACGGGCTTCCCATATCCCGCCGAAATGGGGAGCGTGTGGGGGATTGAATCTCCAGTTGATACCACGAGTTGTGCAAAATTGCATTATTTTCTTTTGGGTGGCCTCCTCGATGAACCATTGACGCAGTTCCTCGAGTTGTCTCTCTGCTCCACGAAAATTGCTCCCGCAATCGCTAAAAATATCTTCTGGTAGTCCACGACGAGAAATAAATCGAGTGAAGCTGGCCAAAAAGGCGTCTGTGCCAAGACTGGAAACGGGCTCCAGATGAAGTGCCTTGGTTCGCATGCACACGAAGACGCACACCCAAACTTTGGAATTGGGTGCCTTTCGTCGCAAGGATTCGCGGGTCATCAAAGGTCCCATGAAATCGACACCGGAACTTTGGAAAACACGACCTTGAGTGACACGGCATGCCGGAAGGTCTCCCATTTTAGGAGTATTTTCCACCCTATTAGCCTTCAATTTGTAGCAAGTTAAACAAAGGAAAATTCGCTGCTTGACCAATTTCCGTAAAGATGGGATCCAATATTTCAGCTGAATCAAGGCTTGAAGTAAATTTGGACCCGGATGGAAATAAAAATCATGGATGTAGTCGACGAGGATCAGGCTGAAATGAGCTTGACGAGGTAGTAATAGGGGAAACTTCTGAAACGGCTGAAGATTCGAATGTTTTAGGCGACCGCCCACCCTGAGAAGACCTCGTTGATCTAAAAACGGCGACAATTTGGCAAATTTTTCAATCGCTTTTGGAATATTCGACTCATTTCCCGCGAAGAAAAATTCATTTTGAACGGTCTTTATTATTGAAAGTTCGGCTGCATCCAGTTCTGCGACGCTAGGCGGACCAACTATTTGAGACTCCGGATGTTGGTGATTGGTGATGAAACGTTGAATCGTGGCGACAAATAAAATCAATCTTCTGAGTGACGAGAATTTCTTCATCCACTCTAAATTATTGGTTGGACTAGTTGTTAGAAGAGCATGAGATACATCGAAATGACATTTCATCTCAGATAAGTCACGAACTTCATTGAATGGTTGTGATGGCCAAGTAGATATTGGCTGGGTTAACCACCATGGGCCGTTCCACCATAATGAATGACGAATGATATCTTTGGGCATGACACCACGTGAGCTACAATCACTGGGATTCTCGTCCGATTTTACGTATTTCCATGACGAAGTCGGAATTATTTCATTTATTCCCTCGACCCTATTTGCTACGAACGTTTTCAACTTATAAGTAGGTGTGTTTATCCAGGATAAAACAGTCGTACTATCAGTGAAGAAAACTGGAGGCAGTGATGCGTTCGGAAGGCTATCGATAAATTTCTTCAATGAAGAAAATGTGAGTGCCAATAGATGTGCCCCGCAGAGTTCTAAACGAGGTATCGAGGTGAATTTAATCGGAGCGAGTTTCGTTCGCCCAATTAAAAGGTAAGAATAAATGTTGTTCTGCGACACAACTCGAATATAAATTGATGCACCGTACGCTTTCTCAGACGCATCGCTGAAACCCACCAGTTGGTATTCGAATAACTGGTTGGTTTGAAGAAAACGTGGAATTTCAATTTGTGATAAAACTGGTAATTGTTTTACGAAATCATTCCATTGGGTTTTAATCACATCGGGAATTGGATCATCCCATCCCAGTTCGTCCTTCCACAATTCTTGTAAAAGGGATTTGACCTTCAGGACAACGGGAGAGAGAAAGCCCAAAGGATCGTATAGTTTGGCAACATTCGAGGCTATTGACCTTTTTGTATTGACAACAACAGGAATGTCAATATGATAGGAAAAACAATCCTTTTGTGGGTCCCACTGAAGACCTAACACCTTTATACTAGACGGTTCCTTGGCTGATAACGACACAGGCGTGTTCATTGAGTCACCGGAGACTGCGTTCAAAAGTTCAACCCTATTGCTCGCCCATTTACTCAATGAAAATCCTCCTTTAGATAAGAGGCTGATCAGCTGTTTCTGAAGTTCAAGGGCATGTTCCAAAGACGAAGCGCCAGTGGGAAAATCATCAATGTACATGTCTCGACATAACACCTGTGCTGCTAACGGGAACTCATGACCATGATCCTTTTTTAATTGAGCCATAACTCGGAGAGCCAAAAAAGGGGAACAATTTAGTCCGTAAGTGAGTGTTTCAAGTTCATAGGTTCGAATTTGATCACCTGAATTCGGCCGCCATAAGATGTGTTGGTATGGTCTATGGGAAGGAGCAACTTCTATGCACCTGTACATTTTTACCACGTCAGTTACGAATACGACGGGATATTTTCTGAATGACATTAGGATTTCCTTTATATCAGTTTGTAGCTTTGGACCGGTATAAAGTTTATCATTCAACGAACCAAGAGAGGTTTGAGCACTGCCATCAAACACAACTCTTAACTTCAATTGATTAGGGTCAATTTTAGTTAACGAATGATGCGGGATGATAAATTTCGATTTGGAATTGGTCAAAGACATATGAGTCAATTTTTCATATTCCGACATGAACTGCTTGTATTCATGAGCCAACTCTGAATTTTTCCGAAACTTGTCCTCTAAATTCAGAAGACGACGAAAAGCTTGGTGGTAGCTTGGTCCGAATTGTGGGTCGGACTCCTTGAATGGAAGATAAACTCCATATTTTCCACTTTCGGTGCGATAATGGGTGGAAACGAAATGGTTTTCAGCCATTTGCTCTTCGACCGAAAAGGAATTTTGAGGTTTCGATATTTCTTCGAGCTCCCAAAAATTTCGAAGTTCATCTCGGATATCTGGTTGGGTTGCACAGTACAAAGTTGTAGATGAAACTTCCTGTGAGATTTCTATTGAAATTTTACCCATCACTATTTTACCGAAAATAGAACCGAAAAGTCGCGGACCATTGTTATCATGCGAGATTACTTCTCCAGCCCAAATTTGTGTGACTATATCGCACCCTAACAAGCCTTCGATGGGACGAGATTCCCAAAAGGTGGGATCAGCCAACTCGTAATCGGAATATGCTTCCCAGTCGCTGGGGCGAAGGTTGAAATTCGGTAAATCGCTTGTAATCTTGTTGACGACAAGTACCTCGATCATAAATTCAGGTTCCTTTCGTGAACGTGGGGTAATTGAGCAAGAAGCCATCCCTTTGATACCAGCGAACATGGTATCACCGAGACAAGTGATTTTCTTAGGAACCTTTTTCAAAGAAAGGCCCAATCGCTGAACACATTTTCGAGTAAGAAACGAATTTTGTGACCCATTGTCTATTACCATCCGCACAGGTTGGTATTGGCCGTGGATGTCTTGGACATGACAAACTACCGTACCCAATAAGACGTGTGATTCTGACGGTGAAGTGGAATTCAAGTTGACAGGGTTTGTACCTCCGTTACTCGATGGAAAAGTGTGCAAATCGGTGTTGTGTCGCTGCTTGCAGAGTCTGCAATGCCACTTTGATTTGCATAAATCCAGGGAATGGAAATAGGAAAAGCAATTTGTGCATCCTTGCCAACCTTTTAAAAATTCCCACCGTTGTTTGGGAGTTGCGCCTTTGAATTTAGGACATGACAACAAACTGTGATTGGATTTGCAGACTACACAATCGATTGGTTTGTCTGATTTATTGGGAGAAGATTTCAAATTCTCTTCCGTTTTGTTTACAAGAAGGGTAGTTTTCGAATTGCTCTTCGAACCCTTGTTGGACGACTTCGAATAGCCAGGAGATCTGGCATTAGTCGATTTTTCAATTAAAAATGTGCCATCCAAGTTGGCTGGCTCTGCCAATTGGAGTGCATGACACCTATTACGCACGAATTTGGTGAGTTTATCGAAAGAGGGGAACTCATCATTTCCGTGACTAATTTCGAAAAGTTCTCTCGTCTGAGCATCTAAACATTTTACCGCGATGTGAAATAAGATGTTCCCTGCCTTATCTGGAATTCCAAGAAGATCAAATGCAGAAACATTTTCGCAAACTTTGGACAGGAACGATTGGAGAGCGGGAACAGAGGACTTATTTCCTTGTATCGGTTTGAAGTTGAGCAACTCGTTCAAATACGCTGTAGCCAAAAGACGCTTTTTATCGTAGGTATCGTATAGCTCTTTCCACGCGACAGGATAATTAGCTGCTGTAAGCTGAAGTCGACGAACAATGGCACGAGCTGGACCACTCACATTGGCAACCAAATAGTGGAATTTCCTAATCGGGGAAATATTATCGTCCTCGTGAACCATAGAAAGATAAGCATCCCTGAACTTCGGCCAATTTAGAATTTGACCATCGAACGACGGAAGATCTAAACGAGGTAAATGAAACGAATTTCCTTCAAGAGCCAAACTCGGGCGACCTACAGAAACCCCTTGAAGTGTCGATGATGCTGATGGTGTAAACTTCTCTGCCTCATCGAAGCTGATGAACGTAGAATTCGCCTTGTAGTAATACCTCTTCGCAGAATCATAGATTTTTGAATCATCTTCTGAAGGAAATTGAGGTATCTCCGCTTTATGAGATTCGTGGATATCACCTAATTCATCCCAAGTTGTTTCTAGCCTATCGAACAGTTTGCTTAAATTCGCTCGCATGCCTTTAAAACCTAATACTCTCGTATGATCCTTTCTGGCAGATTCACCTTCAGCATAAATATATTTAAGGTCTGAGTATATTCGTTGGAATCTCTTCTTAAGTGACTCAGATTTCGCTAATGCCATTGTGCAAAATTATCGATAAAGGGGTTACAAATAACGTAAATTCGAATGTGCGATCAATTTTCAAGGCTTAGGTAAAGGTACATGCGTGAATTTGTGTTCGTGAATATCTTACGAAATAAGAAATCGAAATCGTCGAATTGTTCTATTTGACGTTATAGGCTAGAAATATCTTAGAGGCAAAATATTGAATTTATTTTTGAATTCCTTATCCGGCCCGAAGGACCAACAAAATGTGGGGAAAAGGTACTCAAAAATTAGGCACCGATTTTCGCAACCACTGAAAATAATGATGATGCGTATATTTGGATAAATACAATATTCGGGCTGTTTTGCCTCTAATATATTTTATTTTAATAAAATAATGATGACGTAAGTATAGTGGACTGTAAGTTATTTCAGGCTATAAGAAGAGGTGTGTGTAACCTACGGAGCTCCTTACAGAATTAAATTTGTGTGCTATCATCGAGCGAATTGATTTATCGTGTGAAATCAGAACTAGTATTGAGGGTATCTGACCGTAGCGTGGATGATGATTTTGACCACGTGCACACCCAGGAGTGGTAGGTTTTAGTTGAACGACGGCGACGATCGGAGTAGAGACGAGAAGAAGATCGGAGAAAATCGACGACCAAAACGACAGAAAATAAAAGGGGTTCCGTCTGGGGAAAAAACAAAACAAAAGGGAAATTGCCCAATTAACGAAAATTCTATTATTTCAAGTGGTCTGATGCCTTGCTGATCCAAATACGTAGGTGTTCACTTACGTAGAAATGTGTAGATGGAGGCAGACGTTGAGAAAATGACGGGGAGTCAAAGTAGGTACCAGCTGCTGATTTCCGTATTTCCAAATTTTCGAGAGGATACTGATAACCTCTATTGGGTTGAGAAAATAAGGAGGAGTTCGCAGGATAATTGCTGGTCTTGACGACGTCGAGATGGAGAAAAGCCTGAGGGTTTTTTTCTTCTAGACGACACGGATTTGGTGGATGGAAGAGTGGGAGACCAATGAAACGTTAGAAAATGCGATCGGATGATCGGGCACGACTGGACATGACGAGAGAAAATAAGAATTACTTGAGACCCCGACGGGCCTCTGGCTTTTGGAATCTCCTAAAACAAATCGAGGCGATAAGAGAGACGAGACGGTTGTTTTCTCCAACAACACTTAACACAATTTTCTTACCAAAGCCCTTCAAAAACCCCGTCAGTAACCCCTTAGAAGCCCCATAGAGCCCCACGGTTTGTCCAGATGAGTCTGGGACCTACATAAATCGATTAAACGCCAGAAATTACTTCGAAAACGACACAACACGATTTGCGACCAAAGCCCTTCATAAATCCCGTCTGTAGCTGGTGGAGGGTAGAGGTGGTCGGACAACGAAAGTGAATATCGCAATTATAGTACTCCAAGAGTTCTGTGTATTTTGAATGGGAGACCATCTAAGGTGTCTTGCAGCACTTCAAAAGTGACGAAAAGAAGGAGGATCGTGTTCTTTTCGAGACAGCTGCCTGGCCATCTTCTACGTTTATGCTGACAGCATAGTTCGATAACATACGACCAATTTTTTCGATTCTACCACATTCAAAACATTAACCCGTCGAGAACGACCGGTATAAGGGGTCTCCCTTATATACACAAAACAAGTGAAATTTTCCGCAAACTGAGTTCTTCAATCGTGCCAGGCACCAACTACCACCAAGAAACCTGAAATGGGGTCTTTGAAAGCTCCTAACTGTCCAATTTTCAATTGCAACGGTCAGTACGGAGTAGCCGCAGGAGGATTCTGCTCAGCGAATACAATTAGTACCTAACTATCTATTCAACAGTGGGAACGAGCTCGTATCATAGAATCCTCCCAGCCACTTGGAGGGTCAATTTGGAGTGGGTCAAATGATAGTGGTAGTTAACTGGGATGGTTATTAGCACGGGACAATCATGGCAATTGAGACGGTTCTTGAAATGAAGTTTGCGAAATCACCGCTTTTGTCGTTGCTGGCGAGTGAAAATGGAACTGTTGAGTGGTGACATTGTTAGCCGCTTTCTACTTTAGCTGCTAATCCGTACTATGAACTAGTTTCTGGTTTATTGCAGAACGTAACATTATGTGACATCTAAGCTTGAACCACTACTGAAAATAGTTTTCAGGGTGTTGTGGGGTAATAGGAGCACTCCTATTACCCCACAACACCCTGAAGGCCAGATAAGCCACGGAGGAAAGAACAACATGTCAACCAACTGAAAATAGTTGAAAATGGGTTTTTACCAACAAAAAAAAAGTTTAAAAAAAAACTCGGCCCTCGCCAGGGGGGCAAGCCCCCTCAACGACTGCTTTTTGCTTAGAGACTACGGCTGAAATTCAAAAAACATGGAACATGCTTAATTAACCGTGGGATTGAAACCCATCTTGCGTGTTTGAAAAGTAACTGTGACGTCGAACTAGTGGCCTGACAGTGAGACAAGTGAATATGCCGAACTACAGTAGTCGTACCAGTAACTGGTCTAACGTACGACAGATGATGATTTATTTATTTATTCATTTAATAAACAGTACGGGTCGATCCCAATATATATAAATCTGTCATAACAATAACAAGAAACAGAATAGGCTATATATAAATCTGTCCACGAATAAAATCTATATATATATATCACTAATGAATATAATATGACGAGTTCTTTGGCCCGCGCTAGTTCAAACTTTATTGAACTTCAAAAACGTTTTAACCAACATGCTCTGTATTTTAACATTGCTATGTGATACGTCAAATAAAGCTTTCTGTTCTAATCTATTCTATTCTACGAGAGAGAGAGGGCGCTGTTGCAGGTAGTTTGTGGCTGAGTGAGGTACGGTGAAAGGCTCGGCACAGCGGGAACCCAGAAGAGGTGGGTGCAGGCCAACTCAGCGCAGGAGAAGAGGAGCATCCAGACGGACAGCCAGGAGACCATGGAGAAAGGAGATGTCTGCGATGAAGCGTCGATCGGAAGGCCATAAGAGCTCAAGCCGAGTGCCCAGCCCAGCGGAATCGCCATATATTATACGCTTCTAGCAGAACCGTCACGATAGTTGATATGGTTCCAGAAATGTTTGATATTGTGGTGTATGGACTGTAGTATTGAAGAAAGATAATCCTTATAGGCTGTCCTGGATGCGGCCCTGCAACGTGCTCTGAGTGCCGAGAAGATGTCTTAATCTGAGGAGAGTCCAGTCATCCTGAAGCGGGAGTTAGCAGAGTCATCAGATAGTCGTGCACCCACTCCAGGAAACAGCCAAACACCCCCAAAGACTCGATCACAGACAAGATGACGCGGGGGGATAGTCTGTCGAATGCTTTAGCAAAATCAGTGGCAATCGTGTCAACCTGAGCACCCGCCTCAAAAGTTCAAAGGGTTTACTCCTGAACCGAAAGCAGGTTTTTTCATGGAGGATGCCAATTTAGTGTCCTAAAGCAGGGTTCACACCCTGATTGGCTGATCCCGGCAGGCGAGAAGAAGTTAGTTTTACCGGAGAAGCACTTTCGAAGCTGACTGCACACATCCAAAATATCAAATATTTTACAGGAATTCGGCAATGATAACCTGCGCAGTTCACTACTGCGCATACAGGTTATAGTGGTCACCATAGCAACATCAACAAAACACAAATAAACGTAGGATGGAACAGCCTTAGCTATATCGACAAAAAACAAATAAACGCGGGAAGGAACAGCTGTGTGCAACGCAATCTGAAAATTTGCCGGACGCTTGTGAACGCCTGACCGGAATACCGGAATCCCCTCCACTGCTCCCCTCTGCTGACGCGTTCACGCATTGACGGAATGCCACTTGGATGTGAACCCTGCTTAACGGTAAGACAAGTGAGGACGCTGAACTAGTGGCCTAACGTAGGACAGGTGAGGACGCCAAACTAGTGGACTAACGGTAAGACAAGTGAGGATGCCGATTTAGTAGCCTAACGTCCGACCGGTAAGGATGCCAAACTAGTGGCCTAATGGTAAGACAGGTGAGAATGCCGAACCAGCGGCCTAACTTCCAACCAGTGAGGATTCCAAACTAGTGGCCTAATGGTAAGACAAGTGAGGATGCCA
Organism: Pilophorus perplexus; assembly: GCA_955831195.1. Lineage (NCBI taxonomy): Eukaryota > Metazoa > Arthropoda > Insecta > Hemiptera > Miridae > Pilophorus > Pilophorus perplexus. The sequence continues at coordinate 13,751,843 of OY037007.1, read as the reverse complement.
AACCAGCGGCCTATCATACAAAGTTGAGGGCACCGAACTAGTGGCCTAACGGTAAGACAAGTGAGGATGCCGAACTAATGGCCCAACGGTTATTTATACCTATATTACGTAACATATAAACGTTGACACTCCCGTGTCTCCCTCCCGGACTAATTTTTTTGGGCATGCATTTCAACTAATAATAATATCGCTATTTTATTTATAAACCAAGCAAAACTACTTTCACAATTGCCCCGTCTGACCCTGTACAGTATACTAGCAGATACTAAAGATTAACCATGGCTACCATATTCATACCAAGCGTTACGAAGATAAGTCAAGAAAACTAACTCGTATTTAGGTGGTTAATTATAAAATTGGTCGTACAAAAATGTTCACAATTACCTACACCAAGAGAAAATCCTGGGGGAAGGTGAAAAAGCTACTACGAGTCTATCAGGACATTTTCTTTGGTAAAACGTTATGTGTAACTAGGAACTAAGATCGTCAACTAACGTACCAATTTTAATTAGTAATTTACATAGTAAGTAATTTAGATTTTCACAAAAAAGTTTCACTCTCACAGGATAGCTGATAACATTATCAGCTCTGGTAACAAAACAACGTGGCGGGATGGCGGAAAAAGGTCTAAAAGGTCACGTTGAATGAGGGCTGATTTCACAACTCATGCCTTGCAGCTCCAAATTCTCATCATAGAGAGCGTTGACATCATTTACTGACAATTATCCCGTCTGACCCAAGCTCTTTCAGTGAACGTTAGTTCGTGAACATTTATGAAACTGAAGGACTTAAATAACTATTATTGTTCAAAAAGTTGAATCAACTTCTTTTATTGAGCGAGCTCGGTCGAATTATACGGTTTCATCAACTTTCACGAGAGGGTGCCTTGTCGGCGGGATTACCGCCCTCCGAGCTCGGCTTCATTTTCTGAAAAAGGCTCCGCCCGGAATTGATCGGATTAACTGCCGAACTGCCGTAAATAGGTCATGAAGCCGACGAAACAGCAGATTCTCTTTGGTGAAGCACCTGCTCGTACGGATGACCCATCATGCGAACAAAGGCGGATTAGCCGATACAATCTGACGCCGGGGAATAAATTTTTTAAGCCCTCCCGGCGCTTCTTTTTGTTTCAACGCCTTGTGGAAAGCTGTGTGACCCTCTGATATCCTACAAGAATCTCTTTAAATCCTGCAAGACTAAAGAAGGCTCATCATCATGAAATTCAGCATAAAGCATTCAGCATTTTTTAAGAGGTTATGTTACGATTTTGAACCTTTAAGAAAAACGCATAAAACTGTCTCATGTCGTAAAACGACCAAAACCCTTTTTAACTCCGGGATGTGTACCGAATTACACTTTGAAATTCGATCGCACAGCTCCACCAAAAAAAAAAAAAAATGCATATTTTACACAAGGGATTTTTAGGTATTCTTTGATAAACCTATTGTGCAAACTTTAATTCTGTGTCATTAAGAAAACATTTTTGAAAAAAAAAATAAAAAAAAAAAAAAATCTACAATATTTGGACAGATGTGGGACCTCAAAAAGAATGGATTTTGCTCCCAAAACTACTCGGAAACCGATACTTTATTTGACCCTTATTTGGGATCTTTCAAAAATCCCATTTGTAGCCTCATGAAAGCCCCAACGATCCCCACGGTGAAATCGGATCGTTCTGAAACCCCCAAAATTGGATTCTACGGCCAAAACTACACCCCACTCGACCCCACAGTCGATTACCGCTTTTTTAAATTTTAAAAAAAAAACCAACCGTATACAAGCGGCCGTATTCAAAAACGCTCAAAAGCGTAAAGGAAGTCCTCAGAAGGCGTTTTAGGGAGCCCCTAAGCGAATTTCCGTTTCGAAAACGCTCCTAAAACAAAAAAGTTGACAAGGGCGTCCTGCACTAAAGCCTTTAGTCTAAAGGTGCTCCTATAGATAAGAGGCCTCCTGAGCTAAGGCTCCGTCCGACAATCCTTAACCACTTAAGGAGCTCCTTAGGCTGCTGTGTTTAGGCTATTTTCCGGTGTTAACACGTATTCCCCTACATAAGTCTACATTTCCGCGTAGGTAAGTAGAAGTCTTCTAGTTCCTCCGACGCGGAAATTGATAAATTTTCTTCACAGCAGGAAAGCACAAGTGAAATGGACGTAAAAAAAGTATCGATTCTTGAATACTTTTCAATTTTTTTTTTTTTTTTTTTTTTTTTTGAGTGAGATTTAATTAGGTAGGTACATTTTTGTGATTGGAAGCTTTGGGTCAAATTCGCATTTAATGAATCATTACGATTATTTGAAATAATCGATAAATAAATTCAAATTCTTGAAAAAAATCGATAGGTGCTTTAATGAAAAATCCTTACGATTTCCCATTCAACGGAACCATTTCAAAATGAAAAAAGTTACCATTCTAAAATGAATCGATACTTTTATTTAAAAAAAAATCTAGCCCCAACCAAAAATTAATCTTTTTGAAGAATCTGAGATCCCTGGACCGACGCCACTTTTATCCACGGAGATTAGAAGGAACCTAACTAAGGATTGAAGGAACCTTGGATTTTAAGAAGGGGTCATCTGTTGCGTTTTTAACCTTCCTCCGCTCGGACCTCTCGGTGGAACACATCCGCTCGCGTCGGCGGCAATTTGGCCGCCAGACAGTTTTCCATAGAAATTTCGGGAAATTTCGGATTTTTTTTTGCAGAATTACGTTGGTGGGCACCTCACTAGAGAATACAGGTGTCTCCCGGCCTCCTCAGGCCTCTCTAATAAGAACTGATTATCTGAAGATAAGATACGGCGTCCAAGATTAATTTGGAAACGCCACCTAACTTGACCATATGTCTAAAAATCTTCAAAACCCCTCATGAAGCCCCTTTTCAGCTCCATAGAGCCCCACCGCTTTGTGAAAACGTTGTGGGTACAACTAGATTCCGCAACCCGGAGGGCTTGGTGGGGCTTCGAGAGGGGGTTTTGAAGGTTTTTGGCCATGGGGTAGAGTTAGGTGCCGTTATCGAAGTATGTTTGCTGAAAGTATGTTGAACTTAGTATTTTGCTGAAATTTTATTTACCAAAATATATATTATATATTTGGCACGTATGACAGGTGAGGACGCCGAACTAGTGACCCTAACGCTTAGACAAGTGAGGATGATGAACTAGAGGCCTGATGGTAAGACGAAAGAGTCCACCGAACTAATGGCCTGACGGTAAGACAAGTTAGGATACCAAACTAATGGCCTAACGGTAGGTAATATAGGAACCTATAACGGTAATATAGGATCCTATATCCTGAATATAGGCTGTAAGGCCAACACATACGTACAATGTACATTGTACATGTACATATATACCACCACCGCCACCTTACCATCATCATCATTTCATGACACATCCGCGTCTCCCTTTCCGCGTAACGATTTTGGGTAGTTTTGGTCACGGCTAAAGCATGTTCCATGCAAAAGTTTCTCGTGCCGAAATACGGCCAGTCAGTCTTTAACTCTAAATAATTTTATTTAACTTCATAATGAATCAAAACGGGTTCATTTATTTAAGCATACGTATGATAAGTGGTGAGGTTTATCTGAAAATCAAAGTTCTCGTTATCAAGCGATAGCGTATCATAAAGAAACGATTAGGGAGGATGCGCTGGCATGATATATCAAATATTTAATATGATATTATCCCACACGGTACATCGCCGCATTTCTCATTACATAACCTATCCTGCTTGGTTCGCGAAGGAGAACTTGCTTTTAATATGAGGCAAGGCAAGACGGATCTCCAGTGCGGTTTAAAACGGGAGGCAGAAGGCGAAAGACTCCCGTGTGGTAGTGAAACGGATATACGGGTGTGGCTGAGGGGGGGGGGGGGGCTGAACGGGTGGAATGGGGATCCGAAACTTTCGTCTTCACCCACCCCTTCTTTAATATAGGTTACTTGTGAAGAAATTTAATTCTGTGTCAATGGAAAACCTTTTTGGAAAAAAGTTTTGTGGATATATATATATATATATATATATTATTTTTTTTCAAAAATTTGTCGCCTAAAACTTATTTGAAAAAATTTGACAAAATTTGTCAAATTTTTAAAAATAAGTTTTAGGCGACAAAAATTTGAAAAATATTTGACCTCCTGGGATCATTCAAAAATCCCGTTTGTAGCCCCATGAAAGCCCTATGGATGGCGACAGTGAAACCGGATCGTTCCGTTTAAGTTTATTTTTGCGTTCCTGAAAATCTTTGTATTTTGGAGTCTCACTTACCCCTTTCCCCCTGTACCCTTCAATCGTACACGCAGTTACACACAACCTGGTAACGCTACCTGACCTCAAAATAACAACTCAATTAACTAAAAGCACTACATGATAATAATATTACACATCATTATTATTATTATTATTTAATAATAATGTGTAGTATTATTATATTATAAATTTTATAATGAATCATAATGATAATATTATCATAGTGATAATAATAATAATTATTAATGATATTGTGTATCCCCTAAGAAGTCGCATTGATCTAAGGTGAAATCGGATGGATCTAGGACCCCCATAATATGTATCCAATCTTGTAAAATGATTGGACGAATGAGAGACTCCGAGAAATGGAGTGCGTCCATGATTACTTGTAATACAACCCACTCGATATCTAATCATAGCCGAGAACCTCTCCCGTAGCACCTTTTTAGCCCACATAGCCGCACGGGTTCGGGTGATCGGATGGAAAAGCTTGAGGGCACAACTAGATGGCGAAACAAGTAATTTAAGTATTACGTCAAAAAGTCAGATTTTCAAACACTGCCCAAAATATTAAAAAAAAAATACCCAAAAAATAACGTCAAAATGTCAGATTTTCCTACTGCCCAAAAGCCTGAACGGTGCACAGTGTTGCGACTTGCGTACAAACTGCGACATCGGCCAAAATTTGAAAGTCTTCCTAAGGGTTCCTAAGGTACTGAACTTTATTATTTATACACTGGTGAATGTAGAAAACGTACGTTCGATCCCCAATACTTAGTCATTCCGTGGGCTTTCAATGGAAGATGCTGAAAATCGTTGTTAAAAATCGACAGTTTTCGGGAAAATGCACGATGAGTTTATTGGGAATGGACCAACGTCCAATGACATTTTATGTTAAATATAATTAAACCACACACATTTGTCATGGTAATATAGTATGCATGATGCGTTTTAAAAGAAAAATAAAAAAACTTTCAAATCGATTTTCTCCAATCGAAAGAACTACAAAAAACACGGGGTTTCAGTACATTTTTAGTGAAAATCGGCTCGTACAAAAAATGCTCCAAAAAGCTCCAAAAAAAGGGCTTCATAGGGGCCTCTGCTTGGTATTTCTTGGTATAAATACGCAAAAATCAGAACCCGGTTCGGCCCTTTTTGCCGGCTAAGTCTATTAATGTACGAACAAAGTGGTTTGCAAGTACATGGGAGCGTCAAAATAAAGACGATGTTTGGTGTTACTGGCAGACAGCCCTGGACAGGGGATCCAGCTGAGAAGGAACAGGGCGTTTGTGTGTCCCCCCCCCCCCCCCCCCCGTTCACTGAGCTCAGCAGATGAAGAGACGTCACGTCGTCTTTAAATTTAAATCTGCTGAGCTCAGCGCGTTTCAACGCCGATACATCAAATGGGGCTTTTAGGGGGACACTGAAGCCCACTGTCTTCTCCCCTACCCGTAACTTATTCGTTCCTTCGGCTGCTGATGGAGGGTTTTATTCCCTTGCGGGAACAACTAGATGGTAAACCAAGTATTTTGTCAAAATTTCAGATTTAAAAAAAAAAAATTCCTACTGCCCAAAACGGCCTGGACGGCGGACGGCGTACGGCGGACGGACATTTCGGATTTAGAATGTAGACCTCTTGAAACGGATAATGTCAAATTTTGAGCCCGATCGGAGTCGTCGACCCCCGTCGCGAAAACATAGGTGTATTATTCCAAGAATAATAAACCAAAAAAAAAAAAAAATACATAACAGGACGAGCATTGATTTTTTTTCTCCGCACATAACCCTGTGAACAAGACCCTTCTAACCTCCTCCAAACACGACGAAAATGGCCACAATGCGTCCTGAGTCCGTCTCAAGTAAGTTATTCTGGTGACTTGAGACGGGAAAAATACATATAAAATATATATACAAACCTAAGTTCTATCTCGGTTGTTTTAGGTCGATTTGGTTTATGAATACGAACTTGAGACGGTCTCAAGTAAATGCTCAAGTCGGCATTTTTATTGCCGTCTATGAATGTGCTGAGTTGCCGCGTCGACTTAAGACGACGACTTGAGACGGACTCAGAGCTGAGAAACGTCTGCGAATTCCACCCCTAGACTTTTTGAAAGAGATAATGCGAGATATTTTGAGGCCGATCTGAATTTTCGACCTCCGTCGCGATTACATATGTGTATTATTACGAATTTTATAAGTGTGCCCCGGACTCCTTCCTGTCGGATATTCTGGCTCTGTTCAACTGGATCTATGAAAAGGGATCGGTGCCGCAGTCCTTCTGTGAATCAATCATATACCCGCTCTTCAAAAAAGGAAACGTGAACCTGGCTTCGGACTATCGTGGTCTCTCATTTATGAACTGTGACAGCAAGTTGTACTCAGCATTGTTACTTGGCCGCTTAGAGTCACACCTTGACTCAGAGGGAATCCTGAATGAAAGCCAATGTGGATTCAGGAAAGGCTATAGCACGGTGGATGCCGTGTTCTCCCTGACCAGCGTTGCGCAGCTCAGGCTTGCTGGGGGTTGCCAGCGAAAGATCTACGCTTTCTTTGTTGACTTCAGGGCTGCGTTTGATGGGATCCAGCATGGCCTTCTTTTTCAGAAGTTGAATGCAGCGGGCGTTGGGCTGCGATTCATGGGTTCCCTGGCAGCTATGTACAGGGCTGGAACTGCGGTGGTTTGGGGAAAGGAGGGGATATCTCAACCCTTCTCGGTTGAATGTGGGGTCCGGCAGAGCTGTTTGCTGAGCCCGCAGCTCTTCACGCTATTCATCAACGACTTGGTTGACGCTATGCCGTGTGGGGTAAGGATTGGCGACACTAAGATAAGAACTCTGATTTATGCGGACGACGTTATAATCCTGGCTGAGACCCCCTCAGATCTTCGGCTTGCACAGCTACTTATTGTGAGAAGTGGGGATTAACGGTGAACTTGGGGAAGTCGAATATTGTAGTTTTCCGCAGGGGTGGTCGTCTGGGGTCCGGTGACGTGTTCTGTTTGGGTGGAAATCGCATCGAAATCGTCTCGCCGTACAAATACTTGGGCGTCACATTGTCCCAGAGTTTGTCGTTTGGTCGGCATTTCACGGAGCGTGCTGCGGCTGCAAAGTTGGGAATTAACAGTGTCCCTATACAAGTCAATAATCTGTCGAGATTCAATCCCTGTCAGCTCCAAATACAAGATCTTTAACGCCGTCTCGTCTCAATGGCGGTACTCTGTTATGCTGCGCAGGTGACGGGTTTTCACCAGTCAAATGCACTCGAGCAGCTTCAGAGGCACTTCATCAGGATGATATTCCGACTGCCCCGGAACACGCCCAATTATTTCGTCTATCTCGAAACAGGCATGGACCCAATATTCGTTCATACCATCACATTGGCGTCGAAGTATGTGGTGAAAGCCTTAAAGATGCCAGAACGTTGCCTGCCAAATGTCGTTGCCCGGGAGGTTGTTCGAAGGAAGGTGTCGTGGTATGCATCGATGGTGGACCTAGCCACCAGGTTCGGGTGTGAATTTGATGGAAATCCGTCGGACCTTGATACCTGGAAGCGGCAGATGATGAACGTGGTAGGGAAAGCACGAGAATCGTGGATCGAGGACATAAAGGCCAGTGCCATGCAATCACGTAACCCCCTGTACCCTCGCCTATGCTTTGAGGTTCGCCCCGCTCGGGTTTCTGGGCGAGATTGGGACCAGCCATTGTGGGTGCTTCACTGGGTGTTAAAATTCAGGGGCGCGCTGATTGGCTTGAATGACGGCATCTACCTGAGGACTGACAGCCCACGAAGGGAGTGCTCGATGTGTAATTTGGAGGCCAATGAGGACATCGTCCGTTTCTTTGGCGTATGCCCGGTTCTGGCCGAACTCAGGTGGATTTTCTTCTCTAGGGTTGAGCTGACGGAGGAGGAGATGGTCGTACTCTTGAATGATCCAGGAAGCTGGGTGGCCTTGTCGAGATTTGGGCATTACGCATGGAAGTACCGGAGTATGATGATTGCCGAGTTTAACTGGGAGGACTAGGCAGGATGGGAGCATGTATAAACGATTACTGGAAGGAAAAAGTCAATCTATAACAGTTATACTGATGTAACAAGTATCATAAATAGCGTACTATACAGACCTAACCTATAATATCATGCAATAACTTTAAAACAAACTTTTAAATAGCAATAAAACACCGTGGACCCCCCCCCCCCCCCCGGCAGACGGGCAAATGCCCATGCTTGTATCATGTTTCGCAATATATATTTAATGTAATTGTTTTCTTGATGCACAGAGTTGGCGGCGGTGCGCGTGTGAACATTTAATGTCTCCGTTTGCACGTCCATTGTTGTTAATACTATATTATAGTGTTGATAGTATTGATGGAGTGTTATTTGTGCACGAATTTTTTGGAAAATAAACATGTTTGTATCTATCTATCTAGCTATCTATCGATTACATAGGTGTATTATTCCAAGGATAATAAACCAAAATGCATGCGGTAGCAGTCGGTCTCATAAAATGATATTATCCTACTTCCCTCTCGATCATAGGTACCTTAAAAGGGTTTTCTCCAACGCACCTAAAAATTGATTTTAATCGTCCTCTCAATGGGAACGCGCTGGTCCCTTTTACTTCCCCACCTCTCCGCTCGCTCCCCCATCTGCCCAAAGAGCGTAGTCCTCTGACTGAAAACGTCGCCCGCAGCGCACCCGTTAACATGCAAATTTTATGAGGACCCTCCCCCACCACTTTCCCGACATTCCGCTCTCGACAATAAACGCTTTCCCGCCTCTCAGTATTATAAGTACAGCATATTCGTATTATATAACGGTGAGTGCCAGATGTCCTCCGATTCAATTTGCCTCGGGGGGGATGCAATTAAAAACCTCCCTCCGCCATAACTTGGGCCCACAGTGACAACAAACACAATCATACGCCGACAAGTCACTTCGGGATTTTTCAAGGATCCCTGGAGTCGTTAAAATGAGGTGTCGTTTTCCGAGTAATTTTGAACGCATAATCCATTTTTCGAGGTCCCAAATCTGTCCAAACATTGTAGGGTGGTGGAACCAGTCTCATACACCCACCCAGTATCATAAACTTGCATCTTCAACTTCAAATAATAAGAGTTCATGGCGGTCTATTTGCTTCCCTCTGAACTAGGAAGTTTCCAGTGGGTCTATCTAACGGCCCTCATGAGAACTTGAAGCACTGAGGAAGGTTTTTTTGTGTGGTTATTTGGTGTTTACCAAGGAAACCTCGTGGTTCATTCGTTTCATGGCGTCGCCGTAGCATTTTGGATAAGACGGTAAGCTCTACTTGCTTTCACTTTACCACCCATTTTTATCTTACTGTAATCCTGTAGGGGCGATTTTTCATGTATTTGACTCGTAGAATTCATTTCCGTCGATAATTTTGTCAAAAGAATAGGATTTTACTTGATTTGAGAGGGTGTACGATACTGGGGACCTTATAACCACCGATTCTCCAGTATCACACTCAGGCGTATAATACTGGGGAAACCCGAAACTTTCAAAAAATCGCATTTTTGTTATTTTAGTTAGTTAAGACTTGAAATTTATCTCACAACATTTGCTGGACATTGCAATCACAATGGCCAGTATCACACAGGGGGTGTATGATACTGGGCCCAGGGGTGTAAGACACTGGAACCTGCTGTTTATGAAGAATTTACAATGTTCCATGGGAACGATTTTCGAAATCCCGAACTCCTGGGAGCTCCAATAAACGGTACATAAAGTATAATGTGCGTTTATATTCTGTTCAATAAACGGTACATAAAGTATAATGTGCGTTTATATTCTGTTCTTGATCCTTAAATTTCAACTAAAACGGATTTTTAAATGTTTTATCAGGTGTATATGAAACTAGTTCCGAAGGGTATATGACACTGGTGACACCCACTTTTCACCCTGTATGACTGGTGAAAAAACCTAGTTTCGAAATAAATTAATTGTAATTCATAGGAACCAAATTTTGACATTTTCTTGGTTTCTAGATTTTCTTAAAGAGTTGGTCTAACGATATCAACCTCTCCAAAGTTCGTCAGACGACATCAGACCAAAATATTGAGTAAAAACTGGAGATCTTCCACTAATGCGTATGAGACTGGTTCCACCACACCTACAGAAAAACTGTTTTTTTTTTTTTTTTCAAAAATATTTTCTTATTGACACAAAATTAGTTTTTCCAAGAAATATCCTAGCCTAAATATACACCTTGATGTATACTTAATACATCAAAGAATAATAAACCCTTGTGTAAAATTGGCATCGTTTTGTTCATGGCGATTGGGGACCACCTGGAAAGAGGAAATTTCCAAATCATCAACCCAGCCCTCGTAATAGATCAAATGACGCGAGAAGACCTCGGGAATATTCAAAGGATCAAAGGGCTCATCCGATTTCCCTCGACCCCCCCCCCCCCCCCCCCAACCATCACCAACGGGTTTTAATTCAAATTTCGTTACGTACCCGTAATAATACTCTTCATAATTGATTGGACGTTAAATCTATTGTTATTCTGATGCCGATTAAAACCTCACTGGTGACAAATGGCCTCGAATTCTTCGGCAGGAAGTGGCAAAATTTCATTTAATGAAATGAATAATTCCACGGACGGAACTTCGACTTTATGAAAAATACGAGGCGATTTCGAGTTTTATAAACAGAAGTCCAAGAAAAGCTGTTTAACATTTTGACACGCTGAGTTAATATTTTGTTCCAGAGCGGAGGAATTAATGGCTCGCGATTGCGGAGGGATTAGGCGAGCTGTGCGTAATTAATTACCCGTAACACATTATTTTAACGATAAGGATTTCGAGGCATCGGTCGTTTTACGCGAATTATGACGGAGTTTTAGTAGGAATGTGAAAAGTGAAATAGGTAGGCTATGGATGGGGGGGGGGGGGGGGGGGGGGGGGGCAGGTTTTGTTAATTCCCCGGGAGGTGGTTTATAATGCAAATAACGAATGAGTGAACGAGGATAATTATCTTTAGAGTGTGGTAGGGTTTCCAGAGAGACGCGAGTAATGTCATAATGGACTTCCTGTGGTATATAGTCCAAAGGTTGGCGGGGAAGGGATGGGTGATTTAGTGAGGGGTGAGTGAATTTACACGGTGTAGGGAGGTGGGGATTGAATGAGCTCAGACCGAAAGGGGATGTCATGGAAGGGTGGCGAAGAGGGGGGTCTTGTGTTCTCATAGTGGCACCTGGCGGCAGATTTATTGTCTTGGCGTCCGCAGAACAAATCAGATACATCATGGCGGAACGGGGTCTGGTTGACGGCTGTGACGTCATTTGTTGTTTGCCGGAGCTTGGTGGTGAGGGAGGGGGGAGAAGGTCTAGCTAGAGGTGAGGGTTGATGTGGGAACTTTTGAAGCGAATACATTGCGTGTCTGGCGGTGGTAAGGGGGGGGGGGACTTCCAGACGTAATCTCTCACGGTCGGAGGATTAACCTGAAGATATCAGCAAGTTGGAATGTATTGGCTCACACTCTGCGATTTGTGTAATGATGAAAGATAACGCTCTATTTGTTGTTCCAATCGATTCGGTGAGCCCAACAACTTCTGCCCAATCAAAGCAGAACTTTGTGTCGTTTTAAATGTTTTGAAAGTTGTAGGGTAACCCCACTACATAGGTACCTACTCTACCACCAATCACAGGAATATGAGGTACCTACTGGCGTTGGAGTCCGGAGATGTTTCACAAGGTGGCGATTGGGTATTGTCTTCGCCGTTGTACAAGTGGCCAATGGCTTTAAAAAGTGCGTGAATACGGCTATTGTAGTCTGGATATGTTCTTCTAAACATAAATTCTGCAAGGTGCCCAACTAGATGATGTTTCCTGTTCCCGTACCGCGGCACAGTACCTGAGCTGAAGAAGACTTCTAAAGTAAGTATCTTACGTTTTTTTACTTTTCCGGGCCTTAATAAATGTGAATTCTTTATTAACAAACATAAATATGTCAAATGTCTTCATACTAAAAAAGTTAGAGGTGACAAAGTAATAGTAAACAATTACCCAAAAGGCAATTTATAGTCCAGTATAATACTGTACTATAATAATATAAGTAAGTATTATTATTTTAGCAGTAAAATGATGAAAAAACTGCTGGCCCGCAAAAAGGGAAACGGTTCACCCAATCACCTACGTTTAAATCAATAATATTAAAAGCAAGATATAATCTACATTTTATATCTAAACGGCAAGGTAGTCTTTTGTAAGTTCATTTAAATCGGGTTTTTAAAGGACGAAAAAACGCCATTTTACTTTTCTTTCATTTGCATTTGCAATGATTGTATGTTAATGAATAAAAAATACATGTATTTTAATTATTAAAATGGCAGGCGAATGCGATCCCTAACGTGGTAGAAATCGCATTTGAAAATCCTGGTTTCTTTAAAGAGGGCTTAGGTGGGGGCAAAGCCCTGCAATTTCCGGTTTTTCGACCAATGCAACCGATTTGAAGCAGATTTCCTCTAAATTTTATGCTTGAATTTTAGGTTGGGCTATTATCTATAACCCCTTGGAAACACAGTCATCTCCTGTCAATAGTAAAGGAGAAATTGAATATTTAAGAAAAAAAAATTGGTGCAGGGCTTTGCCCCATAAAATGAGGCAAACCCCTGCAATGCAGGGGGATTTGCCCCAACTAGGTAGAAATTGGTTTTAAAAAAATTCTATTGAACAAAAATGCTCAAATTAAGTTATTTCTTTATTTAAAAATTCCTTATTTCTTCATGATCGAAAAAAAACCTGAACGGAGGGATAAAATCAAATGACGAGGGGACATGGCACAGTGTCCTCGCGTTCAACCACTCCAGCCAAATACACCGATTAATCGGTCCGATTTACCACCAAACTGGATTATCAGAAGTTTAATCTGTGATTATCGGTCATCAAAACATTGGCGGACATAAGTGACTGTAACAAGAAAATTACGTTCGCGCATGCGCCGAATTGATCGCTGATTGAATCATGATGAAACTTATAGGGGACCATCTAGGACTAAATTCACACTATTCCGGAAAATTTCACAGAAATTCGATAAAAGTTGGTGCAGTCATAGCTTTGGCAAGGAATGTGGACTGACAGATGCGCGGACGGACAAACACGGAACCAAATTTGTTCAGGAATCCCTGATCATCAAACCTGGCAATTATTGGCAATTGCTCCCCACTCTTTGGACGTGATGTGCACCTATTTGATTGACATTAAATTATAAATGATGAAATTTTAAATTTACAATTCAACTTTAATAATTTATTGAATCCACATGTTCCATACAATGCCAAAATACGTGCTGGTAGTGAATGGGACAAAGACCTGCACTTGAGGGGTGCAGGGATTTGCCCCAAACAACCTGCAGGGACTTGCCCCAAATGGCACGTTTGGAAATTACTCTTTGATAAGGTTAGGAAAAGTGAGTTAAAGAAACGGTTCTCCCCTGACATTGAAGCTCAATTACAGTACTATTCATTGATGATTAGCTGATTAATTTGGCACTACCCTATCTCACACAAAATTGACGTCAACTTTCCTGAAAATTACATACAAAAGGTGAAAAACAAACTTAACTCATTTTCACAGCCTATTGCCCTCAGAGACGCCATTACTTTTGATGACAGACACCTGTTGTTGAACCTCAACTGCTGCCTGGTTGCCAGTTTCTCAATCACTTGTGAAGTACTGAAAAAGCCACTGCATAGCTTTGCCCCACGCAGGGCTTTGCCCCCACCTACCCACCTACCTAAGTCCGGACTTAAGCCCCTTTAAAGAAACGCTGCAAATTTTACTCAAAGGTTTATCTTTGTGTATGATTGTGCTGCTCCTCCATCACAATGTGATGAAGAGCTTTCATTCTCAGATTCATCGCTCGAATCGTTAGGATTTGGCGCTGAGTGCAGAAGAGCCAATTCTTCCGGACGAATGTTGGCTTTGCTTGTTTTTGGAGGCCTTCTCAAACTTGTAATGAGTGGGTCAGACGAAAACAGAAGTATACTCAATAAATCTGTATTGGTAACCTCTCTTGAGATCTTCCTCGTAAAGGTTTCCCGGTACTTCCTCATTTCTTTGTTACGGGCTTCCTGGGCCTCTTCAGACATTTGCCCTACCGGACACCTAACCTATGTAATCGTGACGGCGGCCGGACATTTCTTTCTTCATTTTGAAACGGATAATGGACAATTTTCGACCTCCGTCGCTATTACGTAGGTTTATTATTCCAAGAAAAAATTTCGCAAAAATTAATTCTGCCACTAAAAAATTATTTTCAAACGAAAAGAAAACAATTTCCTGTTCAATGTTCGGACAGATGCGTGACCCCCAGAAATGAATTGTGCGTCCAAAATCACTCGAAAATGACACCGCATTCGACCTTCTGCCATTCCTTCAAAAACTCCATTAAATGGAATCAAATTTTGTAGCCCCATAGATCCCCACGTAGAATCGGATCGTTCTGGGACCCCCAAAAATGGATTCCACATGTAAAATTCACATTAAAAATTAACTTTAAGGGGGAACCGGAGTGGATTTGCCGAACAAGTGTGCGAGAGAGAGGGTAGATGCTCAAAAGTAGATCCAAATTAACTCGGCATCTAATTGATCAATTTCAATTCTGAAAAATGTTTTGAGCTCAGGACTCCAATCCTGAAGAGGCCAACGTTGAATTTATTTTATTATTATTGATTTAGTCATTAATTACAAATTAATCAATTTTTATTACTGAATTTTCGGTGATTAATTGATCGAAATATTCAAAAGTTGGCTTATACCGCCCTTGCAGTGAACCTAAGGAATTAGCAGGCATTTTCAAATTCAATTTAAACCTTCAGATAGCGGCGGAATCCGGTTTCCCGCCAAAATCAGTCACTCCGAATAAGAGTTCGGCTGGAATAGGGCGAGGAGGGCTGGGGCGCGCAAGTTCGGAGAAATCTCGGTGGACTTCACCCCTTCATAGATGCAGACTTTTTTTTCTTTTTTTTTTCTCGGACCGTTTATCCAGCTTGTTTCAATGTTGCTAAATGCTCTACACTGACGATATTGAATTATTTTGACCGCACCAGAGATAACAGAAAACCTGTTTCCAACAAAGTAATAAAAAGTAAAATTCATAAAATTCAACAAAACAGATCCAGTTTGAAAAAAGCACACATTATACATAATAATAATAATAATAATTATTATTATTATTATTATTATAATAATAATAAAATAAATAAATAAATATAAATAACATACGAAAAGAAGCAAAAAAGATAGAAAGAGACTCGGGACTAATCTGGAATTTTGAAAATTGCAACTATAGAAAACGAATAAAGTAACAGTTACTTAGTTACTTATAAAGTAAACTTATACCTAAGTAACTTATCAATTTCGGGGAGGGTATTAAATTTTGTTGAAGTCCAAATCAATGATGAAAATTATAAAGTCCCTCAGAATTTTTCAGCGTGGATCTCTATCAAAATTGACTAATGCATTTTATAGGAAATTTAATGCTCGTTCACTTTTGGTTTATTATTATTGGAATATTACACCTATGTTTTTGCGACGGAGGTAGACGACTCCGATCGGCCTCAAAATTTGACATTGTCCGTTTCAAGAGGTCTAGATTCCAAAACCGAAATTTCCGTCCGCCGTCCGGGCCGTTTTGGGTAGTAGAAATATTTTTTAAATCTGAAATTTTGACAAAATAGGTACTTGGTTTACTATCTAATTGTGCGCGCAAGGTTTTCAGCCCGATCGCCCAAACCCATGGGGCGCTATGGGGCTAAAATGGGACTACGGGAGGGTTGTTTTGTAGGCTTTTGGCTATGGGATCGAGTTAGGTGTCGTTTCTAAGTATTTTTGGACGTAGAATCCATTTTTTTGGGGTCCCGGAACGATCCGATTTCACTGTGGCGATCTATAGGGCTTTCATGGGGCTACAAATGGGATTTTTGAATGATCCCAGGTCAAATGTTTTATAGTAAATATTTTCCAAGTAAAGAACAAAAATTTGTTCAAAATAGTATAAGAAACCACCTTGATCACCTCAAAAACAATATTATGGTAGCTTTGCTCTCTCCAAATATGCGAAATAAGTATATGTCGAATCCGAGGATTTCGATAAAAAATAAAACTCAAAACGCTCTAGCTCCTAGGCTATTGCACCTAAAGATCTGCGGTTGGTCTCATTCGATTCAGCGTTCAAAATAATGTACGAAACCACCTTCAGCACTTCAAAAAAAATATATTATGGAGGCTTTGCTCTCTCCAAATATGCAAAATATGGGTTGAATTCGAGGATTTCGACGAAAAATGAAAACGCTGCAAATTTTACACAAGAGTTTATTATTCTTTGATATAGGTTACTTGTGCGAAAATTAATTCTGTGTCAATAAAAGATATTTTTGGAAAAAATGTGGGACCTCGAAAAATGGATTATGCATCCAAAATTACTCGGAAAATATTTGGCCTCCTGGGATCCTTCAAAAATCCGTCCCGTAGCTCCATCTTAGCCCCACAGCGCCCCACGGATCGGACTGAAACCCTTGCGGGCACAAGGAGATGGTATACCAAGTATTTTGTAAAAAAAATTTTTTTAATTCCTACTGCCCAAAACGGCTCGGACGGCGGACGGACATTTAGGTTTTGAATCCTCTTGAAACGAATAATGTCAAATATTGAGCCCGATCGGAGTCGTCGACCTCCGTCGCGATTACATGGGTATATTATTCCAGGAATAATAAACCAAAAGTATAACAGCTAACCCCACTAAACCATTAGTAAAAGTGGTGACTCACCATTTTAAGAGCCACCATGTATAGGGTACGTTACAAAAATTATTCTTGGAAAAATCATTATAATGATTTTTTGGACACTGTAAATATTGTTTTGAATGCTGAATCGAACGGGACAAACGGCAGATTTGTTACAGAGTAGGTGCAATAGCCTAGGAGCTAGAGCGTTTTGAGTTTTATTTTTTATCGAAATCCTCGGATTCGACATATATTTCGCATATTTGGAGTGAGCAAAGCCACCATAATATTGTTTTGGAGGTGATCAAGGTGGTTTCATATCGTATTTTGAACGCTGAATCGAATGAGACCAACCGCATATCTGTAGGTTCAATAGCCTAGGAGCTAGAGCGTTTTGAGTTTTATTTTTGAGCGAAAAAATATCGCTCAAAAAATAATCATTATTTTCTGAGCAGAAAAATAAAACTCAAAAAATAATCATTATTTTCTGGGTGAAAAATAAAACTCAAATTTTGATTTTGAGCGATTCCCAAAAATAAAAATCACTCATTTTCAACCCCTGCAAAGAAGATATCACCCACCTAATATAATATATCTGTAGCCGCCCGTGAAAATAGAAAACCAAAAATTTAGGGTAGCCTAAAAATTTCGATCGCCATCTGCGTCAAATCCTCTGATAGGCTCAAGCTGAAATACCTGGCGTGAGAGAGGAATCAAATAAAGTATGTAAAAATAAAAAACTTGTCGCAGGTACAAAGGGCATCCTGGTGTTTGTTGGTTTGAGTAAGTGGGGTGATTGAGGTGCTGGAAGGGTGGGGGGTGAGATGAGTCACCAAGTTCTTCCTTCACGGCCCGTTTCAACTCACTCCGCTGATCTCGCATAATTCTGGAAACCGGATTCCGATCGCGTTTTTTGATGAAATGATTAGTTTCGGCGAATAATGTTCATTTCTTGATGTTCTTCAGGGTGGTATAAGCTGAATTTCTTCCTCCACCTCATAATGAGCTAAATTCAAAAATTGGCTAAAATTCAAAATTAAATATTTATTTAAATAGAAGCAATTTCGAAAATGTTGCACGTTGGCCTCTTTTTGATAAGTATAGTAAAGAGATTCACGTTGCCCGTTTCAAAAAATATTGTTTGGTTGCTCAGCTAATTTGGAACTACTTTTGAGCGAAAATTGGGTTTAATTCGGGGCGACTGGGGCGCCATCTCTTATCAGCGAATCTCACCAAACCCCACTCCGGTTCCCCCTTAAACCAGGGGTTCCCAACCTTTTTTTACCTCGTCCCCCCTAGGTCGGTGTGAACACCATTGCCCCCCCCCCCCCCTTTGTTCAATGTAATTATACTCTCCCCCTCCACAAAAATGCTAAGTATAAGTATAATCATGGTATTTTAATGAGTAAATTCTTGTACGTAGAATCCATTTTTTGGGGTCCCGCAGCGATCCGATTTCACTGCTATAGGGCTTTCATGGGGCTAAAAATGGGATTTTTGAAGGATTCCAGGAGGTTAAATATTTTTCGAGTAAGGAATAAAGAATTTTTGAAAAAAAAAAAAAATTCAAAAAAAAAAATCCAAAAATTTTTCTTTTCCAACATTTTTTCTTTTGACAGAAATAATTTTTGTGCAACTAACCTATATCAAAGAATAATAAACCCTTGTGTAAAATTTGCAGCGTTTTTTGTTCAAAA
This sequence comes from Pilophorus perplexus, assembly GCA_955831195.1. NCBI lineage: Eukaryota > Metazoa > Arthropoda > Insecta > Hemiptera > Miridae > Pilophorus > Pilophorus perplexus. The sequence continues at coordinate 13,733,156 of OY037007.1, read as the reverse complement.
ATGTGTTTTTTCAAAAATTCTGTATTTTTTACTCGAAAAATATTTAACATCCTGGGATCCTTCAAAAATCCCATTTTTAGCCCCATGAAAGCCCTGAAGATCGCCCCAGTGAAATCGGATCGTTCCGGAACCCCCAAAAATGGATTCTACGTCCAAAAATACTTCGAAAACGACACCTAACTCGATCACATAGCTAAAAGCCTTAAAAAAAAAAAAAAACCCTCCCTTAGCCCCATTATAGCCCCATAGCGCCCCACGGGTTTGGGCGATCGCACTGAAAACGTTGCGGGCACAACTAGATGGTAAACCAAGTATTTTGTCAAAATTTCAGATTTTTAAAAAAATTCCTACTGCCCAAAACGGCCTGGACGGCGGACGGCGTACGGCGGACGGCGTACGGCGTACGGCGGACGGACATTTCGGATTTAGAATGTAGACCTCTTGAAACGGATAATGTCGAATTTTGAGCCCGATCGGAGTCGTCGACCCCCGTCGCGAAAACATAGGTGTATTATTCCAAGAATAATAAACCAAAATCGACCTGCACTCTGGTGTTTTTTGATTGGAAACCGGAACCACTATAGGTGACGTCACGTTAAATGATTATAAACTACGTGAAAGACTTTTTGTCAGTTTTTGGGCCTTGATCGCGCCTCCCCTGGAGACCCTTCACGTCACCCCCCCCCCCCAAGGGGGGCGTGCCCCCCAGGTTGGGAATCCCTGCTTTAAACCAACAGAATCTGTTAGAAGAATTTCTATCTGATAGAAGAATTTAATTCATCACTTGTTAATTTCAAAAACTTTCTTGTAAATTCTAAAAATACTTCAAACTTCTAAATTCTAAAACCTTAATTTTTGACAAATTATTCAAATGCCTTTGCTTTTAGTTTATAATTATAAATTGGAATAAATACACACTACATAATAGTATTATTATTATGTATTTGCGACGTTATTGAAGAATGACCCCCCCCCCCATTAACGTTTGCTAAACTACTGATATGAAGAATTTTAGGTGTTTAGATCTTTCAAACTTATCAAAATTAAAAATTTCCGAGTTTGATTATATTATAATTGTAGAGCAACTGTGTTCCTTAATTTCACAACTTTCCGGGTTGACAAAGCTATGTAAATTGAGTAATTTATCATGATTTCAGTACATACAGGAAGTTTTTTTTTTTTTCTCGTCACAACCCCCCCCCGTCGGATATATTGTGGAGTCAACCATCCAAAACCCATAATTGATCAATATTTGACAAAGCAACTAACGTATGACAGAGTTCATTTCGTGAGTTAACTATAATATATCATATTAGGTATACTATATTATAGTATAGACTCTATACTATAGAGGGATCAGGGTTTGGGCCCGCAGGGGTGAAAACGCAAGGAGTTTGATGTGGAAAACGTAAGGGGTTTGGGCCCACGGGAAAAACGGAATAAAATGGGCGTTGAAGTTGTATTACTCACAATGTGTGTCACAAACATGTCATGTTTGTCAGAATGACATCATTTGGGGCAGAAAATGAAGGTACCATCAGCTAGTACGTTCTGATCGTGCAAGTATTAGAAGATTGGAGGTTGTGGTGAAAATGGGTATGTCGGATGGGGTCAAAAAACCGAAATTCTCAACAGTTCAACAATTATTACATTTTTGCCACTCCGACTAACGAATTTATGTGTAATGAGAACGCCCATCGTCACCTCCACGCAAGTAAATATAACCGACTGATTGAATCGGCACGCATATTCGGAGCGATGGTTCACAGGGCATCGCTTACATACCTCAACAAAAATACACTGTCAAGGTCATGGCACAGAAGCTTCCTCGTGATCATGTCACCATTAAAATTTTAGGAGACCAGAGACGACCGATTCGCCATACTAAACATAGCCATAGACAATAAAATTCCAAAAAATAAAAACAAAAATTAAGAAGCTTGAGAAGAACTCATACTATAGGTACTTGGTTCTTGTTTCCCATGCTTACTCAACTTTTAAGAACTAACTAATTTCCTCATAAGCCCTGATGAACATGTCATTGAAATCCGATTAAAATTGTGGAAGTTATGGCTGCGGCAAGGAAATGCGGACAGACAGACAGACACGGAACCAAATTTGTACAGGAGGCCCTGAAACGCAAAATGAGAGCAGACATTTTGATTTTGGAGCACAATAATGCCGTGAGCCCAAACCCCTCGCGTAGCCAGCTGTTCATGAGCCCAAACCCCTTGTCTTTTCTGGGGCCTTAACACGTGCGCGGGGCCCATAGAATAGCGGTGAGTGCCCTGAACCGATAATTCGTTAGGACCGCTTTCAATTAAGAATAACTAGATTGGAGGGGACAGTAGCTGTATTTTTAATTATTGAATCGGCACTTGATTGAAATTGGATTCGCGGGAATTACGTAGGTAAGTTAGATAACTGCGGGAGAGATTCGTAGAAACAAAATTCATTAGCTTTTTCATCCCGTTTTATGAATGACTGGTTCACGATAGGTAGAAGAAGAAAGCCAGGGGGAAAGCGGGGCTAAACGATGGGAGGGCGAGATTAGGACGAAGTGTAGAAGAGGGAGTTGGGAATAATAATCCCTTTACACAGAAGAGTTATTGGCAATCGACAGAGAGAATTACGAGATCCCGAAAGAGTAAACCTGTTGAGAGGAGAAAACCGAATACCTAGTAAATGTTAATTGAAGATTTTCTTCTGTTGGAGAGGGAAGAAAATAAAAAGTCATTAAGCCCGTTCAAATCTTTACTTGAAAATTCATTCCAAGGCCCAGTTCTCCCTAGTAATAATTACTAGGGAGAACTGGGCCTTGGAAGCCGATAATTATTATCGCCTTCAACAACGAGGAGTTTGCAGGGCGATTTTGTAACAGTTCAAGTGCTTCTACAAGTATAGATACGCAAGAAAGGGATAGGTCGTGCCTTGTACCTACTCATGGTATACCTAATATTTAGAACGCTGTTAAGTTATAATTTCATGATGGGGGTCGTACAATGTAGGACCGATTTTGAGGCAGATCAATATGTCATATTGATCTGCCTCAAAATAGGTCCTAATATGTGATGTTTAGGTTCCAAAAATGAAATGTCCGTCCGCTGTCCGGCCGTTTCATAAAATATTCGGTTTTCTGTGTTCGGAACGTTTTCAATCCGCTCCACCCATCGATATATATCGATGGCTCCAACTCGTGGAACTCTACGGGGCTAAAAAGAGGCTACAGGTTTTACAGAATTTAGGGCAGCGCGTCGAGCGGCGTATCATTTCCGAAGAAGTTCTAGACGAGGAAGCCATAAAAAAAAAAAAAAAATAAGTTTTTTTGGGGTCTCAGACTCATCTGATTGGGACTACAAACCAAACAAAATGGGGATTTTGAAGGACGACAGGAGGAAAAAATTTGTCGTGTCGTTTTGAAAGTACTTCCTACAGTGTGCAGATACTGAGTCGTAGGTTGTTACAGCTCCATTTTTGGTTTATTATTCTTGGAATGATACACCTATGTAATCGCGATTTTTGAGTTCGAAAATTCAGATCGGCCTCACAATTTTTCATTATCCGTTTGAAGAGGTCTAGATTTTTGGAGGTAGAATCCATTTTCGGGGGTCCCAGAATGATTCGAATTCTTCGTGGGGATCTTTTGGGCTCTAATGGGGCTACAAATGGGATTTTTGAAGGATCGCTGGAGGTCAAATATTTTCCGAGTAAACAAATTTTTTTTTCTTTTTTAAAATTTGTTTCATTGACATAGAATCAATTTTTGCACAAGTAAACCTTGCAAACATTAATAAACCCTTAGTAAAATTTGCAGCGTTTTTTTTTTTTTTTTTTTTTTACCAGAGATCTTCATGGATCAAACTTGGGTCACTCACTGGTCCTGAAATACATTTCGTGTATGTGTGGAAAATATGTATTAAATACATTTTGTAGGCGGAAACCTCCTCCCTAGATATGTATGTCACTGGGGGAAGGTTGACATGTCAAAGCTGCAGCTTTGGTACTAAAAAAAAGTAGTTCCTACCCATCTTCTTCTTAGGGCGCCATACCCGTAAACGGGCGTTGGCGACCTCTCGCTACTAAGTTCTGTTGAGCGTGTTGAACAGTTATCACAGAAGAAGTAGGGACCTACAGTTTATAAAACGTTATAACGCCGGTTCCAAACGGCTAATTTGAGAGGTTTTATAGGCAGAATACTTTCGGTGGGTTGTCATTCCGTTCCGAAAAGTGATTATCAGTATAAGGAAGATGTCCAGCGGCAGCTGGGATGGAACCAGCAACCTTTGACTCAGCAGTCCAACGCTGAGCCACTGATAACCACCCATAGGACAAGTAAAATGAAAATTTATTTTGCACCAAAATATTATAAACCTCAGCTTACGATTATTAATTACAATTGAATGCACTTATAACAACAAGGACTAGTTGTGGCATCGATATAGTTGTCACCAGATTTTACACCCTCCTTAGACAACGATTTGAAATGCCCACAAAAAACAGAGCGGAGATTTATTTCTATAATATAGAATATTATGTTTTAGTGTTTATGAAAATAAATACTAATGGATTTGAGCTCCCCACTGTCTTAAGTGCAGATAAGACAGTTTTCACAATTACACTAATATGGAAATAACTTTTGCATGTAAAACAGTCTTAAGTGGCAGATAAGACAGTTTTCACAATTACACTAATATGGAAATAACCTTATCTTTGCATGTAAAACAGTCTTAAGTGGCAGATGAGACGGTCTTACCCGGGACTATCGGGTAGTGGAGTGCTGTTGAGACACTCTTGCACAGAAAAACACACCTTTCATCTCCAAGGTCAACGCGAAACTGTACATCAGCCACTATTGCATTGGGGTTCAGAGAGATTGCGTTCAGTTCGGAATGTCGCAAGTGCGCTCTGGCGGCGATTGTGTAAAGTTAGAAAAAAACCGCTTATAAGCGGTATAAATACCATTAGAAAGAGCGGTATAAATACCATTAGAAAGAGCGCGAAAAATAATTTTTTCAATTATTGATCAAGACTGACTCAAAAACCGAAAAGCGCAAAATTTGCACTTAAGCCGGTCTTGAATTGGGCCAGCGATAGGTATATAGAAAATTATATATATAATAATTCTAATATATATAAGAAATATATAGAAAAGAGTTCGTATACGAACTCTTTGCCTATTAGGGAAGTTTCTCCCGTTTTTTATCAGCTGTCGGAAAATCGCCAGTTTAGTTGAAAGCGGGGAAAGAAGGTGCGTCGTCGCGGCATGCACCCTCCCTTAATCGCAATTGAAATCGTCTCCATAAGTGATAACGTTTCAATGCTTCTTGTTCTGAGTGTATCTCAATGTACTGATTCGGAGGAATTTTTTAATCAATTTTAAAAGATTGGTGGCCTCCGAGCCACAATAACTACAGAAAAACACCCTCCCTAGACTCTCTCCCTGGGCAATCTGGTCCCTCACAACGCAAGGGTTGTAGATCATTTGACTCATGACATGCAATAGTGGTTCCCAAAGTATTTTCAATTTGAAATGATTGATATGAGTAAATATTGAAAGGTGGTCTGCTCGGGTGGGGAGCTGGGAAAAACGTATGCGGGGAAGATGAAAAGAAAATAGCTCAAAGGCGTATCAATGATGGAGACGGATACCTCACATACGTCATTACCTGAGACTACCGATGAATCCTTCGTATTCCCATTGTTCCCAATCTATCCAGTAGAGAACCTTTGATGTAAAACTTTCTGACTACGCTTTTGTCGCTTAGCCCATTAGAAACGCTGCGAATTGAATCACAAAGGATTTATTTGATTTATTATTCTTTTAAACCAAACACACTCGTAATTGTGGAGTGGTCGGACATAGGCCTGGCACTCTCCATGGATTGATTTTACTAATCCCTCCGTACCCCCCTTAAAAGCCCGATTGAGCTCCTCGTTGTTGGGAAATTCATCTGAAAACTTGGCAAGTCCGTGAAGTGTTTCAGAAATTTCGTTAACACTTCACATTACAAACAGATTTACCACATATGGAAATAGTAAAATCGAAAAAGAGGGAAAGGCTATTGTTTTTCCAGAGAACGTACGGTTGAGCCGTTTGTCTGGAACAGCCAGTTGAGAAATATATAGCCCTGGCGAGTATTCCCCCTTCCATGTCGTCTGCAGAGTTAGTTTCTTTTGAAGAGCCCTTGTTGGGCACGTATTCCATCTTCTCCAAAATTTGTCCGCCAGCTGTTCGAGGAGACTCCAGGGACACGTTCATTGAGTTACTGCTTTTTCAAATTACTCCCACAAATCAGGATGTCGTACATTTCATCGGCTCGCACCTTATTGTCGAGGTTTAGGAACAGAAGAGTTCTATCTATACTGGGCAGGGCGAGATTTCAGGATAAATTATTTTGAACGTAAAATAATTTTATCGATTATGATCGATCAGATTCTGATCAATACAAGATATAATTCAGTACCGTGACGTACTCATTTATAGCCTCATCGATTTCATTGTTCTCCACCAGGACCCAAACGAGATTTTTAGGGATGCTTCAGTTTCAAGTTATAAACAAAAGTTCACAATAACTGTGGTAATTATTACTCTTCAAATACGCTGCAAATGTTACACTAGTGTTTATTATTCTTTGATATACGTTAGGTAGGTACCTACTTGTGCAATAATAACTATTATTATTGCACAAGTAGGTAACGTATAGGACCTATACTATAGGTAATACCTATCAGAATCAATAATTGACTATAATCAATATTGAATTGAATCAATAATTGATTTTAATCACTATTGAATTGACAGAATCAATAATTGATAATAATAATAATTTATTCTGTCAATGAAAAAAATTTTGAAAAAAGAGAAAAAACCAAATGTTTCTCAACATTTTCTTTTTTAAAAAAAATAATTTTTTTTTCACTCGGAAAACAGATGACCTCCAAGGATCCTTCAATCATCCTATTTGTAGTCCCATGAAAGAGGCATAGCTCCCCACAGTGAAATCGTATCCTTCAGGGATTTGAGTTTGCAGAGTTTGCTCTACATTAATGTTTAAAGTTGACAAAGCGAGAAGGAAGAATGTGTCCTGGTCTGAGGAAATGAATTATTTAATGACTTGTGTCAGCGGCTCAAAATAAAAATGCTTTTTGATGAAGATTTTGAAAGGTATCGCAACATAATAAGAGCATGCTACCATTTTTGTAGAGTAAGCCTGAACTTGAGCATATAAAAACAAAGCCTTAATAAAATCTCGCTCGAGTCGCGATGTATGAAAATAATATATCCGTTTATACAGATGAAATTATAACGTTACAAACGCATGTCGTCGTTATTTTGTTTACCGTGAACCCAATAATACGGTGCATGATGTAAAACGAACACGTTCGCTATATTTGACGTCAAGATGTGGAAGAGTATTTATGTTGTGCAGGCCAATTGTGAGGATCGCTGGGGGTAGCTCTCATATTTCTCCATTTAAAGCGTTCAATGGGAGGATCCGTCGTATAAATCCATGTTATTAATGCTTGACTTTTATTAGGTCGTATCTATCCCGGCTTAGTGCCTCCGCGGGGGAAGAAGGCTCCCTTCAGGATCCCAAGTCACGTGGCAAACCGACACTTGCTGCTATATCTGGAAAGGAAAGACCTATCAAATCGGTAGTGCTCTCAACCTCTTAACCTTACCCCTCCTTCAAGACCACCCCCTCACCCGGAACCGATCAAGTGGCTATAAACGGGAACGACTTGATCGCCCAATTTCATCCTCCCGCATTTTCGCCTGATAAAATGTCCGACGTTAAACGAAATTGAATAATAACGGAAACGGTTTTGTGTTGTTGGAGGCCGGTTTCAGTTATAAGGCCAACATCCGCGATCCGTATGGGAAGGAGGTTTACCGTGGGCGGCTTTTACCTTGAGCAACATTCTATTAATCAAGCCCTCGATGAGAGGAAATTTAATGGAACGCGGAAAATTATTGTTTTCATTACGGCAACACTCCTCACGAGTGAAGGGTCGCGCCGCGTCAGATGTGAGGCACAACTGTACATTGGTAGGTACATTGTGCCAGATTTTTATACGTATTTACACGGATTTTTGGGGTTTGCACGGACTATCAGATATGTATCACACTTATTGTCCTCTCTCATACAGTGTATCAGTCATATGAGTAGGGTAAGTGTCCCAAATTCCGCCTACCCTAACTGTTTTTCCTTGTAGAAGCTTTGTTTTCAGGTAAACCCGTCCAAAAAAATGCTGAATATTACCAGTGGGGTCCTGTCATTGATTCGTGAAGCCCACATTGCTGTTGGAAAATCCTGCTAGAATTCACTTAAGTGATTCTTAAGTGATTCTTAATCACTTAAGTGATTCTAGATAAAGTGAGAAAACCCAAAATCGTGATTCCCAAAAAAGTGTTCCCAATTTCGCCCACCAGGTGTTCCTAAAACCGCATGGTAGGCGGAATTAGGAACAGGCGATAGACAAGGGTTGTGAAGAGCTAAAACTTGGGTTGAAACTGAATATAATTCAAATGAAATTATTTTTCCATAGGTACTCGTATTAATATAAACATACTTCCAAATAAAGTTAGTAGGTATAGGTATGCTCGAAGCGTCCCCATTTCCTTGCGTTGTACAGCCTCTACCGCCTGCTTCAAGTCTTCATCTTCAAAAGAAGCTCGACGAAGCGTCTTGTCTTTCTTTTCAGACATCTGTAAATTGTAATAGAAGTGTTAAGAAACAATTTCCAGCATGTTCCTATTTCCACCTAGTAGGCGAAATTAGGAACAGTGATCACTCCACCCACATCACATGATAAATCCAACTAGGTACGGTTATTTTCAAAGTTTAATACACCTGTGGAATCTCCATATCACAAGCTTCAACGTGGTTCAAGAGAAAAAATTAAAAAACAAAACTTACCATGTGTTTCAGTTGGATAAAGTTGAGAGAGAAGTTCGATCGGCGATCATATGGAAACAATAATGTGATTCACACATTTCTGAGCAACAACAACACTTCGAATCCTAGCGCCCCTACTTAGGCAATCAATGAACTTGATGTTACTGCCTCAAACTTGCAGAAAGCGTTGTTAGCCTCTTCAAAACACGAGTAGGCGGAATTAGGAGCCTAGGCGACATTTGGTGCACTTACCCTACTACAATATAGTGTGTAGGTTTACCCAATAAATCGGATGTATTTGGCATACCTACGTGTAAATATTGTTTTCCTAATGGTTTATTAAGATTGACAATATTTCGTGTTGTGTGTTTGGGGGAAGGCCTCCAGCGTAACTGGGATTACGCCCCCGATGAAGTGTATTCACAAAACTCGCCAGCAGGACAGGGGTTCGCGTCCCAGCCTTGTCAATAATTGACATCTTGATTTTAATTATTAACATTTTCAAGGGGTTAGCGATTCATTGGAGCAAGGCATTTCAGAATCATTTCAAAGTAAGTAAAGTGCGGGTCCGGCTCCTGCTTCATTGCGAAAACCTAATCGGTTATCACAATGAAATCCACTTTACTTTACCTACTTAAATTTAAAAACGGTGGCGAAGACATGTTCATTATCCAGAGAGTGTTTACCCAAAATTTCGTATATGAAACTTTCTTTGAATTTTAAACATCACGATTAGCGAAAATGAATGAAAATATGAAATCGTGAACTGCAAAACATGGTGAGTTATGGTACCTACCGATGTTACCGTAATCACCTCAACGGGTTTGGTCTCCTTGAGCATACTTCAACTTCTCAAGAATCTTTTCTTTTTTTTTCAGCCAGAAGAATGCAATTCGCCGCCTTTGAATTCCTTCCCTTTTCACTCAGAATATCCACCTCAACTATCATCCTTCTTAACCTGCGAGGGCCTCCCGCGTGCTGTTACTCGGTAGTTGGCAAGTAAAGCGGGAAAAAGGTGGCAAAAGAACCTCTTTTTCACTTCTCCAAGTTTGCGGCCTGTTAATAGCAACCGTCGGGCTGGTGAAGAGCATTTTTACAAGAACTTCACAACTACGTCCAAAATGCGACCCTTCTTTGGAAAACGCTTTGAAACAATTTATATCTCAACTAGCGGACAGAGGGGCCTCGCTTCGCTCGGCCACACGGGTCAGAGCACTAGAATTCCTGGACATCTGAAGATGGTTGACTGAAAAATGAAAGTCATTCGTAAACTCCGAAAACTACCTATTTGTATTCATTTAGCTTCAAATCAACACATTCTGAGTGGGTTTGATCCGAAGCGGAAGATTGTCGAAGTTTACCACGCAGTGAAGGTGTTAAATGAGTTCGGAAAGGTTTATTTTTCTTGCGATGTCAGTGTTCCTTACGACCGCCGCAATGGATCAGCCAACCCCAGAAAAGTAAGTAAGAAACGACAACTAGCTTTATTACTTGCTTATTACCGTCATTTCTTGGTGTTAATATGACAAAATACTGTAATTTTTTCGATATGACGGTGATTTTTCACCTAAAATTGTACAGATTTAGAGATATTTAACGAAATCCTTTTCATAGCGTGTTTCTTCACCCTTCTGGTGATCCGATCGCGAATGAAATTTGCCCCAACTTGTCCCTTAACGAGAAATCGAGAGAGAAAGAGAAACCAATAAAAATCTATATGATGGATATCTGCCCCTAGGAACGACCTAAAAACCCAAAATTGTGCAAAAATTTCAATAAGGTCAAAAGAAAGTTCGTTGGCTATAATTTTAGGAGTTGCTACTCTAATTAAAGGCCAAAAATTGCTAAAAACGCGTTTTTTGTGTCGAAATTACTATTTTAAGTATACCTACCTATACCTAAAATGGAAATTAAATATAGGAACATGTGGTATATTCGGAATCAGCGCAAAGTTTCCTATAAGGTTAGTCCATCAAATTTTTTTTTTAAATATTAAAACTGTCATAGTTCCAACATCGCTAAAAAAAATCGTTTGAAAATGGTGCTTTGAAAATTTCCCCTGCATGGGATGCTGAGCGCGATCTAGCGGATTGCTAGATAAAAACGATCGTCTTCTGTTCACGGTGGTTATATGTAGAGTAATCTGGGGAATTTTCCCCACTGTGGATTACTCTACTTACAAATGCAGAAGAAATCAAAGATTACTGACTGACAGTTTCTTTTAGTGAGGTTTAGTTTTCCACTCTAAATGTTCAACTGAGGAACTTCAGCTGTAACTAAATTTATTATTAGCTGAATTTCGGTTGGGATATAATTTTCCATAAATTTTCACCATATTGCCAACAGTATCTTGCTTTCTCCTGTTGTTTTTTGCTTGGGAAAAGTGTTGAGCCCGCAGAAACAGAAGAGAGCTCGAGAAAAAAGCCTGCGAATGGGCAAGAAATTTCACGATTGAACGGGATACGATATAGTCATCTTTCGATTCCTCTGTACCTACTCCGCCGATGTTGAAAAAAGCTTGGGATCCAATTTCCCGCTTTTTCCGGCGTTTTATGCGGGAGAGGAAATCTTCCGAGGGCTCTCCGCATTTGTAACATTCGCTGAAAACGCAGGGGTTTTAAACATCTTTATATTCTATTAATTGTGAAAAAAACAAACGCACATCCTATCCTGTCACTCCGGCACACACGCTCCAGTAGTATTGAAAAATACACCTAGGAAGTCTACCCTCTAAGTGATTTGACGCACATAAGCACAGAAAGCCGGCAGGGGTAGTTCTCGCTCCTTTAGACGTAGGCTCGAAACCCCCTTCCCCCTCATTTAGTAACGTATTGTCGTTTTCAACTCAATCGCCGTGAAGGAACTTCCCGTTGAGTGATCGAGAAAAAAAAAGGAAATGGTATATACGTCGAATTTTCTCTTCGCATGGAGACAACCTTCCGACGAAACTTTAAAAAAAAGTCGATTTCCTCATGATTTATCACTCCACCGCTCGCTTCATCACGTTCTTTGCAGCATCTTTGGCTTTCGCATTCATCCTTTGCAGATTCAAAAAAAAAAAAAAAAAAAAAGCGTTACCTGTTGTCATTGGGAAGCTTGTCATGATCACGAATGAAATGGTTGCGTTGCTTTCAATACTGAACCCAGCTCACCTGGAACATAATAAAATTTATTCGTTATTATTTAAACTAATGAAAATAATGAAGCGCAATTGAGATGGAATGTGCCATAACCAGGATTGTGTAAATTTCACAATACAGGTGGCTAGATCAACGGCTGATTGTGATGTGCGGACAGCGCGTTCCTCTTTTTTAAATCAGAAGTGTAATGCGGAATAAGCTGGCTTATCGGCTAATCGCACAGTGGGATGAAACGGCCTTTTTGAGGGACATGGTCTCCCTCCCCGCTAATACTCACATTAAAAATTCAGTAGGTATGGGTGGTTCTAGACGTATTTTTGTGCGTAGAATCGAATGGTCTAGTCCGTTTTTTGATAAGAATTGAAGTAAAGCATTTACACCCACTTTTCGAGTCTAGATTCGACTTCCTGATTGAGATCGACGAAAATAGTGGAAACTGAAACGTTCTGTTTCAGTCGTGATGGACTTCCAAGCTGACACACTCCCGAAGTAAGCAGAGAGGATCAACCACGACTATTTATACAGAAGCATTCCTCAGCGAACAAATGGAAGAATTGACGAAAGGAGTTATCTATAAATCGCTTTCGTTTGGACCATCGGGAGGAAGCCTGGAAGGTCAATACCGGGGGTAGAGCAATCTCCTCCAAGTTTCATGAGTGTAAACGAGACAGGAGCAGGCAAAATTAGCAAGGTCGAAAGTCGAAATAACCTCAAAATTGTAAACTTTTTTCGTTTCTTTTTTTTTCTTATATTTCGAAAACTAAGCGTTTCTCGTGGAAACTATAAGCAAACTTGAGGGAATCAAAATGTCCTACAAAATATAGTCCTACATATACTACAGTTGAAGAGAAAAACAACAGTAAGGCCGCTGGAGCACGCTGAAAAAGGCCACTTGTGGTTTATTATTCTTACAATAATACACCTTTGTAATCGCGACTCCGATCGGCCTAAAAAATTTGACATTATCCGTTTCAAGAGGTGTAGATTCAAAAACCGTCCGTCCGCCGTACGCCGTCCGAGCCGTTTTGAGCAGTAGGAAAATTTTTAAAAATCTGAACTTTGGACAAAATACTTGGTTTACCATCTACCTAATTGTGCCCGCAAGGTTTTCAGCCCGATCGCCCAAACCCGTGGGGCGCTATGGGGCAAAAATGGGGCTACGGGAGGTTTTTTTAAAACCCCTATTTACAGGTTATAAACCCTAAATGAGGTGTATAAACCTAATTTTTGTCCCAAAATAATTTATTCAACGAGTATAATCATCCGGTAATATATGCAAATAAGCGCAAATCCGAGCCTTGTTGATAACATATTTACTCGAAGCTAGCACATTTAACACGTCGAGAACGGCCCAGCATTGAATACCCCGTCATAATAGAGAGCAAGGAGAAAGAGGCAGCGAATCCTTGTTTATTTTTACAACTAGTACCTTTCAAGCTAAAATTTACGTAAGACCAACAAGGCTACCGATTTCTAGCCAGGAAACCTGGTCAACCTTCTGCCTATAGTGCCAGAGGACTGAAGATTCTTCGTTTGATGTGGGGAACAGATTTGGGTCCGGTGTTTGTGGTTGCGATGGAAAGTTTCACCCCCTTCATCACTTCGCCCCGGTTGAAACGCAAATGAGTCTCCCGCATTCAACAACCTTAACGAATCCGAATTCCCAACAGTGACCTTTCCAGTCGGACGGTTTCATTTTCACGAATTGAATTCTCAGGTGTTTGTTTGCATAAGACCACAGCGAGAAACATTTTACAAAATTATGCAATCACGTGAGGCGGTTGATTTTTTCTTGTTGTTGTTGTTGTTTTAATAACAGTCCAACGAGTATTTAACTAACAAGACCTCGATGGGCCATTCTCACAAAAACGTACATTTGGAGGTACCGATGATTTTCACGTAGACTACCTACGTCGGTTTTCCCCAACAGGAAAGGACCTATCTGAAATAAAATTTACCGTTTTTTCTGGCCTACCTCATTTCAAAATTTTGAAACGAATGCTTAATAATTATTACGAAAACCACAATTATACACCGAAACCCTACGAGGTACTTTTCCGTTATACCCCCCCCCCCCCCCCCCACTCGATTTTGGTTGGCTTTGGGGAGTTAAATCCTGTAGAGCACTTAAGGAGGTGTTTCCTGATGTCACCAGGCCCACCGAGAGTGAGGGACTTTCACATGGGGCCCCAGCGGGCCCTAGAAAAATAAGAAAAAACGCTGCAAATTTTACAAAAGGGTTTATTATTCTTTGATATAGGTTACTTGTGCAAAAATTATTTCTGTCAATGGAAAAAATTTTGAAAAAAATATTTTATTTTGGATTTTTTTTTTTTTCAAAAAAATTCGTTATTAAATAAATTTAATAATTCGTTATTACATATTTTTCGAGTAACAAATGTTGTTACTCGAAAAATATTTAACCTCCTGGGATCCTTCAAAAATCCAATTTTTAGGCCCCATGGAAGCCCTGAAGATCGCCACAGTGAAATCGGATCGTTTCGGGTCCCCCAAAAAAGGATTCTACGTCTAAAAATCACTTCGAAAACGACACCTAACTCGATCCCATAGCTAAAAGCCTTCAAAAACCTCTGCCCATAGCCCCATTTTAGCCCCATACTGGACGGCGGACGGACATTTCGGATTTAGAATGTAGACCTCTTGAAACGGATAATGTCAAATTTTGAGCCCGATCGGAGTCGTCGACCCCCGTCGCGAAAACATAGGTGTATTATTCCAAGAATAATAAACCAAAAGGTCAGAATGAGGAGATGGGCGGCGGCAAAGCGGTATGAAGGAGGATGGAGCATCGAAAGGAAAACATCGATGTTGACCATTATTCGTTTTAGAGGCTGCAATCGTTCTCTTTACAGTAATACCTACATTATCTTTGAAACTTTCATGAAAGATGAAAAACACAAATAATATTAATTGAATTGTACCCTGAATGAAAATTGAATGTTCGCTGTTGTGAACCGCCCCCAACCACCAGCTTACATGGGGGCCCTACGCTCTCTTTTGCCCCGGGCCCGCTTTTATTCTTGGAATAATACACCTATGTTTTCGCGACGCGGGTCGACGACTCCGATCGGCCTCAAAATTTGACATTATCCGTTTCAAGAGGTCTACATTCAAAATCCGAAATGTCCGTCCGCCGTCCGCCGTCCGCCGTCCGCCGTCCAGGCCGTTTTGGGCAGTAGGAATTTTTTAAAAAATCTGAAATTTTGGCAAAATACTTGGTTTACCATCTAGTTGTGCCCGCAAGGTTTTCAGTCCGATCGCCCAAACCCGTGGGGCGCTATGGGGCTAAAATGGGGCTACAGGAGGGGTGTTTTGAAGGCTTTTAGCTATGGGATCGAGTTTTTCTCTCGGTGGCCCTGGATGTCACCTCAATCCAGTGAATCAGACATGGATTCAGAACGGCTATTGAGGTGGCCTGAAGGGCTGATAATGAGAAACGAATTTTCAACGCCCCCAAATCCTGTAAGAGAAATGTGGAGGCAAATTTTCCAACATAGGGGTAACTCAGGGTCAGATGGGCCAACCCCGACAGCATTTTCTCCTAATGAGCTTTATGAGTACTTTGCTTCAGTTGCTCAAAAACTATTGAAAGCCTGCCCATTACCTCCACAAATCCTCTCGACTTCGCTGTAACTGACGTCCCTCCAACCCTTCGAGTTCTGCACGGTTTCAACCCAGAGAGAGTCGACGGTTTAATTGACGGTCTAAGAAATTCTTCCAGTTTCGACGCCTTCGGTTTATCGGCCGTCATTCTGAAGAAAATTAGACTTCCGCTGGTCTTTCATGAAAGATGCATCTTACGCACCTGATCAATGAGTCCCTCACGTCTGGTATCTTTCCCTCCATTGTCAAAGTTTCGGAAGTCGTCGCACTGCCCAAAAAGGGCGACCAATTTCTAAAGTGCCAGTTTTCTCCAAAGTTGTTGAGAAAGAGATGAAACTCCAGATGGTCAAATTTCTCGAAGGTGGTTCCCTCCTCGCGGAGCAACAGCATGGGTTTCGCTGCAGAAGATCGACCACGGGTGCCATCCTTGAGTTCTCAGACTCCATCATTGAGGCGTTTGAGTCTGGGAGGTTTGCCTCTGCTGTCATGATTGATGTGGCCATGGCATTTGACTGCGTTCCTCATGACCTCCTCGTAAGTAAGCTTCAGAAGTACCACTTCTCTGACAAGGCAAGGAACCTCGTTCAGTCGTTTCTAAGTGAGAGATACCAGGCTGTGCGTCATAATGGCAGACTATCGGATTTTGTCCTTATGCCATATGGAGTGGCGCAAGGATCGGTCATGGGACCCCTGCTCTTCAACATTTTCATTAATGACTTCCCTCAGTATATGCCTGGTCGTGTGGTCATCTTTGCTGATGACTCGACCATCCTGTCATTCGCCGACCATATCGATGAGCTCAGGGTTAATGCCCCTTTGTCGATGGCGAGAGCAACAATAGCCTCAGTGCTAATGATTCCAAGACAGTTCTGATGTATTTTCACCTCCGACACTCTACGTTGCCCGACCCCTGGCGCCAGGCTTCCGGGCGTTACTGTTGACTCTAAGTTAAACTGGAGGGCTCACTATGACAATCTGACCAGCACCCTGAATCGTGATAATTTCCTACTCTGTAGACAAAAGGAAAAGATGCACCAGCAGGCGGTAATTGCGGTATACTACGCCACGTTCCAGTCATGCCACCTACGCAATCTTGGCCTGGGGTCACGCTCCTTCAGCCAATTCCATATTCACCTGCCAGTGCCGAGCGATCAGGGTTGTTGCTGGTCTCCATTACAGGGCCGACTGCAGACCTGCCTTTCGTGAGTTGGGATTGCTCACTGTCCCGGCTGTCTTCCGTACCGGTTCCGTTTTCCGAGTAATATTGGACGCATAATCCATTGATTGAGATCGACTGATGGTCTAATTTCATTATGAATTGACCAAGGATGGCGTGTAAATTTTTCCAAGTGCCGACGTGAGGGTTCAAAATTTGAAAAACCAAAGCTCTCGAAACGTACGATTTTGTGAGAATGGCCTAGATTGGTTTCTCAAAATACTTTGGCCAGTTGTCTATATAATTGGAGGACCTCTAGGGGGTGGTTTTCGATCTGCGGGCAAAATATACTCGTATATTTTGCCCGAAGATCAAATTCAATAACTTTGGGTGGGCAAGAGAGCTGCTGCAAATTGCGATAATGAACAAAATAGGTATACTTACAATACTTAAAATAGTCACTTATGTTCACACACCGCATATGTACCATTTTGGGCAAAACGAGGTTATTACAGTTCTAGCAGTATATTTTAGCGCTGGACACGCTGGTTAGTTCAAAATTGCTCTATCTAGAACAGGTGAGCCAGAAAACGTACACCGTCTGTGGGTTCGCTCAATTTAGCGCGTGTTGAGCGGGTACCTACACGATCCCACCATTAAATTGTCCCTATCAATTTGAGTGGTGTGTGTTTGGGGGAAGGCCTCTAGCGTAACTAGGATTTCGCCCCCGGTGTCTTTGGAGGAACGTGAAGGGGGCACTTGAATATCGTTGTATAGGACATAACCCAATTTGCTGTGATCTGCAAGCCTAGGAAGTGATATCGAAGCAGTATTGGAAATTCCGCTATCTCCAGCATGACAAGAAGTGTCTGGGTAGACTGGAATGCGTTGAATTTCGGAAGGGAGGCTAGTCGATTTTAATACCGAAGTTGACGTGTCAACAACGTCATTAATTCGTCCTGGATCCACATCTGATTCAGCAATTAGATTCTGAGCTTCCCCATGCGATTTGTCGGTGAGCGAGACATCCTCTCCCGGCTGCCAAGAAGGAATTGTCCGTAATGGCGGCCTGGGCAAGAACCCCGCGCGAAATAATTGGGTCCACTGGACCAGCTTCCTCAATCGAATTGTTGATAGAAGAGTCCACGTCAGCGGTACCAATCAAAAATGTGTTTGACCGACCCATAATTATGCGTGTGCAATTCGAATGGAGGTCAGTGAAAATGATAAAGAAGGTGGCGCTATCCGAGGGCCCGAGTAAATAAATGCTATCTCATTAACAAGAGAATGGGGGGGTCCACGGATGCGCGTCGGATCGCGAAAGAGGAGAGCCGGCCGACCGAATTTAAGAACAAAGAGTTCCGCTCATGTCCGAGCGGCTACACCGCCTATCCTGTTTTTGTTTTCCCCAACCACCTATAAACAATGAAGACGGGTTGCCACAGCACCTATCACCATCAAAATGGTGTTTGCCGTTCCACCTATCAACAATGCCGGCTCCACCAACGTGACCTGTTAGTCGTGTGTGGTTCGAAAAGTAAGTTTACTTCGTTATTTGTGTTTCCATCGTGTTTTCTAACTCTCGTATCAATGTTTGAAAGCAGATTTTTGCAAAATTTGTTAGCAAAAATGTATTCGTTAAACCACATAGTGAAAATTGTCATCCTGGTACATATTAATCCTCTACAAACTTGGTAGTGTAGGTACTGTTGATAAGAATATTACAATATAATATATTGTAATTGCATAATTGTGCATAATTGCATATTATGCACAGGGAATTTAACGATGATGCTAAACCATTATTAGTAACTAATTGGTGCAATAACCAGATGCCTCAAGTTTGATTCACAAGTAGCACCGATCGACATCAAAAATTATAAGGTAAATAGCATCATTCTTAGGTAGGTACCGTTAAATTTGGCATGCGGGCTCGTCTGCAAAAGTAAGAGTTTGAAGATGAGCTCTCTATGTGCATCTAACGCGCTAAGGGTCCAAAAACGTGGGCTTTCGTAACACTTAACTCAACCCAGAAGCATCATTTGAAGTCGATTGAGCACAAGTCAAGTGAACTGTCTCATATCAATATTCAATCATATTTTACCATTACTGCTGTTATAGACCCCCTCCTGGATTTTTAAGCGTGGATCATGGTTAGGGATCGCGACAGCGACTATTAACCATCATCCGAGGAGAATAATTCTCATAATTATTATGATCCTGAAGATGACAGGTAGGCTCATAATTATTATGATCCTGAAGATGACAGGTAGGCCAGGGAACTACAGATCAAAAGTTTTGATTCAAAACTATAGATTAAAGATAGAACGGCGGTAATGAGAGCGATAAATGTGCGGCAATGAGAACTTGAGTTTTGATAGCTTGTCATTCCTATTCTATTTGAACCACACTCCTCACTCAGTGCCATTTCGCAATGGCTATTTACGATGTAGAATCACATGTGCTTCTGAATTACAAACTCTCGACAAAACAATAGGATGGCGGTAATGATACTTATCGGGAAAATTATGCAGGGAATGTTTCCCTAACAATGGGTGATTTTACAAAATTTAGACGTGCATGGAATCCGACAGTCTGTTAGATAGGCGTTTCAAAAGAAAAACGGACCAAACAGTTACAGTTCAATTTACTTTCCAATTGATTGCAGTGGACCTTCCAGTTTAATTGTTGGTCGTGTTTAACCCCAAGGAAGAAAACGGGCAAATGAGCTAGCAAAGTGAACCCTCCCTGCCTGCTATAAGTAGCCGAGCGAAGTGAAACTCCTATGCCCGCGTATTTGTTTCTGTGGAATCCTAAGACAAGTGAATGTTGCCGAACAAAACCTAGCATGTTCCCGGAGGATGAACGATCCGAGGGGCCAACTGGACAAGTATCGCAGAGCCCGTGAATCCCATTTAGGCTGGTTTAGAGCACCTTCTTTTTGATATATGTGGTTATGTACCAAGGAGTGTATGTGAAACTACTTTTGTATTCCCTGCGGCACCAGCCTTTTATCATGTATGAGCCGACAGGGCAGCCCCAGTACACTATATATCCCGCCTGACGTGCCTTCTCGCTTCTCACTCGCGTAATAAAATGAAAAACCCTCCCCATTCTAAAAACCACTCACCTAAACCCGGAGGGACTCTTCACGGGAGCAACTTTTCAACTAGCTTTTAATGTAGCGACTCTCTCAGGCGAAAACCCGATGCATTTGTTGGGGGCGGCTTAAGATTCCGCCAGCCATGGTCATTAAGAGATTATAGGAGCTTAATGAAACCTTAATATTCCGCCAAGTCCTTCGGGGTGCAGCTTAACGCTATCTCAAGATTCCGCCACCCGTAGCCTGCTGCCTACCTCAAGATTCCGCCACCCAAAGCATACTACCTACCTCAAGATTCCACTATCCAGAACCTATAAGTCCCTCAAGATTCAGCCCAAACATCCTTGGTAAAAAATGACGTAGACACATGTTCTGCACGATGATGTATTTAAAATGTACATACATGTAGTTGCCCACAATCTCAGATAATAATATTATGAAGACACATTACTGACTAGTTCCGATGTAGTAATTTCCTTATTTTGGTAGGCAGTTATTTGGAGTGCTTCTTTTCTGGCGGCAGTGCGTTTTGCTTCTTTTCTGGCGGTTACCTTTTATTCTATGGGGTGTATGTCTACTATTAATTTTGATGTCAATGTGGTTCACAAACTTTAACAAGGTGTCGGTAAAGGTGTATTTATGTCCGGGTGGGACTTGGAAATGAGTCACCCAAGTGGCGGTGGAATGATTCACAGCAATTAGTGGTTGGTACCTTGGAAACTTGGAACTTGTTACCTCCTGCGGACCCTTTTGGTTTTACACTTTTCAAGTTTTCGAATTCTTTTGAAACTTCGGTGGGTGGCAAAAATATGAGACCATAAAATTGTTTCAATCAAACACCAAGCGTTGTTCGGTCTCGAAAATCGGTACTCATCCCACAATTTTGAATCGCCCTCCACCAGGCTTGACACAGATGATTGGCGGAATGTTTATATTTGAGATGAAACACGATTGGCGGAATGTTTACATTTGCTTCAGCAGGTTCCAGGTTGACGTGGCGGAATCTTGAGGTCGCCTTAATGTGCAGGGTTGAGTCGGGGTACTTAACCCGTTGCGTTAATCGTTAATGACATCGGCTGGCGGAATCTCAATACACCCTTTGTTGGGAGGGTTGAGGGACAACCCCCCCATTTTCCCAGAAAAACTTGCGAAAAGTGTGGAAAAATCCCAATTTTTCGTCATTTTTTCCACACATTTCATGAGCCAAGATAGAAAATTAGGCCTGGAAAAATTATTTTGCACCTGCATCTTGTAGAGGACATCCCTCCGCATCGAATGAGACCAACCGCGCATTTTTAGGCCTGAAAATAACGGAGATGCGATTTATTTTGTCAGACACTACAAAATCACGACCCTCGACGAAACCGAGTTCAAAACATTTAATCACAAATCTTCATTAGGTTTCCTCATAGTATGAGGATGTATTACATGACATAGAAACATGTAAATAAAAACAATTTCAACCTTTTTAGAACATTTTTGTCTGCAAGTTTCCTTGCAAGTTCACCTTTCTCTTATTTATTGAATGGAGGTGACCTCCTACTAGGAATTTATTTGGTTGGTCTGAGCTTGCATTGATTCAAAAAGCATATATAGACAGGTGAGCATAATATGAAAAGCTATATATTATATGAGCTGAGATGAACTCGGTTTCGTTGAGGGTCGTAATTTTGTAGTGTCTGACAAAATAAATCGCACCTCCGTTATTTTCAGGTCTAAAAATGCACGGTTGGTCTCATTCGATGCGGAGGGATGTCCTCTACAAGATGCAGCTGATAGGTGTGTAGGCGAGCAAAGCGAGCCAGAGCAGCTAGTATATTATATAGGAGTCTCAGACCCCTCGGACCTTACCGTGGATTTTTGGGGCTACACACGTTGCTTTTCAAGTATATTTGTAGGTGGAATCCATTTTTTGGGATCACAGACCTAGGTATCGGGTTTCACGGGGAGGAAGTATGGGGCTTTTGAAGGATGCCAGGAAGTCGAATGAGGTGTCGTTTTCCGAGTAATTTTGGACGCATAATCCATTTATCGGGTCCCATAACCGTCCACAAACTTTATAAGAAAATGAAAAACTTTTTTAAATAATTAAATTAATTTTTTTATTGATATAGAATTAGTTTTTGTAGCAAAGAATCCCTCCCCCCCCCCCCCCCCCCCGCCACGCTCGTGTAAAATTTGCAGCGTTCTCTTCTTCAAATTGACATACGGCGCAAACCAGCAATTTAAACCAAGACAGTCGTTGTATACAAGGACTACTCCACTGGGTGCCTCTAATGAGATTCCATGTCAAGATGAGCCTTTTCCCCTCGCCCACATATCCGCGGGCCGCCTTCCTCACACGGTAAAACCTCTTTCTCTACCTAGTCCCTTTCCACACGCCTAACCACGAGTCAGAACCTCACCGCCTATTTTTATGACAAAGCGATACATTCTCCTCATGGTTTATTTACAGAAACTTTTACCGTAACGTTAAGGTTTCCTAAGGACGGTCTACATCCGCCCGACGCCAACAATGCATTGAACGGCCGCTCTTCCATGATTTAAAACAACGCTATAAAAATGTTTCGCGCGTACACGGACCTGAATTTTCACGGTATGAGGGGCTACACTGGCCCCCTCACTGGCCCTTTTAATACACCGAAAGAAGGCCTGAAAAAAATAACGCCGCCGACCCAAAACTTGGCTGAGAAACTTTTATTACTGCGGGAGTGAAAATGAGAAAATCGTCCCAGTACCACCACAATCCTTAAACCTTCAAAAATGACACCCCACACGATCAAATTTGTCTGACAAGCGCGTTTAACCATAATTAAATTTTGTCAAGCACGCTTAGCCCATGTTTGTCAAGCAGATTTGATCGTGTATGGGGTCTTTGTGTAATGTAATGTAATTTTCAATTCGCCTATCAATTTTGTACATGCAACGAATGCTGTGGAATTCTCTCAGTGTGAGCACCCTGAAAAAAGTTGTTGTTTTTGAAAATCGGGACGCCGAAAGCATAACATTAAATGCAGTTACAAATGAAACAGTATTTATTTATTTTATTATTTTTTGTAGCATTGTGAGATAATGATCCTAGATTTTATTGTAAAATTGTGTTGTGTACTTGAGGCGTTCAGTTGCAAACCCTGATTAAGTCCACTGTTTCAGTTTTCGAGAAAATCTCCAAAATGTATTAGATCATGATTACCGTTGAAATGGATGCATTCGTCGAAAGCGACACACCACTCGACCCTCTGCTATAAACCCTTCAAAACCCATAGCACCTTTTTTTGGCCCCATAGATCCCCACGGGTTTGAGCGACGGGGCTGATAACCTTGCTGGCCCAACTAGATAGTCAACCGAGTATTTTGCGAAAATTTCAGATTTAAAAAAAAAAAAATCCTACCGCCCAAAACGGCTTACTACGGACGGACATTTGATTTTTTTAATTCTACGTGTAATGAAGCGTGTAATATCAAATTTTGAGGCCGATCCACATTTTCGACCCTCGTCCTAAAATTTGTATTTAATACAAAGGTGTATTATTGCAAGAATAATACACCAAAATTGAACGTTGAGTGGCAACCTTGCATCCTTGTTCCTCTTCCACTCACTGCCAACTTTGATTTCTTTACTACTCCCCCCCCCCTTCAATACTGACTCTTTCGCCATTTCCATAGCAAAACAGAAAAACAATAGGTAGGTACCAATAAACCCAGACGAAATAAATTAACTGACAATCTTAAAACAAGCACACCCAAGCAAACCGTGTAGGTATGAACAGTGTTCATACCTACACGGTTTGCTTGGGTGTGCTTGTTTTAAGATTGTCAGTTCATTGAACAGGTTTCACACCAATAAGTAGTGTGACTTTACTGAAAAATTATGATAAATGTATTACATTGTTTTCCTTATTTTCTCAGGAAGCACTTTCAGAAAAATAAAAGAAAAAAAAAACATGCTAATAAACCATTGGGCAAATTATTACTGACACAGAATTTCAACTGACAAATCATATTTTATCTATCAAATCTATCGAATTTAATGACATGATCATTTCCATATCAACTAAAAGTAAGCAAGCAATTGCACGATCTGAGCTCAGAGAAACAGTCAATTTATCATAATCATGACAGTTATATAAGATCATAAACCGTTACCTAATATGCTATGAGGCATAGAGCTTGCAGGATGCTCTCCTATGTTTATGGAGCGGGGTCGTTACACAGCTGGCGTCTCGCTCTTCAAGTCTGTTTTGTTTACACACCTCCCTCCCGACCAAGACAAAAAGCCAAGCTTAAAAAAAATTACAAAAAGTGTCAAGTTCTGTTTCCCACCAACAATTCCCTTGAGCTTTATCTAAGATAATAATTCCCATGTTATATAGGTAATGTTGTCTTCAAGTCGTATCTCAACGCGGCGACGCTGCAGGTACCACTTAACAAAAATGAAAAAACAACAACTAAGTTTCAAATTCTGTTTTCCACCATCAATTCCCTTGAGCTTTATCTAAGCTAATAATTTCCATGTTATATAGGTAATGTTTTCTTCAAGTCGTATCTCAACGCGGCGACGCTGCAGGTAAGTACTTAACAAAAATGAAAAAAAAAAAAAACACTATAATTTGCGTTGCTTTTTCGTTCGCTTTAAATTTATTCTGCTGGTACTAAATGGGAAAAAAACTCTCTTTTAATTTTCCTTGACACCTTCGTGGGACTAGCGCTTAAGCCCCGAGAAGAAGAGGATAAAAATTCAACTGCCGGCTTTCGGACAAAATATGAAGCAGCGTTTCATTCCTTTCCCTCTTGCACAACAAACCGATTTGATGTTGGTTCACTTAAGAGTCATTTCCTCCGAACATCCCAGCAGGAAGCTGGTGAAACGGAGAATACAATGGATGTCATCTTCTTTCCATTTAAGGGAACATAACGTAAGGTGGATGCGGCGAGATAGTGGGAATCCATCTTATAAAAAATACGATTTCAGACGAAGTAGTCTTTTTTTTAATACATTTAAGGGAAGTTTTGGGGTCCGGTGGAAGGAGTCAAAATAGAGACTGCGGTACATTCCACCGTAAGGAAAGAATACTAGGACTCTCTCGTAGACTTAAGGGGGATCGGAAGTCTGT
Source organism: Pilophorus perplexus (assembly GCA_955831195.1). Classification (NCBI taxonomy): domain Eukaryota; kingdom Metazoa; phylum Arthropoda; class Insecta; order Hemiptera; family Miridae; genus Pilophorus; species Pilophorus perplexus. The sequence goes on along the minus strand of OY037007.1, from coordinate 13,708,119 downwards.
GTTAACTTCCTATCTCACTTAGGTACACCCCAAACTGTTCCCCGTTGAGCTATCAATTTCAAGAAAAAAGAAGAAGAGAAACAGACCGAAACTGAAGGAGGGCCGATGTACAAACCGGGCGGATTTTAGATGGTAAAGTAACAAACTTTGAATGCCTATATCTTAGATTAGAAATGTGATAGAGACCCCAATTCAACGCCAATCTGTTCACAAATAAGTGCCGTTTTTATAGAAAAAATATTGGAAAATGTGAGAAAAAAAATTTTTTTTTGACTTCCGATCCCCCTTAATAGACTTAACAAGCCGCTGTCTTTGCTCGCCCATTTTTGCGAACTTGCACCCGCCGATCCAACCCTGCTGGCGATGAAACGATGATCACAGATTGAAAGCAAAGTAAAGAAAAACGAAAAGGCGAAGTTCTCATTCCAAAGTGTACAAATTTGTATCTGTTCGTCAAATTTTTTGAGGGCGACTGAATAATCAAATGAAAACTGGAAGAATACAAATTCTCATGAAAAAAAAACCCTAATTTGAGAGTGCGACACATTGTCAGATGGCCCACAATAACTGCTATCTATATAAAACATATTTATAAATATCAGACCCGAAGAGCCGGCCCTATGTTTCAAATTACCTCAAAATAAACCCGCCGTATAAATTCGCCTATCGTCGGAATTCGTTCGCCTACACGCCTACATCAATGGAGCTTCAACATCAACCCCCACAAGTATGTGGGGAACGTCAAATGTACCTCTATTACTCGTACTTACACAAAAACATAGAAAAGAGTACAAGTATAGACTGAAAATTGGAAGAATAAAAATACAGTTGTTGAAATGGAAGCCCCTTGTTCAGCAAACCAAATTACGCCCAAACTTTTAGATGCGATTACTCACCTTTACTCGCCCTTTATAACTACTTACCTACCTCTGGTCACGATTATGTCCCTGTATCGAAACTAGTATTGAATATCCTCCCTCGAATCATAAGGTACTCATTTTTAAGGATTTGTGCAGATCGTGAAATTTTCCAAAAAACCTCCCCATTTGTCAGGCTCAGAGTTGAAAGACATGGACAAACTCTCCACGTTGTGAGTCGATGGTAAACCAAGTACTCTTCATTGTGTATTGAAGATGGATTCCTACCAGTGTCCGACCAGGATTAGATTGCGGATTTTCTCGGCCCAACACTTGGTAGAGGGAAGGCCGGACGTCCTCAGCGCACTCACTATCCCGAAACATCCCTTCCAATGCCACCCTTCGTTTCTTCAATGGTCACCGACCAATGTTTTTGCCTAAGCTGTGTATAAGGGTCTGGGAGCCTCCCCCTACGGGTGGCATGATGGGGCCGCGAAAAAAAAAAATCCGGATTGGTCAAACTGCGACCCATTTACACTAAGTGCGCCCCTTCAAAATATCAGCCCTTTTACAAAGTGCGACCCAGCTGTTACAGTGACTGTTCCAGTTCATTTAGCGTTACTCAGGACTCACCATCGTGATGGCGAAGTGGTTCACGCCCCATACGTGGTAATCCAATGGGATGTTTTGGCCAAATTGTTCTTTTACACAGCACTTCTACAAAGAAGGGAATCGTTTTTGTCGACTGACTCAATGTCTCCAATTTCTTTTAGTTCCGGAGCGAAAAGTTTGCTCCGTAGCATAGTTAAATCATGTTTGGCTTTTCTCATCACTGAATTTCTCAACGTATGACGATGGGTGTTTCCCGACTGACTCCCAGAGACCGCGAAAAAACCCAGCTGACTCCCGGCAGACGTCAAACTGAAGAAAAAACAAAAACAAAACAAAAATCTGACTCCGGAGAAAGTTCTGGGCCTAAAAACTCGTGGAAAACCGTAGAATCTACGGATCTATCCATAACCCAACTACCGTAGATATTCCTGTAGGATATACACTGGCAAATTTTCAATTAAGTTCCATTAAATGGAAATGGACTTTCGCAAGTACCTACCCCTCGAAATACACCCTCTGTGAATCGTGTAAGGGAATAGAATCAAATCACAGATTTTTCAAAAATATCAGTTAAGTAAGCTTCCACAGTTCCCGAAGCGTTAAGACTTTTTCATATTGTTACATAATCTAAAATCCCTAAAATTGTACTTTAACGGTTAATTTCAGCCCCAAACACTAACTCTTTCAAAATTGTTTCGAAATGTTCAATCCTTGAAATCGTAAATCGACGATTTCAGGTTAGTGTAATTATGTGTGACTTAAACTATGAGCTCTCGTTACAACTGCACAGAGCCATGAATTCGTGCATACGGTTCATTTTGAATCTGTCGTATGATGAGAAAGTCTCAGATAAGTATAGTAAGCTCAAAATTCTATCGCTCAGTAAGCTACAGGACTACTCAATCTTGACCACTATGTGTAAAACGATACTGCTCAAAAAACCAGAATACTTACACAAGATGTATTCCTTCATGTCTGTCACTCACTCTACGCGTTTCGCGGATCTTAATTTAAGTCTTCCCAAATGTAGAACAACTGCGTACCATAATTCTTTCATTTTCAAACCAATTAAATTATATGACGACCTATCGCAAGAATTAAAAAGGAATGTAGCGCTGGATACTTTGAAAAAGAAATTGAAGAATCACCTTTTACAATAAATGCATGAGCCATTTTCATTATTTTTGTTGGTTTTATAAAATATATAAATTATAATAAATTATAATTTATTCGGCATCGTTATTCGTTCTGCATTGTTCGTGGTTCTGAATGGAGTTGTTACAGTAGAAATCGCCTATAACGAATTTCAAGGGACCGACGGGTTTCGTTCGTTATAGCCGGTGTTCATAACAACCGATAGATCGACTATAACGAACGGTGTTCATTATAACCAATTTGTCCGGATATAATGAACGCTGTTCATTATAATCGATATTTCATGTTCATATAAATAGGGAAAAATAGGAGTAAAACAAAACACTATAATATGTAATAGGTACCTACCGTGATTTATCGTGAACGCACAAAAATTTTGTTTATGACTTATGACTAATGACATTTAATGTCATTAGTCATAAGTCAGAAACGAGTAGGTACCTACAAACACACATACATAATATGTATCACAACATATTATGTATCAAACACACATACACCCTTATCCGCAGATGGTACAGAAACGGGACGCGAAACCGTGTGTGTGTCTATGGTGCAGAAACGGGACGTCGCCGAAACGTCCAAAAACGTGTTCAGGAAGCAAAATGAAGTATTTTGATACAAAAAATTTCGCTTACACACGCCATGAATTTGACCCATGTGTGGATACACACAGAAGAAACGGGACGTTGTTTTGGTACACACCTACTTTATGGGACGTGTGTAAGGTTAATTCGTGTATGCTACACTTGTGGGATAAAAACTTGGTACAATCTTAATACTGCCGTCGGCCGTCCGAGCCGGTTTGGGCAGTAGGCATTTTTTTAAAAATCTGAAATTTTGACAAAATACTCGGTTTACCATCTACTGGTGACCGCAAGGTTTTCAGCCCGATCGCCCAAACCCGTGGGGCGCTATGGGGCTAAAATGGGGCTACAGGAAGCTTTTTTACTAGGTATGGGGTCGATTTAGGTATAGGTTTCGAAGTACGGAGAATCCATTTTCGGGTTTCCAGAACGATCCGATTTAACCATGGGGATATACCTACGGGGCTTTCATGGGGCTACAAGCGGCATAGAGCTATTTTGGGCAGAATCTGATGGATTTTTTTTTTTTAATCTGAAATTTTGACAAAATACTCGGTTTACCATCTAGTAGTGCCCGCAAGGTTTTCAGCTCGATCGCCCAAACCCGTGGGGCGCTATGGGGCTACGGGATGGTCTTTTAAGGCTTTTGGCTATGGGATCGAGTTAGGTGTCGTTTTCGAAGTATTTTTGGACGTAGAATTCATTTTTGGGGGTCCCGAAGAGATCCGATTTCACTTGGGGGGGGGGGGGGGGGATCAATAGGGCTTTCATGGCGCTACAAATGGGATTTTTGAAGGATCTCAGGAGGTCAAATATTTTCCTAGTAAGTAAAAAATTTTTTTCTATTGTCACAGAATTATTTTTCGCACAAGTAACCTATATCAAAGAATAATAAACCCTTGTGTAAGATCTGATAGGCCTCAAAATTTGACATTATCCATTTCATGAGGTCAAGATTTTAAAAACAAATGTCCGCCCGCCTCGCCGTCCAAGCTGTTTTAACCAGCAGGATTTTTTTTTTTTGAAAAATAGGAAATTTTGACAAAATACTCGGCTTACATACCTCCTGCCCGCAAGGTTTTCAGCCCGATCGCCCAAACTCATGGGGTGTTATGAGGGGGGAGGGGGGCTATGAGTAAAAATTCAAAAATGTTTTCGGGGTCGAGTTAGGTGTAGGTAGTTTTCGTACAAATAACCCCTGCCCCACCCCCCCCCCCCCCCCCCCCCTCTAAAAATTCCATGTAAAACCATGTAAAAAATCCTCCAATTTTTCCTTCATTTGTTAATATTTTTCCGGTATTTTTCATAAGGGGTTATCCAGGATTTTCGGGTTTTTCAACAATAGAAATTACCTACCTACCTTCCTGTAGAGTGGGTAGTTGGTAAAACTGAGTTAAAATGTGCTCAAATAAATCTTAGAAAATTTCCCCCACTTTAGGAAGAATTTAAGCGGTTTTTCATGTAGCAAAACATATTATTTTACCGCCAGATGATGAAATTCAATTCGCGTTAGCCCACGTATTTTATTAAAATGAAAATGTTCCAGTCATCTAAAAATTCCTGCAATTTTTCCTTAATTTTTCAACATTTTTCTTGTATTTTCCATCAGGGTTAATCCAGGATTTTCGCCACTTTTAACAATAACAATTTACCTACCTACGTACAGAGTAGGTAGGTAATTGGTGAAAATGGTCATGATCACTTCAAATTTATCCTAGAAAATGAACCCCGCTTAAAACGGTTTTCAACGGTATTTGAGCTGTTCGGTATTCGGTGGGGTTTTATGGGTGGTGGGGGGGGGGGGGTATGAGTAAAAAAAAAAATGTTTTCGGGGTTGAGTTAGATGTAGGTAGTTTTCGTACAAGTAACCCCTGCGAACGGTGGGCCGCCCCCCTAAAAATTCCATGTAAAACCATGTAAAAAATCCTACAATATTTCCTTCATTTGTTAATATTTTTCCAGTATTTTTCATCAGGGGTAATCCAGGATTTTCGCGTTTTTCAACCATAGAAATTACCTACCTACCTTCCTGTAGAGTGGGTAGTTGGTAAAACTGAGTTAAAATGTGCTCAAATAAATCTTAGAAAATTTCCCCCACTTTAGCAAGAATTTAAGCGGTTTTGGTTTATTATTCTTGGAATAATACACCTATGTTTTCGCGACGCGGGTCGACGACTCCGATCGGCCTCAAAATTTGACATTATCCGTTTCAAGAGGTCTACATTCAAAATCCCGAATGTCCGTCCGCCGTACGCCGTCCGCCGTCCGGGCCGTTTTGGGCAGTAGAAATTTTTTAAAACCCTGAAATTTTGGCAAAATACTTGGTTTACCATCTAGTTGTGCCCGCAAGGTTTTCAGTCCGATCGCCCAAACCCGTGGGGCGCTATGGGGCTAAAATGGGGCTACAGGAGGGGTGTTTTGAAGGCTTTTAGCTATGGGATCGAGTTAGGTGTCGTTTTCGAAGTATTTTTGGACGTAGAATCCATTTTTGGGGGTCCCGGAACGATCCGATTTCACTGTGGCGTTCTATAGGGCTTTCATGGGGCTAAAAATGGGATTTTTGAAGGATCCTAAGAAGTTAAATATTTAAATAGTTAAAAATTAAAGAATTTTTGAAAAAACACATTTTTGAAAAAAAATCCCCCCAAAAAATTTTTTTTTAAATATAAAAATCCAAAAAAAAAATTTTTTAATTTTTTTTATTGACAGAATTAAATGTCTGTACAAGTAACCTATATCACAGAATAATAAACCCTTGTGTAAAATTTGCAGCGTTGTTCATGTAGCAAAACATATTATTTTACCGCCAGATGAAATTCAATTCGCGTTACCGCACGATAATTTAGCGTCAGCGCACGTATTTTCTTAAAATGAAAATGTTCCAGTCATCTAAAAATTCCTGCAATTTTCCCTTAATTTTTCAACATTTTTCTTGTATTTTCCATCAGGGTTAATCCAGGATTTTCGCCACTTTTAACAATAAAAATTTACCTACGTGCAGAGTTACCTACTGTAGGTAGTTGGTAAAATTGGTCATGACCACTTCAAATTTATCCTAGAAAATTAACCCCGCTTAAAAGGGTTTTCAACCGTATTTAAGCTGTTTTTCATAAAGCAGATCATTGAATTTTAACCTCCGAATTATATAATAAAATTTACCAAGTATCTTTCAACTGTGGTAATCCGGAATTTTGCGTCTTACAAAAATAGAAATTTACCTACGGAGTGGGTACTTGGTCAAAAACAGATGAAATCAGCTCAAAATCTCTTTTTTTTTTTTCTTTTTTTTTTTAAATTAGTATTTTACTCGAAAAATATTTGACCTCCTGGGATCCTTCAAAAATCCCATTTGTAGCCCCATGAAAGCCCAATGCTCGCCACAGTGAAATCGGATCGATCCGGGATCCCCAAAAATGGATTCTCCGTCCAAAAAAACTTTGAAAGTGACCCCTAACTCGATCCTATAGCCAAAAGCCTTTTTTAAAAACCCTCTCATAGCCCCATAGCGCCCCACGGATTTGGGCGATCGGGCTGAAAACCTTGTGGGCAGAACTAGATGGTAAACCAAGTATTTTGGCAAAATTTCAGATTTAAAAAAAAAAAAATCCTACTGCCCAATACGGCTCGGACGGCGGACGGATATTTCGATTTTGGAATCTAGACCTCTTGAAACGGATAATGTCAAATTTTGAAGCCGATCCAAGTCGCCGACCTCCGTTGCGATTACCTACATAGTTGTAGTATTCCAAGAATAATAAAACAATATTCCGCGAGACATGGAGGTAGGTAGTTACGAAGTAGTGGTTTTGCCACCTCTAAAAAGTCACACTAGATCCCTGCCTCAATATCATTTCCATGATTTTTCGTGAAGGAAAATCCTTAGTTTCTGTCCAAGGTGAGTAAACCAACTTTGCATTACAACCTTCATTTGTTAATATTTTTCCGGTATTTTTCATCAGGGGTAATCCAGGATTTTCGCGTTTTTCAACAATAGAAATTACCTACCTACCTTCCTGTAGAGTGGGTAGTTGGTAAAACTGAGTTAAAATGTGCTCAAATAAATCTTAGAAAATTTCCCCCACTTTAGGAAGAATTTAAGCGGTTTTTCATGTAGCAAAACATATTATTTTACCGCCAGATGATGAAATTCAATTCGCGTTACGCCACGATGATTTAGCGTTAGCCCACGTATTTTCTTAAAATGAAAATGTTCCAGTCATCTAAAAATTCCTGCAATTTTCCCTTAATTTTTCAACATTTTTCTTGTATTTTCCATCAGGTTTAATCCAGGATTTTCGCCACTTTTAACAATAAAAATTTACCTACGTGCAGAGTTACCTACTGTAGATAGTTGGTGAAATTGGTCATGACCACTTCAAATTTGTCCTAGAAAATTAACCCCGCTTAAAAGGGTATTCAACCGTATTTGAGCTGTTTTTCATAAAGCAGATCATTGCATTTTACCCCCGAATTATAAAATAAAATTTACCAAGTATCTTTCAACTGTGGTACCTAATCCGGAATTTCGCGTCTTTCTATAAATCTCCTCCGCTTCCTATAAAATTTATAGGATTTAAATTAGGATTTAATCCTAAAACTTTTCTCTTACATGAAAAAGAATTCAAGCGGGATTTCATACAGGAAATGATAGGATAGATACGGTCAGGTCGCCTGTTCCAACCCCCTAAAAAACCTACACTTTGACGTTCAATTTTTCAATAATTTCCAAGAACTTATTTCTCATCGGGGGATATTCAGAATTTTCGAGAATTCAAAGATTAAAATTTACCTATCTATGGAGTCTGGACGAAAAAAGTAGCAAATTTTACTTAGGTAAGGGTTCATCATTCTTCAATAATATTGAAGAATAATGAACCCTTACCTTATATTATATTATAATATAAGGTAAGGGTTCATTCTTCTGGGTTCATTATTCTTAACTTATTAAGTTAATTGTGCAAAACTTAATTCTGTGACAGTCTGTACAACCTTCGGACAGATGTGGAATCTCGAGAAAACGTCCAGAATTACTTGGAAAACGACACCCTATTTGACCTGAAATGGTTGGCCGAGCGAAGCTAGACCCCCCTGGGTGATGATATGGTTGGCCGAGCGAAGCAAGGCCCCCGGTCAGAGTGCTATAAGTCTAATATGAAAAGTTGACCCTCAATCATAAATGACCCCCCCCCCCCCCCGAGGAAGTGGTTGGCCAAGCGAAGTGAGGCCCCCCGTGGTCAGAGAGCTAGAAGTTGACCCGCAATAATAACCCCCCCAGGAAGTGAGTCGGCCGAGCGAAGTGAGGCTCCCCTAGATGAAGAAATGGCTGGTCGAGCGAAGCGAGCCCCCTGGGCGTTGAAATAGTTGATCGAGCGAAGCAAGCCCCCCCCCCCCTTCCCCCCTAGGTAATGAAATGGCCTTGCTCAGCTCGGCCTCTAGTCAGAGATCTAGAAGTCTAATAAGAATTATTCTTATTAGACTTCTAGACTATTATAGTTGACCCTCACTACTCTTAACTAACCCCCCCTTCGAAGGAAGTGGTCGGCCGAGCATAATATGCTTGGAAAATATATTACTTCATATGCTTGGAAAATATATTATTTTATATGCTTGGAAAATATATTATTTTCAGTAGACCCAAAATAAATCGGTGTAGGTACCTACGTTCCTGGTCAGCAGGCCCAGGCATTCAATATGCTTGGAAAATAATATAGGTATTATATTATTTTCAGTAGACACAAAATAAATCGTTGTAGGTACCTACGTTCCTGGTCAGCAGGCCCAAAATAAATGGTTAGTTCCTTGCAAAGTCGGTTTTTCATGGGTACGTACCTATATTTTCAGTAGACCCAAAATAAATCGTTTTGGTATCTACGTTCCCAAAGTAAATCGTTGTAGGTACCTACGTTCCTGGTCAGCAGGCCCAAAATAAATGGTTAGTTCCTTGCAAAGTCGGTTTTTCATAGGTACGTACCTATATTTTCAGTAGACCCAAAATAACTCGTTTTGGTATCTACGTTCCCAAAGTTAATCGTTTAGGTACCTACGTTCCTCGTCAGCGGACCGCACTCGGGTCGCCGGTGAAATGAAAATCTCCTCCTTCCGAAGCCAAACTCTCCAAGCGCCGAGCTGTCAATCATTCTGAGCTATTTTTAGAACAGCACTTGATGGAGTGGCGGGGGAGAGGTTACTCATAGTTGACCTTCATTTCCTAGGCGGCAGCACTTGTCATAGGCTTGGAGCTGAATAATTGGTGTACGGTACAATACCGGGACGTCATTTCACAGGCCTTAAAACGGCTCAAAATGCATTATTAAGGGTTCATTTGAATACAGTTGCCTAGGACATTCATTGGTAAGACATCTAGTCACAACATATCTGGAAGAAAACCTTTTTGGAGCATTTTCTGGGCCAAAAATGCGATTGCTAGAATCGGGACGCGAGAAACGTCCAGGTTAAATCCAAACGTCCCCGTTCTTCCGTGTGTATACACTGAAAAGTCCCGGTTCTGTACCATCCGCGCACACATATTATGTATCATTCTGATGCAGCTGGTTCGAGGAAGTCAGTCATCTTTGACTGTTTTTTGGAAATCATGTCAGCAGCAAACTTCTTTTGTATCATACAAAAGAAGTTTGCTGCTGACATGATTGAAACCATGTTTTCAAGAGCGTCTTTGTCCCGCTGATGAACTGAAGAAAGCGTCAGGAATGTTCTCAACGTAGAGAAGGCTGCGGAAGCATCAGCAGATGTTGGAATTTTTCCGAAGTGTTCAGTTTCCATTTCCTCGTCATCTTGAGTTCCAATTCCGGTACACAGCAGAAACAACCACCTGCATGGGCCTGAACAGTTCGTAATAACCGATAGCGGGGCTCCGCCGTCCCAAGAAATATGTTAGTAATAGCCGGTTTGTTCGTTATAATCGATGGTTCGTAATAGTCGATATCAACGTTAAATTCCCATAACACTCCACGGGACCGGAGATTTTGTTCGTTATAACCAATAGTTCATTATAACCGGTTTCGTTATAGGCGATTTCTACTGTACTTTGTTACGTATGACGGAGCGTGATATAGGCAGACTAGTCGATTTCTGATACTGTATAATTTCTGTGTTTTCTATCTCGTGTACTCAGTGATTAATGTTGCAGCTAAAACGTTTACAATACTTATTATAACAATCATGTAAATTCTTTCTCGTTAATGGTAAGAATGGTCGCTAGCGACCAACATTTGCGAGTATAAATGAAGCGTTATTCATTCATTCATTCTCTCTCTCGCATCTATGCAAGTTAGCCAACTTTGCTACTCCAAAAGCCAACCCTGAAAATCGAGAATCCGGGTGTCCCCTTAGTTGCCTACTTAATACGTATAATATATTATTACTAGGTATATTATATACCTATTACTAGGTATATTATATACCGTATATACCTACTTCATGGAGGAGGATTGTGGTAAAAATGTGTGGTGAGTGTGGCAGTGAAGGGGGAGGGGGGTAGAGCTCCACGTAGAATAAAGTTTATTCATTCCTCCTTAAACCGCAAGAATTTTATTAACCACTTCAACCCAACGTGGGAGCCGGGAAAACCCGAGTTATTGCCGGGACGAGTCTTCCCCTTTCATCCCCCTTTCGACACTCCCCCTCCCCTTCCCTTCCGTCGTTCGCGATCCACTTGGTAAGCAATAGAGTGATAATGAAACCAGTTACAGGAGTGCCTCGTAAAAACGGGGGCAGTAAAGACTTATGAGACGGGGAGGGGGGTGGTTGAAACACCAGTGCCAGTCGAAGAGGTTGAACGATGGGAGGGAGGTCGGGTATTTTTTCCCCCTTTAAAAAAAGCCCTAGTGCCCCTCTTTTCGGACATTACCACGTTTCGCCCATAAAACCGCAATTCCAGCCTACGTATCATGACCCCCTCAACAAGCATAGCCCTAAACTATGTATCGCATGAATATGTTAAATGTTACGAGGAATAATTTTTCCTGCGGACGGCTTTTAAACCCTTAAAAGGGTACGAGCGGCTGAAGTTGAATGATTAAAGTCGGAGGAGTGGCGGGGGGGGGGGGGGGGGGTTGTTTGTTTGAACGATGTGACTAGAAGAGGAGATTGAAGACACGAGTTTGCGTTAGCGTCACGGCGAGAGGGAGAAGGTTCCATGTTGGGATTATGTTAGTTACCATTTTTCCATTTATCAGCCTCAAGTTTTAAACGCACGCGGGAAGTGTTGCAATTCCAGCCTCGTCCACTCCTAAAGAACCAGAACATCATGAATCAAAATTTGATATCATTTTACTACACGTTTATTAAATACGTGGACAAATTGTGGGTCTTTGACGCCATCTCAAACTTTTTCGTATTTTCCATCCACTCAACGGAATTCCTCCCCATGAAGTATTAATATCGCTGGGAAACAAGTTTAATGAACTATATTAATTACAGTTCATTAAACTTGTTCCTCAGCGACATTCGGGCGGGTTAAAAATAGATCAATCCCTCGAAGAAGAAGCCATGTGGAAAATGTTGAGTGATGGTCGATAAGAAGGAGGCGAATTGATGGCTTTGAGGTGGTGGGCGATGGAAAGGGTTGGCGATGAAGGTATCAAGGGTATCTTGGAGACGACGATGGTTTTCGTTAGCCAGGTTTGCGGGATGGACATGTACATGCAAATGCACACGTACTACACTGGAGGTTATATGATATATATATATATATATTATACTATATAACCTACGCTGTAAGTTTTATATATCTAGGTTTTATTCCCAAATAAGTTTCATTCTCAAATTTTCTTGATATATATTATATAGTTATATATCGACGCTTAAGCGGCAACATAATATATAGGATATTATCCTATCTCCTATCTCTATACGTTAAACATAGGATATGTTGCCGCTTAAGCGTCGATATATTATTTTATATTTTATATCATGAAAAATACAGAAGAAGCGCTTCAAATTTTACACAATGGTTTATGATTCTTTGATATTGAAAAATTGTACAAAAATTAATTCTGTTCATAAAAAATTATTTTCAAGAAAAAAAATGCCTGTACAGTTTGGACAGATGTGGGACCTCCAAAAATTTATTACGCATCCAAAATTTCTCAGAAAACGACACCTCATTCAACCTTCTGAAATACTTGAAAAGCTCTATTTGTCTCATAGAACTCCCCTGTGAAGTTGGATGGCTCTGGGACCCCCAAAAATGTATTAATCCTTATTCTAGTTCAGAATTCATTGATTCTGATTTTCGTTAAAGCTTTTTTTCTTTGTTTATCACAATGACTACTTTGTTTATTACTTACTACATAATATTATTATGTAGGTAGTTTGATTATTCCAACTATTATAAACAAATTAAAAAAAAGCCTTTAAGAAAATCAGAATAAATGAATTCAGAACTAAAATAAGGATTAATGTAATAACCCTTCATTTAAAAAAAGATCTGGTTTTTAAGCAATTAGATAAAAATAAATGAACTACATATTTTTCATGCAGCCAGATCCTCTACGAGCAGCAACGGCGAAAGGTAGAAAAACGTATTCAGACGAAAAAAGAGAAACCTTTCACCAAAGAAAACAAGAAGATCGCACCGGAAGTGAAAAACGATGTGAGGCAGCGCTTTTTTTTGTAATAACCTACAACCATGCTACAAAGAGCTTTCAAAGTATTCCGAGCAGGTAAGTTGATTTTCAAGCACCCAAGATGGCATTCTTTTGAATCTAGTTGTTGAATGGTGGCCTCGAGAATACTCTGACTGCCTAACTGAGTTATTACGTTGTGTTTATTGGAAAATTCCTTCAGGACTTTGAAGCTGCCTGTCCGGACGCTTGAATTTGCATTTGTTCTTAACTGGTTAGCAGTTGGCGGGAAGGGAGGGTATGAGAGTTTCAAAACGTCCAATCTGCATTTTTCGCATTTTGAGAAAACGAGGTTAAATGAAATTTTCTTTGCAATCCACCTCGTTCAAGAAAGGAGTCTGAAATTTTCAGAGCAGCTCCTTAATACGATCCCGCAACTCCGTTGTATGGTATCGCTCCTCAACAATTAAGCTTGAGGGAGTAATTAGCAATTATTATTATTGCTCGAGAGGTCACACAATAGAATTATATAACCTGGGCAATTATCATCCATCTACTAGGCGGCCACGCTCTACGATGCGGCCTGATCATTCTGTCCCTGTCGGGAATACATAAATTATTTATTACTATTTACAATTATTAGTTAATTATTTATATTTATCTTTCCCGACTCCTGTCAAGAATACATAAATAATTTATGTATTCCTGACAGAGGTCAGGAATGATAAAATTATTATTATTTATTATTATTAACCATTTTGATTGGCTTCAAAATGTGTCCTTATAATATAATATTATAATATAATATTACATGTACCTACTGGGTATAATATAATATTATAATATAATATAACATGATATTATCAAGACATGATTGTACTGGGGCGCTGTACATTGTACTGGGGCGCTGTGAAAAAAAATTGTGTTTTTAGAAAAATTTTATGTGGGCGGGAGGGGGGAGGTGGTTAAGGGGAGAGGAGTCAGCTGCATAGCCTTCAGACACCCCTCGTCCCACAACAACCTCAACATCCCTGATTTTTGCTCCTCTTTTGGAGCTTAGATGCGCTCCGTGGAGTAACTTTTTGGTGGTTTCATATTTTTCTCGTCATCTACTCGCCAGAACGGATTTTTTTTTTTTTTTTTCAAATTTTTTAGAAAAAGTTACTTTCCCGTTTTTTGCACTTTAGGAGCTCAGATACGCCACATGAAGCATTTTCAAAGTACTTCATCCTGTATTTAATTCCTGACTAATACAAAAGAGATGAGAAGCTTTTGACCAAACGGAGTTTTGGCTGTTTCGCCGGTTTATACCCTTTAGAACTGTGTTTAATTGTATTATTTGTCTCTCATTATTATAATAATAATGCACTGTGCGTTTGGTGACTGCAACAGTGACAGTAGATTCGGTCGGCCTTGGGTATAACCCAACAGTAAGGTTTTTTTCTCTTCGCTCAAACATGCATAGTGCTCCGAAACGCCAGTTTCGAAATCATTCGTGGACTTTCAACGTAAAAATACGCTTAAATAGGTGATACGTGCGCGCTATGTGACAGGTGGGTCAAGATGTGCAAACAGGATGACAGAAAGTTTTCCGCGATCCTCCATGTCAACCGCGGGAACGGGATTTGTTCCAGGCACTTCAACATCCGAGAGGAGGAAAAATTGGATTAAAGTGAACATTCCCCTGGTGAACGGGTAAACATGCACCACTCGTGCTTTATAAAGCATGATATATATATATATTTAACGTAATTAGGTCGGTAGGTTCTACGCAACTTAGCAACCAAGTTGGTAGGGAAGTCATTTTTGGACCTGCCCATGTAAAAAATGTATCTATCCCTGTGACCGAGGACGACGACAGAATAAATTCTTCATATTATGAAGATTACTTACTTCCGACAAGATTTTTACTCCCCAGTAGCATCCTTCTTCCTAAAACCCAGTCAGAAACAGATAATATCTATGTTTCTGAGTGTAACCCAGGGCCTAGCTTCTCACAGCCGATGACTACGCGGAGTCGAGAACTTCCCTACAGTGTTTATAATATAAACATATTTATAATATGAATAAAATTTGTATTAAATGGACGAGAAATCACATACAAAAAACTTTGGTTACCTTATGATAAAATTTTCGACATTCAGTCGTCATATAATATAAATATGTTTATAATATAAACATATTTATAATATAAAATATATTATATTTTCCCGATACGAAAACGCTGCAATTTTTACGCAAGGGTTTATTACTCATTTATATAAATTATCCATAAATTAATAATTAATTTATGGAGAATTTATATGGAAGACTAACAATAAAAAAAGCTGCAAATTTTACACAAGGGTTTGTTATTCTTTGATATAGGTTACTTGTGCAAAAATTTAATTCGTCAATAAAAACTTTTTTTGGAAAAAGTGTTTTTTGGAATTTTTTTTTTTTTTCAAACTTTTTTTTTATACTCGAAAAATATTTGACCTCCTGGGATCCTTCAAAAATCCCATTATTAGCCCGATGAAAGCCCTTTAGATCCCCATAGTGAAATCTGATCGTTTCGGGACCCCCTGAAATGAATTCTACGTCCAAAAATACTTCGAAAACGATACCTAACTCGATCCCATAGCCAAAAGCCTTAAAAAAACCCATCCCGTAGCCCTATTTTAGCCCCATAGCGCCCCACGGGTTTAGGCGATCGGGCTGAAAACCTAGCGGGCACAACTAGATGGTACACCAAGTATTTTGTCAACATTTCAGATTTTAAAAAAAATTCCTACTGCCCAAAACGGCCCGGACGGCGGACGGTCATTTCGATTTTGGAATCTAGACCTCTTGAAACGGATGACGTCAAATGTTGAGGCCGATCCGAGTCGTCGACCTCCGTCGCGGTTACATTTAAAAATACCAATTTAAAAAAGTTGTTTCTTTCTTTTGAAGTTTCTGGGTGGATGTGGGACTCCAAAAAAAAAAAAAAAAAAAAAAAAAAAAGCTGCAAATTTTACACAAGGGTTTATTATTCTTTGATATACGTTACTTGTGCAGAAATTTAATTCTGTCAATGAAAAAATTAAAAAAAAATTTTTTTTTGGATAGGTATTTCTCAAAAAAAAATTTTTTTTTGGATTTTTTGTTCAAAAATGTGTTTTTTCAAAAACTGTATTTTTTACACGAAAAATATTTATCTCCCTCTTATTTCTTTTATTAAGACGATCAATTGAAAAATCAAGAAGAATTGATTGTTTAATTAGCTTGAAAAAAAAAAAATTATGTCATATAAAGACTTTATTGGAAATTAAAATAGAAGACGTTGCTAGAACATCTCCAGCGAGTTCTCGATCTTGTACAGTTAATATAATGTCACAAACAGTCTTTTAAGAGCCGAAAAACGGCAAAAAAATGAGTTTTTTCAATTTTTAGGTACTTTCTACCACTTTGATCCGATTTTGAGTTATGGGAGGTGAAAGTACACTAAAAATCGTTCAAGAAACAAAGTTCAAATAAGGCACCTATCAATTATCCTATTTAAAAATCGATTTTTAGTTTTAAATTGGCCTGAAAATATTCAAAATTGGCGCCAAAAAATTTGAAAAAAATAGGCCAGATGCATTTTCCGACCATCTTTTAGATGAAATAGGTCCGGATCCGCAAAACGCCAATAGTTCGCATAAATCGTTGAAACAGTGAAAAACACATTTTCTATCATAGCGCCCTCTATAAGCGGTCTTGGGAGCTGAAATTTTGGCTACAGGTCTTACTTTTCAAGCTTTATCCATCCCCCAAGTCAAAATCAAATTTGGTGAGAGGGGACATTTGACTGCCGTACTGGGCTAGACCCTTTCTACGACAACTCAACAAGTGCAGCTTTGGATTTTTTGGAAGTAGAGACGACTCGGCACTGTAAAAACAGCACACTGTTGGCCTCTGCTTCTGAAAAGAGAAGCTGTTCCCCGGGATGTTCGTGTTATTGTGATTGAGATCGATTCACCCATCGCTACTTACGCTCCACATAACCATTAACAATTTTGACGCATCACGAAGTTCTCCTAACGAAAATAAACACAAATGCTCGGGACCATAGAAAACAGACTAGGATTCCCTCATTCGGTTGGGTGAGTCGGTGGCTTGCAAATGGCGGCACATCGTGACGTCACATCACTGATATGAAAAGGTCTATTAAACAATTTCATTTCATCTCAGAAATTCGACCAATATAACCCACACGCTGGTTCTTAGTTTTCTCACAATGAATTTTGACTATAACTCCAACCCTGTTCTCAATCGAATCATGAATTCTGCGGGGCCTGGAATATTTTATTTCAGAGGAGATTCAACTTTCATCTCCCAAAAGAGCGGGTGCTCTCGCAACTTTGGCAGGCTTAAAAAAAAAAATCCTCCTCCTCGCGCGTAAAAAAAGTAAAAATGGATCGTACAGGGGGTAGATGATGGAGATGGACAGGGAGGAGGGAGGAGAGGATTTTAACCATCAAGCTGAATGCCTGGTACATTTTGCCAGTCGGAACGGCCGCCGCGGAAACGACGACTCGAAATATATAGATTCAGTACCTAAACCTCCAACGATTCTCCTGCCGCTCCTTTCACCTTCCGGTACATACATCCCTTGAGGGGAAAATCGCGTTCATATTGATGGGTCCTCGTTGCGGTGATGCGGTTGTTGAGTGGTTAGGGAGTTGGAACGGATACATTTTTGTGTGCATGTACCCGTCGGGGTCAAGGACGGAAAGATCGCTGTGTTTTTGGTTTATTATTCTTGGAATAATACACCTATGTTTTCGCGACGGGTGTCGACGACTCCGATCGGCCTCAACATTTGACATTATCCGTTTCAAGAGGTCTACATTCTAAACCCGAAATGTCCGTCCGCCGTCCGGGCCGTTTTGGGCAGTAAGAATTTTTTTTTAAATCTGAAACTTTGACAAAATACTTGGTTTACCATCTAGTTGTGCCCGCAAGGTTTTCAGTCCGATCGCCCAAACCCGTGGGGCGCTATGGGGCTAAAATGGGGCTACGGGAGTTTTTTTAAAGGCTTTTAGCTATGGGTTCGAGTTAGGTGTCGTTTTCGAAGTATTTTTGGACGTAGAATTCATTTTTGGGGGTCCCGGGATGATCCGATTTCACTGTGGCGATCTATAGGGCTTTCATGGGGACGAGCCCAAGGCACCAGCTCAATGAAGGAGGAGAACCAGCGATGGGCCGATTTGCAGCTGCAATGACCTAGGTCATGGGTGAACAAGACACTTAAAACAAATGAAGGATACCCTAGCTGAAATGCTCGCAGCCAGCCAGAAGCAGCCGAATATTAGGCAAGCGGTTAAAACTGGATAAAGGGCAACGGTAGAGCTGTGCGATGACCTGCACACGCAAGATAAGAAGCCTACGATGCTGCAGAACAAGCTGAAAGAAGAGGTTGAGAAGCTGGCCAAGTGGTCCCCTTCCAAAGAGATGAGAGCAGGGAGCCGGAAACAGCAAAAACATCTAAACCCCAGTGACAACAGCGAATCTGAAGAAGTTGGAATGGACACTGACGCAGGGAATCCAGCCACCAGTGAGTCAGATGCTTCAGGACCTGCAGGGAAGAAGAAACCCCTGAAACAGAAGGATCTGGCGAAAGCAACGCGCAAGAGAGAGGCGCAAAGGGCAAAAAAAGAGGGGGATAGGATGAAGGAGGATAATATCATTATGGTCGGAGCTAGTTGACTCAGAAGAGGAAAGAAGGAAGAAGGAGCGACCTAAGAACCTTAAAGGTTTTAGGGAGGAGCATCGAAAAGAAGAGGGGAAAATTCCAATAAGACTTAAGGCTGATAATGAGAAGAAGAAGAAAACAAGAAGCTGGAACACTAAAAGATCTGAGGCACTGGTGATTGCTGTATCTGAGAACCTGTCATACTCGAGTGTTCTAAAAAACCTTAGGGAGAAGGTGAAGCCAGAAGACACTGGCACTGAAATCTGGGCCATCAGGAAGACGGCCAAGGGCGATGTACTGCTGGAGCTGGGCTGGAACTTGGAGCTGTCTGAGGAGTTCCAGGCTGCAGTCGTGGAGGCCATCGGCAATAAAGAAGCTGTGAAGGGACTCTCAAAAAGGGCCTCTATTGAGATCAGGGACCTGGACATCTTGGCCATGGAGGAGGAAGTTAGGAAGGCGTTGGACAACCAGTTAAGGCCTTAACTCCCGGGGAGGGGAGATGAGGATATTCCTGACCAAGCCCAATGACAGGTCCCAGAGAACAGCCATCGTAGAAATGGCAGAAAAATAAGCAACTTTCCTCAGTGAAGCAGCCAGAGTGCGTATTGGGTGGATCAAATGTAGAGTCAGGCCTCGAGTCTAGGAGCTTTGCTGCTTCAAGTGCTTGGGCTATGGCCATATAGCTAAAACGTGCACATGTGTGGATCGGTACAAAATCTGCAACAGATGTGGGGGCGATGGACATAAAGGAGGCACATGCAACCTGGCAGAAAAATGTGTGCTATGCGAGGAACTGGGAAAGGAATCCAACCACACTCCAGGTAGAAGAGGATGTGCTGCCTTCCAGAAGGCCCTGGAGGAGGCCAAAAACAAAAGCGAGATGATCCAGTTATTGCAGATAAACATTCACAGGAGTAGGACGGCGAATCTGCTGAAGAGTATGATCGCTCGTGAATATCAAGGCAAATTAAGCAAGCAGAAATGGGCGCTGTGGAGCCAGAAACCATTGTAGGTAGGATGCTGGAATCCAAGGAAAGGTGGGACACTGTCGTTACTTTCATCACGACCGTCCTTAAGGCCAAGGAGCTGAATAGAGAATGGGAAGCCACCCCCCAACGCCATGGGGCTCAAAAGGGGCTACGGGAGTTTTTTTTGCCGGTTTTGGGTAGTTGGGTTTCGTTTCAAAGTAGCTTCCCTACCAACTTGGTTACTCAGTAGTGTAGAACCCACGAACCTACTTATGTTCATGAAATAAAGCACGTATGATGCTCATATTTACCTACCCGTTCACCAGGGAAGTGTTCACTGAAATCCAATTTTCCTCCTCCTGGATGTTGAAGGATTTTGAACAAATCCCGTTCCCGCGGTTGACATGGAGGATTGTGGAAAACTTTCCGTCACCTTGTTTGCACTTCTTGACCCACCTGTCACAGAGCGCACACGTGCTACACGTATTAAACGTATTTTTACGTTTAAATTGCCGCAATCGATTTCGACGCCGGCCTTATGGAGCACAATGGAAGTTCGAGGGAACAGAAAAAAACCTCACTGTTGGGTTATACCCAAGGCCAACCAAATCTACTGTCACTTTTGCAGTCACCAAATGCACACTGCATTATTATGGTAATAATGAGGGACAAATAATTGTATTAAACACAGTGCAAACCAAACCGGCGAAACAGACAAAACTCAGGTTTCGTTTACATTGGAATTATGTAACACTTCCCTCCAATTCGTTGGCAGGCAAATGGCCGCCACCAGTCGCGCATGCGCCTCTTTATTTTTCCAAAATGAAAACGTCGATTCCCAAAATTAATGTCCGTCCGCCGTCCAGACTTTCATGGAAAGTAGGATTTTTCTGATTGTCTGTTTGATCTGATTGTTGGGAGGACTTCAAGTGGGGTGTTGTTTTCTCAAGTGTTTTATGACGTGGAACCTATATAGGTTATAAAATATATATTTTGGGGTCACAGACCCATCCGATTACACGAAGGGGATCTAATATGGAGCTACAAATAACACTTTTTAAAGGACTTGGGCGAATGGGTTGACGTTTTTGTGAGGGTAAATTCCATGTTTTTGGAGTCCCAGTTTTCTTAAGTTTTTAATTTTTGTTTCAAATAACGTTTTATTCAAGTGGAATTCATTTTTGCGGAACTCATACTATGAATAAAACCCATACAACTCATACAAAATAAACCCTTGTGTCAAATTGTTTAGGAATGATACCAAATATAAATCCTGGTACTGGGAGAACCGGTTCAACCAGAAGAGGAGAGATGAAAAGCATTGTCGAATAAACCGAAAAGCCGGATCAGTTGGTATTCTTGCTTTATGAATAATTCACTGTCGTCGAATTTACAAGGACGTTAGAGGCATTTTCCATTACCTGTTGGGGGTTTAGACTGAGTGGGTGAGGCTTATATGATCTTGTGTCCCATTTTAGGGGAAATTGAAACGCGCAGTTCAAATCAACCCATGTTTTATCAATTTTAGAATATGCTCGACATTGTTTTTCTCCGTAAATCGCTAGCCAAACTTAGAGTAACTTTGTTGGCTGAGGGGAAATTGACGATCCTATCAATATTGTTCGTTTCACTTGGTGGTATAATCTTTCGTATTACCTTCTCCACGCGATTTCATGGAAGATTAGTTTCGTACCTAGCTATGAAAAGGTACTTAGTTGATAGCTAAGGGATCCAACCATTAAATAAATTCCCTTCCCCCATCCTTAGTTTTGACCCTTAATTAACCCAGATACACGGAAAGGTTTTTCGGAGAGTCAAGCTTAGGTAAAAACACAAATTTTACACGAGGATTATTATTTCTTCTTCTTTGGGAGCTGTGACACTCATGGGCACTATTGCCCTCAATTCGCCAGACCGCCACGGAAAGCGCTCTGACTGATGGTGAGATTGGGCGACCCAGCTTCTCACGGGAGGCTTCATCTCCCACAACCCAAACCATCCCTTATCTCACCACGCACCCTTTCACTGATCATATTATTATGTCATTAGTACGCAGTGACTTTTTGGTTGGATCCCTTGCCGACAATTCGGTTGGGGACGCCAGATATTTACGCGCGGGGCAGCTGCCCAGGCACCTATTAATGACACTTCACTAGTAGGCACTGGGAGAACTATTCGTAAGATTGAATTGGACGACCAGTCAACTAAATTTCAATAAAACTGTCAGCTGTGGGAGAAACAAACCAATCACGACACTTCGTGTTTGATAGGTATTGAATTAGGAATGGAAGCGTTTCTGGATTATTTTTTTTTATCGATAGAAGGCCTCCAAATAATACTAAAAATGGGATTAAAACACAAACTGCAAGCTCGTATGAATTTATAAAATTTATGGAAAAATTGCTATTTGAATTTTGGCGGAAACCCGAGGTCACCTCCGAGGTCGACACGTTGGCCACCATTACAAAAATAAAAACTGAAAAACCGGTCATTGGAATAAGTTAATGTATATCACAAATAAATTGAGTAAATTTTCGCGATACTCCAGTGTCACTAGAGCCAAACACCAAGAAAAAATCGAAAATAAAAGAAACAATCGACCTGCACTCTGGTGTCTTTTGAATGGAAACCGGAACACCTGTAGGTGACGTCACCTACAGTGGTTTTTGAATACGCCTGAATTACTTAAGATGATTATAAACTACGTGAAAGACTTTTTGTCACAAAAATGATGTATTTTTCCCTTTTTGACTTCTAACAACACGGTACAGGATGATTTAACCCGAAATTCGGGAGCACTTCCATTCCTAATTCCCCACAGTTCTGCTCCGAGGAAATACACACTACAGGACACTTCCAGCCATACTGTAGATCGTGCTTCCTCCCATTCTGTATCGACACGTCCTAATGCGTATATTTTACTCGTAATACGTATAATAATATTTTAGCTCACAAAGCAAATTATAAGCAGTCCCCAAAACGAGACGAAACGACACCTTCCTTGACTTTCTAGTGGTCTACAACACTCCAAAACGGTCCCTGTGAAAGCAGCCTAGTTGTGGCAGGGGTGAAAACCTTGCGGGACCATCATTCAGAAAATAGTAAACCAAATTATGCAGTGTTGGTGTTTTTGCAAAGAAAGGAGATGTTATAAAATATTTTACACCAAGCGGAGTGGTAGTTAGATAAGTTAGTAAAAGACCATTATTCATTTTTGAATTCAAGTGCATGTTCAGCGTCTTTTAGATGGACACCTTTCAGTCCCTAAAGGCCCCATTCTCTTTATTTTCTCCAAACCCTCTTTTCTTCTCAATTCGCCCCACCCATCCCACGGGTACACTCAATCGCCCTATTCCCTCTAGAAGGGCCCTCTTTATTTTCTTTTTCCCTTAAAAAGCCCCTCCACCCTCTCCTTCCACAATTTTCGTCAAAGAGAGTCCCCGTATTTTCCCTTCTAACCTCCGTTCTTAGATCTTTTTTTTTTTTTCAAGAAAGATAAGGACCTCCTTATTTTACCCACCAGCCTCATAATCGTACATCCGGGACGGACATCTCTGGAAGCGTACTGTGGTCTAATTGCATTTCTTGGGATCCATTTAATCCTGTTCTAATCTCGCTTGTCGCGAGAGCGGCCCACCAGGTCGGAACAGGTCTTGCTCCACCAATTCCGCTTGCCTTACACGGGTGAGTCGCCCTCATCATTGTTGATTGGAGTCGATCCCCAACCTCCTTCTTGTTCTTGTTTAAATTTATACAGCGGCCAAGAAACTCCACAAACTGGATGCACCTACCAACTCCACTTTAGAGCCACGTCCTTTCTCAGAAGATTAGAAGGTAAGATCCGACCCCTTTACCCGCCACTTCGCAGCAAGCACTGGTGGTATGATAAACCTCACATAAGTGGACTCCTCTCGCAATGCTGTGGGCTCCCAGCGTCGAATAGAACGAGTTTCAAGGGATCGGCCATCGCGATCAATGCGGGACCCCATTCTACGTCCAAAAATCATCGAAGAATAATTAAACAAAAACCGAACTTTTATTACAGTTTTCATTATTATATCACTGAAAATTAATAAAATAATGAAATAATGGGAACAAACGTGTTTTTTTATTGGCCGCCATGATTCTAACCTCAACCCTGCAATCTGATTGGTTGAATCACTGTTTGGGATCAAAGTGAATACCATCCAGTAAAACTAACCAGATAGGATACAATTTGGCTCGAACTCCGTATGTATTAAGTCAATTGATGGGCCAATGTAGAAATTAGAAAGACGATCGCTTTTATACTTTACGCGTTTACTTTTTGCCTCTTTTTCACAATGTGAAAAAGGAAGAGGAAAAGGAAAATGTCATGGAAGGGATGCAGTTTGAGTCCAAACGAATTCACCAATGGGTTCAGCGTGAAAAATACTGGCCAAAACCGCCATAACCTCATTTTTCAAAAATTTTGATAGAATTCGTTTTGATTCGAGACGAATCAATTCTTATCGGCCTCAAAATTTTACATTATCCAATTCAAGACGCGCAGATTCCAATTACGAAATGTCCGACCGCCGCGGCGCGCCGACCGAGCCGTTAAAACCAAAATTGGACAGTAGGCATTATCTAAATTCAAAAATATTTTCTTAATACTGACACAAAATTAATTTTTGCACTATAAATTATGTTTCTATATCAAAGGATAATAAACCCTTGTGTAAAATTTACAGCGTTTTTAAATGCGTGAAATGTTTGTGACTGCCTGTTTAGCGAACTGGTTCTAGGGACAGGTCTTTGTCCATGCCTGGCAGATCTATGCTCTCCTCTCCCATTACTGCTATCCATTCACGACCCAACCCTTGTTCATCGGCTCTCAACCGAATCGCTAGACGGATTTTCGCTAATTGAATGGGGTAGAAAATCGATCCTGGCCCGCACTAAGTAAGGAGGTTTTGCTGAAGGGGTAGGCCTAGGATGTTTACGAACGATTGCAGCAGCGTGTAGCGTTAGTCAAAATCTAATGGGTTGTTTTTTGGCGTCTTAAAATAGAATTGAAGTTTCCACGTCTCTGCTTATTTGGCTATCCAGACGGCTGATGCTTTAGAGGGAATTTCCATCAAGCTAGGAGCTCCTCAATGAGGGATGTATGAGGAGTCCTCATAGTATGTATTATATCCTTCCCGGAATGATCCCTCAGGGTTGGATTCCCCTCCAAAAGCTCCAATATGGGTTAAATTCATAAGCCTCAGTCATCACTCCTCTTCAGGCGAAGGATCTTCCATTCTCTGAAGAACCTTATTCCTGCCTTTGGAATGCGAGGTTTTGTCTGATCTCTGCGGGCGGCGAGTGACTAACATCGCTTAAAATCCAAGTATGTATAATCAATAACACAAAAAAGTGAGTGTCGAGGTGAGTACAACCCACCTTTCTCTGGGGCAAGAATTTCTAAAGAGTCTCTAAGTACAGTGCGGGGTCGGCTCCTGCCCCACTTGTGAGAACCAAATCGGTTAACACACACAAAAAAAAAACCACTTTACTTAACTTCTTTTACTTTTTACAACCCACCAACAACACCAACAACTCACCTCGACACTATAAGAGCATTTTGCTTAGCTGAATTCGAAAATGACCACCGTTTGTCACGTTCATTTTGGATTCTACGACCAAAAATTCTTCAAAATCGACACCTGACTCGTATCGACCCCATAGCCAAAACCCTTCAAAAATGCCTCCCGTAGCCCCTTCTTTGCCCCACAGAGCCCCACGGGTTTCGGCGATTGGGCTGAACCCTTGCGGGCACAACAAGATGGTAAACCGAGTATTTCAAATTTCAGATTTAAATCTACGTGTCATGAAACGGATAATGTCAAATTTTGAGGCCGTTCAGAATTACCAACCGCCGCACAGTGGTGCAAAATCCCCAAAAAGCGGCAAAACCCCTTTTCATCTGTGTATTTAAATAAAACTTGTTACACTTTATGTTTTACGGGGGAATTCGACGTCAGGTTTTGCAATAAAATTAAAAAAAAAAATTCATCATTTAATGGGTATATTCATTGGCTTTCAGCCTTTTCAGCAGTTTTTGCGGATGTACGAGTATGAACACTCATTATGAGTGTATCATTTTTCTAGAAAATTATATTTTGATTCCAAAAAGCGCCATTCTTCCACACTAAGTACTTACAACACGTGTTGTAATTCACAAGTCTTGAACCAGCTATCCCACATTATATATATATATATATTATATTTCATTTTTCTTTGGTCTAAAGGTTTTTTTGGGCAGGGTTTGAACGACCCTATGTACCTACAGTAGGGTGGTTCAAAAAACGCTGCAAATTTTACACTAGGGTTTATTATTCTCTGATATAGGTTACTTGTGCAGAAATTTAATTCTGTGTCAATGAAATTTATAATTTTTTTTTTTTTTTTCCCAAAAAATTGTTTGCATTTACTTGAAAAATATTTGAACTCCTGGGATTCATCAAAAATCCCATTTGTAGCCCTATGAAAGCCCTATAGATCGCCACAGTGAAATCGGATAGTTGCGGGACCCCAAAAAATGGATTCTACGTCCAAAAATACTTTGAAAACGACACCTAGCCAAAAGCCTTCAAAAAACACCTCCTATAGTCCCATTGTAGCCCCATGGCGCCCTACGGGTTTGAGCCATCGGGCTGAAAACCTTGCGGGCACAACTAGATCGTAAACCAAGTATTTTGACAAAATTACAGATATTAAAAAAAAATTTATTTTTTTAATTTCAAATTCCTATTTCCCAAAACAGCCCTGACGGCGTAGGCGGACGAACGAACGGCGGACGAACATTTTGGTTTTGGAATCTAGACAGGTCTAGAGGTCTCTTGAAACAGATAATGTCAAATTTTGAGGCCGATCGGAGTCGTCGATCTCCGTCGCGAAAACATAGGTGTATAATTGCAAGAATAATAAACCAAAAGCATTGAACCCCCCCCGAGCAAAGCGAATTAGCAGGAACGCACGGATTCTGTCTCGTTTCCCGATGACAGCGTCCCCGATTCGGGGAACTGCCCATACCTGCTGCTGAGCAGTCCGGGCGCTGGTCGGGGCTCTTTGTCCGGAGGGCAATCACCGACATTATGTGGCGTGATCAAAGCGTTTGCGCTTTCTGAAGTCCCCCCATCCTCAAAATTTCAACGGATTGAGGAACACTACCGAAGGTAAACAAATTTCACCCGGTTCGGGTCAGTTTTCCATAGAATCTGTCCACTTTCCGCACACTGCTCCTGTACATACAGGCACACACTTCGAGTGAATACTTCTGCAGTCTCATGATTTCTGCACATTAACCTTGGAATTATCGGTCACTCAACAAGTGTCATTGTCAATACCCTCGAGATATTCATTCACTCGCTCGTAACTGACTATCGGTCACATAACTCTAAATTGGTTTATCGGGGAAATGTCCTGTTAGCATGTTTTGTCGCCATGTTAACTGTCATAATTGAAGCTATTAGATACAAGAGATACGCCCTCTCCGATTGAGGTTTAGTATAATGTGCTTGAATCGATAGTGGTTACGGTCCTTCAGTGAACAGCTGCACAGCCGGCACACCCCCAATGATCGCTTCCCGCGTACAGACGTAGGTTATTAGCCGACAACTCATCCATTGCAAATTCCGTCTGATATCGATACACGTCATTAAGGGCCTCTTGTAACACAACATGACCGTCGTATTAAGCTAATATATCACTGACGATTATCGAATGCTTTATTGGCGGTATCTGCACCCAACGTCTTGGCTTCGCACGCGTGGAAATGGATTAGCAATGAGGCCTCTCATTTAACTCTCCCTCGAACGGTATATAAGATGTCAATTTAAGGCGGGAAGGAGGAGTGAAATATCTCCCTAACAACTTGAATTCCTTAGTTTCCCTAACCGTCAACGTGGGATAATTTGGCATTTTGTGACTCCGTCAAATTGAGAGCCGAAAGGGACTGAATGATCTAGTGCCTTCAAGTTATTGGCAGTTGATGGTATTAATTAACTGAGCCTTTAATTTAGTCGCTTCCTTCAAAGAGGCCCGTGTGGCGTGGAACTCGAACGGCGCCCCACCTTTCACATTGTAAGCACTTTCCTGAGAGTCCTAACTGTTTCCGAAGGTTTTTCCGCTCCAGCACTGCTCAAGAAGACTTTAGAGAGTCTAAAGAGGGATCAAGTTTTGTCAGGGGTGCCTATTCGCCCTACAAGCCCCTGTTCTCACTGACGCTCGCATTGTCACTGTCGCCCTACGCTTATGAATGATCCTCCGCTCTCAAGGGCATTAGTCAGCATGATTGGGACCACTCATGAAATCAAGATTACTTCAGCCTATTATGTTTCGACACCAAATAGAAACCCCATACAGTTATCAACCTTATAAAGTGGAAACCTTGAAAGGCGAATGTTTTATTAATTCAACAGGCAGCTCCGCTTTGATCGCTCCGAACCAAACGCAAAATAAAACTCATTTGAAGTGTAGACGTTAAGAAAAGAATTGTGGGATAGGAAAGTACCTTCTTAATCTGCTGGTCCTCTGAAAAACAAGAGTTAGTAGACACTTAGTTGGACGCTTTCCAAAGGGCCGCTCAGACCAACCTTTTACGACATTTCTCATTTGACCACCTACCACCTGCCTATTTGACCAACTTGGATTCCCCTGAAAAAAATTATGAGGTGAATAAGAATGTAAAGTGGTTTCTGGCAGCGGCGGTGATGTAGAGAGCGCACGAATTTTGGTTCATTATTGCCAGAATTCGTGCGCTCTCCACTTCATCGCCGCTGCCAGAAATCGCTTAACATTCTTCGTCGCAACGAGGGTCAACAATTTGTACAGGGCTCAAAATTAGCCCTTTTATGATTCATGATGTGAACGTTCCAAATCTGAAATGTCCGTCCGACAGAAACTTTTGTATCTACCTAGATATATTAATGCCTCGTCATTGTGGATTCTTCTTTTTTTTTTTCAATCATTATTTTTTATTTATTAGGTAATGAAAAGAGTGAAAAGCTACAACAACGAAACCAACAACAACAACTACGCGAACAATCCCCGCTTCAGTCCAGCGTGGAATCCACATTAGGAAGTCCAGCTCCGTCCGTCCTCCAGTCCCAGGCTTCTCACCTTCCGCCGAGCTCCTCTTAGCCGAAGGGAAACTGCCCTTATGACGGCGAACTGGACTCGAACTCGTTATAGTGGAGCCCAGGGATATTTTACGGGAAGGAATCCACTTTATCGAGAAGCACCTTATCGAGAACGTGGATGCTCTTTTACGGGAAAGGGTTCTAGGAATTGGGCAGCAGGGAAAATGGGAGAGATGTGGAGACTGAGGGAATTTTTTTGGGCTAAAAATGGGAAAATGTCATTTTCTGAACAGAATAAAAAAATAATTTTCTTGTAGTATTTAGACAGATATAGGACTCAAAAAATGGATTCTATGACCAAAATTACTCGGGAAACGACACCTTGTTTGACCTCCTAGTAGGTAGCTTTCAAAAGTCCCATTGGTAGCCCTATGAACGCCCCGCAGACCCCATGGTCCAAGCACCGCCCGATTCCTTCCCAGGAAATATTCATTACCGGCTGGAGCACGCCCCCCCCCCCCCCCCCCTCAATTCCTTTAATTTATTATTGTGTGGTGTTGTATCATCCCTACCACACATGGGATGATACCGTATCGATTCCCGTGAGGCGATAATGAGTCCGTTTCGGTTCCTGACTTATGAACCTTGCTGTCTGAACCGCGTCCGTATCGGTTCCCTGTCTATTATTGTGCTCCTTGCCTATATTTTCACTTTTCACGCAACAGGGTCTCTCTTTTGTGCTACGTTTTATTTCTGTAATTATTAACCTTTTTTATTAGGTAATGACTTGAGGGAATTTTGAACTGCTTCCCTCAAGTCATTTCCTAATGAAACTACTCCTCCTGGGGAATTAAGGGACCCCTAGGAAGAGGGACAAAAGTAGGATGTCTACTGGCTTCATATCAGATCAGGGTTCAGAAGGGGAAAATAAGCAACAATATGAGAAGGCCGAATCAAGCGTTGGGGGCAGGGGGACGGTTGAGCCTTCAATCTCCGATGTTCTATCATGACTGCTGGTCTCAGTGGTGTAATTGGTAGAGCGTCGCACGAGTAATGCGAAGGTTGTGGGTTCGAGTCCCACCTGAGGCCCAATACATTTTTCGGCCTTCCCCTTCTGATTTCTTGTAATAACTTAATTAAGTTCATAATTAGAATTCAATTTCAGTGTGAATTTAATTTAATAACTCCTCCCTTCCCCAAATTAACCTTTTTATGAAGATAGTGAAGTTGCGCGTCGCACTTTTACTTCACTTCTTCGCATGCATGGTTGACGTGGGGTAGATTTGTACCGAGCTGGCTTCATTGTGCGGTTGATATTTGAATATTCCGGTAAATGTAGCTCTCAGTTTGTTTGGTTATCAGTGATAACTTATCACTGGCGAGAATATGTTTGGTGAAATTTCTTGCATTGTTCGGTAGCCCCATCCTCAGGCAGGATCAATCAACACGCTGACTACCTGACCATCACGAATGCGATGCCCGGCACACCAACAGCCACAATGGAAATATCCATCCAATGACCCCCCTGGATATCTTCATAAAGGGGGAAGCACCCATGGCGTCCTTGAGGCAGAAATGGAATGAACCTGGAGGGATTCATCCCACCCTGGGCATCCGGGCAATCCAAAATTCGGGGTGTAATGAAAGAGGGGGGGGGGGGGGGGAGAGAAAGGAGTCGGTAGGGATCGGATTTGATTCAGATGATCAACGCTGATAGGATTATCGGAGCAGCGGATTCGGAAACGGGGAGCAGTTGAAATTGACTTGTGAATTACTCGAAGGTTCAATCAGTCTGCGATGAATGGGCTAAGGAACAAGGTCAGAGAAATGGGAAAATTCGGCCGAACATAGTTGAACTAATAATGTACAAAGTACTCAGTACAGTTAGCTCTGAGACATTAGGTGTCTGAGCAGAGGAAATCACTAGTGAATATTTGGCGTTTTTAATTTTCCCGCCGTGACACTTTAACTAATCCGCCAGAGTGCACTCGCACAAAAAGTAGAAAGTGCACAAAAATCTTTTTTATTTTGGGTTATGTGATGTTGGTGAACATGAATATGGTCTGTCCCATCACTCTAGCGTCAGATCAAATCCGAACGACTATTTTCTTGCGATTTCACCTCGTGAATCTCTCTGAATTCGTGCTTTTAGTTCATTGGCTGAACTGGTTCATTTGGCTTGAATTGGCGCCACTCTTCCCTCCAGATTCAAAGTTGCAATTTTCGAAAGTGCCCTGTAATTTTTTATTACACCGTAGGAGCCCAAAACTCACGACTATGGCTTCAAAGTATGAAGTTCTTTCAGAAAAAAGTATTAGTCGACAATTGGTTCCCGGGCCCACTGTGGATTCGTATAACATAAAGATAATGGGCGCTTGTGGAATGGGGAAGTTGATTCCATTAAATTTGTCGACATAGCTCTGCAAAACTGGCCCCATGATCATTCAATCAGTCAGCGATGAATTGTGGATTCGTATAACATAAAGACAATGAGCGCTTGTGGAATGGGGCAGTTGATTCCATTAAGTTTGTCGACATAGCTCTGCAGAACTAGTCCCATGATCATTGAGATCAATGATACGGACTAAGAAAGAAACCCGGTCTGTGTGTGCTGGAGGACTTGGAAACGCTCCGAATTTTACACAATAGTTTATTATTCGTTGGTACAAATTGTATAAAAATTAATTTCATGTCAATGAAAAATTATTTTAAAACAAAATTTAAAATTGAAATAAAATAATCATGTGTTTGTGTACAGTGTTTGAGAAATAAAGGGCCCCGAAAAATGAGTTTTACGTCCGAAATTACTCGGAAAACTATGCCTTACGCGACCTCCTGATATTCTTCAAAAGCCCCATTTGTTGCCCCATGAAAGCCATAGATCTCAACGGTGATTTCGAATAATTCTGTGACCCTCATGAATGGATTCTGTGGCCGCATGGGACCAACTCTTCGTACTTGAATTGGCTCGCCCGCTCCACTTCGTTCAGTCGCGGGCCACGGGAAGCGCCACTTCCGGCGGCGTGATCGGGAAGTCCAGCTTCTCTCGCTAACGAGAGAACTGCTAATTACTCAGACTTCCCGATCACGCCGCCGGCAGCATCATTTCACTGACCGGCTAATCTTATTGTTGCAAATAAGAATGTCAACACAAAGTGCATTTTGTATTGGGACTGAGGACCCCATTTTGTCTGGGGAAGCCAGCCCTCTGATTCCCGTATTAAATGCGGATCCAGGGAGAACTAATGTTGATGCTGACGCTTCACCTTCAATATTAGATTCCCCTGGACTCCCTTCCAGAGACCAACGCATTCCAGACTACCACGACACTTCCTGTCGGTCTGGAGATCGGGTGTCTCCCCTCGATCCCGCACCCTAGGATAGCAAATCGCGACATCTCGCATTATGCCCTAGGATATTCCGGTACCTACTACCTTCAACTTCCTCCAAAGACACTGGGGGCGAAATCCCAGTTACGCTGGAGCCATGCCCCAAACACACAACACAAAATTTGTTCTATCAATATTTAATATTGATAGAACTAATAGGAATTTAATATTGATAGAAATATTAGGAATTTAGGAACTCAATTTGTGCACACCTGTCAGATCCGTTAAACAGGGTGCGCTACTCATTCTTCATCCAGAAATACCTCGAAACGACACCTAGCTCAACCCCTTACCCAAAAACCTTTTAAACCCCCTTCTGAAAGCCCCACAGAGTCCCACGGGGTTGAGCGATCGGGTCGAAAACCTCGCAGGCACAATGAAAAAGCGAGTATTTTGTCAAAATTTCATATTAAACACGTAAAAAGAGTTAAACAAAAAATTTATTAGTTCGTAAGCAACACCTCAACAGGCACGAAATGGGAGTGTATTAAATACCTGTGTGAAATCCAGCGTGATTTAAATGTATTAAGCCGAGCTTCCTCTTGCCTTTTTATCGTACCTACTGCTTGTGTGCGGCGTCATACTGAATACTGTTTTTGGCAATGAGCGGGGTGGGAAAGAGTTTCCGTGGGAATTGGTTTCGCTCATGACTGACCCTTATAATATTATCTTTGTGGAATATTCATCCAAGCGCTATACGAAGAGATCTAGTAATTGTTGGAGATCTCGTAACGCTTGAGTGAAGAAATTCTCCGAGTAAAACGGGAGAGCCTAGTTGGGGCTTATAAGGGAAAACGAGAATGTTACAAAAGAGGGGAAGGGTTGTGAAGGGATATGCATAGAGTTTGGAGTCGCAAAAGTACAGTGGAAAATAGCAGTCGCAAATAACATCTGAACCCCCCTCGAGGGCTAAATTGAAAGTTAACATGAGGAAAAGTGGGATTGGAACAACTCCGGGAGCCGCATTGAGAAACTTTAAATCCCCATGTCGTGAATTAGTATCCCGTGAAGTAGAAGGGCGGCCGAACTCGATTTTGAAGGAGTTGGGTTCAACGTTTTCATTGAATGTGCGAGTGCGAAGGCATGTACGTTTCTTACGACAAGCGGGCGTGAAGATTACCAACCTAGTTTTGTTTTGGTGTCATAATGCAGACGAATCAAACGTGAGCTCACAGGCTGACTCCCTTCCCTGATAGATTAAAGTGCTTATGAAGACAACTGTGGCCAGGGGCGGATAGGCAGGTCGCGAACGATAGGGCGACGCGTCGCGACGCACAGTGGTCTGATGGTAAACCAAAACCTATTGGCCTCGGTTACCCGAGAGCGCCTAATAAGGATGAAAAGATGGACGGAATTTGGTGACGTGCGTATTGAATAATTTCTTTGATGAAGGTTACTTGTGCAAAAATTAATTCTGTGTCAGTAAAAAGGTTTTTTCCCCATTTTTTTATTTTTTTATTCGGAAAATATTTAACCTCCTGGGATCCTTCAATCCCATCCCCATGAAAGCCCCATAAATTCCCACGGTGAAATTGGACCACCTGAAATGGATGCTACGTCCAAAAATACTTCGAAACGACACCTAACTCTATCCCATAGCCAAAAGCCTACAAAAAAACCCTCCCGTAGCCCCATTTTAGCCCCCTAGCGCCCCACGGGTTTCGGCGATAGGGCTGAAAACCGAGCGGGCTAGGTGGTAACTAGATGGCAAATCAAGTACCTATTCTGTCAAAATTTCAGATTAAAAAAAAAAAAAAAATCCCACTGCCCAAAACGGCCCGGACGGCGGACGGACATTTCGGTTTTGGAATCTAGACCTCTTGAAACGGATAATGTCAAATTTTGAGGCCGATCGGAGTCGTCGACCTCCGTCGCGATTACATAGGTGTATTATTCCAAAAATAATAAACTAAAAATGGGGGATTTTTTTTTTTCTTTTTACTCGGAAAATAGGTATTTGACCTCCTGGGATCCTTCGAAAATCCCATTTGTAGCCCCAAGAATACCGTATAGATCGCCACAGTGAAATCGGATCGTTGTGGGACCCCAAAAAATGGATTCTACGTCCAAAAATACTTCGAAAACGACACCTAGCCAAAAGCCTTCAAAAAACACCTCCTGTAGTCCCATTGTAGCCCCATAGCGCCCCAGGGGTTTGTGCGATCGGGCTGAAAACCTTGCGGGCACAACTAGATGGCTAACTAAGGATTTTGTCAAAATTTCAGAGTTAAAACAAAATGCCTACTGCCCAAAACGGCCCGGACGGCGGACTGCGGACGAACATTTCGGTTTTGGAATCTACACCTGTTGAAACGGATAATGTCAAATTTTGAGGCCAATCGGAATTTTCGACCTCCGTCGCGATTACATAGGTGCATTATTCCAAGAATAATAAACCAAAAACCAGGTGGATGTAACATGACGCATTCTGTGAACGTAAAGGCAAACTCCTTGGCCCTTATTGGTATCGAGGTTACTTGGATGGGTGACCGCGTGAGGAGCGGGGTCACCGATACAAGTCTTTTCTGCGTTCAATCGGACGGCGAACTCCTCCCAACCCAGGGGGACGAGGCAATGGGGAGCCATGAGCGCAATCGTCAGACAAGTTCCGATCCTCCTTGAGAGGACGGCTGACGACGTCCGTGACGGCAGCAGCCAGTCGGACGAAAATTCAGGGTGAAATTCCCTTGTTTCGTTTTGTTTCGTTTTTCGTTCGTTTTATTGGTATCGAGGATACTCCCAGAGGTGTCGCTAGCGGTCAAATGTGGGACCAAATGGGGGACGGATTTATCAAAAAGGAGGGGAGCTTTTGGGCACGTCTTGTAATGCAGAGTGGAGCTTCCTCTCTTTATTCCATGGGGTCCGCCGACCCTCACTGGGTGGCGAAGTTGTAGGAAAATTTATACATTCTTACAAATATAAACGTAGAGTGAATAAAATGTATTTAATATAACTAAAAACTCAAAAATTCATTCAACTTCAAACGAAAAAATAAATCAATAAAATAATGACTAAGAATACACAAGCATACTATGTTTCTTCCTATTAGGGTGGTCTCTCGCGTCGCTTCCCCGGAAATTTCAGTGTTGTTGCGGTGTGAAAATCAGAGGCTTTCCCCCCAGATTTTTTTTGTTTTGTTTTGTTTTTTTAACGGGGGATTTTGGCCGGATGTCGTCAGGGTTTTTTGCCTTCTTTGTATAAAAATTTAGGGGAGGTGGGGGCAAAAGTTTCCGTGGGGCAAAAGTTTCCACTTCCCTCCCCTGGAGAAAGTGGAAACTTTTGCCCCGAACTCAAAATGTATTTAAATTTTACTTCTATTACTACTTAAATTCTATTTGTAAACTGTGATGAGGTGGGCTTCGAGATTAGAAACCCACCTAGCTATAGTGCCAACCCAACCGTTACAAAAAGGTCGTAGCCTTGGTAAAAATGAAGTAAGGTCAAAAACTGATGTTATTTTTTGTTTTCAGCAATTTGAAATAATGAACCCTTTTTTTAGAAAACTTACAGTCTTGATTTGGCCAGGACACCCACCTCTAAACTGATAAGTGGGGCAAAATTTGCCTCTGGAAACATTTGCCCCACGCGTGGAAACTTTTGCCCCAGTGTGTGGGGCAAAAGTTTCCAAACGGGTGTTTCGTAAATATGGAAAATTCGCACTCTAAATGTTTTGGTAAATGAACCATTTTTTTACTGGATGAAGGGAAGATGTTAACCTACAATACAAGCCAATTTTCAAATCCATAGGACGTTTTGGAAGGCGGGGAGAGCGCCGAATGTCAAAACTGGAAACTTTTGCCCCCACCTCCCCTACATATCAGTATTCAAGTTGATACCCCATCGTCAGTCTTCTCCATTTTTGGCAGGCATTTTTAGCATGTGGAGTAAACTAGCTTAAAGAGTGGCGCGCCCGCAGAAAAATGTAACGACACCTAGACATAGAAGAGTAGGTACTAGGTAATAAAATTTAATATAAATTTTGCTCCACACCATCCCCCTGACGGCGGTCGATTACCCCATCCCCATGATGGGCCGTCTGGAAGGAGTTTGGAGGGTCAAGAATGGGGAGAGCAATCTCCTCCAGGCTCTGCGAGACATGAGTAGTCTTTAAGGAACAATTGGCTAGATCGAAAGTCGAAATAAAGTCAAATTTGTCTACTTTTTTTCAGTTGTTTGCTTATATTTCGAAAACTTAGCGTTTCTCGCGGGAGCACATTTTAGCAGAATTAATGGAAACAAAATTTCCATACAGAATGCATGCATATACTACAATGGATATGCATATACTACAATGGAAGATCGGAACAGTAGTAGAGCCGCTATAGAGTGCTGAAAAAAGGCAACTTTTTCGATAGTTGCCAAAAACTAAGTAGGTAGTGAAATAATAGTTGTACCTACCGTTCGATTCCATTCTGTTCAATTTGATTTTTGTGTTCTAAATAAAGTTGAGTTTGTAAATTTTACAAACTCAACTTTATTCAGAACACAAAATGCAAAGTTTATAACACATTTAAATATTTTTATAACACATTTAAAATGTACAGTTTAAACACATTTAATATAAAGTTTGTTTTCATAGTGATTGTGTGTGTGTGTGTTAGTTTTCCCTCCAATAATAATGCATGACCATACTAATTTACTAAACTTTTATTTAGGTAGGTACCAAAATTTAGTGTCTCGTATCTGAAATTTAGATTTAATCTAAGCACTTGAGTAAGAGGGGTCCGCAGTAGAAATTGTTCCGTGAAAGGGGCCCGTAAGCCAAAAGTTTTGGGAAGCCCTGGCTTAGGCAGTACAACACTTTAAAAGTTAAATATTTAATATTTACATTAATTCGTAATGTAATTAACTGGTAGTCCGACAGATGTAAATACGCCGACGGGCTTAGCTTAAACAAAATATCAAGAGGATCCCGAGAATTTCATGAGTCTCTGGCAGTCTCCTGTCTGTGTTGAATTGCTAATGTGAATTAGGAGCCCATCGACGAGTGTCACGTTGGATGTATATAATTTTGTGACAAAGTTTTCGGCGAAGTTTCCTTTTCTTCGCCAAAATCTCAAAGACGTCACCTGCCAGAAACTTCCAGTGACTGGATTAACGCTATTCCTGCGAGCCTGTTTTGGCATCCTAATGGAAAATTTCGTGGAACGAATTACTTTATGAATAAAGTTGTAGTCATGTAATGGTGTCGACGGCAGACTATTTTATTATTAATTTTCGAACTGTAAGCGTAAGGATTCGCGTAAACGCGTTCAGGATTTTGCTTCTTGTCCGCGCGGCGGTGGAACCGACTTGAGATCTCCCCCACTACATCAGCCACATCACCCCCCTGACGTAACCATCGATGTAGTAAACTAAGTTCATCGATGGACGTAACCAAGCATGCCAACATTCGGGTTCATAAAATTACCTGCGGTCATCGAACCGCTTTCTTCCTCAATCACCCGAAGTGTTACGATCTTCCCCTTCCTTGTCTATTGCCAATAATTGGCATTATTGTGAACCATCTTCTTCTTTCGAACGTTTTTTATAAACGCGATCTTCTAGTTTCTACATTGGCTCGTCACTTGACTTAATACATAGGTACGGATTTGATTATTTGACTTCTATTTAACGATTAAAAAACGCTGCAAATTTTACACAAGGGTTTATTATTCTGTGATATAGGTTACTTGTACAGACATTTAATTCTGTCAATAAAAAAAAATTAAAAAATTTTTTTTTTGGATTTTTATATTTAAAAAAAATTTTTTTGGGGGGATTTTTTTTCAAAAATGTGTTTTTTCAAAAATTCTTTAATTTTTAACTATTTAAATATTTAACTTCTTGGGATCCTTCAAAAATCCCATTTTTAGCCCCTTGAAAGCCCTATAGAACGCCACAGTGAAATCGGATCGTTCCGGGACCCCCAAAAATGGATTCTACGTCCAAAAATACTTCGAAAACGACACCTAACTCGATCCCATAGCTAAAAGCCTTCAAAACACCCCTCCTGTAGCCACATTTTAGCCCCATAGCGCCCCACGGGTTTGGGCGATCGGAATGAAAACCTTGCGGGCACAACTAGATGGTAAACCAAGTATTTTGCCAAAATTTCAGATTTTAAAAAAAATTCCTACTGCCCAAAACGGCCCGGACGGCGGACGGCGTACGGCGGACGGCGTACGGCGGACGGACATTTCGGATTTTGAATGTAGACCTCTTGAAACGGATAATGTCAAATTTTGAGGCCGATCGGAGTCGTCGACCCGCGTCGCGAAAACATAGGTGTATTATTCCAAGAATAATAAACCAAAATTAGGGGCGCGAAAAGCGTGAAATCCCATTCAGGCGAATCGTTTTCCGTTTGCGGGAGTATTTAATAAAAAAAAATTAGGGGCGCGAAAAGCGTGAGTATTAAATACTCCCGCAAACGGAAAACGATTCGCCTGAATGGGATTTCAAGCTTTTCGCGCCCCTAATTTTTTTTATCGTTAAATAGAAGTCAAATAATCAAATCCGTACCTATGTATTGAGTCAAGTGACGGAAATTTTCCAAAAAAAAAAAAAAAAAAAAAAAAAAAAGGCAACGGGGGTCCGCTAATGGACATTAAGAAGGATAATATTATGGAACGAGTTTTCCATGCGCGTTGTATCCACAGGCATGGAAGAAGGAGACTCCTTCTTCCATGAACCACAGGAATACAGTCAGGAGCATTGTAAAACAAGGTCTTCGAGACGCCTGATAAGAAAAAGGAGATTTAAAAAAAGTAGGTCCGCTTACTGGAACCACATCGATGGATATTATAAGTGAAAACATTTGAAGACCCGAACCATCAACATAAAAAAATAAAAAAATTCTTTTGCTTTCTGGTGCCGGGATGTTGATGGTTCGGTTCTTGAAATGTAAGAAGACAAAAATTTTGAAGAAAATTAGAGATGTCATTCACTGTCGCCATAGCGAAAGGTGGGTTAAATGATTGGGCAAAATTGTTTGTTTTCTGGACATTTGTAGGTCAATTTAGATTGAGTTGAAAGTGCAAATCTGGCTTCTCATGTCGGGCGCGGGATACCAGGGACGTCACCCACTCCCATGACATAGTCAGCGGGTCAGGGGCGACTTCCCTGGTTCCTCGTGCGCCAGAATGTCTTCTTGATTCATTTTATTATTTGGTTCTTTATCCTGTCGTTTAATCCATTTTCATAAGATTTGGAGGAAACTCCAGATCTGATGCCGGGAAACTCCAGGGACTTGCAGACTCGGAAGCAATATCACTGCGCGCTCTGGCGACTCGGCTTCTATGCCCAGATAGGCGCAATGTTTGATGTCGCTGGAAGCAGCTTTCAGTTAACAATTTCTATAACAGCTCTGCATGTAACTATACCGTTTTCCGAAGTAAAAATTCGAATATGGTGTTGAATCCGAATATGGCATTAGAAATGCAAAACTCGGACCTTTTCACGGAGCTCATACTTCACCAAATCCTTGGTTATTATTTTTTATTCAATTAGGCAGATTATGAACCGGAAAACCGGTAATTTCCGCTAATTAAAAACTGGTTCATAGGTCCAAGCTTCTCCTTAGCGGTGTTTAGATTCGACCCGAGGCCAACGCCCTCCAACGCCAGACCCGCCCACCCGAGGGGCTCAGTGAGATTGAAAAGATGATTCGGGAGGGATTTTTGAAGGATTTGAGGTACGGGGTCGAGTGGGGTACCGTTTTAGAAGTATTTAGTGCTTGTTCGGTGTGCGAAAAAACAATGCAGTTTTTTCATCTGAAATCTTACCTCCTTTTCCGGTTTCCCTATCTGTGTTCTTAGTTACCCAGTGTCAACGATTGGCCTGCGTATAATAGGTATATTATGTCCCTGGGCAGTCGCGGCTTTGTGCACAAGACAGTAAACCACCAGGAAGCATACGTGGATCCAGCAACTGGGCCTCACGCCCAACGCATAGAGAGGTCGCCAAAGTTAAAATATTAAAGAAAATCAGAGGGGTTCCTCTGCGCACACCAAACCACAGTCCATACATAGAACGCTCACCGAACTTGAAGCGGGGCGATAGAACGCAAACCGAACTAGAAACGCAACGATAGGACGCACACTGAACTAGCACCAATAATTGTATGGGGGTCCCAGATGTTCGACTATCACGAATAATATACCTCTGTAACCTAATTTGCAGTTGTTTTTTTTTTTCAAGTCTGACAGTTACTACAATTTGGGAATAAAAAAAGGTCAAGAGTAAATTTCACATTATTCAGAAAAAATTTAATTTGGCTGGCTGAAGGGGAAAAAATTATTCAATCGAGTGTGGAAATATTTGAAGTCAGTATGCGTCTATTGAAATTCCAAGGCTTCAAAGAAGATTAAGTAAGCCTTTGGTACGGGGAAGATTAAAATTTAATGTCCTTAGGTGGAGGAAACATATGAATAAATTCGATTGTCATAATAAGGAATCCGTAATATATGATATTACCTGCGCCGGAGAATGTGATGTAGTAGGTAAAATTATGTACAGCTGTTACCTTTCTCACCTGGGATAGAATCCGCTCAACTCAGGAAAATTAGTATTTTTCTCGAATTCTCCGAGGAATTCCCTCTTAAGAGCAAGCCTATCATAGATACTGTGAAAATATGAATTCCAGCTTGATATTAAAATTAGTGATTCAATGTCGTAGTCAGAAACAAAATCTTTTTTAAACGATTTTTTCTCTCTCGAAGGATCTTGACTGTTCCAAGTATTCCGGGTAGGCAAAGAATCTGTTAATCCAACTGGAGGTGGCGAACCATGTATTGGGGTTGGTGAGAAAAGAATGAGGAAGGAGGAAATGGATGAGGGGAAGATGTATGTAGGTAGATCCTCCATACCGGGTGTGGAAGGTGTACCTACATGAGCAATTTGTGTACCTAAATTGGTTATATTGTCCCTATTGGTTGTTTTGTGTGTTTGGGAGAAGGCCTCTGGCGTGACCAGGATTTCGCTCCCTGTGTTTGTGGAGGATGAGGAGGGGAGTGCGCAAACACATCTATCTGGGGCTTGACACAATTTGTTGTGATCAGCTTGTCCAGTAAATAGTGTCGGGGCAATTTGGGGAATTTCGCAGTCCCCAATTTGACCAAACGGATTTAGCCTAATTGGGTCGCGTTCGTTCCCGGAAATGAGTCTGGTCGCAGGATCATCTGAAGACAATAAATTGTCTCCATCAGAACCGCGGCCCAGATCTATACCTGAGACAATCAGCTTCTGAGCTACACCGAGCGAAGTGTCAGTAGGAGTGGCATCAGAATCAGATTGCTCCTGACGAGGGGTAAATTTCCCGGCTGATCCGAGCGAATTGTCGGTAGGATCGGCCTGGGCAAGTACCCCGCGTGAATTTAAAATAGAGTCCGCTGAGCCGGCTTCCCCAACTGAAATGTCTTCAGAGGGGGAGTCCTGGCAAGCGGTCTCAGCAAAAAGTGTGCGATAGATATCCAAATCTACGATAAGTAGAATGGGGATCCCAAGCATAAAGATAAGGATAAATAAGGCGCCGACGTACGAGAGGCCCGAGTGAACCATGGGGAGCTCGCGGTATCGGGAACGTAATCCCACCGGCCTCCCGCACGTGGGCGCCGGGAGCTGGCCGGGAGCTGCTGCCCCCCGTGAGCGCGCTGCAATTGAATGCAGTGGCTGCCGACCAATTTTAAGGAAAATACCGTGGGGTCTATACTGAATCCCCACAATGTATAAAACATGGGCCTGTCGCGGGCCCACACAATAACTTGAAGACAGCCACAGAACAACTTTAAGGCTGTGTGGAGTTTGCTTGAAGAGGAGGACAGAGGAGTCGAAAAACAAAACCAACCCTCCCGAATAAGCAACGGAAAACTGACACGAAAGAACATCATGTTTTCCTGGGAAGAGGAGAGAGAGGTCGTTATGCGGAGGGAGGATTTGTTGACATGAAATCTGAATTTACTTTTGTTTGAATGTCAATGAGGTTTGGAAAATGCCTTAACGTGTTCTTTACGGTGAGGCAATGCGAAAACGAGGACTTTCCCGTTCTTTTCAATATGAAAGGAGGGAGGGGGAGTTTTCCACAATTTCGTGTGTTTTAGCGTATTTTCCCAGCGGCTTACGACTCAAGTGGAAATGTGTTGGCACATGAGCCTATGAATAGGAATATATTTTCGACCTAATCTCTCTTGTCGGTGTATTTATTTTATGGAAAGGGTTTTCTTTGTGTGATCAGGAATTTCTGCGGAGGAGTATCCTGATCTGCATGTGCCAGTGTTATTGCTTGGTCTGAAAGATAAATTAGTTTATCTCGCTTTGCTCGCCTACGCACCCATCTGGGGTGGGGGGGTGCGCCCCCCCTGGACCACCCCAGATGGGTGAGTAGCATCGATGGACACGTTGGAACCGGGACACTTTAGGACAATTTATCTGACACTATCCAAAACTTTTTATCGAATACCTACCCGAGATCACGATGGAAAAAACCGCATCTCCCTATCTTTAACAGTTTAGGCTGGAGAGTTGTAATAACTCGAACAAACAAACGCCAAGCCAACCCCGTGGATCTTGAAAAGTACCTAGGTATACCTAAAAGTCATGAATATATCCCAAATTAGCGGAGATTGAAATCGTCTCTCGAATCGTCAAAAAATGTCTTGCCCTCACAGAAGGCGAGTTTCCAAATGAATCTCCTCTGCTAGGAGACTGCCGAGCCGTGGAGGGTGGAAGGGCCATACGTACGCGCTCGCCTCGTTCCCAGCTCCCACCTGCTGGCGCGTCCGATCAACTTCAAATCGTTCAAACTAAACTCACTGTCTAAATTCGCCCAATTTTGGAAGGAGTTTTTTCGGGATTTCGTAGATTTTAAAATTCGGATCTCTAGGTGGGATAAGGAGGAAAAGTCGACTCCATCGGACCGAAGAAATCGAAAAAATTAGTTTCACGAACTCGCGCGCGCCAAAAAATTAGCGCAACGCGC
This sequence comes from Pilophorus perplexus, assembly GCA_955831195.1. Taxonomy (NCBI): domain Eukaryota; kingdom Metazoa; phylum Arthropoda; class Insecta; order Hemiptera; family Miridae; genus Pilophorus; species Pilophorus perplexus. Next base: position 13,665,226 of record OY037007.1, on the reverse strand, counting down.
TTATCGGACGTAGAAATCAACGTAGAATCACAAACCGCGATAAAAAATGGGGGTTATATATAACCCCTATAGGGGAGCGAAATGCACGTTGCGCGCAATTTCGCAGGGTTGCGCGCGTCGGGCGGGGTTTTAATATAGCCTATGTTGTAGCGGCTATAAGACACGACAGGCAGACACACAGACAGAAACCCGATTTTATAGAAGTATAGAAGATAGATAGATAGATAGATAGATGGTGTGGGGACAAATCCAAACATGCAGTCTGCTCAGTATACATCCAGAAGTCGATTTCACCCACTTGCGACCCACTAGATGACGCTCAGCGAGCAGCCCCCCCCCCCCCCCCTCCCGGATGACGTCGGCTAAAAATTAGCGGTATCGTATAATTAATAAGTATCGTATAATTATTACACGATACTTCCCCCGATACGATCGATAACCCTTGCCGAGGATGTTATCAGATAAGATGAGATTCTCATCTTGTCTGTTTCCAGTGGAGAAGCCCCGGGAGACGAGAATGACAATCTGATTTTGCTTTCGAGTCTGCAAGGCAGAGGAAGCATTGTTTGGTCCCCAAAATCAAAATTTCCACTCACGTTATATGTTTCAGAGGCTCGTGAACAAATTTGGTTCAGTGTCTGTCTGTCTGTCCGCATCTCCTTGCCACAGCCATAACTTCCACAATTTTGATCGGATTTCAATAAAATTTTCAGGAATTGTGTGGGTATAGCACTAGATGGTACCCTATCAGTTACATCACGATTGCATCAGTGGTACTCCCGGCGCATGCGCGAACGTAATTTTCTTGTTACAGTGACAACTACGTTTATTTTGAACCTGGCACGAGGAAGCTCTTGTGCCATTGCATTGACAGTGTATTTTATGCTGAAGTTCCGATTCTTGAAGATTGATGAAAAGCCAGTTCTTGGTGCCAGAAAAGTCAGGAAATTGAGGGTAAACGAATTAGGTACTCGCGAAAAATAGTCAGTGTCGCCCTCTCTTTGTTTGCATTACTTTTTCCTACAAACTGTCGCCGGCTCGACAGAACTCATGATCGCAACTAATTACTGCACCAATAGACGTTCGGTGTTGTAAACAGTGTATCATCAACGATGATGAAACGTGATCGTCCGGATGGCGCCGGGCTCGCGAGATCCCGCAATCATAAACCTGTTCAGCAAGTATCACGAAACTGACATTGACATGAAGCTTGAGCTATCAGAAATGTTTGTATGTGCTCGTGTCGATCAAACTCGGCTTCATTGCTTCGAGAAAACGTACAATCCTACACGGATCGATGAATCCCGCGCCTCGGGGGGGGGGGGGGGGGGGCAAAAGATTCGAACCTCATCTCGTTCCACCAACACAAAAGGCGTTGAAGCAGAAGGTACGTCGTGTTATGTACGTTTCTACTATACGGGAAAATGCAGCTGAGAAGAATCCCTGTTTCCTGAATCCTACTGACTTCGGATGGGAAGTCGAAGACGAAATATACAAACCGTTGTGGTTTAAAGGAGAATACTCACCAACGAAATTGGCGGATGTCGTGGTTGTCAAGCAGCGAGAATGTGAAGAAAACTGCGAACCAGGTGCGTCTAAGCAGTTTTTTTACGGATTAAGTATATACCTACCCTGATAGGAGAGGTTAATGAAAAATATGTTGTGCTATATTCATCAGTAAAAGCAGGGGCGTGTAGATCCGGCGAGCTTTCGAGAAAATCTCGGTGGGCCGGTGGGGTGATGGGCCGGCAGGCCGGCCGGTTTTTTTTTTTCTTTTGTTTTTGTTTTTTTTCCAAATTTCCAAGTAGGCCACCTACTACAGCGGCCCAAAAATTAAACTCAGCGGCCTGCAAGTTTTTCAAGGTTAATTAGTCTCCCCCAATTTGTTTTATTTTATTTGGGTATTTCATTTATTCAAGGATGGGGACATTCATGAGGGCCTCCTGCTACAGCGGCCTGTTTTTATTTGGGCCGACTAGATGGCAGACTAGATGGGCGAAAGCAAGAGCCATTCAAAATATTTTTGGAAGCTACGGAAATCCAGCCGAGTGCAAGTATGGAAAACTGGTCCTCACACTTCAAGACATCTCATCTGACCGTGAGATTCCAGCAGATGCTCGGGCAACAGCCAAGTCACTGCAAAATAAATTGTTGTCCCAAGAGACTATTCTAACTGCCCACATCTTTATGCGCATTTTCACATATACCACCCCCTTGTCTAATTATCTGCAAACAAAAGGACTGGACTTCATCACTGCATTCCGAATGGTGAAAAGCACCACGGACAAAATTCATTCATTTTTACGCGACTTCGACAGCATCCATTCAGCGGCAGAAGCTTTCATTGAACATTTCGAGTCCGACTTCACAGAAAGTGGAATCGCTTTCATTCGGGACCTTGACACCAGAAGATTAAGGAAGACCAAGAAGTTGTTCGAGTACGAATGTGACGAACATAATAAAATTTTTGACCTGATAATTGCGTCACTAAACTCACGTTTTTCAGGCCAAGAAAAAACATTTCAGTCGTTGTCGTTTCTTGATCCTCGCAAGTTGCGAGTCGCAACTTTACTGACGTTCGAGACCTGCAGAATTTTGATGGCATATTATCTCTTGCTAAGGTTGGCTGCGAAGTCAATGTACAAAGCCTTGCCTCTGAATACACCGATTTCGTTTCGAAATGGTCGTCGATTAAAAAACATAATCCTCCCCTCCCTCCCTCTACCGACGGCAACGCTGAAACCGACTCTGAAGCGGAGGAAGAAGAAGTGGTTTCTGATGAGGTTCCTCACAAGCAATGTTCGAACTGCACAGTTTGTGTTTTCGAACTTTTAACTCAATATCAGCTAATGAACAATGCTTACCCTAATTTTTATAAAATATATCAATATGTTCTGACTGTCCCCACTACTCAAGTGGAATGTGAAAGATCTTTTTCAAAACTGAAAATAATTAAAAATCGGCTCAGGCAAGCAATGAAGAATGAGCACCTTGAAACCCTAGTACTCATGTCAAGTGAGCCACAGCTGGTCGAAATGGAGACTTGCGATGGTTTAATTTCTGACATGGTAGCAAAAAGAAGTCCCTTATCACGCCATTTTTTCTTGTGATACTAAATTCCACACACCGTTTTCCAGTCGTGGCATGGAAGAAATAGTTTCCTTATTCCATGCAGTCGGCGATGATGTTGGTGCATTAGAGGTCCATCATCAAAGATTGGAAATGCGAGCGCGAAAGTCGAAAAGATGACGGATTAATTGGTTTTAAAACGACTAAAAATATAAAAAAATGACCGAGGGCTGAGTTGAGGTCTGTCGATTCGAGGAATGCATGAAATGTCTTATACTGCCAAATGGGTGGATTTTTTGGATGTGAACCCCTCACAATGTCATGTAGTACGAATCCCTATGTATGTCCTGGCTTCGAGATTGAGAGATGGGAAGGATCAATCCGTCCTTTAGGGGACCTTTGAAAAAGTTGTGAATAGATTGGACTTGGTTGGTTTTTAACCATTAACCAATCAAAAATGGAGAGAAGAGCGAAACAGGGCTTCAGTTACCTTGATAAAAATGAACATCTAGTGACCGTAAATGTGACACACATAATATGTGAAGAGTCACTCTCATTTTTGAGGACTGTACTTAGTTGCTGACACAACCCACTTAAAAATTTCAAGTATCTTGTCGGAAATCACAAATATGAATAATTTGTCGGTTCTTACAAAATACGAGTCGTACAGTACGTAACTCACAAATTGACATGTAACATCAAGTCTGTTTGACATCTGTTATAATATTGACATAATAATAACTTGTAAACTAAATCACCGAAATATACGTAGAAGGGAAGGGAGAAGGATAAACCAATCAGAGAGCTCGGTGGCTATCGACGCTGGTGGGGGCCGGGTTGTGCACCTGCTAGCCAATCAGCGTCGAGGGCTCGCCAGGCAGTAGGTATAAAGATGGGCGACCGTGAGAGAAGAATCATTCCTTCCTCATCTTCAAACATCTGGACCTTATACTGAAGCTGCCTGCCTAACTGAATTGGCCTTATCTGGAACCTGGAACTCCTCTTGGCGAAAACTGGTTGTGGATGTTATTTCAAGGCGACGGCCTTCTACTGCGATCTGAGGAAACTTCGTTTGGCGAATCACTGAAGAGGAACGTTTCTCTCTCAAGAAAATACAGAGAAACCGGACGACGACCTTCCCTTCAGAAGTTTCAAGAGGAAGGTTTCACGAACTAGCTTGAGTCCTCCACTTACTGAGATCCTGGCTGGGCGGATCCTTTGGCATCCCCAGTTGAGAGCACTCGCTGTGGAGCGTACTCGTTAGTCATCTTCAACGGCCCTTTTCAGAGCCATACTGATAGAACCAAAATTCACTCTCAACTAACCTTGAAACAGACTGAACCAGGCTTTCACTACCGCTCAATAATCAACTCAAACTGCGGCCTTTTCATTCCGTCACAACCTCAAACTCTGATACCGAACCAATTGGAACACTGAGGCTTGTGGTCATCGCCGCAGAAACACACCTCATCTCCGCGGCGTTTACACTACGCTTCAGTCTCGGTTATCTCACTTGACCGACTTGGCAACACTGAGCCTGACGGCCATCGCCGCAAGAATCGGTCTCCAATCCGCGGCGTTCACACTCCACCTCAGTTCAAATTAACTCTTGTTATGCATCGGCATAACAACTGGTGACCCCGACGAAGAACAACCTTCACCTAGAAACATCCGGCTCAACAAAAATAGTGTGAAATGCCGGATACAACTGCAACAAGCTCTCCAGGGATCTCTACGCCCAGAGAAGCCAGTCCACGTTCCCTTGAAGCAGTTGAGGCCCTCGCACCAAGAAGCAAGGCTCCGGAGTTTATAGAAGAGGATCCAAATTTATGGTTTCTGTTGCTCCAATCATATTTCAGTACGGAACGAATACTCTCCCAGCGTACGAAATTCAACGCAGCAGTAAATGCACTTCCAAAAAAGGCAGTTTACCACATTGCACACCTGTTGCAAAACCCCGGAAATACACCTTTTGCCGACTTTGAAACCATTATCAAAAGAGTCTATGGCGTCTCAACAGACCACAAAATCAGGACACTCCTAGACTCAACCGCCGATCCCAATGAACGCCCATCTCACATACTCAACATGGTGCGTTACCAGCTCAGCAACACAAACTCTGCCGACATCATCAAAACTCTGTGGTTAAAACAGCTTCCCAGCGAAACGCAATGTGCCCTGCTCACCGCAAACATCGAGGAATTGGACACATTAGCCTCCATTGCGGATAGGCTTCATGAAGTGAAAGAAGACAAGGTACACGCCATTCAAGCTTCAAGCTCCCAAGCCGACACAAACAACTTTGGGCAACTAATAAAGGAATTAACCACAGCAGTTCAACAGTTAAAAACTAGGGGGAGGTCTATGTCGCGATCACATTCACGATCCCAATCAAGATCAACGTCAAGGTCAGACCGACTACGGGGAAAGCACTTCAAGAAGGAACGATCAGACTCTCCGTACCCCACACATTGCTTCTATCACAAGAAATACGGGAATAAAGCCCGGAAATGCATGAAGCCCTGCAACTTCCAGGAAAACTAGAATCGGCAGGCTTGCTCGCAGGTGATAGCACTGCCGGTTATAAACGACTACATTTAACCTGCCAAACTACAAAAATTAACTATTTAATCGATACAGGTGCCACGACGAGCATCCTATCATCCAAGCTCTTTCCACGAAGGAAACCAACCAACGACAAAATTTATGCAGCAAACAACACGGCAATCACCACCTATGGTAGAATAAAACAAACCGTCACCTTTAACAAAATGCCGTTCACCTGGACATTCCTAATTGCAAAAATCGACAAATCAATCATCGGCGCAGACTTCCTGTATCACCACGGCCTCACTGTCGACCTACGGAAGCGTCGACTCATTCCAACCCCCACAGTGGACGAAATAAAAAATAATCCCTTGGACTTGAAAAAAATCGCCCAGATCGTCAATGAGTTTCCTGATCTCACAAAGCCTTTGGACCCTAGCGCACTCGCAAAAGTCGGCGTCATGCATCACATTGAAACAACAGGGCAACCCAAGGCTGCAAAACCAAGACGATTGGCACCGGACAGACTACAAGAAGTGAAGAAACACTTCAACGACCTACTCTCCCAAGGGATCATAAGGCCATCAAACTCTCAGTGGGCAACTCCTCTACACATTGTCCAAAAACCAAACGGCCAAATCCGGGCCTGTGGAGATTTCAGAATGCTCAACAAGGTCACAAAACCTGACAGGTATTGCATTCCCAGCATAAGGGACTGCAATGCCTCATTGGCAGGAAAACGGATATTCACCACAATTGACTTAAGATCCGCATACCACTGTGTTCCTATGAATCCAGCTGACATTCCAAAAACTGCAATCACAACGCCGTTCGGCCTGTTCGCCTTCACGGTCATGCCGTTTGGCCTAAGGAATGCAAGTCAAACCTTCCAGAGACTAATGGACAACATACTACGAACACACGAGTATGCATACGCCTACATCGACGACATACTCGTCGCCTCAACAACAGAGCAAGAACACGAAACTCACGTACGGAACATACTGCGGGAACTGTCCAAACACGGCCTACGTATAAACTCCGACAAATGTACCTGGGGGAGGAAGAAAGTCGAATTCTTGGGACACATCATTTCCGGCGATGGCATACAACCATTGGACACTAAAGTGCAAGCCGTACTAAGAATTCCGCTTCCCAAGGATGTCAAAACCCTCCGACGATTCCTGGGCATGATAAATTTCTACCGCCGATTTATTCCCCGTGCAGCGGAAATTCAAAAACCACTTAATGCATTCTTAACAGACTCCAAAAAGAATGACAAACGGGTAATTCCATGGGGTAACGAGACCAAACAGGCATTTGAAAACCTTAAAAAAAACCTTGCAGCAGCTACCATCCTCCATCATCCACTTCCAAAAGCAAAACTAGTCCTCTCAGCAGACGCAAGCGCTACAGCAATCAGCGGCGTGCTACAGCAGGAGATTAAAGGTCATCTTCAGCCACTCGGATTTTTCTCAAAAGGTCTAAACAACGCCCAAAAAAATTACTCCACGTATGATCGAGAACTCCTCGCAATATTTGAAGCAGTTCGACACTTTAGAGATGACATTGAAGGAAGGCAATTAGTCATCCAAACAGACCATAAACCGCTCACACATGGGATGTCACAAAATCCTAAAACTGCATGCCCACGTCGCATCCGTCAACTCAGTTATATATCACAATTTACGACAGATATCACCTACATAAAAGGTGAAGAAAATTTGGCGGCGGACGAAATGAGCAGAATCGAGGAAATAGTCCTCCCCAACCTAGCAGAAGATGTCCTACACGCACAGAACAACGACGAGACCATCAAACAACTCTTGAATAAAAACCCAAACCTATTCAAGTCTATCTGCATTGAAAAGAACGGACCCAGCCTGATTTGTGAGACCTCAAAATGCCAACCCAGACCTGTCATTCCACCACCACTTCGAGCAATAATCTTCGCAGCACTACATGAGGCAAGCCACCCGGGCATAAAAGCAACAAAACGCCTCATCCAACAGCGTTATTGGTGGCCAAGTATGGGAGAGGACATAACTAAAAGGGTAAAAGCTTGTGAGAAATGTCTGGCGTTTAAAACGACGCGACACATTAAAGCCCCTCTGGGTACTTACCCTACTACAAATGCAGGGGAAACGGTCCAAATCGACATCATCGGACCTCTTCCAGCATCACGGGGGATGCAGTATTGCCTCACAATGATTGACAGGGCAACTTCCTGGACAGAGTGCGTGCCTACGAAAAAAATCGACGCCCAAGCAACGGCGGAAATTTTCGTCAACCACTGGGTCAGTCGGTTTGGGTCTCCAAAAACTATCATCACGGACCAGGGGCGCAACTTTGAGTCTTCGTTCTTCAAAGAACTTCTAAAACTGTTGGGGATAGACAAACACCGCACCACAGCCTATCATCCTCAATCCAACGGCAAGACGGAGCGGTTTCACCGTACGCTCAAAACGGCGCTCAAAATGCATTGCAATTCAGACAAGTGGGTGGACAATTTGCCCATGATAATGCTGCGATTACGAACGACACCCAGTGAAACGGATGGTCTATCGGCGGCACAAAGACTCTTTCACTGGTCGCCACGATTACCGTCAGACATAATTCAGCCTCAAACGCCGGCTCCGGGGAAATCTCACACTGAATTGCAAAAACGCATGCACGACAGATATAAATCTTACCTTCCCAGCAGTACAAGACAGGCGAAATTCGTCTACATACGGTCAGGTGTTCCTACGAAAGGATTCTCACCAGCCTACCTCGGCCCTTACAAGGTAGTTTCAAATGATGGTAAAACAGTCGTCGTTCAATCGGGAAACAAACAAGAGAGAATTTCGATCGACAGAATAAAAGCAGCAGAAACTCTACCTATCGACTCGATTGATAAAAATTTAATGGTGTCATTTAAATTACCTCCAACGACACGCAGCGCCACACTTGTATCCACCCGCCATCCCAATATAAAAAGAACCCAAAAAAACAATGTGTCATTATTGAAGATGGACTTCACTAACCGAAAACCAGCTTCTCCAAAGACTCTTATGGAGATTTTCGGCACCTCACTCCCATTGGATTTCACCTGGCGGCCCCTGGAAACCACTTACCAACCATGGAAGCTCATTCCGATTGACATACCACCGATCTCTAACCGTCGACGAGAGTTCATGGAGCGTCTCCGACGCAAACGAGCTGCGGAAGAAACTCCAGCTGAAGAATACCAGCCCGGACCTTCAACCTCGGGAGAAAAACCTTACGTACCGACTCCCAAACACCTCTTAGCGGCGAAACAAGAAGAGCTGCCGAAGAAGCGTCGCCGACCTCGGCGCCATAACCTGGGGAAACATACAAAACCTCTACATTAAAACGACAAACATTAAAAATTTCATCGGCCCCTTTAGGGGCCCACAATTGAATGGACTACATCCTTCAGTCCTTTTCCAATTTTAAATTGAACCTTATAAGGTGAAACTTTTATTTCTTTTTCTTTTCTTTTTTTTTCTGCTGATGTGGTTCCCTTTTGCATATTTAGGTGATTAGGGGGAGGCGTGTTATAATATTGACATAATAATAACTTGTAAACTAAATCACCGAAATATACGTAGAAGGGAAGGGAGAAGGATAAACCAATCAGAGAGCTCGGTGGCTATCGACGCTGGTGGGGGCCGGGTTGTGCACCTGCTAGCCAATCAGCGTCGAGGGCTCGCCAGGCAGTAGGTATAAAGATGGGCGACCGTGAGAGAAGAATCATTCCTTCCTCATCTTCAAACATCTGGACCTTATACTGAAGCTGCCTGCCTAACTGAATTGGCCTTATCTGGAACCTGGAACTCCTCTTGGCGAAAACTGGTTGTGGATGTTATTTCAAGGCGACGGCCTTCTACTGCGATCTGAGGAAACTTCGTTTGGCGAATCACTGAAGAGGAACGTTTCTCTCTCAAGAAAATACAGAGAAACCGGACGACGACCTTCCCTTCAGAAGTTTCAAGAGGAAGGTTTCACGAACTAGCTTGAGTCCTCCACTTACTGAGATCCTGGCTGGGCGGATCCTTTGGCATCCCCAGTTGAGAGCACTCGCTGTGGAGCGTACTCGTTAGTCATCTTCAACGGCCCTTTTCAGAGCCATACTGATAGAACCAAAATTCACTCTCAACTAACCTTGAAACAGACTGAACCAGGCTTTCACTACCGCTCAATAATCAACTCAAACTGCGGCCTTTTCATTCCGTCACAACCTCAAACTCTGATACCGAACCAATTGGAACACTGAGGCTTGTGGTCATCGCCGCAGAAACACACCTCATCTCCGCGGCGTTTACACTACGCTTCAGTCTCGGTTATCTCACTTGACCGACTTGGCAACACTGAGCCTGACGGCCATCGCCGCAAGAATCGGTCTCCAATCCGCGGCGTTCACACTCCACCTCAGTTCAAATTAACTCTTGTTATGCATCGGCATAACAACATCAACTTTCTTATTTCAAATGGGAACCCCTATTTTGACATCAACTTTCTTATTTCAAATGGGAACCCCTATTTTTTTCACCGGATTCGGATTCCTCGACCAATTTTACGTCCGATAAGCGAGTTGCGCGAATTTTTTGACGCGCGCGAATTCGCTAAATTAATTTTTTCGATTTATTCCGCCGTTAATAAACGGATTTTTTCCGCGTTTCGTCCGTAGCTTACCTAGAGATCCGAATTTTAATAGGAGATATCGACAAAATTCATTCCGACGATGAGCGAATTAGGACGGCGATTTCAGTTTTGCAGTTTTCTCTAAATCGCGGGGCGGGCGAGCCGGCGGGTGAATTTGGCTCGGCTTCACTCCAACAGCCTCTCCCCCCCCCCCCCCCCCCCCCGCCCACACTCTTCACTCTGAGCGGGTGGGACATCAGCCTTTAAGGGGCGCTCGCTAGGTCTACGACATCTCTCCCCGACGGAATTGGATGTAAATTAAATGAATCGATTTAAATTGAATCGATTATTTAAAAAAAGTTGAATTGAAATAAAAATAATAATTTCCTAAACGGTAAGCTCTAAAAATTCGCCGATTTTTTCTATCGTCTCTGCTACGAATAGGCGGGGCCGCGTACCCCCCCCCCCCCCCCCCCGGCCGAGCGAAGCGAGGCCCCCCTGTCCGAATAAGCGCTCGGACGAGCGGAGCGAGGCTTTATGTCTGAGTAGGGGTTTGAACGTGTCCATCGATGCTACGCACCCCACAGGCGGCAATACACCCCACTAGGGGAGCGAGCGAAGCGAGCCAGAGAGACTAGTATGAATAATTTGTCGGTTCTTACAAAATACGAGTCGTACAGTACGTAACTCACAAATTGACATGTAACATCAAGTCTGTTTGTTTCGTCAAGTGTGAGTTTTTCGATTATACCTAGAATAGAATAGAATAGAATAGAATATTTTTTATTTGCAAAAGCCAAAAGGCAGTACAAACGTCGAGCGTAAAGGTACTTGACAACTACTCCCTACTCGTGAAAAACACTCGATGGGATACTATATTTTCCCTATGCATACTAAATATTTTTTGTCTTTTTTACCGACGTTACTATATTTCGCTGAGACTTTTCTGGTAACCCTAGTCACAACGTGTCCGTGGCTATCTGAATATGTTTGTATGTCACAAGCTTTCTCCTCCGAAACCATAAGACTTATCGAGCCCAAAATTACTTATTTTGAATGGGAACCTCTATTTTTCTTGCTAGGTAATTCAGTTCCCCCGGTCTATCTTACGTCTGATAAGCACGATGAGCTTAATTTCTGACGCGCGCAAATCCGCGCAACTCTTCTTATCTGTATTGATTACAGTCCGACTGAGTCGGCATTTCCACTGTAACCTAACACATCACTTGATCTATTATTCAAATGGGCGAACGAAGCGGGCCCCCTCGTCCGAGGAAGAGTTAGCGAAGCCCCCCTGTCAGAGTGCTGGTAAGGCATAAATTCCACAATTTTGATCGGATTTCAATGAAATTCTCGTGAATAGTGGTTTAGCTCTAGATGGTCTCCTTTAAATGTCATCTTGATTGAATCAGCGGTACGCTCGAACGTAATTTTCTTGCTACTATATGCGGGGTAGTCTTTGAACGCGAGGAACCTATGTGCCATGTCCCCTTGGTAGTGTATTTTATATCAGGTCGGCTGTATTAACCGAGGGGTATGGGGCGTTCGTTTCTTCGTGCTGAACTCTGACGAGGCGACGGGTTCGAATCTCGTTAAGATCATCGATTTTATGACAATTAATGTCGATTACGAACTGGGTAAAGTTATTAATTAAATCAGCGCTCCGTCATGTTAGGCCGAATAGAAGAAAAAACTTGACGTAAATCTCACTAAAGCTTTCTCACTCCTACTATTTTAATACTGGAGACCTGAAGATCTTCAGTCCAAATCCACTATGGAATTGCACAGATTTTACAACAATATAATGTCCAATTATAACTCAAACAGTACGAACTCTTAACGGCTCATTTTCAAAAACGAAGCAGGAAAAAATTGTTATAATTTTTAAAGTGAAACTTTTATTACATCGTCTCAAACATTTTCGTCTGTGTGTCGCATGTCGTTTTGTGGCATGTCGCACCGTCACGCGGTCGGCCTCAGTGGTAGACTCCACGCTACCCCGCCTCAACGGTAGAGCTTTTTTTTTTTGCTTGTAGTAGCATTTTACATTTTATAACCATGGGAACTATTTTGTTCCCAAAAATCAACGCAATATTTTCCTTACTTATATCTTTATAGTTTTTAGCAAGTATAATTATGCGAGGAAAATATAATCTTGATTTTCGGGGAACATACCTATTTCTTGTAGGTAAAGAAGGAATCTGGGCAACCCTTGTTGAGTGATATTGAAAAAATCAGGGTTGTAAATCTTTCCTGATTATTCACGTATTTGTGAACAATATTACGAAAATGTACTTTTCAAAGTTTTGGTTTCAAAAAATTGAAAAAGTGACGGTTCCGAAAAATGTGTTCCTACATTTTATACACTTCATAGTTTAGAGAGGAAGTAGGATAATGTTACACATTATGTTATATTACAGATAAAAATTCGACAATTTTGATCGGGAAACATTAAATGTTTCTGTCAACAAATTTTGAACATTTGTGTTTTGTGACGTGTTCAAAGCGTTGCCCAGGCTGTTTTGTGTCTTATAATAATTATTGTTTTTAATATGATACCGAACGGGGCATCATTTTCATAGTATTTTTGGACGCATAATCCATGAATCGGGGTCCCACATCCGTTCACAAACTTAACAAGAAAGTGATAGTAAATTTTTTTAAAATAATTAAATTAAAAATACTTTTTTATTGATTTAGAATTAATTTTTGGATAATAATTAAATTGATATAAATTATTTATAACAAAGAAAAATTTCAGCGCCCTTATGTAAAATTTGCAGCGTTTTTTTAATAAAAAGTAATGGCAAGAGTAGATTCAGGACTGCAAGAGTAGATTCAGGACTAGAAAGAGCAAATATTGATGAATAGTTCACGAGGTTACCCAAAACTTGGTGATGTAGTTAATAAATATGATATTCGAGAAGGCGTTGGACTCCTTTGATGGCAGACTAGTTAAATAAATTCCGAACTAACGGTGCAGAAACCAGCCAGGAAGGTCATACGCCCCTGGCAGCCGTCCCCTTTAGCCTTAATTAAATTATTTTTTTGATCAACGCCTCTCTCGAATAGGTGGATTTTCGCCGTCTTCCTGGTAAAGCTACATAACGACTGCCTCCTTTAGACGAGACAAAAGAGAAGAGGCAACTTCGAAAGGAAGTTGACAGGTAACTTTAACTGCCCCAGGAACTCCTCCATCTAGCTTGGCAAGAGTAGGTAACTCCACATCCCCAACTCCATATTTATGCTTCCTATCTGTTTGGGTAGGTGAACTTCAGAGCACGTTCTTGTACAACTGACTTGCAACGTCGCTAATTGGAGATTTTCACTTCGAACGAGCCCAACAAGTTTCCCTACTTTGAATATCGATCTCACCTTTTACGGTACCACTCGGTGAATCAAATATTTGATCTGACTCCGCTGGCTGTGAATACTAAACTATTGCCCGACGGTGTCAAATATTTGTGTTGGGTTTCGACTATTCCTCCCACACGGCCAAATGAATACCATTTACGGAGTGAATTGAGAAAGAATTTTATTTCCAATTAATCCAGTTGATCGCTCAGGGGACGGCGGGGAGCCCCATCTGGGACAAGGTGTAGAGCGGATGGAATACGGATTTCAAGTGGGAGAAATTTCAGTCTATCTGCTTGGAATTCCCAATGAAAACCGTCGTGAATATTTATATTCATGAATGAAGAAGTTATTGTCGGCCTGGAGGGGGAAAAAAAATCTCGGTGTATTTTCCTTTCCCTGGAGGGAGAAACTTCAACGGTGATGGTGAAGTGGAGGAAAATTGGCATAACCTGCGTTATCTCTTCTGAGGTGAAGAATACAAATGTTTCAAAGAGGTTGGCAAAGGCTTACAATTTCCGGGTCAGAAAGTAGAAACCACTATGTAGATTTATGAATTATCCTTGAACACGGGACCAAGAAGGTATTCCAATAGCGTCTCCGCCCTGGTTAACATAATCAGTTCCAGCGACACAGGAAAGAAAATCAGTGAGATTTTTTTATTATCACCACACCTTAGAATGAAAACGTGGAGGCAAAATGAGATCACTAAGTTGCCTACAGCAACTCACCATCGTCCTCTAAGTCGAGTAATTTATAAAAACTACAGCGTGATGATCCTATCGAGATAATTCTGGGCGAAGGCAAGACATTTTTAAGGCTCAAGGATTTGGAGATGGCCCTGGCGGCGCATCAAAAGTATTTCCGTATCATCTCAGGATCTAATCGAGATTGTTTCAATCTGACACAGGAATCATCAGCGAACGTAAATATTTATTTTTGCGCGGTGGCGGTAACCTTAAGCGTCGTAACACGAGCAGACGTACCGACCACATCCACAGAGTATCGTTATTATTATTATTATTATTATTATTATTATTATTATTATTATTATTATTATTATTATTATAAACGTGCCGATGTTGCGACCCCGAGCGGCCGATTATCCTTCGAGAGGGCGAACACGATATCTGGTAAAGTTTCATGGGATCCTTTCCACGTGGCGGGTTCATCCATGCTAATGCGTCCACGTGAAACAATCCACCTCCTCTGTAGATGTTCTATCTATGCTAATAACTTAGTAACCACCAAACGCGTCAACTTTAACCAACCCGAATATAAATTATGAACTCGGCACAAGAACATTACGTATCCTAGTATTTACCAACCCTCCCAAGTCCCTTCTCAATCTTTTGACAACGTAAATTTACTATGTTGGGGTTTCGGATTAGCCAAGTTGGCAGATTAACATCCCTTGAATTTAAAGCGAGAATCAGTGCTAGATATTTAGCAGTCTTCATAGTGATTGGAAATATGCAGGGAGTAGGTATTGTATCTGAATAATAATAATTATTATTATTGTTAAAACGTTGAAATTACTGGTATTACGCCACAAAACGTAATTTCTTAAACACCGAAACGTTTGATGTTTATGCGTCATTCTCACCAAATCGTATATTTTTAGGCCTTTCTTTTACAAATTTTGAACCCTCACGTAGACACTTGAAAAAATTTACACGCCATCCTTGGTCAATTCTTAATGAAATTGGACCATCAGTCGATGAAATTGGACCATAATGAATTTGGACCATAATCGATGGACCTCATGGCATTCTTCAAAAGCCCCATTGGACCATAATGAATTTGGACCATAATGAAATTGGACCATAACACAGGTCTACAAAAAAAGGTCACTTCGGACTCGAGAGGTTTCGGTGGTTGCTCTCCATGTTTTGGGGTCTGGTGAACACGAATCCGAAGCCCGTTTTGCGCCATCACGTCCAGTTTTTTTTGTACACCCTCGTTTATCCAGAAAAGCGAAAATTCCCTTAATTTCGACTCTAAGTCGTCTGGTTTCTGTAGGTAATTTTTCTGGGCGCTCTGAGGTACGCTATACTTTAGATTTTTTTGCGCTGAATCGAATGAGACTAATTGCAAGTCGCTAAGATGATTACTTACGGAGATACGACCTCTAGAAGTCATTTTTTAGGTCGGAAAACGCTATTTTTTCCACTGTTTTTTTTTTTTGCACTTTTCTATTAATACAGTAAAAAATAAGGGTCTGGAGGAATCGGCTCCAACTAAGTAAACTGTGGACATTTCTGCGTCAAATGCCGCCAACTGCACCTCTGTGGATGCAATAGCCGATTTTTGGCGATTTTTCAAAGATATGAGAACTTTTACTCTCCCTTTTTCCCATTTCCAACTACAAAATTGTCTGGCTCATCTAAGTATTCGTCCTAAGCGCTTCGACCTACGGTACCCTACAGCATTTTTCGCGCTGAATCGAATGATACCATTTTCAAACCGCTACAGTGCATAGTTTCGGAAATAGAAGCTGTGAAAATCATTTTTACAGTAAAAAAATTGTATTTTGCGTTGGAACGCGTATATACACGCTCTAATATATTAGAGCACTTATAAAGGATCCCGAATTTGTTGATGCGTTGGAAGGTAATGAGCTCCAATCTTGTAAGTCCTTCGTTGAAGTAATACAAAATTTCCTCGGCACCCGAAAAGCAGAAAATTAAGAGGAACTTGTTGAAAATATGCTCATCAAATTTAAACAAATTGGGTGCAACATGAGCATTAAAGTTCACCACCTCTTCAGCCATATAGATCGCTTCACTTACAACCTGGGGGACTACAGCGAAGAGCAAGGGGAGAGGTTTCACCAAGACCTGAAAACTATGGAATTTCGATACCAGGGTCGATGGGATGAGAACATGATGGCAGACTACTGTTGGAACATTCAACGAGACAATCATAGTGCTGCTAACCGAAGAAAATCCTGAACAGTTGAGTCAGTGGGTGCGACATTGTGATTTTACTTGGAATTGACTAGATTTTGATATGAAGTACTATATGCTATGTAATTAGGAATGTCTCTTCTGTAGCTTATTATGTTATTACCTACTATATAATACATATTATGTTGTTCTGCAGAATAAGATAGAGCAAAACAGTTGCAAAATACTTTTTTTGACTGTAAAAACGATTTTCACAGCTTCTATTTCCGAAACTATGCACTGTAGCGGCTTGAAAATGGTCTCATTCGATTCAGCGCGAAAAATGCTGTAGGGTACCGTAGGTCGAAGCGCTTAGGACGAATACTTAGATGAGCCAGACAATTTTGTAGTTGGAAATGGGAAAAAGGGAGAGTAAAAGTTCTCATATCTTTGAAAAATCGCCAAAAATCGGCTATTGCATCCACAGAGGTGCAGTTGGCGGCATTTGACGCAGAAATGTCCACAGTTTACTTTGTAGTTGGAGCCGATTCCCCAGGACCCTTATTTTTTACTGTATTAATAGAAAAGTGCAAAAAAACAGTGGAAAAAATAGCGTTTTCCGACCTAAAAAATGACTTCTAGAGGTCGTATCTCCGTAAGTAATCATCTTAGCGACTTGCAATTAGTCTCATTCGATTCAGCGCAAAAAAATCTAAAGTATAGCGTACCTCAGAGCGCCCAGAAAAATTACCTACAGAAACCAGACGACTTAGAGTCGAAATTAAGGGAATTTTCGCTTTTCTGGATAAACGAGGATGTACAAAAAAAAACTGGACGTGATGGCGCAAAACGGGCTTCGGATTCGTGTTCAGCAGACCCCAAAACATGGAGAGCAACCACCGAAACCTCTCGAGTCCGAAGTGACCTTTTTTTGTAGACCTGTGTAATCGATGGACCTCATGGCATTCTTCAAAAGCCCCATACATCCTCACAGTGAAATCCAAACGTTCTGGGACCCCCATAAATGGATTTTACGTCCCAAAATAATTCGAAATCAACACCCCACTCGATATCATACCCGAAAACCTGCAAAGCCCCCTCCCGTAGCCCATCTTTAGCTCCAAGAGCCTCACGGAGTGGGCGATCGGGCTGAAAACCTAGACAACACACAACGGGCACAACTAGATGGTGAACCAAGTATTTTGACGAAATCGCAGAGTTAGGAAAAAGTTCATACTGCCTAAAACGGCTCGGATGGCTGACGGACATTTCGTTTTTGGAATCTACACGTCTTGAAAAGTACAATGACAAATTTTGAGGCCTATCAAAATTTTCGACCTCCAACACGAATAGGAAGGTGTGTTATTCCAATAAAATATTCCAAAAACTGAAATGGTTAGGTACACACAAAATTTGTTTACATTGTTAGTTAGCTCTTTTGAAGATGATTTTGTAGCTTTTGGGCGCCAAATTCAGAACCTCGAGAAAAAATTGGACAAAATTAAAAAAATGTTTTTGCAAAAATGATAAAATGAAGACCCGTGGAGGGTGGCTGAAGTTGGCTTTGTTGAATTTAATGTGAATAAACAATTTAGTACCCAGCAGAGGAGTCATTTCTCACCCTAACCTCCTCATTGGATTAGTCCTCTGCACCGTCGGCAAAAACCACACCGTTGTTGAATGGAGACATTGAAAAAGCGTTAGTTTGCAGTTTATTATGGTTTTCATAACTAAGCAGTTGTTTAATCATTTTGAAATGAGGTTGGCCAGAATGATCGTTAAATTTTATTTCAGAAACGCCCTTTCCAGTTGTGGAAAAACGACCTAGTCTACATGAAAATTGCCGGTACCTCCAAATGTACGTTTTTGTGAGAATGACCATTAGGTATAATAATACAAGTATTACTTTCAGCGATTCACTTATTATAAGTTTATAATAAGTGAATCGCTGAGAGTTGAAAGGGCGTAACTCCTTCAACCTCCCTGTGGGTGAATGATGGTGAATGATGTGTTATCGAACTACCCGTGTTCTGCAGAGAGAAAAAAAAAGAAATTCATTTTCAAAGTTTTTGGAGCTCCGCCTTTTTTTCCCTGCAACATTCTGATCCACTCTTCATTTATTTTTGTCTGATGAATTAGGATATTTGAGCTTTTGGTACATACCCGAGTGGGTAGAAATGTGAGGACATAATATGAGATGGGGTGAGGACGAAATATGAGATGGATGAATGAAAATTCCGCCAGCCGATGTCATCAACGGCCTCTACTCAACCCAGTAGACCATCGGAGACTTTGTACCTACCCTCCCGACCTTTTCCTCCTATTGTAAGTATCCTCCCAATGGCCTGGATTCAAGAATGAAAGTATCCTCCCGACGGAGTAATCGAAGGTACCATCTATTAGTACAAATTAAGAGGATACCAGGCAGTTCATGTTTGTTTCGCAAGAGAAAATAATCATTTGGTCATCGACGTGGAGCAGAAATTCTCCGCCTTTCGAAGTTAAGGGGTTTACAAATGGATTTTCTGTTCCACGTTCTCCCTCGACTTCGGCAACGTAGGCATTGACTTCCGCCGTCGCACAGTGGTCCAGAATTAAAATCTAGCTGGACAAAAAGCATGTCATCGACTTGGAAGTAACAACAAAGCCAGCTTCGAGCATGCATTCACAAAGGTCTAAACTAGCACAGACAGCCCCTCTTATCTGCGCTCTGTCATGATATTGCCCTTATCTGGCCTCATAAAGAATAATTCTTCCAATTATTGCAAGTCTTCGTTGTATCAACAAGAGATCACGGGTGCCGTTTTGAAGCCGTCTGAGCCCCTTGATCGTCACGGTTCGTTTAATTAGAGGTAAGTAGTGTATGATGCCGTTTTCAAAATCTCAGAAAGTGCATTCTTAAGCTCATAAGCTATCGAGATTTTAACACTTTTTTATGCCTTTTAACGTCTATATCTTTAGTGGCACCTCTTGGCACTTCTTTTGAGACCATGGACGTGTTGGTATGAACCCCACGACTCCCATAAAACAACAACAGTTTGCACGAATTTGCACGTAATGGAAATTGGGCTTTTTTTGCAGATGGTCCAGAAATCGCATTTACACGAAAAACTCTATTTTTCGTCTTGAAGGCATTCGGGAATTTTCCATCAAGAAATATTGCTGTGGAAGCTTGGATGGACCACATACGTGACCGAGAGGAGCGTGGCAATGGATTTTCCTAAGAAGAAAACAGCACTCAAGGGCTGTCAACTTTAATTATAATTTATGGCAACTATTGAATAATTATTGAAGAATAGATGGTTAGGGGCGAGTCGGGTTGAGAATAATACGATTTAAAAAAATCCTCATTCTGATTGGCTAGAAAAGAACTTGATTGAATTTGGCCGTGAGCATAATACCGGGAAATTTTCTCGTAAATCGGCTAACGTAGGTAGATCTCCTTTCTCTTCTTCTCTAGAAGGTAGATCTTCGGATCATGTAGTACCTAGAATGAGGCTACGAACTATGCGAGAAGGAAGAAAATCATGTTACAATAAAGATGTAATAGATTTGTTGCAACCCCTCGATTTCGTGACTGAGGAAGATGATCATCTTGAAGGAGAATAATTTCAATTTTTTGTTTTGTTTTGTTCCTATTTATTCCAGCAGAGTTCTTTCTTTATTTGTTCAATGTTGAATTCCTTTCATTTTTTGCCTCAAGAGGTTATTTCAGAGTACAGCTAATTTCATTTATTAATTTTCTATTTTTCCACCTAGGTATGTAATTCCAGTTACCTATATCAATCAAGAATATACAATTATTATGTTATTGTCTTCGTTCCTGATTTGTTTTATTAAGCACATCCTACCCCATTTTGTTTATTTATCATGAAATGATGTAAATGGAATCAGCGATATTATTGCCTGTTTTTTTATATTTTTATTATTATTATTATTTTTTTTTTTCTTCATGAAAATGTTCTTCTGAAAACCCTAAAACTGAAGGGAACTTCATTTTCTCACTAAATGGACCCGAAATTTGGAATCTACGCCACAAAAAACCCTTAGATACAAAATCTGGTCGAAAACGAACAGTTTTGATTTTGTCCAGCTAGATTTGAATTCTGGACCACTGTGCGTCGGTTGTACACCATTCGTCGAAAGTTGCCTATATCCCTGTGTCGCACATCATTGTCGGGCATTGTCTATTGCGTAGCGCAGACTTCACAATCTGGGGAAAAGAAATTCACGTAAACGTACTTTTTCTCACGAATACTTTTCAATTTTACGTTCAATACTTTTTTTAAATTTGCTTTACTTTGTAGTGTATTGCATTGGGCCGACCAGCGACCTCAAGAATCCGCCACGGCTACCTGCCAAGACTACAAAGATCGTAGTCAATGCCAAAACTCAGAGAAGAAACTGCGAAACACAGAAACGGCAAGTGGAGGGTCCGGAAAACCAATGGTGGGGGGCCCATGTTGCTTGAATTCAGGCGACAGATCCCGTCCGGATCTGCTTCTGTCGCCTACGCCAAGTCGCTTGCAGTGGACGCCGCCTTATGTATTTTGACCTAATGGGATCAGTCGCATGAATACGGACGACGACGCCTAGTGGCTTCGTCGCACGAAAACGCTTCCAGTGGGAAGCGATATTGAGAGGGGTTCACTTCTACCTGAAGTGATTTACCTCAGAGCAATGGCATTCCCCGGATGTAACTCGGATGCCAAAATACTCGGGTCCCCAAACCTGCTGCACTCCGAAGGAATTGGTGGAATTAAGTTTTCGTTATGCTCCTTTAATATCCTAATGAACATCTTGAGCCGACCTATAAGATGCCTGTGCAGCAGACCCAGGGGGAACTCTTGACCTCTGGAGCGTGGACCCTGAAAAAAGCGTACCTGGCCCAATCAATTCCCATTCCTCCAACTACAAGCAGCGGCGCGCTGTGGAAGTTAAGAATGAGAAACGACCCTGCCATTACACCAAACCCAAAATATGTACTTCTGACAATCAGCAACCTCTGACAACACTCATCACGGGGGTGTGAAGGAACGCAGTGTAAATAGAGAGGAGTGGATTCTTTTGTACCAGGCGAACGTAAAGGGCATTAGGTCAAAGTTACATGAAATCAATTTTAGTTTACAGAGGGCCGGTTTCACCACCTCGAGTTAAGGCCTCGAGTTAGGCTAATCCACGAGTTAGCGAAAAAAAGGCGTTTCACCAACTATTAACTTCAAGTTACCAGGACGGTAACTTCCACTTTTTTAACTTGTGGATTTTCGGAAGTTATCTCCTTAACTTGAAGTTATGTCCCACTCTTCCTCCTTCAGTCTCCATGTGATCTGATCACTTTTGATTTATTATTCTTGGAATAATACACCTATGTTTTCGCGACGGAGGTCGACGACTCCGATCGGCCTGTAAATTTGACATAATCCGTTTCAAGAGGTCTTGATACCAAATCTGAAATATCCGTCAGCCCTACGCCGTCCGCCGTCCGAGCCATTATGGGCACCCATCCATGTACTATCCACGCCCGACGTTGCTTAACTTCTGTGATCGGACGAGAACCGGTGTGTTCAACGTGGTATGGCCGTTGTGGGCAGTAAGTAGGAAGTTTTTTAAAAATCTGAAATTTTGACAAAATACTTGGTTTACCATCTAGTTGTGCCCGCAAGGTTGTCAGCCCGATCGCCCAAACCCGTGGGGCGCTATGGGGCTAAAATGGGGCTACGGGAGGGTTTTTTTTTTGAAAAATAAAAATCCAAAAAATTAATTTTTCAATAGGTAAATTAATTCTATATCAATAGACAAACCGCTGCAAGTTTTACACAAGGGTTTATTATTCTTTGATGTGAAAATTGTGCTACAACTGATTTTGTCAATAAAAAATTATCGAATTCGAAAAAAATTTCGAATATTGGGGACCCCCAAAAAACGAATTATGCTTCCGAAACTACTCGGAAGACGACACTTTATTTGACCTCCCACTTCCTTCAAAATCGATTTTGATGGAGATCTCCATTTGTAGCCCCACGAATGCCCCATTGATCCCCACGGTGAAATTTGACATTTAATGTCATTTAATTTATCCGTCCAAGCCGTTTTGGGCAGTAGGAGTTTTTTAAACATCTGACCTTTTGACTCGGCTTGCTGTCTGATTGTACCCGCAAGCTTTTCAGCCCGAAATGATAGTTCAGAAAGGAGGATAAGGGACGGGTTTGGTACATACTTCTGTGGTTGAAAACAATATCAATCAACAAGGAGTGCTCCTCGTTGGAGAAGTTCGACGATCGGACCGTCCTTTTCCTGTCCCTGTCACTGTCCATAGTATGTAGGTATGTAGTAATGAATAAATACTAGATGCTCCGGCTCGCTTTGCTCGCCTACGCACCCAGCTGGGGGGCTCCGCCCCCCAGACCCCCCGTGGGCCTCGCTTCGCGAGGCCGATCGCTTAAGCAGACATAAGGCCTCGCTCCGCTCGGCCGAGCGCTTATTCGGACAGGGGGGCCTCGCTTCGCTCGGCCGGGGGGGTGGGTTCAAACCCCTACACAGAGCGCTTATTCGGACAGGGGGCACAACCCGCGTGATCCCTGAAAATTTCATCAAATTCGAATCAATAGTGGCTGAAATCCCCACTCCTTCTTTTCTTTAGTTGAAGGAGGGGAAAACGCCAAAAATCCTTGAGGGCGCTCAACCTATCTCAGAATGTAGATCATTTTTGAATTTCTCGAGATTTTCAAGAATATATATCAATTTTTAAATTTTTTTTTAAATTCAATTTGGAAAAAGAATCGATTCTAATAATAATAAATAAATAATAATAAAATCGATACTTCTCTAAATAATCGATTTGATTTAAATCGATTCATTTAATTTACATCCATTTCCGTCGGGGAGAGATCGCGTAGACCTTTCGAGCGCCCCTTAAAGGCTGATGTCCCACCCGCTCAGAGTGATGAGTGTTGGCGGGGGGATAGAGGGTGTTGGAGTGAAGCCGAGCCAATATTCACCCGTCGTGACGGGTCGGTGGAGTCCGCCCAGTTTTTTCAAATCTCAACTCGCCCTCAAAATTCGCTCATCGTCGGAATGAATTTGGTCGATATCTCCTATTAAAATTCGGATCTCTAGGTAGGCGTAGGACGAAACGCGGAAAAAATCCGTCTATTAACGACGGAATAAATCGAAAAAATTAATTCAGCGAATTCGCGCGCGCCAAAAAATTCGCGCAACTCGCTTATCGGACGTAAAATTGGTCGAGGAATCCGAATCCGATGAAAAAAATAGGGGTTCCCATTTGAAATAAGAAAGTTGATGTCAATTGCGCGGATTTGCGCGCATTTTTGGGGGTGCTCAACCCCCCTACAAAGACTTAAACGGTCGCCCGAGACGATAGGAAAAATCGGCATATTTTTAGGACTTACCGTTTAGTCAGAGTAGGCGATTGACATACAGACACACAGACACACAGACTGAGAATTAGTGGTATAGATCACAATAAATATGAATCAATTTCACAAGGTCGATGACACCGATGATAAGTAAATGAGAAAATTCCTTTCTTCATTCACATTCAACGTGAAAGTAGAGATGATGTGCGACCAACAACACACAAAATGAAGGAAAATGTTGCCTAGAACCAGCACAGTCGATGCTAACGTTAAACTCCACTTCTTAATCTTCAAATTAGTTAACATGAGTTGGTGAAACGATGACACTCGCTAACTGGTAGTTACCCTAACTTGAGGTCTAACCTCCAAATAGCTAACTTGAACTAAGTTAAAGTCTTTAACATGAGGATGGTGAAACCGGCCCAGAGGCGTCTAGACATTAGAGAGTTTTTGCAGACCTTTCCACGAATCCGTAGCAGGAAATCCGTATGGGCTGTCTAGGCCGAACATGACTGGAAGCTAACCACCTCAACCACCCCAGTACAGATTCCTTACCGATCCGTATGGAAAAATCGACTACTAAAGTGACGCGCACGTTGTTTTCACTCTCACATACCTCAAGAAAAAATGGTCGCCGTGAAGTTTTGACTTGTTGCGTTTGAGTATTTCACAAGTATTAAATACTTGTAATAAGAAATTTTCTTATTACAAGTACGAGGACTCCTACTGCCACTCGGTTTTTTGTGAAGAGGAAAATGGATGAAAATCCAACAAAAAAAATGGTCGCCGTGAAGTTTTGACTTGTTGCGTTTGAGTGTTTCACAAGTATTTCTTATTACTAGGGTTGCCAGATGAGAGAAAAGGAAAAAAAGGACATCAAGATATATAACGTACCTATAATATACAAAATGCACATACTATATTATATTATAGAAATTGATCTAATTCTAATAGGAATAGTATCTACTTCAAGTTTTTAGTTTCAACATTCAACATATTATAATACCCGATTAGGTAGGTAACAAACCATCATCCATCTGATTGATGAAAAACCTTTACTGTGGGGACATGTAGTCAGTTCCTCTCGTCCACTGAGAGTTCATCAGAGAAAAATTTTCTCTGATGGAATGAGAATATTTAATATTCTCTCGACGTTGGCATTATGCGCAGGAATGGCGAAAACAATTTGGCACAATTTGAGAAGCTGTGAGTGTTTCTCTGATTGGTCGACAAGATGGAAATATTCACACCATCTTTGACTGCAGTTCATGGCTTTAAATTTAGTGAGAAATTAGATTTAGGGAGAAATTTCTCCTTCAGTCCTTCAGTCAGAAAATCTTCGACTACCTCCAACGAAGCTAGCACCTCCAAAACTGAGTTATGTTTGGCTTCCAATTTTTTAATCTTTTCATTGAAAGAAAACATTAATGAGTGTAGAAACCACAAGTAACTTTCATTTTCTGGCTTTTCAAACAGATTTTTTTTATTAGGATAGGAGGGTTGCTCTGAGACATAAAATTCGACATTTGAAGCACACGATTTATGCAGGGAAACAACGACAACCAACGGGATTTGGAGTGGCGAAGAAGCTGCCTGTATTCGATGTCAACGCCCACGATGGACATAGGTTTAACAAGAACAATATTTTTTCTAAGCAGGCTGTTCCAGATAGGTAGGTAGCCCAAACGATTTTCAGGTAATTTCGAGGTAATTTCAGAAAATGAGAGATTTTTAAAAAAAAAGAGGACATTTTCCCGAAAAATGAAAAAAGAGAGGACGCCCGGACAGGGTGTGAAAAAGAGGACATGTCCGGAAAAAAGAGGACGTCTGGCAGCCCTACTTATTACAAGTCCTACGAGGACTCCTACTGCCACTCGTTTTTTTGTGAAGAGGAAATGGGTGGAATAAAAATTTCCAATTCATCCATCGAGTGTAGAACAGAATAAAACAGAAGAGAACAAAGCGAACTGAGAACAAAAAATAACAAAGCAGAATCCAAGCCCGTTTGTTTACAAGCATGGAGGAAGGAAATTTCTTTCTCCTCCATGGTTTACAAGAAAACATCTTGAGGTTACAACGGGGTTACACAAGCGTCAGGTTATGTTGCTTTTCATACTGATTTCTATACAGATTTGGTAACCCGTAGGAATAAGGATTCTTACCGCCTACTGCTACAGATTCCTTACCGATTTGTCCTCGCGCATGCGCACTCCCCCTTTCCTTACTGATTCGTACATCCGATTTCCTCCTACCGATCGGTGGAAGGGTCTGCAAAAACTCTCTATTAACGTCATAGGTTTTACTGAACATTGGTGCCGAGAAGGTGAACTCCAGTTTTATGTGCCAGACGGTTACTATCTCTCTTCTTCTTTTAGCCGGAAGTCAAGGAGGGGAGGTGGCTCCTCCCTTCTTGTAAGACAGGGTATTGAGGCTACTGAAATTCAATCTATCAAGGAGCGGTCAGTGGAGTCTGTTTTTGAGGTTGCAGCTATCAGTCTGGATTCCCAGAACTTGGTCATTTGCTGTGTGTATAGGCCCCCAAATCACTCTAGTTTTATTGAATTTATTGATTGTATGGACGGTATGCTGCATGAGATTTTCCAGCAAAGTAATAAGATGTTGGTAATAATGGGTGATTTGAACGTCCATTTTGAGGCTACCTCCAATACAGAATTCCTACGCCAAAGAAAATCTCTAGAGGTTCTGCTTAAATCTTATGGACTGCATGTTGCACTGCGTGAGGTTACCAGAAGACCGTACCCAGGGCAGAGTGGCGTGCCTTCATGCCTTGACGTCATGATTACCAACTTTGAGTCCGGTTGGTATACACCATCAGTGAGTGATATAGGATTTTCTGATCACCTAGGCATCGAGTTCTTGCTCTATAAAACTATTATCCCTCAACGAAAAGTGATCCAATATAGAGTAAGCAAGCCATCTAACGTGCAGGTTTTAAGGTCGGTGCTATCTTCTGTTAGTTGGTTTCCAGTGTACCAGGCTGACAACCTAGAGCTAGCGACCTTCGAGTTTTTGAACATTTTTATGTCAGCTTTGGAGTATGCCTGCCCCATGTGGACAAAAAAAGTGAGGGATACTAACAAACCAAGAAAACTTCCCTTTGACCATAGTCTTAATGAGCTACGGAAACAGTATCAAGACTCAAGAGACACGGCCCAATTTACCAATCATGTGGATGACAAGAACCGGGCAAGGCATTGTAGGAACTTGTGTCGTCAAGCAATCGAAAAACAAAGGCGCCAGCACAATGACTTGACAATTAGGGCGGCAGGAAATAAGATGAAGGCATCGTGGGAGGTTGTTGACAATTAGGGCGGCAGGAAATAAGATGAAGGCATCGTGGGAGGTTGTTGACTGTTGACGTACATAATTAATCTGTGCTTCAAACAAGGTGAATTTCCAAGCTGCCTCAAATTGTCTGCCATCACACCTATTCCAAAGAAAGGGAAGCCCACCAGGTATGATGAGTTTAGGCCTGTCTCAAAGCTTCCAGTTTTTGCAAAGGTACTGGAAAAGGTGGTTTTGGGGGACTTGATTGCGTACATCGAGGGGAAGGAATTGTTGCATGGCCGCCAACATGGGTTCCGAAAGGGCAAAAATACTTGTTCTGCCGCTTGTTCAGTGCTTGTGGAGGCACTTGATTCCCTTGAAGGCAAGATGCTCACGGGTTTGCGGCTGTTTGACCTTTCTAAAGCTTTTGATTTGGTTCCCTTCAATTTATTGACTGAAAAGCTTGCACATTATGGCATCTCTCCAGTTAGCCTTTCTTTCTTTGAGAGTTATCTCATGGGCTGGAAGCAGGTAGTTTTCTTTAATGGTGAACAGTCCGAAGAAATAGGTATTCCATGTGGTATCAAGCAAGGATCTGGACAAGGCCCTTGCCTCTTCATAATATATATAAACGATCTAGTATACCAATGCCAGGACACGTTCTTCCTCTCCCTTTTTGCGGATGACATAACAGCTGTGGTACAGGGGAGTTCAGTTGAGGGTTTGGAAAGTAACATGACTGCACTTTCAGAGTTGATCGAGTCATGGTGTGATGTAAATGGTCTTCGCCTCAACTCTGATAAGACCCAGAGCTTAACCTTCCAGCTGAATGGCCCTCTCACCCGTTCAGTGAATCTGCTGGGTGTGGAGGTTGATAATAGAATTTCGTGGGCTCAACACGTCGACAAGCTGTCAACAAAACTCGCCTCCTGCAATTTCATGTTGCGCCGATTGTCACGATGTGTGTCCCCTGAGATCCTCAGATCAGTGTATTTTGCCTGCTTCCATAGCCGTTTGAGTTATTGCGTGCAGCTGTGGGGGAACTCTCCACACAGCCGCCGTGTGTTCGTCCTGCAGAAGAAGGCTCTCCGAATACTGAAGCACCTTGGATGGAATGAGAGTTGCCGAGGGCATTTTAACAGCTTGGGAATCCTCACCTTGCCGAGTCTGTACATTCACTCAGTTTTGATGTTTGTGCGACAAAATGTTAACACGTTGCAGAGGGGCAGTAACTGCCATCATTACTCCACAAGGCAATGCGAGGACCTTACCATTCCAACGGTCCGTCTGACAGCCTCACTGCGGACGGACCCAACTCAGAACGGCTCTCGTCTGTTTAATCGGCTACCAGAGAGGCTGCAGAGCTGGCCCACCCCCGCTTTCAAGCGAGCCCTGAAAGATATTCTGATCGAGGCGGAATTGTACAGTGTTGATGAGTTTTATAATATCTCATTCGCCTCAAGCCCATAAGTTCGCCTGGGTAGCTCCATTCTCATGTTGTCAGGGTTTGTTTGTGAACTGTACGATGGGGCCCAAATTGTTGCTGTTTTGATGCTTGTGTTTTTTTCATTACCGATGTAATCTTGTAATCCTGACGTTTGCATTGTCAAATACATATATCAATCCCATAGGTTCGCCCGGGTTGCTCCATTCTCATGTTGTCAGAGTTTGTTTGTGAACTGTACTATGGGGCCCGGATTGCTGCTGTTTTCGTGCTTGTGTTTCTGTCATTGCCTATGTAATCTTGACGTTTGCATTGTCATATACATGGATTTTGCAAATAAAAACCAGTTTGATTTGATTTGATTTGATTCGTTAGGAACTCAACCACACCTAAACTCACTTATCTCCCGCACTGTGGGGTCGTTTCTCATTCTTACCTTCCACGGTGCACCGCCGCTTGTAGTTGGAGGAATGGGAACTGATTGGGCCAGGTAAGCTTTTTTCAGGGTTCACGCTCCAGAGGGTTCCCCCTGGGTCTGCTGCACAGGCATCTCATAGGTCGGCTCAAGACGTTTCTCACCTTCTTGAAGCCAGTCCTATCAATCTTTAGAACGGCTTTTCGACGTTTAAGATCTGGTTTTTGCACATCAAAAACCTACCTAGCGTAACGCTTCTTTAACATTCAGCGAGTCAAGTTGGCATTGCCGCTTGATACGACGAAAATGGTTGTGAGCGTTTAATACTTGGTTGGCCGAGAGGTTTTAGGCAGTGTTCAAGACTTGTATTCGGAGAAGAGAGATTGAGAGGTAGCCTGAAGCCTTTTCCACTGGACCTTTATTAGACCGGGGAGGTTGTCAAGTGACTCGAACGTGATGAAGTGCCTGTCTTGAGATTAACGTCTGCCCAGGCGAAGGACACGTAATAACAATAAAGTAGGAGGGCGTATGTAGATATTGTACGATACACTTTACTGTGATATACATTTACCATAGTAGCAATCCGCTGTCTATTCGCCAAACAACGAATTTTGGCTGCAAATTTGGCTGAGCCCTCCAATTTTTGACACAGCTCAAGTGGCTTTGGGGTTGAAATATTGTTAGGGAGTTAGAACACACGTTTGTAGGATGGTTTTGATCCACAGTCAACCGTCTAGTTGTGTCCGCGAGGTTTCAGCCCAATCGCTATAACCCGTGGGGCTCTGTGGGGCGAAAAAAGGGGCTACATAAGTTTTTTCGTGTATTTTTCCATTGGGTCGTTGAGTGGGGTGTCGTTTTTGAAATATTTGTGGACGTAAAATTCATTTATGGGTGAGCCAGACCCATCAGACCTCATCGTGAGATTCTATGGGGCTCCTATGGGGATAAAAACGGGGCATTTGAAGGACTTCGAAGGAGTTCGAATTATGGATCGTTTTCGACGTAATTTTGGACACAGAATCAATCTTTTGGGGGT
This sequence comes from Pilophorus perplexus, assembly GCA_955831195.1. Classification (NCBI taxonomy): domain Eukaryota; kingdom Metazoa; phylum Arthropoda; class Insecta; order Hemiptera; family Miridae; genus Pilophorus; species Pilophorus perplexus. The sequence continues at coordinate 13,635,162 of OY037007.1, read as the reverse complement.
CCCTCATCTGTTTAAACACTGTTCCTGTTTACAGTTTTTCCCCCATTTAAAAATAATAATTTTTCATCGAATTAATTTTTACACAACAAATACAAAGGAGTAATAAACAATAGTGTACAATTTGCAGCCTTTTTTTTTTTTTTTTATTCGTGTGCATATTCGTGCCTCATGACAGGCCCCGTAGCAGGTCGCGGTCACTCAGCCCTAATAAACAAGGAATCCACTTTCTCACGTAACAAAAAGGAGAGCTTTCATTAAAAGATGCCACTCTGAAAGCGACTAGAAGGAAGAGAAAGGAAAGTGGTTGAGTAATAAAGTGAAAGTAGACGAGGAGGAGCCTCAGAAACACAACTCCACTCTCAAAAGGGCTTTGTCGTAATGAACAAGACGCTGTTTTGGTTAGTGGACGGTCCTTTGTCATAATTATACCTTTTTGTTCCATATTTTTACTGATTTTTTTTCTTCTTTAGGGGGCAGAGAACTTTTCAAAGCTTAGAGTGATCAGTCGTCACGTTTTCCTACAAATTAGAGCATCTTATTTTCCGCTTGACTGCTTCATTAAACCAACAGAGTTGAGTGAGAAAAATACGAGCTTTTTTTTGCTTCCGAGTCTGCGAAGCAGCGGAAGCCTTGTGTTCACTTTCGGGAGAAAAAAAATTTTTGTTGTCCGAATTTAAAATTTCCACTCGCATTTTGCGTTTCATAGCCTACTGAACAAATTTGGTTCCGTGTCTGTCGGTCTGTCGGTCTGTCGGTCTGTGGGTCTGTCCGCATTTTCTTGTTACAGCCATAATTTCCACAATTTTGAATGAATTTAGCTCAAATTTTGAGGGATTATGCGGACCAGGCTCCTTGAGGTCCCATACGAATTTCATCACAATTGAATCAGCGGTGCGCTCTGCGCATGCGCTAACGTGAAATTCTTGAAACAGGCATAACTTTCTCAATTTTGATCGGATTTCAATCAAATTTTCAGGAATTGTGTGGGTATAGCCCTAGATGGTTCCCTATCAGTTTCATCACGATTGAATCAGTGGTACTCCCTGCGCATGCGCGAACGTAATTTATATATACATATTCTTGAAAATCTCGAGAAATTCAAAAATGATGTACGTTCTGAGATAGGTTGAGCGCCCTCAAGGATTTTTTCCGTTTTCCCCTCCTTCCCTAAAGAAGAGAAGGAGTGGGGATTTCAGCCAATATTGATCCGATTTTGATGAAATTTTCAGGGATTACGCGGGTTGTGCCGTAGATGATTACCCAGGCTTTGGGTAAAAAATTGAATCAGCGGTACGCTCTGCGCATGCGCTGACGTGAAATTCTTGAAACAGGCATAACTTTCACAATTTTGATCGGATTTCAATCAAATTTTCAGGAATTGTGTGGGTATAGATGGTCCCCTATCAGTTTCATTAAGATTGAATCAGGGGTACGCACAGCGCATTTTATAATGGTGTCACTTTGATTGTAACGAGGAAGCTGCTGTGCCATCTCCTTGGCAGTGTATTTTTTGTTCTCCTTTCATTATTTCGAGGAGGGTCGGAGACTTAAATGGGTCATTTCAAAATTTCGGTCACATTTACGTCACTGGGTAAAAGTGGGGTCAAATCACACCTGAATGAGGTCTCCTACATTTTTAACGTGACCTATACATGAATATGTATAATCACCATGTGTAAAAGGGTAACAAATACATTCAGGGGACCCAGGGTAAAATTCTCAAATGGTGATTTGTCACTCCCTACTGCTATCTACCCCCCCCCCCCCCCCCCCTGCTTTCTCTGCTCCCTGCTGTTGCTACTGGGTGGAGGTTAGCAACTTTAATTACCTATCACATTGTGAAATGCTACATCAAGGCTCAAATTCGAGTTATATTAAGATATAAAATTTATATACTATGTCTTGACTTATATTTAATATAAGTCAAGACATAGTATCCATTGTTGAAAAAAAAAAAAATTGGATCAACACAAGACACCATACATTCCATTTCAAGAGTGTCACACTGTTTACCGTCACTCCCTACATCCAGTTTAAAAGACCCCAACTGGCGGGAAGACAGTATTTTTGGGGTTGCTGTTGGCTACCCTGATGCAAGATGGCTCCAGCACTGTTGGTGCACATTTTCTAGACGTGTTCAGAGCAGTTCAACTGGAGGTGCCATGAGGTAAGCCAGAAGCGTGGCTTTTTTGACGTTCACTCCCTACGTCAACTCAATTTTGGTTACAGTAAGTGTAATTTAATCTCACTAAGTTATACTATGTATAATTGTAGCGAATTCGTTGATAATTTTTTGGAATAGCTCGTTCCTTTTGTTTACTACTCTGTAATGGCTCTGGAAGGCTAAAACGTCACTACCTACTTTGACACTCCCTACAATATATCCCTCTTTTTCCACATAGTAGGGAGTGATGGAGTAGGGAGTAGGGAGTGACGGTTGCTTGTAGGGTGTAAGATATTTCACCATTTTGGCATGGGAAATAAGGTTAATTTCTTGATAGGGGGTTCAGATGGTGGGTGTGATGGAGGGTCCTTCCAGAAAACAAGATTAATCTGAATTCGAAACTCGGAAATCACATATTTTGCCACTTGCCTTTTTGTCACTTCCTACTCATTCACCTCACTCCCTTCAAAAGTGATGATTTTTTCAAAATGGCATATCCTTGATTAGGTTGAGGTTTATGTGTGCTTACTTTAGTAACATGCTGTGAGAACCATAGAGATGTATTACCAACGAGAAACTACCCATTTTTCGATTTTTTTCCAGAAAAGTTTGAGTTCCAAATGTGAACGAAATTTTGAAATGACCCAAATACTGATAATTATTTATCATTGGAACTAACCCCACGTTGCGGGCGTTTTACAAATGAATGAGCCTATGTGTGGGTGCATTCCTAACAAAGTATTTTGTGTATGGCTTGACGAGCGGAGATGGCGCTGTCCAAAATCACGCTGACTTGGTTGTTGGAGGAAAGGTAGTGTGATGGGACAGGTTAGTTTTTCCACGGAGCTGGAATCGCCAGACCTGGAGAGAGGTCTGTTAAAGTTCCTGGGTTCCCAATTCCTGAGCCTATACATTCGCCCAAGATTACATCATTATGACATATTATAACACTTGGGGTCACCAGGACCTCCGCTCCGGTCCAGAGCCCCCCCCCCCCCCATATAACCCACAAGTTTGTGATCAGACAAGATGAAGAGAGAGACCGTCCACGTGGCCGTTGGTTCGGGAAGAAGCGGCCCCTTTATTCCCCGCCCGCAGAAGTAGTCGCTCGCGTTCCTGCGGCCGAGCTAGGAGTCGCTTCCGTCTTCCATTCGTCGATGTCTAATAAGGAGTGATGCACGTGTGGAAGAAACCTCCACAATCAATATTAAATATATTTTACCATTACGTAAAGTTATCTACCGGTCAGCATTGCCCTGATTAATGTGACCAGCCCAGTGGTTCATAGTAGGTACAGATGCAGTCTGCGAATGATTGGTAATTAATCACGCTTTCCCGATAGTTGCCAGACACGGTCGATGAGCACCATTAACCCCGGACTTTATACAGAGATGCGAGATTTGGGGGCTAACGCCGCTCACCCTCAATCCGTCACTGAAATGGAAATTGCTAGATCATGGAAAATACAAGGTTACTCTCTCGTTGGTTAAACACGAGTGTTGCAGAGATTTTTTGTATCTTTCGGGCATAATTACAAGAGGAAAAAAATACACTGCCAAGGCAATGGAACATGAGCTTCCTCGTGCCAAGTTCAAAATGAACGTAACAACTGTAACAAGAAAATTACGTTCGCGCATGCGCAGGGAGTACCACTGATTCAATCGTGATGAAACTGATAGGGAACCATCCAGGGCTATAACCACACAATTCCTGAAAATTTGATTGAAATCCGATCAAAATTGTAGGAGTTATGGCTGTGGCAAGGAAATTACGTTCGCGCATGCGCTGAGCGTACCGCTGATTCAATCGTGATGAAACTGACAGGGTACCATCTAGAGCTATACGCACACAATTCCTGAAAATTTGATTGAAATCCGATCAGAATTGAGAAAGTTATGCCTGTTTCAAGAATTTCACGTTAGCGCATGCGCAGAGCGAACCGCTGATTCAATTGTCAAGAAATTCGTATGGGACCTCAAGGAGCCTGATCCGCATAATCCCTCAAAATTTGAGCTAAATTCATTGAAAATTGTGGAAATTATGGCTGTAACAAGAAAATGCGGACAGACCCACAGACCCACAGACCGACAGACACGGAACCAAATTTGTTCAGTAGGCTATGAAACGCAAAATGCGAGTGGAAATTTTGAATTCGGACAACAAAATTTTTTTTTCTCTCGAAAGTGAACACAAGGCTTCCGCTGCTTCGCAGACTCGGAAGCAATACTACCAATTTCGCACAATGAATTATTCTTTTGAATGTATTCAAACGTGTATTTTGCAAGAATGAATTCTCTGTCGATAATTTTTTTTTTTAAGTCAGGAAATTAACTGTTCAACGTTTGGACAGATAAAGGACCAGAAAAACTATTCTACGACCGAAAATACAGACAACCCCATATCAACTCGCCCCCCCTCCAGAAAACAATCTACTTGCCCCAACAACGGCACGGCAACTCAAAACGGCTATCCCACTCGGACAGCTCTTCATCGGAGACTTCTTGTCTTCTCGTCTGAGGCTCCTTCTTCATCGGGCCTCTGCCGCCCACTATGCTCCACAGCCAGGAGTCCATTACTTGACAAATCAAGATTGGAGATTGGAAGCCAGGAAACCAACCCTTGGTGACATCAGGCTGTAGAAAACATACCAGCAGATCACAACAGATTGCGTCATGCCACTGATGAATCTCCATCTGTTACAGTACAGTAGGTACTCCCTCCTGCATCCTCCAAAAACACTGGCGGCGTAACCACGGACGCTGCGTCGAAAGGACAGCAGGCGATATTAGGTAAACAAGTCTCTTGCGTAATCTTTTGGGGGCAAGTCACAACTTTTAGCCTCGGGGGCGAGTCAATATGTCGAAAACAAAAAGTGATCAGTAGGATGGGGGCGAGTTGACATCCTGGGCATGAACCTTGAAGTGGACTGACGGACTGACTTTTTCAAAACCTTATCGTGCACGATAAGGTTTTGAAAAAGTCAGTCCCATGGGAACAGAACCCAAATCGGGTGTATTTTGAGTACTTATACGAAGGGGTGTTTCTAGGTTCACGTTTCACGGGGAATGCACTTCCTAATTGAAATATTCCTAGCCTTGACAATCCGACGATTTACTGGGAAAAGTCTGATTTGTAAGCCGACACCGGACTTTAACGAACGGTAATTGGGAATTCCTAAGATTTATTGGTAAGTCAAAACATATACCCCAAAAAGGTGTCAGGACATCTGCATGCAACTATCGACCAATCTCGCTTCTCTCAAACTTTGCAAAAATCTTTGAAAAAATCGTTAAATCCCCATGACACGGAGTATCTTGAAACAAAAACCTCCTATCGTCCTCTCAATACGGGTTCAGACAAAATAAAAGTACTCAGAACGCTCAAGCGGACTAAGCCTTGCAAATCTCAACTGGATTACATGATAACCACAAAATGATTGGTATCTTTATTGATCTAACCAAGGCGTTTGACTCAATTGAAACCACCAGACTTATTCTCAAACTCGGGCAACTTGGTCTTGACGAAGCAACCATGTTCACATGTTACTTATCACATAGGCAACAGTTAATAAGACTACAGGGAGTAGTAAGCGACACAAAACCAATAAATTACGGGGTTCCCCAAGGGACGGTACTTGGGCCAATGTTGTTCCTAATACAATGTATTACATGTCATGTAAATGACCTATTCTCTATCAGCACCAACGCCAAGTTAAAAGCTTTTGCCGATGTTGTAGCATATTAGTCGTAACGTTCTCGCGGCCTGCATTTCATAACGTTTTCGGGCCGCATCGGCCATTTCGGGAAAGCACTGGACGGAGTGCACACCGGATTTTATGGTGACGTCGCCGACTGAGTTCTGCCTAACCTGAGAGGCGTTTTCTGGAGTTTGAGGTGAGCATAAGTCGACTTTAGTTCCCTCTCGGAGGTCCATGGGTTTCCATGGCACCTAAAGCCCACTTTGAGGGCCGTCAAATAAAAGGTGGTTGGAAATTTCAGAGTGCCCCGCCTGTTTTCGAAGTTGATGAATCACGTGGTCACAAGAGGGATTTTTGGTCGAGTTAGTACACTCGTGAAGCATACTAAAAGTAAGTGATCAGCTTTTTCGTGCCTTTGAGGAGCCGGTCGGGTGGAAGAAGTTGACTTGAATGATTTTACAGGGCTCAGGCTGCTACCTCGTCTGTGGTCGCTAGTGGACGTTTGTGGAAGTTGGTTACTTGAACCTACCACTTCGCTGTTCCTTGTCGGCACTACCATGGCTGTCGTCCGGCTATCTTCTACGTTTTCTGCGTCCTCAACGACGCCTTCGTGTTCGAGCTGTTGTCGAGGTTGCCGCCCTCATGGCGGAACCTCCCTGTGAGGCTCTCTGAGCACATTACCCCAGAGCGTTCGAGTGGAGTGCCGGTCTCGGATGAAGTCAGCTGTTCGGCGTCACGCACCTTGCAGGTAGTATTGTGAGGTCTATGGGCTTCTTCTTGTGCGGCTCGAAGGACAGTGAGTAGCGATGCGATGGAGGAGGCGTGACCGGAGGGGTCCTGTTTTAGGGCCTGTTCCTGTCCTAGGGCTCTGCGTTTGAATAGATTGGGCTCTCTATGGTGGGATTTGGTTCCTCCCCAGTCCACTTGATGGTTTGTTTCTATTATATGTTTGGCGAGTCCTATTTTATTTATTTTTTGACTGATGTTGTCTTGGTGATTTTTCAGGCGGCTTTCTAGTAGTTGTAGGCTTTGACCTATGTAGATTTTCTCGCAGGAGCATTTCACTTGATAGACGTTGTGGCGAGTTTTTAGTAGTGGAGACCGGCATCAATAATTTTTAACATTTTGACATTTAAAACTTCAATTTACTATCCCGACGTAAGTGTTACCCATCCATAACGCTATTCTGAATCACCTGAACTTATCCCATATACCCACTGTACACTTATCTCATTTCTCTCTCCCCCAGGACCCCGCCAACTATGTGACCCTATATATTTTTGACATTGGAGACGCAGTTGAATAGCCAACTAACTAAATTAAGGTAAACACCTAGCCTAAGCCATCCACCTAAATAATTGTAACCGCGCAGGACTGACACTGAGTTCGCATTGTTCACAGCCTGAAGAAGGGGACTAGCTTCCTCGAAAGCTTGCTATGAAATAAAGAACCACAACAAACGACTGGCTCTCTCTCCCTCTAACTCAACTAAAGTTTAACATTGAATATTTCAAAAACCAAATATATCACGTTTTCAATAAATAATGCGGGACAACCTAGTCAATCAAAGGCAATTTTACACAATGGGAAAGGTTGCAATGCAGCCTCTTGTAAAAATGCCTGTCGGAGGCTAGAAAAAGTAGAATATATAAAATACATGGGACTCACATTGGACCAACATATAAAATGGAAAGAACACATTGAAGGTCTGGCACTGAAAATTAGGAAAACCTATCACATCTTTGTACTGTTGAGAAGTTGGCTTAGCCAGCGAAACCTCCGTATGATCTACTTTGCGTTTGTAAACAGTATACTAAGTTATGGTATAATTACACGGGGAGGAGCGTACGCGAGTAATTTTAGTAAGTTTAATGTAGTGGCTTATACAGCATCCAAATTGCCAAGAAGATCCTCTCAAACACATTTCTATGAGGTAGGTACTTCCTCCACGAATGACCTACCTATACATGTCTGTATTTTAGCATTGCATGTTCACAAATACCTCGAATCCTATGGAAAATCACAAATGGTCCGACCCACCAGAGCAAATCTCACGAGTATACTAACAATAATTCGTCCTAAAAACGACTTCTACTTGAGGCAGCTACCCTGGCTGGGACCGTCCTTATTTGAATATTTACCACCCTCAATAAAAACGATAACTTATCCGAAACTTGTTAAAAAGAAACTTTATAGATATTTGATGGACGACAGGAATGCGAAAATTATAAATAATATATATAGATTGTAAGTACTTTATATATAAATATATACACCTATAGGTGTAGTATGTTACATACTGTATGTAAGACACTTTTGCTTAATGTTATCACCTGATGTCATCTTACTTCTGAACCCTCTCGGGGGAGATACACGGGCCTGGACGGGTCTTCGACCTTTAGGTCCCGATTAATCTCAAGACAAAATTTGTAATATTAATACTACAAAATTTGTAGTATTTAATTACACATTATGCACGAGGATACATAAACATTGTGCAATGTTATTACATAACTTAATAAATAAATGAAACGAAATGTGACCTTAATCGGAGGGCCCTTGAAATTTTCTGATCGGTTAGTCTGCAATTTTCCACCGGCCCCACCTGTGCTTTGTCAGGCAGCCATTTCTTTTTTGCGGGAATGAAAAACCGTCCTCTTCGAGGGGGCTAAACGTGTGCGACTAGGGAGTTTTCCCCTCTTTTTTTCGTCCTCAAATGGGTCTCCCGCTGGGGATTATGCGGTCTGTGATGGACGGAGGCGTTCGGCGGGGTTGGTTGTCCTGGTGGGGTATTTTCGAGTGCCCTTGATTTCAGTTGATGGCTGGTCATTAGCCGTTTGTTCCCTATGGCTCAAATGAAAACCGCCCGACAGGGCCGGTCCGTTGGGGTGACCATCATCAAAAACCATTCCCCCCCAAAGAGTCCGCTGAACTGGTGCCTTACGAATAAATTCACGAGTGAGGTTGCGCTGAAAGTATCACTTGTTTCTATACTTACCATCTCAACATTGAAAACGATGTAGGAAGTAAAGTACTTCGTACAACAAAGTTTAATTAAGTGCGGAAAAGATTGTCAAAGTTAAATTAATTTTCACACTTCTACCAGCTCTTAAATTCTACATGTTTGGGTGTTGGGACGACGTAAAAAATGCAACTTTCACGAGATATGCTATTCTGGCCGTAAAACGTTTATGACCAGGGGAATTGCATTACGCAAAGTCTTCGGCTTGGAAAAGGGAGACGAAATTACTTGAGAGAAACCTGGAATTAAATCCTCACACCATCGCTGCCTTTTTGTTGCATTCGCTATATGAGCTTCGTGTGTACAGGTTCTTTCTATAGCACAACTTGCATGCGAAAAATCATAAACTCTTATACGGTGAAGTGGTTTAAACTAAGGACGGGTTTATCAAATGCGTATCTTATTACCTCGATTAAAAAGCCCCGCACTGAGAGAAAAGATTTTTTTAGTGGCTGGGTTAAATCCGAAATAACCTCGAAAAGAAATTGAAACCACCTAGAATCAATTGATTCAACCTAGAAAAAAATAGGTCCAGGTTAAAGTATCATCGAAAAATATTAATACAACCTAGACCCATATAGAAACAACCTAATCCATTATTACCCGCCCTCTGACCACAACCTGGAATAAAAAAAAGTGTCAACCTAGACCAAATGTGAACTTCACATTTGGTCTAGGTTGACATTGTGAAGACCTAGAAAATATATTACCTACCTTTGACTTTTAAGTGGGGTAACCTAGAATCGAATGATTTGACCTTCCATATAATTCCCCTCCATTAAAGTCTCGGTTTTACAACTGAAAACAACCGAGAGATTTAAAAGGCGAGATTGTTACTTTAGGTACCTAACAACCCAGAAGAAAAAGTTAGACTCTCAGTCTCGGTTAAAACTACCGTATTACCACAAATAGTTTTAGGTTTAAACAACAGTGATTGTAATTCATTCGATAAATTCCAGGTTGTTTCTACGGTACGCTAAGCGGCCATGGAGAGCGCCTCTGTAGGCGGTGGGCGTTAATTCTCGTTGTCTTGGCACCCCTGCTATTTACCCGGTGGCCTCAACCCCACCGTCTATCTCTGTCAATTCTAAACATCTATTTTCTGTCACTATGTGCAGTCATATTATGACGTCACATTCAAATTTTTGTACTGAGTAGGAAACAGAGACAACACAGAAATATAGTTGAAGTTGATAGAACCAACCTGCAATGGAAGTGGAGCAAACCTAGAAAGAAAAGTGGACCACCTAGTAATTTATTAGGACCAACCTGAAAAGAATAGGAAGCTACCTAGAAATTTAACTGGTACAACATGGATAGTAAATGAAACAACCTCGTAAATAAAAGGGCACAACCTAGAGAAAAAAGGGTTCTTGGTTAACGCGCCATGGCTGTAAATTGTTTGAGGGGGGGGGGGGGGGGGCGAGAACGTTTTCGTTTTAGGGTAAATCAACCATCTACGAAAGTGAAAAACATTGAATACCAGGGTGAGACAACCAAGACATTAATGTTTTTATCCTAGACTGTAAATGGATGGAGGCGGCGGCACACACCATGAACTTAACCTAGAACTAAAGTGTGGGGGTGGCGCATTTTAAATCTTGATTGTTTGCATTTTTAGGACGGTAACTTCACCAGTATTTTCAATCTAGGTTAAATGATATTCAACCTAGACTAAATTGTTCCACCCTAGAATGAAAACCAAAAAAAAATCTAGGTTGGCAGCATTTAACATAGAAAAAAATCGAAAAATAACCTAGAATATGCCCTTTTGGTTTATTATTCTTGGAATAATACACCTATGTTTTCGCGACACGGGTCGACGACTCCGATCGGCCTCAAAATTTGACATTATCCGTTTCAAGAGGTCTACATTCAAAATCCGAAATGTCCGTCCGCCGTCCGCCGTACGCCGTCCGCGGTCCGCCGTCCGGGCCGTTTTGGGCAGTAGGAATTTTTTAAAAAATCTGAAATTTTGGCAAAATACTTGGTTTACCATCTAGTTGTGCCCGCAAGGTTTTCAGTCCGATCGCCCAAACCCGTGGGGCGCTATGGGGCTAAAATGGGGCTACAGGAGGGGTGTTTTGAAGGCTTTTAGCTATGGGATCGAGTTAGGTGTCGTTTTCGAAGTATTTTTGGACGTAGAATCCATTTTTGGGGGTCCCGGAACGATCCGATTTCACTGTGGCGTTCTATAGGGCTTTCATGGGGCTAAAAATGGGATTTTTGAAGGATCCCAAGAAGTTAATTATTTTTCGAGTGAAAATTAAAGAATTTTTGAAAAAACACATTTTTGAAAAAAAAATCCCCCCAAAAAATTTTTTTTGAAATATAAAAATCCAAAAAAAAAAATTTTTTTAATTTTTTTTTATTAACAGAATTAAATGTCTGTACAAGTAACCTATATCACAGAATAATAAACCCTTGTGTAAAATTTGCAGCGTTTTTTTTCTCTCAGTGCGATAAGAAAATTTCTTACCATGCATTTAATGCATTTGAAAAAGCCAGCTAAATGATGCAATAAAAATGACTCATATGTGTGAGAGCCGAAAACAGCTCCACAACAGCAACACCGATCAGCAGCCTTCCCAGCGGGAAAGGCTCTGACGTCACATGGGCGACGCTATAAAGAGGCGAGAGAGTTTTCACTCGTGGTTGTTCTCGTTCGTCTTCGCTTGAGAAATCTTCGTCCAGCCGTACCGCTCTTAGGACTTCACAACAAATTGTGAGTGAGTAATCTCGTTCCTTGAGCTTTGCGAGACTGAAGTTCCCGAAACAGCCAAGAGTTCGATTCTGCCCGTTTGGATTAGCTCCCCTGGTCTTCCGAACATCAATTCGGGTCTCGCAAAGCTCAAGGAACGGAATTACAATTTGTTATGAAGTCCTGAGAGCGGTACGGCTGGCGACTGGACGAAGGTTTCCCAAGCGAATACGAACGAGAACAAGCACGTGTGAAAAATCTCTCGCATCTTTATAGCGTCGGCCATGTGACGTCCCGCTGGGAAGGCTGCTGATCGGACGTGATGCTGTTGTGGACCTGTTTTCAGCTTTCACAATCTGATATCTCCGTAACTAATGATCTTAGCGACTTGCAATTGGTCTCATTCGAGTCAAAAAAATCTAAAGTATACCATACCTCAGAGCGCTCAGAAAAATTACCTACAGAAACCAGACGACTTAGAGTCAAAATTAGGGAATTTTCCTAAGTGATGGCGCCAAACGGGCTTCGGATTCGTATTCACCAGACCCCAAAAATGGAGAGCAACCACCGAAACCTCTCGAACGCGAAGTGACCTTCTTTTTTTTTTTAGACCTGTGTTATTAAATAACAAACAAATTTTATTGTGTATCAAAAGGTGAAGTTTGCGGTCATTTTTCGATCCTCGCGTGGTAAGAATAACTTGATGGGTAAATAGAAAAAACAACTTCCGGTTAGGAATGCTCGCAGTATTCTGCCTACGACGTTATCGGAGACATAAAGCGGATGATGAAAAGTAAGTGAATTGATACGTGATGTGAATCACATTTCGGCCGGAGAGGTGCCGCGTGATGGGGGGGTGTGAAACAACGTGGGGTGGTATGAGAGACTTGGCGGCGTTTAGGGGGGGGGGGGAGTATCAGGAGAGAATAGAATGTCGTCGCTTGGGGGGGGGGGGGGGGGATGTGTGGACGAGTTTGAGAGTCGGCGAAGAGTTTGTACTTCTGGTACTTGAAGTGAATCGTAAACGGCAGAATTGTGAGCGAGTGCTAAGGAAATTCAACACACACGCCGGTACAAGATGGCCACGGAGAACGCAAAATACCAGCGGTGTAGTTATGTGGGTGTGTTTGTGTGTGGAGAGATCGTTTACGTGGGTGTGTTCTGTAGTGGAGCTCGGATCTGGTAGTGTAACCCCATAAAACTTGAGTTCCTCGGGGGAGTGAGAGCAGTTTGGGGTGTAAGGAACTCCAGCCCAGCCGAAAGATATGCCATATACTATCCCCCCCCCCCCACGCTACACCTACATACACCCATATGGACCCTGCGACGAAAATGAGGACGTACCGGGGAGGTGGAGCGACTGCCAGCCCCCCCGCTTTCCAGTTTGATTTGAGTGTTCGGCGAAAGTGAGCCTCCATTTAACCCCCCCACCCCACCACACCCCTCCATCAACAAAACCTATACGTGAACCATCGTAGCTAGGCTCAACTGACTTTGGCTACCAAGGAAAGGATATATCGGTTTCCTATAAGGATAGTATTGGAAGGTGGTTGGGGGGGGGGGGGGGGGCTACTGCAAATCCACGAGTGGATGACGCGGGTGGGGGAGGTTAAAAGTATAGGAAAAGGGTCTCCCTTTAAGGTCTGGGGATTCTGACGTCTGGTCTTGACGTTAAAGTGCTCGTAGGTTACCCCACCGACCTTCATAGGAACCCCCCCCCCCCCCCCCCCCCCACGACACCCCCTTTCTGCTCGTTTCAAAAGCCACCCCAGGGTTCCCCCCCCCCTTCTCTTTACCTAACCTCAAAATGCCCTGCCATCTCTCACACAGCCGTTATTTACGGTCCTTACTGCTACTACACCTCCTTGCCAAGTTTTTCCGTATGATGAAACGTTTCCTCCCCCCCCCCCCCCCCCTTGTCAATATAATTCACACACTGAAACCAGTTCACAAATGATGGTTTCGTCTCCTCTTGAATTTGGTATGTTAATAATCTTCAAAATTCTATTTCTTCAAAAGTCTTACTTTCAAACGTTGAAAGCTTTAAGGTAAAATTTACAATTAATTTACCCATAGTCGACCCATTTTTACAGGTTTTAGTCTCTCCCATCCTCAAAATTGAGTTTTCCCACTTTTTCACTTATTCAACGTTTACACAAATCTCTTCTCTGTACGATGCAATAGTAATTTTTTTTCTTTAAATTTGGGATTAAAAGGGAGAAAAATGAGTTTTTCGAAAGTGTGTTTTTGCACCAGTAGTCGACATAGGGAAAGAAGATTGTTTCAATAGTCGACACTAGTGGTCGACATACGTGCGTTGGTAGTCGACATGGAATTTGCACCCGTAGTCGACAGGTGGTAGCCCAAAAACCGCCATAATTTTTTACTTTATTTTGGTTTTCGGTCATTTTCACCCAGAAAGAAGCGTCTGGTCGAAAAATTCATTCCATGCTTTTTTAAAGAGGGCAAAATGCTGCGTCGAATGAGCACCCTATCGACTCAATCCGGTTAAGCCGTCTGGCTGAAACCGAACGTCAAAGGTGTGCAATGTTTTACAAAATGGGGAAAAATTGAATTTTGAGCCATTTTTAACACTCCAACAGTAACAAATCACCTAGTTGATATACTAAAGATAACTAATTAGTAATAGTATTGAAATTATGTGGCTTGTGACTATGAGAAACCACCCTGTCGACTACTGACTCAGCAGCAGATTACAGAATGATTCAGTTGTCGACACCCCCTGTCGACTACCTACTGAAAATGAGCGTTTTTTGCACCCATAGTCGACAAAGCCGGAAAACAGTCAAAAATTGTTAAAATGGACAATTTTTTGGATCATCATAAACTAGAAACACCAGGGAACACAGAAATTCAGGAAAGATACAAATATATCAAGTGATATCATGTGAAAATTGCATACAAACTCAATGGGTTCTTAGCCTTCCAGCTAACGAATCACCTCAGAAATATTTCCCCTTTTTCGGTGTTTCCCGCTCGTTTCCATGGCAACTTCCCATCAAACATTCAGAAGACATTGAAGGATAAAGAGCGCCACCCAGGAATGCAAATCTGTGTCCTTAAGCTTAGCTTTTCTCATTTTTCTCAGTAACTGGTGCAGTGTCGACTATGGGTACTTTTACCTTAATTAAATTTTCAGTTTAAAAAAATTTTGAAGATTACAAATTAAAAACACTATACCTACCAGAACAGTGATTTGATATGAAAGAAAACGATGCAAATTTTACACAAGGGTTTATCATTCTTTGATATAAATTATCCAAAAATAATTAGTTTATAGAATTTATAGGATATAATTATTCTATATCAATGCAAAAAATAAAAAATGAACTTAATTAGGTAGGTATTTAAAAAAAAATTCTTGTAAAGTTTGTGGATGGATGTGGGACCCCGAAAAATGGATTATACGTCCAAAATTACTCTGAGAACGATACTCCATTCCACTTCCTGTCATCCATCAAAAGCCCCATTTGTAGCCCCATGAAAGCCCCATAGATCTTCACGATGAAATCTGATGGTTCCGGGATTACAAAAATGGATTCTACGTTCAAAAATAATTCGGAAACGACACCCCACTCGATTTTATTTCCAAAGGGCATACATCCGATGGGAAAATTTTCGACTTTAAGTGTTTTACTGATCTCATGGAAGGGCTCTGTATACGGGTGCATCGATTAATTTGGGAAAACCATTAAATTTTATTAGGGCCACCAAACTTTTTTCAGTTTCTCAACAACAAGTAAAAATGGATAAATGCCCTTTCGAAAGTAAACTCCTCAATTATTTACATCAGGTAAATTACTTACCTAATTATATCTGAATATTGCGAAAATGTACTTATATGGCTATGAAACTTTTTAGGGCGAGGTAATAGGTAGTTAGGGAAGGGCTAACAATGCCCAGGGGCCCCCACTCACCGAAAAGCCCTTGGAAGACCCTCAACGTCTCGAGAGTAGTTCTAGGGAAACCTACCCTGGAACTCCCAATCATTTCCACCAACATGGAGAATGCACTTTATCAGACCTGCACACAATTGAAATTGAGGAGGTCCGTGCAATAAGGGCACATAATATGTCATATTATGACGAAAGTGCGTTTCGAGCAAACGGACTTCAAAGATTTGCAGCGCTCATTCCCAGGCACCTATGAGCCATTTTGAGTCAACACTTTTTTCCCCCAACTTCATCACTATCCTTTTAGAAATTTCTAAAAGCCTATCGACGAGAAATCAATAGGAGCCCAGGAAACAAGCGAAATTGGAAGAAGGTTTATATAAAGTTTATATTATGCCCTTTTTCGTAGGGAACACAAAATGTCTTCTCCTATCAGTTCCCTGCAGGAAGGAAAGACGATTTCTATACAAAAACACTGCAAATTTTACACTAGGGTTTATTATTCTTTGATATAGGTTACTTGTGCAGAAATTTAATACGGTGTCAATGAGAAAAAAATTTAGAAAAAAAAATTTGTCGTTTTTTACTAAGTAAAGTAAAGTAAGTAAAACTTTTCAAGTCTTGAAAAATATTTGACCTGCGATCCTTCAAAAATCCCATTTGTAGCCCCATGAAAGCCCTATGGATCTCAACAGTGAAATCGGATCGTTCCGGGACCCCAAAAATGGATTCAACGTCCAAAAATACTTCGAAAACGACCCCTAACTCGATCCCATAGCCAAAAGTCTTCAAAAAACCCTCCCGTAGCCCCATAGCGCCCCACTGGTTTGGGCAATCGGGCTGAAAACCTTGCGGGCACAACTAGATGGTAAACCGAGTATTTTGTCAAAATTGCAGATTTAAAAAAAAAATCCTACTGCCCAAAACGGCCCGGACGGCGGACGGACATTTCGGATTTGGAATCTAGACCTCTTGAAACGGATAATGTCAAATTTTGAGGCCGATCTTGAGTGACACACCTCAAAAACCGTTTTCGATTGCGGCAAAGTGACACATTGCTCACTAGCGGTTTCCCCTGCAACTACCTTTATGGCACTTTTCCTGTTGCAAGATATGACTAAGCCAATCCCACTTCTGATATAAATCGAAAATTGAAATTTTTCTAGTTGTGTCACTTTTCTTGCGGGCCTGCTGTGTTCAGTTTCCAGCTCCACTACTCTGATTTAATTTTCCGCAGCTACCCTTTAATAATTAAAATAAATAAATAAATTAAAAAAAAAAAAAAAACATTCTGTAGGATTATTGAGAAAAAACTTTCTTTTGTGTCTTTATATTACACCAACATTCACGACGACAAAATATAAACGTGGACAACCTATCGGTATACTGATCAACTTACTTATCAAAGGGATGAAGAGTTGTATATTGTATACATACAATATACAACTCTTCATCCCTTTGATAAGCTGAACCCTCGATTGTGGCTGCCTGTATCAATATCCAATCTCGAACAACCAGTGCATCTGAATTGAGTGGCGTCTAATCAAAGAGCTTGCCCCGGGCCGTCAAAACGGCAACTGCAGGAATGAAGTTGGTCACGAAGCGATAGAATATGAAGAGGGCTGAAGCGTATCACAAATACAAACAGAATCCGCAGCGTACATTGAAATAAACCCCACGAAGCTTTCCTCCCTTGCGTAGGATCATATCCTTTTCATAGCTCGGAGAGAGCAGGGCGTGGGTCTAAACTAACCCCATATGCACTCAATATTCAGTATCGGCGGGATCCGAATAAACATTGACACAGCGAACACGCTTCGCTAACTGCGTCAAAGAGCGGTTCACACAGCACCGTGTGAACTATCTCACCGTTTTGAATTGGTGAAGTGGGAGGAGGGAGCTTGGTAGTTGGCTAAATAACCAAACATTCCCCGAATCGGCGTAAACTCCAGTGATCCCGTATATAAGAGCAGCTAACAGTTGCTGTTTTAGGGTACCTAACAAGCAGATAATGGAAAATTGAGATAGAAAACACTGCAAATCAAGCGAGACGCTAGTCTCGCGATGCCAAGCTAAGAGAGACGCGGTATCACGGTCGGGCCGTTGTCGATGAGTGAACGGGTTAAACGTGGAGAACGTGGAGACAATCTGTGGAAAAGTTGTTATCAAAGTGAGTTATCAGCCATGTTAACTTAACTGAGTCCACAGATTAAACTACCTGTCAGAGGTGTGGTCAACGTCGACAGCAACCAAGTTATCAGTGTTATCAGTTTTATAAGTTTTTTCCTAAATTGGGTTTGACACAATGGATCCCAAGAGGAGGAAGTTTCCACGGGGGTTAAAGCTCGGGCTGGAGGGGTCGCAAGAAGTTGATTGACAGTGCGGGGGAGGGGGGGGGGCAAAAGCGCCACTTGTCTTAGTGGCATCTGCCAGAACTACACTTTCTACCTACAGAACTACACATTTAACCAGGGTGCCTCGTGATTTTTTTTACTTAGCAACTTTTCCACTTAGAACGTTTAACTCGTTAACGGACCGTGAATACCCCTAATATATGTACACTGAAGAAGATCGGGCCAACTTCCGCCCCCTCCCGAGACCAACCCATCGATCCGAAAAAAGTTTTTCCCCGATATTCGGTGATCTGCGAGTGCCCTGAGCAGAAATATGCCAAATTTGAAGGGTTAGACACCTTCCATCATCAAAATCCAGGTTGCTCAAAATGCATGTTTTGGGACTTGCTTCTTTTTTTCTCGGCATTAGACACTCGTACAAGTCTCACCGCTGAACCGAATTCATTGTGAGTTAAGTTTGGTGCGCGTGGGTGGAGGAGGATCTGTTATGGATGGTCCGACTTCAATGAAATCTGGCATTTGAGTCAGGTTTGGTGTGTGGAAGTGCCTATTTGGGTTTCAAATTTTTACGACCGAAATGGAAGGGGGTTATGAGGGCGGGGGTAAGTAAAAATTCAAAATTAACATCACTTACCCACGTCAACAGATTTATATGAAACCTGGTATGTGTGTCGCCTTTCAAGTCCTGATTATCCAATTAGGGAGGGGGTGCTGTGGTTGAGTGGGGGAAGGTGAATTTCACCAATGGCCCGATTTCAATTAAATTTGGAATGCGAGTCAGGTTTGATGCGAAGGAGAGGTTTTAGTACCATTCGTGACCAATTAGGGTGGGGTAAGCGTGTAGGGACGGATATGAAGAAGAGGTCTCTTGTCGGGAACCGCAATACTAACAATTCTAAAAGGATCGGAAAAGTTCCCATTCTAAATAACTAAAGGGGACTAATACCTACTTAATAAAAAACTGCAGGATGGACAAAACGAGTATTGGTTGAAACAGCCAATATTAGCCACCTGTTTATCGTTGAAAAATAATTTTTGATCGCTGAAACTTTTGGGACATGTGAAGATGTGCCATACTTAGTAGAAAATGCAGTTAGTAGAGTTGGTTACGAAGAGAAAAGAAAATACCTACTTAAAAGCAAACGAACTGGTGCGGCGATGTGGAAGGAAAAGGAAGCATAATTTGGTTTACGTTGCTTTCGACAGCCGAAATCGGTTTTTAAAATCGAAATCTTTGTAATCTTGCAAATAATTAACTGTACATTCAAAGACCCGAGGCCGTCTTTGGGGTCGGGTGAGCATCTCGATGTCGTCCACGAATAATATCCTGTTATGCGGCATTCTCGTAATGCAGAATTCAAATAATAATTACGAATTATTCGTGTTATAAAATAGAATGAATCTAGTTTGATTATAAACAACAAGAAAAGTGGCAATCAAACAGAAAAAGAAAAAGAACAAAAAGAAAAATTTTATTATTATTATTATTATTATTATTTAATAATAACCAACAACTTACAGCCCATTACTTAATATAGCAAACAATCTAACCTCCTTGGAAAACACTAACACAACATCGGCATCACGCGCGGTAACTCCGGCTTATTTCGTGGATGGGGTAGGTGTTAAATTCGGTTGTAGGAAAAAACTTCCCCATGGAAGACCCTCCCGGAAAATATTTCCCCAACCCAGTTGCAACCTCGGAAATAATTTCCCCGAGCAAAAACAATGGTGCAAGGAAACGTCTCACTTGCCCGTCGCTTGTTGCTACGTATATTCATCTCAGACATTCATGGCCGTTCATAAAATTAATTAGCACGTAATAAAGCAAGAAGTTAGAGAAGGTAGGGTAAAGTACTAAGGTAATATGGTATAGTGCCTAATATGGCACTCCTCAAAATAACCAAAGTGATGAGGCGCAGCGTGATGGCAGTCAAAATTTTCATGGGCCACCTGATGCAACCAGCACAACACCTGATTCAAATGGCTGCCGCCTAAAGTTTTTTGGACCCGGGTGCAATCACTTGCTAATGACTAGTGGCGAGTAGTTTTCGATATTTTCAGCATATGATTGAGTTTGTCTTTCGTCAAAGAACATCTTCCCTAAGTTAGTTTCAGTCTGAACGCACTAAGCACATCATCAGCTCTGATTGTTGTCAACCCCCCAGTTTTCCTAATATGGCACCATTCATAAGTGCTCTAGTTAATTTTCGTGATTAATAAGTGATTTTCGTAATTTTTTCAAGTCTGGCGTGTTTTCTTCATTGCACTACTAGATCTCACAAGAAAAGTGCAATTAGAACAATTTTTTCAAGAAAAAAGACTGAAGTAACAGTTTCCTTTTCTATATCATGTCCTTATGCCGGATTTCACCAAGTGTAGCTTAAAGTTCGTTTTAGCAAAATCTCGGATTTAACGTTAAGTCCGACTTAGGGAAGATTCCGTTTCACCATTAGACTGAAGGTGGCGCTTACCTAAGCCTCGGTTAGCTTTGGAACAGGTTGCCCCAGACTCGTGTTCCCGCGGAAAACTCGGTAATCAGTGACAAAAAAGTGATAAGGCCGTGATAAATCGTCACGTTAGTGGCAACATCTGCTATCTCATGTTTCTCAGGTTTTAAGGAGAGCCTAAAAACTGACTTCTGAATTCCTGGACCGACTTTTATCGCACGTCAGAAGCTTAGGACAAGGAGGTCCCCAATGATTGATTTCAACGTAAAAAAAGGTGCAAATTTTACACAAGTTATTATTCTTTGATATAGGTTACTTGTACAGAAATTTAATTCTGTCAATGAAAAAAATTTTAAAATGTTGTATTTTTATATTAGGTACAAAAAAAAATTTTTTTGGTTTTTTTTTCAAAAATTTTTTTTTTTAATTCTTTATTTTTTACTCGAAAAAAATTTAACCTCCTGGGATCCTTCAATAATCCCATTTTTAGCCACATGAAAGCCCTGTAGATTGCCACAGTGAAATTGGATCGTTCCGGGACCCCCAAAATTGGATTCTACGTTTAAAAATACTTCGAAAACGACACCTAACTCGATCCCATAGCTAAAAGCCTTCAAAAAAACCTTCCCGTAGCCCCATTTTAGCCCCGTAGCGCTCCACGGGTTTGGGCGATCGGACTGAAAACCTTGCGGGCACAACTAGATGGTGGAGCGAGTATTTTGTCAAAATTTCAGATTTTTAAAAAAATTCCTCCTGCCCAAAACGGCCCGGACGGCGTACGGACATTTCGGATTTAGAATGTAGACCTCTTGAAAAAGATAATTTCAAATTTTGAGGCCGATCCGAGTCGTCGACCTCCGTCGCGAAAACATAGGTGTATTATTCCAAGAATAATAAACCAAAAATCGAAAAATAAATAATAATGAAAATTCAGCTGAGATAGCCGGCGTTGCAAGGTTGAGTTAGCGGGTGTAAAGTTTATTCTGAGATACCTAGCGTGTGTTGTAGTTTACTATATTATGAGATAGCCGGTGTTGCGTAATGAATAACTGCATTATTATTTTTAAATAATGAAGATTTTAAATTTAAATGAAAATCCTGAATAATTAAAATTATTAAACTATTATCGTACAGAAATATATAATTTGGTGCAGGAATAATCGATAATATTTTTCGAAAAACCCAAGTAATGCGCTGTCTTAATTCGTGTGAAATCTCAAAAAGAAGTGGGAGAAGAGCACGGATTGTTCTTATTTTCAAAAATTATTGAATGCGAATTTTCGTGAATAAGTTCGCATTCAAAGGAAAAGGTTGATAAATTGAGAAAATTAACTTTTTTCAGGTAATTTAATTTATTATTCAAAAGATAGGAAGGCGAAGGCACTTAAATTACAAATGAATCTCCAAAGTTTCTGCATATTTCAGTCGATAAATGGATAAATCGATAAATGGACTAGTCATTAAAAAAATTGGACTAGGGTATATTATCTTATTGAGGACTCTTCCCAAATTTTTCCAACAGTTGACGAAAAGAGAAACATAATTCGATCTGTTTGAAGACTCCCGGCCGCCTTTGCAACTGAATAATCATCTCAATTTCCTCGTCGTCATCCTCGAATGTAATTCTTCGGTATGCCATTCCCAAACACGCAGTACGAACGAAATAATTAACACTCTGGTCGAAAAAGCGAAAATCACACCGTTCGAGGGAAAATGATAATGAATAAATCCAACTATCATAATATGATAATAATCATAATATATTATCCGATATCAACGAAATGGGCACTGCTGTTGTTGGTGAAAATTGTAACAACAACTACAACACACGCGTAAATCTCAGATTTAACGCTTAAGACGTGGATGAGTAAGGACTAAAATCTGAGGCTTAACCTCACCCCGTAAACCGAGGATTAAGACTAAGCGGGAGTGGTGAAACGCATCTTTTTCTTATTCTTCGGCTTACCGGTAAGCCGAACCTTAAGCCGAGGTGGTGAAATCCACCATTAATGTGGTACCTGTATCTAGTGATTATTAAAACCATATTCGGGGCAGAGTACTGATTTTTTCCTTATTTTTATGATCCTAAAGACGTCAAAACGTATGAGGGTGGTATTAACAAAATGAATATGGAACTGGTGCCATATTAGGAACCCCTTTTTTGGAGAGTGAAAACTGACTTTTATTGGAAAATAAATTCTTTCTCCGATTTGAAGCAATTTCCAGACACTCTGATTTCTAATACTGTGGGGTGTAACTATCACCAGTAATTTTGGTTTGGAAGTTTGAGACAAGTAGGTGGTCCAAAATGTGATCCAAAAAAAGGTGTACTATATTAGGGAACTTTACCCTACAGAGTCTCAGATACTCATCGTCATAGATAGGTACTCAGTCCTCCAAGCGTTTTTCACCTGAAACAGAAAAAAATAATAAACTGTAGGAAAAGAGTTCACAAAATGTTACCACATTGGTAGTATATATAATTCGAATTATTAGTATTATTACTCAAAAGTGAACCCTGGATTGGCCGATCAATTGGGCGTCGGTTTTTCTGCCGTACGAACGTCAAATTCCGGGCGATTCCACGTAATAATAAAAATTATTTTCCTACAGATTTTTTTTTTTTTTTCAGTTTCAGGTGAACCCATGGAGATGCTATTCCTCCATGAGGTGAACCATTACATTGTTTTTGCTCGGGGAAATTTTTTCCGGGGTTGCAACTGGGTTGGGGAAATATTTTCCGGAAGGGTCTCCCATGGGGAAGTTTTTTCCGCATCCCGTTAAATTCTGGGAGTTAGCTCGCTCGGTAATGCTAGGATTAACGCCAACTTGAACCTTAATCCGAGGTGGTGAAATCGGGCATTATTGCTTCGTATGAGAACTTACCACAGAAGACCGCGACGTGGGAGTGAAACTGATTCAGGATTATGATTCCCAACTTGAATTGCAGAGCGCATTACATCAAAATGGCCAGATGTTCGTAAAATATATTTACCAGTCTAAAAAATAGAAAAGCCAAGATGTTTTTCTTTCCTTCCAAGTGGGGGCCGTCTCTTTCATCTGCTAAAGTAATATCATTTTTCCACTCGAAGAATGTTGACTATACAATCTCACGTTATACAAATGAGTTATCTTCAACGAGCTTCGAGAGTTTGGGTTTCAGATTGGCCTTTCTCCCGTTTCTCCCGCCAACTTTGAACGGTTGGAAACACTAAAGAAATTCTTCGTCGCAGACTTGACTGAGGAAGCTTAACCCTGTGGGAGGTTAACTTTGCGAGGGGGGAATCTGAAACGACACTTTGAAGACGCAGTAAAAGCGATCCTCACGTCCAAGTGCTGTCTCAGCATCATAATGACTCTGGATAGCCGTCTAGGAGAATTTTTATAACGCACGGCCTACGGCATAATAACACGCGAGTGTTTCAAACTTCCAATAACGAATAAATCCCCATAACCTTGGAGCTCTTCGCAACTCCTACAGTTTACACGAGAGGAATACAAATTGGTTTACATGACACTGTTTTGGCAAGTTTCTTCTTCGAAAGGTACTCTAAATCACAACTAATTTATAAAGCAAGGGCTTAACCGAGAGGGTACAAATCAAGACAGAAATTCAAGTTTATAGGCCGTTCGAAGGATTCATTTCGAATCGCGGGCTGTAGCAATAAATTTCAATTCTAATAATATAAATTAACCCTTTTCACTGCCACCGGGGCACGATCTAAACCCATTTCACGGAAGCAACTAAATTACTTTTCCTCCGCACTTCTTTCCAATTATTCTCAACTAAGAACGTATTGGCACTTCAAAATACTACCCGAGCCGTCAATCACTCCAGGCACTCATTCAATTTTTTTTTCTTCATTTTGAGTAGTACCATACATAATCTAAGCATGATTATGTATTGTATTTAACCTTTTAGTTAAACCTTTTTCACATTGATTTAAACCTTAAAGTATGTGATTTTAATTCAAAAAGGTTTAAATCAATATGAAAAAGGTTTGACTAAAATGTGCTATAATATTATTTTCGTTGGTGTATACTACAACTATAGTTGAGCTAAAGATGAACACACCAACACCCACAAAAATATTTATATTAACGCAGAAAGAAGAACCTACTTGGTAGAGTCATGGAGTTCCTTTCGGTAGGTACCACACGTAAGTAAGTATGAGGAGATTACCTACGGCAAGGGAAGGTTACGTTCAGTTATTGTGGAAGCAGGTTAATGGGCTTCCTGAACAGCCAAGCTGAAGCAGAATCTGATGCGTGTTGTAGGGTTAAGAAGAAGTGTTTTGTTAATAATTTTTAGTATTCCATCGGGCTGTGCGTAGACCCTAGATTTTGAAGTGTTTGAGCCGGGGTTTCGAGTCATTTGTGAACACAGAATCGATTTATGGATTTTTCATGTATGTCTGCCCAGTCGGTAGGGCTGAATGATGCTTTTGAAGGGTTTGAGTCTGGGTGTCGAGTGAGTTGTCGTTTTCGACGAGTTTCAGTACACAGAAGAGATTTATGAATTTAATAACTGAGATTTATGAATTTTTCAAGGTGTCTGTCCAGTCGGTAGGGCTCAGTGATGCTTTTGATGGGTTTTATACCTATAGGTATAGGTACAACCCGTATACGTAGATTTTGAAGGGGGCCAGGGTTTTCAATAATTTGTATTTTTTGACAAGATTCTGTGTACAGAATCGATTTCTGGATTTTTCATCTTTCCATCCGACCATTCAGTAGGGTTCAATATATTGACGCTTCTTAGTGCCTAAAGACGTAGATTTTTCAAGGGTTTGAGCCAGGGTGTCGAGAAAGCTGTCGTTTTCGACGAACTGCAGTACCTACAGAGAATAATTCTATAAAACAATTATTGTTTTATGGATTTTTTAAGTAGGTCCAGTCGATAGGGCTCAGTAATCAGAGCAGGAACGATATTAACTAGTACAACACTACAAACAACTCACAACTTGACAGCTTGACAAAGGGAACCCACTAACCTGACACGGGGAAGGTTGCAAATTCGTAACTAGTTACGAAAAAGGTCTCGAAAAAGGTCTAAAAAAAGGTTAAACAAGTAGGTACTAAGAGTAATATTAAATATTACTCTAAGAGTAATATTAAATAATTCCAAATTTTGGAATTTCAATGAGGAAAGGGCAAGCTTACAGATTATTTCAAAGTCGATACAAGGATTTCGAATAAAACTGCAAATGGAACGTAAACTCTGCCCTTAAGTTTGTACCTATCAATTTATATAATTTAAGGAAAAGTTGACGTTTGAATTAGCGGGGAGACAAGCGATCAGCGGTTTGGGTTGACGTGACGCACGCGACACGGCCACCCCACTGGCTTCTCACTCATTGGTCGGTGATTCGTATTGGACCCAATGTACCTACGTCCAAAAATAGGCGACAACTCGACCCCATATCCAAAACCCTTCAATAAGCCCTCCCGCAGTCCCTTTTTAGCCCCACGGGTGAACCGAGTATACTCGGTAAAAATATTTTGTCAAATTTCCGGTAAAAAAAAAAAAATTCCTACTGTTAAAGACGGCTTGGACAGCGGACCATCTGCAATACATAAAATATGACAAATTTTTTTTGTACTTCTTGTTTTGCAGACACACATGTGTTCATCTGGGACTGGGATAAGTAGTCGGTTTTGAATTTCCAAAAGCGAACCTGGAGGAACGATTAGGGAAGAGGTACCTATTTAATTCTTTTAATTCGTCCGTTTTCACACCATTTCCAACTTGGTTTTGGCCGGTTTGAAAAATCACACATCAAAATTTGTTTGGCATTTAAGATTCAGAACTTGATTAAATATTAGAATTGGACAACTTAACCCTATACGGTTAAGTTGTCCAATTCTATATTCTACAGTAGAATATAGAAACATTCAAACCAATACCAAGCAATAATGGGCCCGGGAACCGATTGTCGACTAATACTTTTTTCTGAAAGAACTTCATAATTTGAAGCCATAGCAGTGAGTTTTGGGCTCCTACGGTGTAATACAAACTTACAGGGCACTTTAGAAAATTTCAACTTTGAATCTGGAGAGAAGAGTGGCGCTTCCAAGAAGTGCTCTCTGGTGGTCAGCCAATGAACTAAAAGCACGATTTCAGAGAGATTCACGAGGTGAAATTGCAAGGAAAATAGTCGTTCGGATTTCTTCTGACGCTAGAGTGACGGGACAGACCATATTCATGTTCACCAACATCACATAACCCAAAATGAAACAGGTTTTTTTGTACACTTCCTACTTTTTGTGCGAGTGCACTCTGGCGGATTAGTTAAAGTGCCACGGCGAGAAAATTCAAAACGCCAAATATTCACTAGTGATTTCCCCTGCTCAGACTAATTTCTCAGTGCTAACTGTACCGAGTACTTTGTTCATTATTAGTTCAACTATGTTCGGCCGAATTTTCCCATTTCTCTGACCTTGTTCCCTTGCCCATTGTAGCATCTTCTTCCCCATGCTCATCCATTTCCGTCTTCCCTCAAGTCTTCTTCTTCCTAAGAGAAAAACGACTTTACTTCCTTGATTAGCTGTACAGGGGGGATTACAGAAACCTAACCAAACTCAGACAAATGTGGTATAATCAATACTCGCGGAAATAGCGTTCACTGTAACCATAAAATTAGGAATGGAAATAAACCCGAATTTCGGGTTAAATCATCCTGTACCATGTTGTTAGAAGTCAAAAAGGGGGAAATACATCATTTTTGTGACAAAAAGTCTTTCACGTAGTTTATAATCATCTTCAGTTGTTCTGGCCGATACAAAAACCGGTATAGGTGACGTCATTTTTTCTTGATTTTCTTGGTGTTTGGCATTAGTGACACTGGAGCAACGAGAAAATGGCCGTGTTCGCTTTGTTGTGATCGTGCGTATTGACTCAACTTATTCGTGACATAAATTAACTTATTCGACGTGACCGATCCTTCAGTTTTTAGTTTTTTAATGGGGGCCGACTCGTCGACCAATAGGAGCTGACTTCGGGTTTCCGCCAAAATTCAAATTGTAATTTTTCCAAAAATTTTATAAATTCGTAAGAACTTGCAGTTTGTGTTTTAACTCCATTTTCAGTATTATTTGGACACCTTCTATATATGTATTTAAAAAAAATCCAGACACGATTCCTTTCCTAATTCAGCCGCTTTGTAAAAATCCTAGCCTTTTTGTTTTATTATTCTTGGAATAATACACCTATGTTTTCGCGACGGAGGTCGGCGATTCCGATCTGCCTCAAAATTTGACATTTTCCGTTTCAAGAGGTCAAGATTCCAAATCCGAAATGTCCGTCCGCCGAACGCCATCCGGGCCGTTTTGGGCAGTTGTGTACAATTGGAAACTGCGCTAGAGACCGAGAGGCCTATCAGCAGGTCCCCCGAAGGGGACTCCACCCAGCGGGGTCTTAACCTTCCGCTGGGCTCCACCTCCTAGCGTCCCCACGACCACCCCGAGACCAACCCGAAAGTCCGGGGTGGAGGGGGGGGGGGGGGGGGGCAAGGACCCAGGGATTTAGGGCAGAAGGAATTTTTTTAAAAATCTGGAATTTTGATAAAATACTCGGTTTACCATCTAGTTGTGCCAGCAAGGTTTTCAGCTCGATCGCCCAAACCCGTGGGGCGCTATGGGGCTAAAATGAGGCTACAGATGAGATTTTTGATGGATCCCAGGAGGTCAAATTTTTGTCAAGTAAAAAAAAAGTTGAGAAAAACTTTTTTTTGAAAAAAAAAAATCAAAAAAATACTCAACACAGCCGAAAACAATCTTGGCTCGATGCAAATATTAAAATTTTGAAAAAATTGTGAGGGGGCCCCGAAAAATCATCGGCGGGATGTGGTTTTCCGAAAGTCCATTCGTCACTTCATCGGTAGAGGGAATAAGCCATGTCTATTTCTTCGGGTGCTAAGTGGCAAACCTTTAGGCTGGAAGGTTACCTTTCGCCGGAAAATTTCTTTTTGATTCCTTATATGGCAGGCATGGAACATTACCTTGTTGCCTAAAATGCGTTAGATTCCATCACGTCTTGATGAAGGCTTTTTGTGAGGGGTCCCAATTCGCCAATTTTAATCCCAACTGCTCTATCTTATAGGCTGTACACTGTACAGTTGCTAGACTTGTTGCTAGCTTTTCTGGCTCTTGAAGAGCACTATCGTACTTAAGATAAGGAAATTATAATTTTTCAACATGTGAAGGTAGTAGAGTACACATTGAACCAGATGAAGACTCGTAGAGCACACATTGAACCGACAACCGAAAATCCACCGTCTTCTATGGGATTCGTATCCATGGCTTCGTCTGAATGTAGACTGAAGAGACTACCGCCCAAAACAAAACATGGCCATGAATGAGGCTACGACGTCTATAATGTCGTGCCATGCCACCTTCGCTGGAACTCAGTCACATACTCCATCACGAGCAGCAGCAATAAGCCCCTTCTACTTTACGCCCTTCAAATAAAGTTGATAAAAGTCTCCTCAAGAAGTTCCCCCTTTCAATTTGATTTGTGATCAATGTCTAAAACTTACCTCAGGTTTCTCTAGAGGTGTATTTCTTAATTGAGGCGTTCGCTATCAAAACCAGCTCATTTCATTTCTGAGAAACAATTTTACAGGAGAAACGAAAAACGCTTTTTTTGTATAATGACGTAAAATTAGACTCGTTTTTTTCCCCCCCTGGAATAATTTCCAAGTAATATGGCTAATTAGGTTGGAATGAGTTGGTTTTGTAGAAAAATGCGGTTTTTTTTGTTGTTTTTTTTTTTTTTTTTTTCACTTTTTTCCTGATTAATTTATGTTAAATGGGTTTCTCAAGTTTTTTTTTTCGAAGCTTTTCAAGTTGTCTTGGCGTCAGAAGGTGCTTGGAATGAGCTGGTTTCGATGCTGAAGGCAAAATTTGATGGCTCATTTTTGATGGGAAAGAGCTGGTTTTGAGGTGTATCCCTCCGTCAGGGTGTGAAACAGACTGTAAACTTGTGATTCTTGCAAAAAAATGAATTTAGGAAAAAAAAAAAAAAACGTGGAAATAGCTGGTTTGGGTAGTAAACTTCTCAATTAGGACATTACTTCTTCAAGTTACAGGAACTATGTAAACAGTGAAATTATTCATCCATGGGAAATGGAAGTCACTGGAACAGTGTTGCTCCACCAAAAGCCTCTGTGTTTCATTTCATACTTGACGAAGCAAAATATTCACTGGAGCAGAAACGCGTTGTATTATATTGTAATTTTACAAATGTTAACAGACTATAGAATGTTCTCGACGTAACTGGGTGGGTTCTCGATCTAAAAACGGTTGGAGTAGAACTAAGTTGTTTGTGTAAAGGTGTTTGTGGGGCCAGTCTCCGCGGCAGGAGCTCGTCCACCCTTGGGCGACACACGTAGGTTGGTTGATTAGGTGAGGGAGTAGTGGGTGATATTGCAAGGCGCATGGGATGGTTTGGTCAAAGTCTATTTCGGAAAACGCCTCAAGATTTCATTCCAGTTCCTCGCTCTGATTAGTTACGTTTTCCCAAGTCGTTCCAACAGGAGGTGAAAGGGTCTTTCCCGTTTTGTCACTCTTTTGACTCACAACGAATTATTCCCGATTGGCGATTCGGCACACATGCGGGTGAATCTCCCTCAGACGAAGCTATCAAAGAACGGACTCCTCTAAGGAGAATTCGTCAGAGGGGAATGCCTCCCACCCTTCCCAATCTTCGTCAGGTTCCTATCATCTTGGGCCACTCTTTGAACCTTTAACCACTTTTCACTACCCCAGAGCCTTCCAACGTACCGACTTCAAAACGTGGAGAAACTGCGTGATGAAGACATCCCATCTTGTGCCTGAGCATTTGCGAAAGGAAATGAAGAGAATACCTAAACGACGATTTTGTGAAACTGGGCTGCTTTCTCATACGTAAATACTCAAATTAAATGATACTCAAACACTCAGTGGTTGCGAGTCAGAGCTATAATATTATACATAGTATGCCTACCATAGTATTCGCTAATGACTACGATGATGAGTCATCATTGATGACAGGCTAAGCAATTTAATTAATTTCTGTTTGGATTCTTGAGGGCTGGCCAATGGGTTCACCCACCCTCAAGAATCCCAACGGTACTTATCTATACTGTATACAGTATACACCCGTAGTCGAGAAATACAATCCTTATAAGGGCCATTCTCCCAGAAAGCGACATTTTCAAATCTCAATGTTGAAAAAAATTAAAATGCTCCACTGTTTGAAAAAAAGGAACATTCAGGTAACCATCACTAATGATTATTCATGCCTATCCAATCACGAATACCACTTATTTTGAAGAAAAAATATATAATGAAAACATCCAGGACGGAGGATGACGCGGTGACGATTTTGTCTTCTGTTTTCATCTATGTATGTTGAAATTTAAACTAAATTTAGTTAAATGTTGTCAATCACTAATAGTTTATCGAAAGGAAAGATTAGATCAGAGATGAGGTAGGTATGTTTACGTGCATACATGCATTTCATGAGTCAATATTGACTTAATTTTGCCATATTTTCACAAATTGCGATTTGAAATACAGAACCATAATTGTTCAAAATTCAAGGTTTTTTTTTTTGCGTTCTGAGTAGCAAAGAATTTTACAACTAAATAAAATGTCGATGTAATAATAATAATTATTATTATTGTATTTTCCGTCATCCTCTTGTACATTGCGTCATTCTCCGTCCTTCAATGAAACACGGGTGGACAGAGAATGACGGGAACTAATGGATTTTCCTGTTTATCTTTACGTAACTTTAACAAATTCTCAATTGATTGGAGTGAAATTGAAACCATTCCATGAGCTCTATCACACCAAACCGACGAAAAAAATTATTTTCAAACAGGTACCGTAAGACACAGATTAAACTACTGACGGGAGAATGACGGAGGGTGATTGGACAGCCACGTCCTGAACGAGACAATTTGACGTTGAGACTTTGAAAAGAACTGTCGCCGGGTGTTCTAGACAGCTGAGATGCGCGGGAATCGAACGGCAGGAGAAAATAAGCGGGGAAAAACAGCTTTGTCTGTCAAATTTCAAGAAACATCTTGGACGAGCTGATACTAGCAACAGGTCTGGCAAGTATATTCTCCTCTAGATTTTCAAAGAAAATTAACTTAAAATTATGAGAACACCTGAGGGAGAATCTCCAGATGTTGAACAAGGTGCTGAGGGGGCGCGAATTTTCGATTAACCTGCGAAAAACCCTTTTTCAAGACGTCAAAGTTGGGAAGTTGCGACGTTCGCCGATCCCACGATTGGTAAGAATCGAGTGATCGGGTGCCCGAAATTTGGTTGAGAACCAAAATGATACTTCTCCACGTGGTTGACAACGTGGAGTTTAAAAGGAAATTAAATAACCTCTGATTGTTAGATCGTAGTGAAATTATAAAATACCCTATATTCCCTGCTCTGGGCAGAATTAAATAAAGGAAAGAGGAAAATGATAAAGAAAATATGAAAGTGAAATAAAATGAGGTTTATTCGTGAAGAATAAAACCTCTCGCAAAATAAACGGAAACTGGGCCAGGTGGCAAAATGGTGAAATGGAAAAATAGGAAATGAAGCAAATCAAATAATTAAATAAAACCAGGTCGGTCTCACCGGTCACCGAAGTGGAGTCCTGGGCGTTGGCCAAAAATGACACCGGCAATTAAAATGACACGAGGTTGAAATTAATAAATGATTGCTACGGAAGCTGAAGATAGAATACTCCATTTTTGGTCTTGCTTCATTTCCCCTCTCCTCCTCCCCGCCCCAACGTTCCCCTGAAAAGAAGGGGCGTCAGGTGACGGAGATCCACCAATAATTACGTCAGGATGCAACACCCCAGGACCACCAGGAGAGAGGGGCGCCAAATCGGGGTTGGCCGATTCCGACACCAACACCGTGATGATGACGTCAGAACTCGGTCATCGTCACACCCCCTCCCCAGGAGAGTCCCGGGAGCGTGCACCCGGACAGTGCGCCCAAGCCCAGCACCCCCCCCCCCCCCCCCCCCCCAATCTGCGAGAGTCACATGGGTGCTGAAGGCGATTGTACTGCAATTGGTCTTGTTTTTGGTTTTGTGTTGGTAAAAATAAGAAACTTAAGAAAATGATAAGTTTGGGGAGTGGGGGAAAAACCATGGGCAGGATGCCCCGGTTGAAAAAACCCCCGGCGATTGGCCGGTGCCGTAGTGGAGGAATGTAAAAAAGGATGGCTTGCAGACGGCTGTGTGTCTTCTGTGTCGGGTTTTCCAAAACTTCTTTTCCGCATCCTGATTCCTCGTTGGGTATTATTATTATTCCTTGTTGGTCTGTAGTACGTTATATAATATATGTTTAATTATGTTCATGTCGAAGACGCCTGGAACAAGTAATGATTAGCGGAGTACATCCTAACCTACTGACGACGCCGCTACTTACGCGCCTGCGCCGAATTTGGCGCAACGGCTTGCGACTGAAACAATTTTAACTGTGAAATGTGTTGGACCTTGATGTCCGCTGGATCCGCGACGTTGATCAGGCGATACGTTACAGACAACGTCCCCTGGTACCAATTTGATATCCACATGACGTTGATTGTAATATTTGGCCCGAATTTTTCGAGCCGCTGCTAAATTTGTCAGCGCTTCTTGATCATCCTCTCAGCCTTATTTGGGTTATGGTAATATCTTGGAAAATTTATATTGTTAATTCCCTTGTCCGTAAGGTAATTCCTGAAAGCTGTAGACCTGAAAACGGTTGCGTTGTCGCAAACCAAGTTCGCTGGAAAACCGAACAATGCAAAAACATGTACATGCAACGATTTTATAATCGAATCGGTCGTTTGCGTCCTTAGAGGCAACAAAAATACAAAATTGCTGAAAGCATCAAGCACGACTAACAGGAATTTATTACCCGCAGTCGAACGCGGGAAGTGAGCTACATCGATCATAAGTCCCTGCATAGGATATGCATAATCGAATGAACTCAGGCTCCCGCCCGTCCGCTGTGCATACTTCGCTCTAGCGCACGTCATACATTTCTTAATCCGGTCAGTTACGTATGACCGAATATCAGGGTGATAGAAATTCGCCTGTATCCGCGTGAGTGTTTTGTTAATACCCTGATGCATCCCTAAAACTGCATCGTGGGACACTGTAAAGACATGCGAAAATAAGCTGGTTGGGAGACATACTCTCTTGCCCGCATTAGTTCGACGATACAAAATATTGTGGTCAATAAAATAATCAGGGCTAGATAGTGTCGGTAAATTTTCAAATATTTCACCCCAATGGGGATCGTCTTGCTGCAATTTTGGGAGTTGCTCATATAGAGCTGGGGAGGAATTTAAATAATTCACAAGTTCTTGCTTCTTAGGCGTTTTGAGTTGAAGTTCACCTGTTAACGTTTGTATCAAGTTGTTATAAGAGTCATGCTGTGCCTGCACGGAGGCATGATTGGGAGTGCTTTTATCATTCATAGAGGCAAAATTCGTAATAACGGGTGGGTTCTCGTAAGTGTATTGCGCTCTTGTCAAGAAGTCCGCCACTACATTCGCTCTCGATGGAATGTGAATTATTTTAAAATTGTACGACATTAGCCGGATAATCCAGCGCTGGACTCTGGCGCATGGGTTATCTAGTTTTGCCGTTTCAATTATCGATCGGTTATCTGCATACAAAACGAAGTTCACATGTTGTAGGTAAAATCGATTTTTCTTGATTCCCTCCAACACGGCTAGAAATTCCTTTTCGTATATTGTAAATTTTAATTCTGACTGGGTTAATTTACGGCCGCCAAAGGCGATCGGCCTGTGGCGTCCGTCCGAGTCAGGTTGTGTAAGAACAAAAGAAATCGAATCGACAGAAGCTTCTGTCCATAAAGAAAAGGTTAGCGTGAAATCCGGTAACGTTAGGATTGGCGGGTTGCTTATATTATTCAGTAATGTTCGGTAAGATTTCTCGCACGCGTCTGTCCACAGGAAAGGGACATTCTTTCGCCGTAAATTATTAAGCGGGACGCAAAGCTGCGCATAATGTTCTATAAAACTGATGGTATTGTACTGATGATGGTTTAGTAAACCGAAACGCGTCTACAAGTTGTTATTTTATTTATCGTGGAAATAGACTACTTCGTCTGAAATCGTCTTTTTATAGGTAACCCATTTTTAGGCCATTTTAAGCTTTCATTGAAAAAAGTTAGAACGACACTAAGTATATAAAGGGGGTTGTGGCACCAGGCGGGGTCCGGAGGCCCTACCCAATAAAACTTTTTAAAAAATTGTCAAATAACCCATTTTAAGCTTTTATTGTCAAAAGTTAGAACGACACTAACTTAGTGTCACTAAGTATATAAATAATAACATAAAAATAATTTCCCCTGTTAATTTGGTGACTAGGAAAATAAATAAATAGACAATACAAATAGACTCAACATTGTTTAACATATAAAAACATATTGAACATAGAAAAACAACCTACAGAATATAGTCAGGGATTTGCAAAGTCTAATGGCGGTCATTTTTCGTGCTGCAACCTATCGTAATACATAGCGCCAAACTACATGCTTTACGGCAACTTCCGTAATGGAACGTTTGGGTCTACGCCGTTAGCGGCGGACCGCGTCCATCCACGTACGCGAATGGGTTTGTAGAATTGTAATACATTTTATAAATTATTTACGTATACTTTTAACTAGAAATTGTTTTGTACTCTTCCTTATTTACCAATGAAGATCAATTATAACTTGAGTAAATTTAATTCCTATGTGTTCGAAAATGCTTATTTTGGAAAAATTTCGGGGGGGGTTCCAACCCCTCTGACCCCACCCCACCCCCCCCCCCCCCCCTGGGTACGGCCCTGCTTGAACCCTTGTCCCCAGGTTTTTCGACGAGTCCCTAACTTTTTTTTTAACACGGCGCCACCACTCTCCAGAGCACAGCAGCCACTTACGTACATCGTTTGGTATGCGACATGAGAAATTCAAATAAGCAGCTGGTCTGCCATAATTTCCCCTTACCCACCATTCCAAGTTTGTTAGCACATTTAAAACACGCGAAATATATGACCTTAATCGACCTGAATTCGGCTTACCATCAGGTGCCAATTTCAGAAGAGACACAACATTTAGTGTCTTTTATAACTCCATTTGGCACTTATAAGTACACTGTCGTTCCGTTCGGGATGGCAACCGGCGGAGCGGTATTAGACGAACTAATGCAATCCGTTTTCGCCGATTTGCACGGACGGATTTGCATATGGTTTTTAGATGATTTATTAATATATTCTTAAACCTTACAACAACATCTCCAGGACGTCAGCACGGTCCTAGACCGCTTGCGAGCGGCGAGGTTGACCGTCAATTGTGAAAAACTGAAATTCGCATGTACCAAGGTTCAGTTCTTGGGACATGTACCTAGTCTCTGAGGGCAGAGTGGAAATCGATCCAGAACGAACGCGCGTATTGGGGCAGTTGTCTCGACCAACTACACCCAAGGGCGTCGCGCAGTTTCTGGGAGCGATTGGGTTTTTCCAGAGTTTTATAGAACATTATGCGCAGCTTTGCGTCCCGCTTAATAATTTACGGCGAAAGAATGTCCCTTTCCTGTGGACAGACGCGTGCGAGAAATCTTACCGAACATTACTGAATAATATAAGCAACCCGCCAATCCTAACGTTACCGGATTTCACGCTAACCTTTTCTTTATGGACAGACGCTTCTGTCGATTCGATTTCTTTTGTTCTTACACAACCTGACTCGGACGGACGCCACAGGCCGATCGCCTTTGGCGGCCGTAAATTAACCCAGTCAGAATTAAAATTTACAATATACGAAAAGGAATTTCTAGCCGTGTTGGAGGGAATCAAGAAAAATCGATTTTACCTACAACATGTGAACTTCGTTTTGTATGCAGATAACCGATCGATAATTGAAACGGCAAAACTAGATAACCCATGCGCCAGAGTCCAGCGCTGGATTATCCGGCTAATGTCGTACAATTTTAAAATAATTCACATTCCATCGAGAGCGAATGTAGTGGCGGACTTCTTGACAAGAGCGCAATACACTTACGAGAACCCACCCGTTATTACGAATTTTGCCTCTATGAATGATAAAAGCACTCCCAATCATGCCTCCGTGCAGGCACAGCATGACTCTTATAACAACTTGATACAAACGTTAACAGGTGAACTTCAACTCAAAACGCCTAAGAAGCAAGAACTTGTGAATTATTTAAATTCCTCCCCAGCTCTATATGAGCAACTCCCAAAATTGCAGCAAGACGATCCCCATTGGGGTGAAATATTTGAAAATTTACCGACACTATCTAGCCCTGATTATTTTATTGACCACAATATTTTGTATCGTCGAACTAATGCGGGCAAGAGAGTATGTCTCCCAACCAGCTTATTTTCGCATGTCTTTACAGTGTCCCACGATGCATTCGTATATCCTCTATGTGTGTGTGCGCGTGCGCTTATGGTTTGCGGTATGTTTGAGGGAAGTATTGTACTGATGATGGTTTAGTAAACCGAAACGCGTCTACAAGTTGTTATTTTATTTATCGTGGAAATAGACTACTTCGTCTGAAATCGTCTTTTTATAGGATGGATTCCCACTATTTCGCCGCATCTACCTTACGTTAATGGGTTACCTATTTGACAATTTTGGTTTTTCTTGGAATAATAGGTACACCTATGTCTTCGCGACGGAGTTCGACGACTCCGATCAGCCTCAAAATTTGACATTATCCGTTTCAAGAGGTCTACATTCAAAATCCGAAATGTCCGTCCGCCGTACGCCGTCTGGGCCGTTTTGGGCAGTAGGAATTTTTTTTAAAACCTGAAATTTTGACAAAATACTTGGTTTACCATCTAGTTGTGCCCGCAAGGTTTTCAGTCCGATCGCCCAAACCCGTGGGGCGCTATGGGGCTAAAATGGGGCTACAGGAGGGGTTTTCTGAAGGCTTTTAGCTATGGGATCGATTTAGGTGTCGATTTTGAGTATTTTTGGACGTAGAATCCATTTTTGGGGGTCCCGGAACGATCCGATTGCACTGTGGCAATCTATATTTCTTTCATGGGGCTAAAAATGGGATTTTTGAAGGATCCCAGGAGGTTAAATATTTTTCGAGTAAAAAAATAAAGAATTTTTGAAAAAACACATTTTTGAAGAAAAAATCCCCCAAAAAATTTTTTTTTTTAATATAAAAATCTAAAAAAAAAATTAATTTTTTTTTTCATTGACAGAATTAAATGTCTGTACAAGTAACCTATATCGAAGAATAATAAACCCTTGTGTAAAATTTGCAGCGTTTTTTTCTAAAGTTTTATTGGGTAGGGCCCCCGGACCCCGCCCGGTGCCACAACCCCCCCCCCCCCCCCCCCGAAATTTTTTCCTGGGTACGGCCTTGGGTTCAAGGCTACGTATTGGAGGGTTGGCCGCTAGAGAGCGTGCCTACCATCTCTTGGGATATTTCTGTGAGTTATATGAAATCGTGAAATCGTGTGTGAAAGAAAAAAACGGTAATCATTACTCATAAGAGAGTAGTAGTAGTATCACCTAATTGATTTTTGAAGTTAGATATTTTAGTCAGGGAACTGATTTTTTGGCACTTTGAATTTAAATTTTGATATGGAAACGAGTGAATATTGAGATTGAATTTGATTGGAAATCAAGGTCAGGGTGTCTATTTTCCGTTGGTAAAAAAAATCCACTCTAAGTTAAACGCAGAGCCCACAAACTCCAAGGGACATGAATTCCGACATGTTGGGAGAATGACCCAGGTACTAGGAAATTTCATGTCCAGGACAAAATTCCACCACTACTTCCCTCAAACATACCGCAAACCATAAGCGCACGCGCACACACACATAGAGGATATACGAACCAAATCACTGGAGTGTACTCATTCGAGGAGCAAGAAATGTCCATTAGATCGAGATCTCTCATCAGCATAACATCTATATCTCGTTTTCGAGTTATCGATCTGAAATGTTGTGAATATACTCTCGACGTATAGGGGAGTTAAAAACTGCAAAAATAATAAAAAGGGCCTTCGAGCGCTGAAGGCCCTTTTTCCACCTGGCGCCTCAATTGGTTGTTGGATAATATCCAACAATCAATTGAGTATAATATTATTATATTATACCAATTTGGTATAATATTATTATACCAAAGAATAATAAACCCTTGCTAAGTGTTTGGTGTGTGCGTGTATTTCAGTGCGTCGGGCGTTCCCATCTTTCGAACTCGTAGAGCAATTCATCATCTCTCGTCGCACGCTAATTCCTCTTCTCGTAAGTCATGTGTACTGTAGTACGTGCCCGAGGAGTAACAAGCCTAATCATCCGTTTTTGTTGAAAGGGAAACTGGGTGACACATTATTTCGGTACCCCCCCCCCCCCCCCCACCCCCGCCGTTGTTGGAGCCAAACGTTCTCAACAGCACCCTCCCACCGCAAAAACCCCATTCTGACACAAAGTGCAAGGCTTATTTTTCACGAGACAACCTGTAGAGGGGAGGAAATCATTAAAGGGCCCAACAACATATTGAGTCTCAGCAATAACTGGGATTTCTGACGTGCGTAGAACTTGGCTACAAACAGAAGGATTCAGTAGGAGAGGGTTCGTGACGAACCCACGAACCAACAGCTGCTACCTGCCGAACCCCGTTCGATCCGTATCTCTATCAATTAAACTATAACTCTAACTAACAATACCTATCTAAACGAAGTGTCGGTCAATCCCGCGTACACGTCCGTATCGCGATATCTATTTACGCCGACCTTCACGAAACCCGGAAAACGCCTAGACGCTGCAGCCGGCCGGCCAGCACATCGCCGACGGACCTGAGGTACTCAAAATTTACAACTTTGTTACCCAAATTTGTACCGTTCTTTCGGTGCCAACCACAACTTAACCCAAATCTTTTCATATTTTCTATTCTCCGAACATTTTTGGTTTGAATTGCCTTGCCACTTGCAAATATGGGTTATTCTACGAACAAGACCCCTATTCCTGTTACAACCACTTTTCTCCGCTTACAACGGGAATTTTTGAAGCCTGAAAATTTTGGGTTATGCAGGACAATCTACTCTATCGGATCCATATAATTTTGGTTTATTATTCTTGGAGTATTACACCTATGTAATCGTGACGGAGGTCGACGACTCCAATCGTCCTCAAAATTTGACATTATTCGTTTCATGAGGTCTAGATTCCAAAACCGAAATGTCCGTCCACCGAACGCCAAAAGCAAGCGTTTCGGTGCACTCTATTGTTCGGTGTGGTGGGCAAGATACTAACGATTCGTCGCATCACCTAACCAACTTTTAGCAGTGGTTGTAGGCCTATTCTCATTGTCTACTTGTTAGGAAGGCAATTTCATTTCAAGTGAGATGTCGAGTCGTAACACGTGGCGCAATATTGCGTTCAAGCCACCGCTCGGTTCCACCTACTCAAAAGGTGTAAGGGAGGTTTCCTTAAGTTATGTTCCCCATTCATATGCGGGGCCACGAGTTTTTAAAAAGGGACCCCCATCCCAACGCTTTTTTCCCCTTCCAACTTTACTTATCCTCGACTAATCCCCCTTTCATTCGCTCAGGACCACTTTCACTACCGCACCCAGCCAACAACCACTTTATATGCCGTTCTTCACGACCTGAAACTGAAAACCAAAGACTGCCGAGTGGTGGACAGCGCGTAACTCAGTTCGAAAACAATATGCGAATCACGCCGATATTCATTTAAAATAATAATAATAATAATAATAATAATTATTATTATTATTATTATAATTATAATTATAATTATGGGGAATCTGGACTGATTTCCTCACTCCCTTATCGCGGACCGCCAGCCCACTAGAGCTCCCTACAGCAGCGGATTGATCGTGCAAATCTCTCACATTTCGCAGAATTTAATCGCAGTGCCTTTTTTTATTGGACCCGCTTTCCAGGCCTCCCAAGCCGACAATAAGGGAAGCCGGATCAACGGATCCAATATTTTCACGCGGGACAGGCGATAATACTTCGCTATTAGGAGCTGGGAGAATTGTCCTTCGTATGATTTAATTTGAAGATGACCCGCCCTCTCACGCCGACAATTCGGTCGGGGAAGCCAGTCTATCACATTTCAATTTAGCTGCAAGCTGTGGGAGAACTGAGATCATACTCGACCCTTCGTGCTTGATATCAGAT
The DNA here is from genome assembly GCA_955831195.1 of Pilophorus perplexus. Classification (NCBI taxonomy): domain Eukaryota; kingdom Metazoa; phylum Arthropoda; class Insecta; order Hemiptera; family Miridae; genus Pilophorus; species Pilophorus perplexus. Next base: position 13,594,670 of record OY037007.1, on the reverse strand, counting down.
CCCCCACAGTCCCATTCCAAGGACAGATACACTACAGGACAACTCGACTCTTCCAGCCATCCTGTAGCTCGTGCTTCCTCCATTACTGTATCGTTCATACACATCCTTCATCCTCCTCCCCAAACAACGAGGGCATAACTCTAGATATGGCGCTAGCGGCATTCCCTCAAACACACAAAACAAATTATAATGTAAATTCGCAGAAGCATTACATTATAATCAAGTATATACACGCCCAACACCCGATTCACTGGGCGAAATAAATTGTTATAATTCTTAATAAAAAGGATCAATAAAAACTATTTTGTGACCAGTGTGTGGAAGGTTGTGGGACCTTTGAAAACGACACCCAACTCGACACCATTAGCCTAAATTCCTGCCCCTAACGGACGTTTCATTTTTGGAATCACATAAGGACACATTTTGGAACCGATTGGAGCGTGATGCACCAAAAATACAAAACCATTCGATGATTAAATTCGGAGCGATTCGAGTGTCATGGCCACATATCGTTAATCACAACTAGCACTCATGAGTGCTCTGCAGACATAAGGCCTCGCTTCGCTCGGCCGACCACCACCACTTTCTCGGACTGAAGGCCTCACTTCGCTCGGTCACTTTTTCGGTCAGGGGGGCTCGCTTCGCTCGCCCAAGAGACAGTCGCTCATTGCGCTGAATTTAACGGGCGTAAAATTGGCCAGGGAATAGAGAGAGAGAAATCGTCTTCCCACACACCAGAATATATCCGAAATTAGCGTAGAATGAACCGTTTCCCAAAACTGGCCCCTTCCCACCCCCCAAAAAAAGTTTCCCCGCCCCCTCAACCTTTCTAAGGTCCCTGGCACCCTCGGGTTCTCCCGTTTTGTCGTCCACCTCGTCCACACGTAACTTGACACCCTCGATTCTTACATTCGTTGTCAGACGACCTCTGCGTTGATAATGAAAAAAGTATAGCGCTCAACTTAGAGGTCTATGAGCACCACTCCACCTGCAACGTAAGTAAGCAGGTGCGCGCTAGGTATTAGAAAAAATTCAAATCCCTGCTGTAAAGTCTACAAAAAAAATATGCCTGCGGTCACTAAGCAACACTTTGAATAAATTTCCAAGCGCTAATGCACGCGAGAGTGGGTATATAATTGATGAGAAAGCCCTCCTCTTGGCTCCCAACTCCTACCAAATGCGCCATTCCACCTCTTTCCACCGTTAATTATTCATATATTTTTTTTATCTTCATTTTTTCCTTCTGAGAAGGTAAGTGGTCGCATTCTTTGGATTTTTAACTAGGTCGGCTCTCCCACCAGCCGTATTGACAAACTGCTAAGGAAGAGCGGGAAACATTTTCAATTACCAAAAGTAAATAAAGCCCAACGAGAAAAATGCCAATTCGTTAGAAATGTTAATTCGTCATTAAATTTAAATTTTTTTTCTCGTGTTGGAGATCTGAATGGGAAGAAAAACACGGATTATTTCCCGTGATCTACTTCGTCCTCCCGAACTCTCTCTTTATTTAAAACAAATGAAGAATAAGTAGAAAAAAATGGATGAAAATGCTGCTAAATAGATAACAAAAATTTGTAAAATGTTAAATAAAATTTTAAAAATCTATCAATTTTGTGGATGAAAAATTTACCTTCAATTCTAATTCATTCATCGCAACAGTCAACATCATCAACAAATTATTAATTTTAGTTTTTCAAGTATGGTTAACGGTAACTGTTATGAACATCATAATCAAAATAGTATTAAAATGACTAATTAATCCATTATTCATAATAATGACAGTCCCGTCAACCCTTTCACCAGTGGAATCCCCGGCGAAGCAGGAAAGGATGGTGATGAGGTGGGGGCTCAACTTGAGGTCTGAAGGGACGTGTAAAAGTAGGGATGGATTGGTTGGCACAACCTTGATATCAAGGCTTTTGATGCTTGACATCTTTACAACCCCTGCGGGTTTGGGGGGGTATTATTCAGACATGTCGTAAGAACCTTAACGAGATTATGATTCATGAATTCTAACCTCCTCTTTTGTTGTTAGCCTTGAGGATTCCAACTAGAGGCAAAAATGGAACACTTTTTTCCCATTTGCGACAAAAAAATAAGAAAATAAACCCTTCGGCGGTTACATCTTCTTATCGTACCCCCACACGCTGATTCCACTCTCGGCATTTGATGTGTTCTTCTACAACGACTTCCAGGGCGAAAAGGTTCATCCATCTGACGTCGTTTACTGTTTGCGAGGGAAACTCATTCGGACCCGAAATCCACTTATGAAATCCGTGCAAGCGCCCCTTAAGGGTTAAATGGTTAATTTGAATAACGTTTTGTGTCGTTTCCCGTTCTTGGGACGGAAATCTACGGAACGGGGAGTTCATCGGGGCTGGGAAGAAAATCGCTATTTGCATTCCATGGGCGGATTTCTTTAGGGCCAGGGTGGTACGGGTAGTTTAAATCTGACTATTTCGGCTAATGAAGATGTAAATGAGTATACGTCCTTGCTCCATCAGCTGAGGGGCAAACAAGTTGGGTTTCCCGGACAAAGCTCTTGCAACTGACTGGCATGTTCATCTCTTGAAAGGTGTTTTGTACAAACACTGGAAAATACTACAATTCTTTCCAATTTTGATACGTTGGTGTGGAGTTCTTCGTAACGAGCAGTAGGTATCCTCTGTAGCGTACAATACTCTACAACACAAACTTTGTGTTGTATAGAGTTGACACATTTTGTCACGTACTGCAGTGGCGATAAAAGGCTTTCGTTCGTTTGATTGGGCACCGAATTCGCTTTTTCGGAGTGGGAGTGTGTTGACAATATATCAAAATTAGATATATTTTTCAATCTCATCTCAAGATCATTTAATGATTCAATGGCAAACGTAGAAAAGTTTACATGTTCAAAATCATAAGGCACTTGGTGTTAGGACAGCTTATGTTGAACGTGTTATCACGGGGGAAAAAAAAAGAAGAAAATACACTGCCAATGCAATGGCCCATGAGCTTCCTCGTGCCAGGTTCAAAATGAACGTAGTTGTGAAAACAACAATAAAATTACGTTCGCGCATGCGCAGGGAGTACCACTGATGCAATCGTGATGGAACTGATATGGAACCATCTAGAGCTATACCCACACAATCCCTGAAAATTTGATTGAAATCCGATCAAAATTGTGTGAGTTATTGCTGTGGCAAGGAAATTACGTTCGCGCATGCGCTGAGCGTATCGCTGATTCAATCTTAATGAAACTGATAGGGGACCATATGGAGCTATACCCACACAATTCCTGAAAATTTGATTGAAATCCGATCAAAATTGTGGAAGTTATGGGTGTGGCAAGGAAATGCGGACAGACAGACAGACACGGAACCGAATTTGTTCAGGAGGCTCTGAAACGCAAAACGTGAGTGGAAATTTCGATTTTGGAGAGCAAAATTATTTTTCATTTCGAAAGTGAAAAAAAATATTGCCGCCTGTGGGTGTATTGCCGCTTGTGATTTGTGTAGATCATGGTACATGATTGTCTTATGACTTAGGTACCTGTGGGACACCCCCAGACCCCCGGATTATCTATGTTTTGATCAAGGATCATAGCAAAGAAACATGGTACATGTTTTTCGGATTGGTATATTTAAATTCGCGATAAGGCGCCTATAAGTCACGACAGACACACAGACAGAAAGCTCAACATCTCAAGGGGGGCTCGACCCCCCTAAGCAGACATAAACGGTCCATCAAACCAATAGAAAAAAATTTCATCAAAATCGGATCAATATTGGCTGAAATCCCCACTCCTTCCCTTCTTTAGGGAAGGAGAGGGGGTTGAAGGAGGGGAAAACGGAAAAAATCCTTGAGGGCGCTCAACCTACCTCAGAACGTACATCATTTTTGAATTTCTCGAGATTTTCAAGAACATATATACAATGTATATAATATACCTATATATTATATTTATATATATTTTATACATATATAAAAGGTTATCGGGTGGTAAGGGGGTAGATCGGCGAAGGGTTTACAGGGGGGGACTTGACTCCCATTCCAATCCGCAGTCCAACACGTTTCGCGCAAATTCGCGGGGTTGCGCGCGTCGCGCGGGATTTTAATATAGCCTATGCTGGGGGCAATCTCACCCGAGACCGTTAGAAAAAAACCCCATTCAAATCCGTTCAGCCGTTTAGGCGCCTATAAGGCACGACCGACACACGGACAAACAGACACACAGACAGAAAGCTCAACATCTCAAGGCTCGACCCCCCTAAGCATACTTAAACGGTCCACCAAACCAATAGAAAAAATCGCCGTATTTTTATCGCTTACCGTTTAGGAGGAGGAGAGGAAAAACCATGTTCCGCGAGTACAAAATTTCGAAATTTCGCAGGGTTGCGCGCGTCGGGCTGGGTTTTAATATAGCCTATGTTGTGGGCAATCTCACCCGAGATCGTTAGAAAAAACCCCGATTCAAATCCGTTCAGCCGTTTAGGCGCCTATAAGGCACGACGGTTTAGGAGGGGGGGGGGGAGGTTTACTCACATCCAAAAACTCTTATTTTTCGAAATTTCGCAGGGTTGCGCGCGTCTGGCTGGGTCTTAATATAGCTTATGTTGTGGGCAATCTCACCCGAGATCGTTAGAAAAAAACCCCATTCAAATCCGTTCAGCCGTTTAGGCGCCTATAAGGCACGACGGTTTCCGGGCGGTGTACTCACATTCCAATCCAGAGAACGCCCGTAAAAAAATGTACCATGTTAACAATGCTTCCTCTGCCTTGCAGACTCGGAAGCAAAATACAAACCGAATGAAACAAAAAATACACTGCCAAGGCAATGGCACATGAGCTTCCTCGTGCCAACAACTGTAACAAGAAAATTACGTTCGCGCATGCGCAGGGAGTACCACTGATTCAATCGTGATGAAACTGATAGGGAACCATCTAGGGCTATACCCACACAATTCCTGAAAATTTGATTGAAATCCGATCAAAATTGTAGGAGTTATGGCTGTGGCAAGGAAATTACGTTCGCGCATGCGCTGAGCGTACCGCTGATTCAATCGTGATGAAACTGACAGGGTACCATCTAGAGCTATACGCACACAATTCCTGAAAATTTGATTGAAATCCGATCAAAATTGTGAAAGTTATGCCTGTTTCAAGAATTTCACGTTAGCGCATGCGCAGAGCGTACCGCTGATTCAATTGTGCTGAAATTCGTATGGGACCTCAAGGAGCCTGATCCGCATAATCCCTCAAAATTTGAGCTAAATTCATTCAAAATTGTGGAAATTATGGCTGTAACAAGGAAATGCGGACAGACCGACAGACCCACAGACCCACAGACCCACAGACCCACAGACCGACAGACACGGAACCAAATTTTTTCAGTAGGCTATGAAACGCAAAATGCGAGTGGAAATTTTAAATTCGGACAACGAAAATTTTTTTTCTCCCGAAAGTGAACACAAGGCTTCCGCTGCTTCGCAGACTCGGAAGCAAAAGTGACAGTGCAGACAAGCAAGGAAACAAACATGGAGGTGAGTGAATTTTTTTTTAATTTTTCTTTCAATAACGCGATACTAAGTCTTATCGTGGATGTTGTCAAAAGTTACAAAACCTCAGCTTTTGGTATGGCAAGCCCAGGTAGCCAGGCTTAAAATGGAGATTGACAACATACCTACCTAAAACCCATTTTCTCGACTCTGACACATTTAACTTGGAGAACAGCCCAACCGTGAGGATCCCTATTTTTTTTAAATCTATTATATTTATTTATATATCAATTGTAACCATCTCTTTTTTATGCTGACTTCTGCATTTAGGCTTCCACAATAAATTTTAGGATCCAAAGTTCCGATTCTGAGCATTTTAAGTCACAATTGCAAGAGCTCTAGTCTCTTACAGAATTCGCTAAAAACCTCCTTTCCTTCTAAATTAAGAATAATGTAAGCAACTTCATTATCCTCCAGAGCACAAAAGACAAGAGCAGAATACTACTTTGACCACAATAGAAATGGACTTTTCTGGTGTTATTTGTTCTGCTTCTGACGTCGCGCCTCAACTTCATAACAGTCTTCATTATTCACATCAAAGAGAAAGCCCGTTGGAATTATAACCGTTCCGTGACCGAGATGGTAGAGTAAATTTCAATTCCTTGCGGGAAGCCCACTGAACGGGCCTTCTCATGGTATTGCTCGCAAGTCAATACTGGGTGGACAATAACCAAAACATGCCGAATGGGAAACCTCATTTTTATTTTCAGATACGAATTGTACCTACCCGAAACGTTCCACGGCCACTTCCAGAAGGGGGTGAACTGACCCTTCCTGAGTTATGAGCAAAATACACGTAAGTGATACACGTTATGTTGTAAGTTATGAGTAATACACGTTTTTGACAATATTTTCCATTTTTTACCTTGCCTGCCCTTCCCTTATTGAAGCTCAAATCAGAGTTTCACAGGGAATAGCTGTGATGGGAATTTTAATCGGGCTTCTACGAGAAAACAACAAATTTGGAATCAGGCCGAGAGTCTGAAAACAACAAATTTGGAATCAGCAGCTGATTCGAATCTGATTCGAACTGTACCCGAAACGTTCCACAGCCACTTCCAAAAGGGGGTGAACTGACCCTTCCTGAGTTATAAGTGAAAATGTCAAAAATAAACGTTTTTGACAATATTTTCCATTTTTTTCCTTGCCGGCCCTTCCCTTATTGAAGTTCAAATCAAAGTTTCACAGGGAATAGCTGCGATGGGAATTTTAATCGGGCTTTTACGAGAAAACAACAAATTTGGAATCGGGCCGAGAGTTTTCGAGATACAGCTGAAAACGTTCTGAAAAACGTTACCTCTTTTGGCTCGTTTCAAGAGGTCAAGACCTAAAACGAAATGTCCGTACCTTCGCAATCCAAGCCGTTTTGAGCACTCGGAATTTTTTTTAAAATCAGTAATGTTGACAAAATACTTGGTTTACGATGTAGTTGTGCCCGCAAGGATTTCAGCCCGATCGCCCAAACCCGTGGGGCGCAACGGAGCTAAAATGGGGCTACGGGAGACTTTTTTGAAGGCTTTTGGCTATTGGATCGAGTTAGGTGTCGTTTTCGAAGTACCTATTTTTGGATGTAGAATCCATTTGTGAGGTCCCGGAACGATCCGATTTCACTGTTGCGATCTATAGGGTTTTCATGGGGCTACAAATGGGATTTTTGAGGTCAAATATGTTACGAGTAAAACAAAAAATTTGAAAAACTTTTTTTTTTTCCCAAAACTGTTTTCATTGACACAGAATTAATAATTAATTCTGTGTCAATGAAAAAAGTTTTGGGGAAAAATTATTTTCGCACAACTAACCTGTATCAAAGAATAATAAACCCTTGTGTAAAATCTGCAGCGATTTTGGAATCTAGACCTCTTGAAACGGATAATGTCACATTTTGAGGCCGATCGGAGTCGTTGACCTCCGTCGCGATTACAAAGGTGTATTATTCCAAGAATAATAAACCTAAATCAAAACTACCCGTTAGTTTGCGATTTTTTTTTTTCTTTCTTTTTTTTTTAGTGTGCTATATGACTGGCCTATGTATAATAATACAGACTCAACCAGACATAATATGTGGGGCATTCCACGTCAAAGGTTGAACTAAAAAAAAAAGTTCTTCGAAAGCAATCATTTTTGGGTATAATGTACCCCTAGGTGAGAACAAATTTCCCAGAAATTTGGAGACCGATTCGTCGCATTTTCGTCGCTCCACAGGCAGTCAAAGTTTGCAAAATAGGCAGGTGTGGGTTCACTTCGCCGGCTGCTACCGCCCTTATTCCGCCACCAACATCGCTAGTGTTTTGGAAAGAGAAAAAACTCCTCTTTTCTGTGGTGTAATCTTTTTTTCAATCAAAATTTTACTTCACTTTTAAAATCGAGTTTGAAAACTTAAAAATAAGTTTTCTCCAATTTGGGCATTTTTAATTATTATTTTGCTTCCGAGTCTGCAAAGCAGCGGAAGCCTTGTGTTCACTTTCGGGGGGAAAAAAATTTTTGTTGTCCGAATTCAAAATTTCCACTCGCATTTTGCGTTTCATAGCCTACTGAACAAATTTGGTTTCGTGTCTGTCGGTCTGTGGGTCTGTCGGTCTGTCCGCATTTCCTTGTTACAGCCATAATTTCCACAATTTTGAATGAATTTAGCTCAAATTTTGAGGGATTATGCGGATCAGGCTCCTTGAGGTCCCATACGAATTTCAGCACAATTGAATCAGCGGTACGCTCTGCGCATGCGCTAACGTGAAATTCTTGAAACAGGCATAACTTTCTCAATTTTGATCGGATTTCAATCAAATTTTCAGGAATTGTGTGCGTATAGCTCTAGATGGTCCCCTGTCAGTTTCATCACGATTGAATCAGTGGTACTCCCTGCGCATGCGCGAACGTAATTTTCTTGTTACAGTTGTTACGTTCATTTTGAACTTGGCACGAGGAAGCTCATGTGCCATTGCCTCGGCAGTGTATTTTTTTTTTTTTTTTTGCTTAATTTCAAGGTATACACCTGTAGAACATCCAGTTAAAAGGGAATCATGGGATGCAAAGTCGTTAAGTGTCAGCAAACAAAAGATATCACTAATATATGAGGAAAAACGCGTTTTTTCTCCTTTTTACCGGGTTTTCCGCGGTTGCATTACCTCGCATCCTTTCTCTACGAGAACACAGACTATAATGGACTTCATCTGCCACTCATAAGCTTTCCCAGTAGGTTTCAATATTTTTCTATTTCAAAAACTGTACGGGTACAGGTCAGTTGCGCCTGAGTAATAGGATTATGACTAAGCCGATCTACGAAGCACTAATGAGGTTCGTTCGAGGGCAAGGTGTGAAGGTAATGTCGACTGCGCTCGGGGGGAATAAATGCTCGTCCTTGCTGCCCGACGGCTCAACATTAGCATGGCGTACATGTGTGCTGATTTTGAAATCGCAATTCATAATGCAGCAAAAATCGTGTGCCCCACCCTTTCGATCCAAGGTTGTAAATTTCACCTGACCCAAAGTTGGTGGCGGAAAATTCAGGAGTGCGGTTTGTCGACTGACTACAAAAACTGTACGGAGGTCTGGGAATTTCTGCGCAATGTGTTTGGTCTGCCGTACTTATCTTTTTTCGAGGTTGACGAATCTTTTGACAATGACTTCAGCGTTCCCGCGAATAATCCCTAAGTCCTTAAGTTCGTGAAATACCTTAAAACTACGTATCTAACCGCTAAGTCCACATTTCCGCCGATGATGTGGGCCATGAGAAATGCTCATTCAGGAAGGACCACGAACTCGTGTGAATCTTTTCACTCCAAGTTCAATAAACAATTTAATAGGCACCACCCAAATATCTTTGTGTTTGTTGAGGTGTTGCTTATTGATAGCGTACTGGCCATAAATAGTGTTTATAGAAAGGTAGGTAGGTAATAATAATAAAATATTGTAATAGTCAGTTTTTGGTTGTGGAGTGTAGGCGCAATTGACGTGGTATTGAAAATGGTCGATGTCAGTTGCGCCTATAGGTAGGTTCAGTTTAAGCGGCGCAACTGACCTACCCCCCTCCGGCGCAATTGACATAAAAAGCGGCGCAATAGACCGGACCCCTTCAACTCTTACAATTCAAATTGTCCCAATTCGTAGGCAGTTTAACACTTTCTATTTGATCTACATTCCTTTAGTTACCTACTATATTTGGGGGAGATGGTGAGAACACATGAAAACAGAATCTGTTTTCATGTAGTAAATCGAATACATCTGATGTATTCAATTTACTACATACCTACACGTTTATTTTACAAAATTTAATAAAGGAAGATTCACTCGTTATTTATCCAGACCATCTGGATTCGGCAGATATGCATGATAGCCCTTGGTACCATGAATTGTAAAAGAGCGACTGAACCGCTTCTGGAGGGCTAGTCTTTGGACAAAAATAAAACAATCAAAATTTGATTTGGAGTATTAAAGACTTGATGAATTTCGCGATAGGATGGATGATGTGTGACAGCATCAGCACCTTACGGCCGCGGTTACGTGACTGAATCCCATGACTTCAATTTTTCTCTCACTCAATCACCTTATCTGCGTCCGGAATGAAAGAAGAGTTCACAAGATGAAAGAAAGCCAACATTAGTGGTGCAAGCTCAGACAAGTAGATAAGGAGATAAGGCCCTACATTCAAGTGCAAAGAGCAATCAAATGAGTGGACACGCAAATAAAAATATTGAAACCTACTGGGAAAGCTTATGAGTGGCAGATGAAGTCCATTATAGTCTGTGTTCTCTTAGAGAAAGGATGCGAGGCAATGCAACCGCGGAAAACCCGGTAAAAAGGAGAAAAAACGCGTTTTTCCTCATGTATTAGTGATATCTTTTGTTTGCTGACACTTAACGACTTTGCATCCCATGATTCCCTTTTAACTGGATGTTCTGCAGGTGTATACCTTGAAATTAAGCCAAAAATAAAAAAAATAAAAATGCTCAAATTGGAGAAAACTTATTTTTAAGTTTTCAAACTCGATTTTAAAAGTGAAGTAAAATTTTGATTGAAAAAACGATTACACCACAAAAAAGAGGAGGTTTTTCTCTTTCCTAAACACTGGCGATGTTGGTGGCGGAATAAGGGCGGTAGCAGCCGGCGAAGTGAACCCACACCTGCCTATTTTGCAAACTTTGACTGCCTGTGGAGCGACGAAAATGCGACGAATCGGTCTCCAAATTTCTGGGAAATTTTTTCTCACCTAGGGGTACAACATACCCAAAAATGATTGATTTCGAAGAACTTTATTTTTTTTAGTTCAACCTTTGACGTGGAATGCCCCATGAATATTATACGAGGGGCGTCTCAAAAGAAAGGTTCTTTGAGCTATAAAAAAATTCCCAAAATGTTTTTTTCTCGACATAATATGTTGAATATTATTCCTATTGACTTGTGTTCAGTAACATCTTTTCACTTTTCTACATGATTCCCTGCTCGATCAATGCACCTTTGGAACCGGGGGAGCAATTTATGTATGCCCTTCTCGAAAAACTGCGTGCCCAAGCACAGACGGCGGTTCTGAGCTCTTTGTAGGTTCGGAAGCCAAGAAATATGTGGAGGCAACAAAGCAATTATTATATCAATCGTTATTCGTCGATCGTCTTCGATAGTCAGCATGATGTCGTCGTTGCGTCGTTCCACTAGATATCGAATGCCGCCCAATACGCTCCTCATCTTCCACGCTTGTTCGCCCTTCCAGGAACAATCTTCCCCTTTTACGCACATGTTGCACACTCTAGCAAGGAAGTATCCTCGGCCCCTGCTTGTTCCTCTTGTACATCAATGACTTGGCTGACCAGTTTTCAGATCCTAATGATATCTTCCTTTTTGTCGATGATATATCGACCGTTGCGAGGGGGTCTTCTCGGGAGGAGATGAATCATAGCTTGCATGGGAATTCCTCTATTATTGAGAAGTGGTGCTCAGCTAATTCCCTGGTCCTGAACAAGAATAAGACTCAAAGTCTAGAACTAGGCCTCAACCGACGTCTAGATGGGTCGGTTAACTTCTTGGGTTAAATGGTTGACAACCGTCTTTCATGGCTGCCGCACATTTATGCGCTTTTGCCAAAATTCTCGTCCTGCATTTACATGATTAGGAGATTGAAGGGCGTTGTGTCTGATGAAATTCTTCGTTCGGTATACCATGCATGCTTTGCAAGCAGGGCCAGTTACTGTATCATTGCATGGGGAAATTCCAGTCATGCCATCAGGGTCTTCAGGCTCCAGAAGCGGGAAATCAGGATAATTGCCGGTCTCTCTTTTGTGCGTCTGGGTATTCTAACCATTCCCAGTTCATATGTTTTGGCGGCTCTGAACACAATCAAGTCATGCTTGTCAAACCTCCCCATGGTTTCTGATGTTCACGAGCATAACACCCACTTCCGAGGGAACCTTGCCATTCCATTTAACCGTCTCAGTGTGGCCTTGAGGAATAACCAAATTCAGGTGGGTTCTCGTCTTTTCAATGCCCTGCCAAATCATATGCAACAGCTCCCTGATAGATCCTTTAATAACGTAATAAAATCACATCTTCTCAAAGCCGAACTCTACTCTTTGGAGGAGTTTTTCGGTATTTCATGGAGCGATGTGTCTTGAGTTGAGTGGATCGTGGATGGGGAAGCCTTGTCTCGGTGCCAACTTGTAATTTGCCGCACACTGGTTGTCATGTTTCTAGTACTTACGTCCTGAGTTGTTTTAGTTTGTTTTGCTGAACCATATGACCACACCTATCATGTAACATTGTTTCTTTGCTTTGTACCATGCAACTACCTGATGTGTTTCGTGTTTGTAATTACGTTTTTGTACCAAATCATGTTTGACGTTTGCTGTGTCATATTGGTCTCTGCAAATAAAAAACCTTGATTTGATTTGATTCATGCATTAAATATTATGACTGGGCTAACGACTGATAGTCAGCATTTGGTTCAGGTTGCAGAACAGAGTAAAACCACATTTGGTCGTTCCAATGTTCTTATCTTCATTCATTCTCGTAAGAATTGTGGTTTTGAGGTACGTTAGTTCCAATGGGCTTTTTATGTCCCTCCTGTTTCTTCCCCCAACGATCACCAACTCCCACTAAACTCGATTCTATTCATTGCAAAAGGCGGGCAGAATAATGAGGGACACGGAAGATTTAGCTTAGAAATGCGGCGTATCAGAAGGTTGGGTTTTGCGGTTCTGGGCCTTCTGCCAGCCGGTCGTATCAAACGTTAGGGATTAACATAAAGAATCCATTAGCATGGACCGTAAGTGTGCCGTCCTTGCAGATAGATGGCGCTGAAGCCTGCGGTCCATTTCGAAGAGCTCCGTCCCGCACCCTCATTATACCGTAATCCCGCTTGAGTTTCGGAATTGTAAAGGGAGTATAGTTAAAGGAAAAGGTTCAAACTCTTGATGTACTAGTAGGTCGAAAGGACCGTAGAACCCGATTTTTTATGACGTACCGTAAAACCAAAAACGTAAAGGTTGAAATAGGTTTCGCTAAGGGAATAATATAGCATATTAATGACGACCCCTTTTGAGAGAGCTCTACCCCTGAAATCATTCGTCTCAGGCAACTAAAGGCATAAACAGGAGACCCTGAACAATGAGAAATATTGCAGAGGAAACTCCAATACTAAAAACACCCAACTGACAGAATATAAAACTCATAAGATTCTGTTTCCCTCGTCACTATATTATTATCAAACAAAGTTAATATAATTTATTTAATACTGTACCTATCTATGCAGTCTGTAGTTTTCATTACTAATGGCCAACCTTTTGTCGTATTATTTGGTCGTGCACGTCATGACAATAATGGTCATGTCAATTATTGACATTATTATTTGGTCATGACAATTGACATTATTTCCTCATTACAATGAAGAATGTTTAGAGTTTCCGTACGAATTTCAATTTGAAATTGATACTGAACCCAACAGCGACATCACAGGGACTACCATCGATGTCATCGGCCGGCCCTTCGGGTGGTACGCCTCCAGCGGTCAACCAGGGAGGAGGAGGGAACGCCTGAGATGAGGCCGTCTGCCGGCGGCGACGCTTGGGATCCACACCGAACGAGAGAAGGTCGTCGAGTTGCAAATTGATGTCAAATATAAATCTGTTTAATTTGCTTGTATATAATATTTGTGGACTTAATAATAAGTGTTTGTTTAGGGCTTTTTTTGATTACGTAAAACAATTTGATGTATTTTGCCTATTGGAAACACACCTGCTATCTGGAAAATTTGACAGGCTATCAAAATATTTTGGTGAATACAATGTTCAATGGGTCGAAGCGGTAAAGCGGTCTGAGTTTGGTAGGTCCTCAGGGGGTATGTTATTAGGGATAAAAAGTATTAAGGTCGTTTCGGAGGTACTTAAATTTGTTAGAATTGGGGGTAATTGTTTACTATTACTTTGTCACCTTCAACTTGTTTGCTACTTGAATATGTTATCAGCAATGGCCTACAAACGACAGATAAACATGTTTGTTGGCCCGGAAAAGTAAGAAAAGTAAGATACCTACTTACTTTAGAAGTCGTCTTCAGATGAGGTACTGGCGTTGGAGTCCGGAGATGTTTCACAAGGTGGCGACAATTGGGTATTGTCTTCGCCGTTGTACAAGTGGCCAATGGCTTCAAAAAGAGCGTGAATACGGCTATTGTAGTCTGGATATGTTCTTCTAAAGATAAATTCTGCAAGGTGCCCAACTAGATGATGTTTCCTGTTCCCGTACCGCGGCACAGTACCTCATCTGTAGACGACTTCTAAAGTAAGTATCTTACTTTTTTCACTTTTCCGGGCCTTAATAAATTCTTGCCTTGTAAATTCATTATTAACAATCATAAAAATGTCAAATGTCTTCATACTAAAAAACGCTGCAAATTTTACACAAGGGTTTATTATTCTTTGATATAGGTTACTTGTACAGACATTTAATTCTGTCAATAAAAAAAAAAAATAAAAAAAAATTTTTTTTGGGGATTTTTATATTAAAAAAAAAATTTTTGGGGGATTTTTTTCTAAAATGTGTTTTTTCAAAATTTCTTTCATTTTTACTCGAAAAATATTTAACTTCTTGGGATCCTTCAAAAATCCCATTTTTAGCCCCATGAAAGCCCTATAGATCGCCACAGTGAAATCGGATCGTTCCGGGACCCCCAAAAATGGATTCTACGTCCAAAAATACTTCGAAAACGACACCTAACACGATCCCATAGCTAAAAGCCTTCAAAACACCCCTCATGTAGCCCCATTTTAGCCCCATAGCGCCCCACGGGTTTGGGCGATCGGACTGAAAACCTTGCGGGCACAACTAGATGGTAAACCAAGTATTTTGCCAAAATTTCAGATTTTTAAAAAAATTCCTACTGCCCAAAACGGCCCGGACGGCGTACGGCGTATGGCGTACGGCGTACGGCGTACGGCGGACGGCGGACGGCGGACGGACATATCGGATTTTGAATGTAGACCTCTTGAAACGGATAATGTCAAATTTTGAGCCCGATCGGAGTCGTCGACCCCTGTCGCGAAAACATAGGTGTATTATTCCAAGAATAATAAACCAAAAGTTAGAGGTGACAAAGTAATAGTAAACAATTACCGAATTGGGGGAAAATACTTCATTGTGGGAAAACGTGAAGGGGTGAAAGTCAACATCCTGCCTGTATATCTCAACTGCAACAACTGGGAAGAGGAGTATGATGAACATGACCTGCTGCTCCGTACAGTATACCGTGAGGATGAGGAATTCCTGGTTGCTGGGGATGTTAATGCACGGATATCATCAAAGCAGTTGCTGCCTGACGAGTTAGAGCTGGATGGGGGAAAATATACCATGTTGAGGAAGTCGAAGGACCCAAGATCCAATGGAAGGGGTGAGTCCTTTCTACGGCTCTGTGAGGACTACAGTCTCATTATACTGAATGGAAGGTGCCGCGGGGATGCGAGTGGGGAGCTTACTTATCTCGGCGCGAGTGGCGGCTCAGTGATTGATCTGTGCTGTGTCTCGTGGAGCTTCTTGAGTCGTTTTCGGTCGGATACGTCACTTTTGGTTTATTATTCTTGGAATAATACACCTATGTTTTCGCGACGGGGGTCGACGACTCCGATCGGCCTCAAAATTTGACATTATCCGTTTCAAGTGGTCTAGATTCAAAATCCGAAATGTCCGTCCGCCGTACGCCGTACGCCGTCCGGGCCGTTTTGGGCAGTAGGAATTTTTTTAAAAATCTGAAATTTTGACAAAATACTTAGTTTACCATCTAGTTGTGCCCGCAAGGTTTTCAGGCCGATCGCCCAAACCCGTGGGGCGCTCTGGGGCTAAAATGGGGCTACAGAAGGTGGTTTTTGAATGCTTTTGGCTATGGGATCGAGTCAGGTGTCGTTTTCGAAGTATTTTTGGACGTAGAATCCATTTTTTGGGGTCCCGGAACGATCCGATTTCACTGTGGCGATCTATAGGGCTTTCATGGGGCTAAAAATGGGATTTTTGAAGGATCCCAAGAAGTTAAATATCTTTCGAGTAAAAATTAAAGAATTTTTGAAAAAACACATTTTTGAAAAAAAAAAAAATCCCCTCAAAAATTTTTTCTGAAATATAAAAATCCAAAAAAAAAAATTTTTTTTTAAATTTTTTTATTGACAGAATTAAATTTCTGTACAAGTAACCTATATCAAAGAATAATAAACCCTTGTGTAAAATTTGCAGCGTTTTCGGACCACATGCCGCTGGAGATTGGGCTTCAGGGGGTATCCAGGGACGCTTCCAAACCACTGCCTCTCCCGCCAAAGCTTCAATGGATGGATTCACGTAAGGAGGAATATGTGAGATTATTGGATAAGCTGTCGTCAGAGCCGCTAGCGATTGCCATCCCGGAGCATTTGTCGTGCGCGTTAATTGGGGAAAGAGTTCAAAGGGCAGCTGCTGCCTCGGGAATGGGGCGAAGGGACCCGCCAAAGGGAAATCAACCTTGGTGGGACTGGGACTGTGCCCGATCGAGGTCGAGGTCCTTTGCATTGCTGAGACTGTTCCGTGGGACCTGTGCGGAGACGGATTATATGGAAGCCAACACTAGGTACAAGGAACTCTGTAGAAGCAAGGAATAGAAATAATACAGTGACATTATCATGAAGTTTTCCCAGGCTGTGCATTCGGCTGAGTATTCGACTCTGGTTCGATCACTTCGTCCATCCACCATGCGAAGAATCGGTGACATCTCGATGCAGGACTGGGTGCAGCACTTTCAGGGGCAGTGGAGTCTCGATGGACGAGAGCTGGGAACTGGATGGTGCAGCACTTTCAGGGGCAGTGGAGTCTCGATGGACGAGAGCTGGTGACTGGATATGTTGACAGGCCTCTTAGTTTGAACGTGGAGATGGACCGACCTTTTACTCTGGAAGAACTCAGGGCTGTGCTCGGAAAGGCCAAGGATAACAAAGCCCCAGGGACGAATCGAATCCCTTACGAATTTTATAAGTGTGCCCCGGACTCCTTCCTGTCGGATATTTTGGCTCTGTTCAACTGGATCTATGAAACAGGATCGGTGCCGCTGTCCTTCTGTGAATCAATCATATACCCGCTCTTCAAAAAAGGAGACTTCAACCTGGCTTCGGACTATCGTGGTCTCTCATTTATGAACTGTGACAGCAAGTTGTACTCAGCATTGTTACTTGGCCGCTTAGAGTCGCACCTTGACTCAGAGGGAATCCTGAATGAAAGCCAATGTGGATTCAGGAAAGGCTATTGTACGGTGGATGCCGTGTTCTCCCTGACCGGCGTTGCGCAGCTCAGGCTTGCTGGGGGTTCCCAGCGAAAGCTCTACGCTTTCTTTGTTGACTTCAGGGCTGCGTTTGATGGGATCCAGCATGACCTTCTTTTTCAGAAGTTGAATGCAGCAGGCGTCGGGCGGCGATTCATGGGTTCCCTGGTAGCTATGTACAGGGCTGGAACTGCGGTGGTTTGGGAAAGGAGGGGATATCCAGGGCCGTGGAGAGAAAATCCGGGCCCGGGGGCAAAATTCATCGGGCCCCCCTAAAAAAAAAAAGATATGAAAATTCATCGGGCCCCCTAAAAAGAAAAAAAAAAGTCGTATGAAAATTTTTCCTATATTGATCTGTCCCTTTTCCCCATTTTGCCTCTCCCCCTTTACAAACAAAAAAAATTCTCAAGAAAATCCGGGCCCCCCTACGAAGGCCGGGCCCGGGGGCAACGGGTCCGGTGCCCCCCCCCCCCTCTCCCTCTCTACGGGGCTGGGGATATCTCAATCCTTCTCGGTTGAATGTGGGGTCCGGCAGGGCTGTTTGCCCACAGCTCTTCACGCTATTCATCAACGACTTGGTTGACGCAATGCCGTGTGGGGTAAGGATTGCCGACAATAAGATAAGAACTCTGATGTATGCGGACGACGTTGTAATCCTGGCTGAGACCCCCTCAGATCTTCGGCGGAACATCTTCGGCTTGCACAGCTATTGTGAGAAGTGGGGATTAACGGTGAACTTGGGGAAGTCAAAGATTGTAGTTTTGTATGGTACCTATATTATCTTTTGGCAAGTGGTGTTATCACAATTGGCGCCCAACGTGAGTTTGACCTTCTAGAATCTAGAACATCTGATGTCTCGTTCCTAGCCCCCACGACGGACCATCTCTACGCGTCGCACGGCGGCCGTCGCCGACGACGTTCCGCTTCCTTGACCCGCGGTTTTGGCTTTTCCTTCGACTTGTAGCGCGCCGGCCGGGACAACGTGTATTTTTGTATCGGCCACCACTTTTTGAACAAGATTGACTCCATATGCACACAACGTAGCAAGCTAAGAGTTGCTATATCCCCCCCGGGGGAATTATTGTTCCTGCGTAGCTGACTTGGTAAAGTGGTTACCTACTCCCTCGATAAATGGTTCGGAAATTCATTGAACCTAAGTCAAAAATACTGTATAATAAAATCACCATCAACCAGGATTGAAACCTTCTTCTCTTCCCCCTCGTTTGGATATAAAGCCATTTCGAAATTTCGCAGTTTCAAAAAAGTTCCTGGATTTCCTTTCCGTGGGAAGTGCAACTTGGTTAGGAGGACTTGTTGGAAGAGTCGTCCAAATGTTGATAAATTTGTTTGTTTTGCAATAATTTTTTCAAGACAGTAAGATTAAATCTTTGAAGTATAGTCCCATGTCTGTGGACCCTCTGATATAGATTCTGAACCCAAGTGTATTCTGGGCCAAGTGTATCAGTTAAGGCAGGCTCCCTTGTTAACCCGAAGACGTATGAGAACGCTATATCAAAGGACAAGGAGTCAGAAACACGGACGCGGTCAGTCATTAAGTTGCAAGCCGGCGTGTGAAATACGACCCTTCCCTGCAGTTAAGTGGAAGCTGAGTAATGTGTGCCTACACCTCCCGCCAAACACTACACACCTCCTATGTATTATTAACTCTGGGCAGACCCCTCGTAGTGTAGCGTGTGCTGAACAGAACCGGCTGGTTTAGCTGTTTGGGGAATCTAACTGGAAAGCTCAATCTGCGAAACAAGACGACTAAAGAGGAGCCTGACGGGAATCCTGACAATTCATTCAACCCCATTAAGAATTGGTACGTTCTTCGATGCATGGTAGAACCGTTCATTTATGAGAACAAAGAGGAAACCAGTCTTGCCTATCGATACTGGTTTTGTTTTAAAGGGGAAACTCAAACAACAAGAAGTTACTAAGTAACCACAGCAGAGAATGTCGAGATAGATAGTTGAAGGCCTTTCCAATGGTCAAAGTCGCTGGAGCGAGTCGATTTCTCCAGTCCCAATACGCCTTCGGGTCGAGTAACAACAACTACCTACCTTCTCAGTGGTTGGCTCAGTAGGTTTGTACAGTTTGAATGAAAGGCGAATCTGGCTGATGTTGAAAGCAAAGGTGATTCCCAGGGCGTAATTCAGCCAACAGCCCAGAAAGCTAAACCTCTGACAACAAAAAAACCCATTCGTTAGGGGGAACTTCAATAGCCTAGTGTGCAACGTTCATCAAGCTGACGGGCGTTCTATTCATTCCATACGAGCTATTCACTTTAGGAAGGATGTGGCGCGTTTTATTTGAGACCATGCTAGAAGACGTAGAATGTGTGTTATGTAAACTTCCGCTGGTGAGGTGAGGCTTAGAAGACTCCGGCATAAGTGGGAAAGGAGAGGAAGCACTTGGGTTGAGAGGTCTTCGACAATCTCACGTTCTCCTCTATTTGTCACGAGTATTGACATTCGGCAGACCTCCCAACGCATGTGACACGGAAGTAAAAAACGCTGCGAATTTTACACAAGGGTTTATTATTCTTTGATATAGGTTGCTTGTGCAAAAATTATTTCTGTGTCAAAAGAAAAAAATTTGGAAAAAACAATTCTTTGGATTTTTTTTTTCAAAAAAATTTTTTTTTTTTGGATTTTGTATTCAAAAAAATTGTTTTTTCAAAAATTCTTTAATTTTTACTCGAAAAATATTTAACTTCTTGGGATCCTTCAAAAATCCCATTTTTAGCCCCATGAAAGCCCTATAGAACGCCACAGTGAAATCGGATCGTTCCGGGACCCCCAAAAATGGATTCTACGTTCAAAAATACTTCGAAAACGACACCTAACTCGATCCCATAGCTAAAAGCCTTCAAAACACCCCTCCTGTAGCCCCATTTTAGCCCCATAGCGCCCCACGGGTTTGGGCGATCGGACTGAAAACCTTGCGGGCACAACTAGATGGTAAACCGAGTATTTTGTCAAAATTTCAGATTTAAAAAAAAATTCCTACTGCCCAAAACGGCCTGGACGGCGGACGGCATACGGACATTTCGGTTTTGGAATCTAGACCACTTGAAACGGATAATGTCAAATTTTGAGGCCGATCGGAGTCGTCGACCCGCGTCGCGAAAACATAGGTGTATTATTCCAAGAATAATAAACCAAAACATCCAAATATTAAAAAATAATCTACGCCTTTTCGCCAGGACTGACAGTTGGGGGGGGGGGGGGGGATGGAAAATTACAAAGAATCGAGTATTACTGTTGAAAATCATGTTTTAATCATGATTGAACTATGGTCAGACCATGTATTGATAACCTTAATGCATGTCAATGTAATTACGTAATGTATAAATGAGGAATTTCGTGTGGAGGAGAGCACAAGATAACCACGTCTTCAAGACAGGCTTGTAGTGGTGGCTATGCCAGCCAATCCCTGACCATATCCCACCTGGCCTCATGAGGCCTGCAGTGCAGACCCAACAACTCGTTTTCCCCCTTTTGGTTTATTATTCTTGGAATAATACACCTATGTTTTCGCGACGGAGGACGACGACTCCGATCGGGCTCAAAATTTGACATTATCCGTTTCAAGAGGTCTACATTCTAAATCCGAAATGTCCGTCCGCCGTACGCCGTCCGCCGTCCAGGCCGTTTTGGGCAGTAGGAATTTTTTAAAAAATCTGAAATTTTGACAAATACTTGGTTTACCATCTAGTTGTGCCCGCAAGGTTTTCAGTCCGATCGCCCAAACCCGTGGGGCGCTCTGGGGCTATAATGGGGCTACGGGAGGGGTTTTTTGAAGGCTTTTAGCTATGGGATCGAGTTAGGTGTCGTTTTCGAAGTATTTTTGGACGTAGAATCCATTTTTTGGGGTCCCGGAACGATCCGATTTCACTGGGGCGATCTTTAGGGCTTTCATGGGTCTAAAAATGGGATTTTTGAAGGATCCCAGGATGTTAAATATTTTTAGAGTAAAAAATACAGAATTTTTGAAAAAACACATTTTTGAACAAAAAAATCCAAAAAAAAAAATTTTTTTTGAAATAAAAATCAAAAAAAATTGTTTTTTTTTAATTTTTTCATTGACAGAATTTAATTTCTGCGCAACTAACCTATATCAAAGAATAATAAACCCTTAAGTAAAATTTGCAGCGTTTTTGGTTTATTATTCTTGCTTGGAATAATACACCTATGTTTTCGCGACGCGGGTCGACGACTCCGATCGGGCTCAAAATTTGACATTATCCGTTTCAAGTGGTCTAGATTCCAAAACCGAAATGTCCGTATGCCGTCCGCCGTCCAGGCCGTTTTGGGCAGTAGGAATTTTTTTAAAAATCGGAAATTTTGACAAAATACTCGGTTTACCATCTAGTTTTGCCCGCAAGGTTTTCAGCCCGATCGCCCAAACCCGTGGGGTGCTATGGGGCTAAAAAGGGGCTACGGGAGGGGTGTTTTGAAGGCTTTTAGCTATGGGATCGAGTTAGGTGTCGTTTTCGAAGTATTTTTTGACGTAGAATCCATTTTTTGGGGTCCCGGAACGATCCGATTTCACTGGGACGATCTTTAGGGCTTTCATGGGACTAAAAATGGGATTTTTGAAGGATCCCAGGATGTTAAATATTTTTCGAGTAAATAATAAAGAATTTTTCAAAAAGAAACATTTTTGAAAAAAAAAAAATAATAAAAAAATTTTTTTTAGATTAAAGTCCAAAAAAATTTTTTTTTTTAATTTTTTCATTGACAGAATTAAATTTCTGCACAAGTAACGTATATCAAAGAATAATAAACCCTTGTGTAAAATTTGCAGCGTTTTCCTCATTTGCAAGAGTCGAGGTTTTTTGTGTCCGATTTAAATAGATTTTATTGTTTTGAATAACCCCCTCTCACTTTTTGTCCTGCTTTTGGTTTATTATTCTTGGAATAATACACCTATGTTTTCGCGACGGAGGTCGACGACTCGGATCGGCCTCAAAACTTGACATTATCCGTTTCAAGAGGTCTACATTCAAAATCCGAAATGTCCGTCCGCCGTCCGCCGTCCGGGCCGTTTTGGGCAGTAGGAATTTTTTTAAAAATCTGAAATTTTGGCAAAATACTTGGTTTACCATCTAGTTGTGCCCGCAAGGTTTTCAGTCCGATCGCCCAAACCCGTGGGGCGCTATGGGGCTAAAATGGGGCTACAGGAGGGGTGTTTTGAAGGCTTTTAGCTATGGGATCGAGTTAGGTGTCGTTTTCGAAGTATTTTTGGACGTAGAATCCATTTTTGGGAGTCCCGGAACGATCCGATTTCACTGTGGTGATCTATAGGGCTTTCATGGGGCTGAAAATGGGATTTTTGAAGGATCCCAAGAAGTTAAATATTTTTCTAGTAAAAATTTAAGAATTTTTGAAAAAACACATTTTTGAAGAAAAAAAAAACCCAAAAAATTTTTTTGAAATATAAAAATCCAAAAAAAATTTTTTTAGTTTTTTTTATTGACAGAATTAAATGTCTGTACAAGCAACCTATATCAAAGAATAATAAACCCTTGTGTAAAATTTGCAGCGTTTTTCTTAAAAAATACCGATTTTTTAGGAAGGTATATATACATATTGGTATATATATATATATATATATATATATGGTTTTCTTCTCCCTTCTGTGGCTAACTCTCAGCCAAAGATCAACGGCCTTTCCCTGGATTTCACCCTAGTTCTCGGAAATCTTCCCCCACTCCCTTTGCCACCATTTCTCTCTCTCCCCCCCCCCCTCCCCGTCACTTCTGGTTTTCAGTCCGATCGCCCAAACCCGTGGGGCGCTCTGGGGCTATAATGGGGCTACGGGAGGGGTTTTTTGAAGGCTTTTAGCTATGGGATCGAGTTAGGTGTCGTTTTCGAAGTATTTTTGGACGTAGAATCCATTTTTTGGGGTCCCGGAACGATCCGATTTCACTGGGGCGATCTTTAGGGCTTTCATGGGTCTAAAAATGGGATTTTTGAAGGATCCCAGGATGTTAAATATTTTTAGAGTAAAAAATACAGAATTTTTGAAAAAACACATTTTTGAACAAAAAAATCCAAAAAAAAAAATTTTTTTTGAAATAAAAATCAAAAAAAATTGTTTTTTTTTAATTTTTTCATTGACAGAATTTAATTTCTGCGCAACTAACCTATATCAAAGAATAATAAACCCTTAAGTAAAATTTGCAGCGTTTTTGGTTTATTATTCTTGCTTGGAATAATACACCTATGTTTTCGCGACGCGGGTCGACGACTCCGATCGGGCTCAAAATTTGACATTATCCGTTTCAAGTGGTCTAGATTCCAAAACCGAAATGTCCGTATGCCGTCCGCCGTCCAGGCCGTTTTGGGCAGTAGGAATTTTTTTAAAAATCGGAAATTTTGACAAAATACTCGGTTTACCATCTAGTTTTGCCCGCAAGGTTTTCAGCCCGATCGCCCAAACCCGTGGGGTGCTATGGGGCTAAAATGGGGCTACGGGAGGGGTGTTTTGAAGGCTTTGAGCTATGGGATCGAGTTAGGTGTCGTTTTCGAAGTATTTTTTGACGTAGAATCCATTTTTTGGGGTCCCGGAACGATCCGATTTCACTGGGACGATCTTTAGGGCTTTCATGGGACTAAAAATGGGATTTTTGAAGGATCCCAGGATGTTAAATATTTTTCGAGTAAATAATAAAGAATTTTTCAAAAAGAAACATTTTTGAAAAAAAAAAAATAATAAAAAAATTTTTTTTAGATTAAAGTCCAAAAAAATTTTTTTTTTTAATTTTTTCATTGACAGAATTAAATTTCTGCACAAGTAACGTATATCAAAGAATAATAAACCCTTGTGTAAAATTTGCAGCGTTTTCCTCATTTGCAAGAGTCGAGGTTTTTTGTGTCCGATTTAAATAGATTTTATTGTTTTGAATAACCCCCTCTCACTTTTTGTCCTGCTTTTGGTTTATTATTCTTGGAATAATACACCTATGTTTTCGCGACGGAGGTCGACGACTCGGATCGGCCTCAAAACTTGACATTATCCGTTTCAAGAGGTCTACATTCAAAATCCGAAATGTCCGTCCGCCGTCCGCCGTCCGGGCCGTTTTGGGCAGTAGGAATTTTTTTAAAAATCTGAAATTTTGGCAAAATACTTGGTTTACCATCTAGTTGTGCCCGCAAGGTTTTCAGTCCGATCGCCCAAACCCGTGGGGCGCTATGGGGCTAAAATGGGGCTACAGGAGGGGTGTTTTGAAGGCTTTTAGCTATGGGATCGAGTTAGGTGTCGTTTTCGAAGTATTTTTGGACGTAGAATCCATTTTTGGGAGTCCCGGAACGATCCGATTTCACTGTGGTGATCTATAGGGCTTTCATGGGGCTGAAAATGGGATTTTTGAAGGATCCCAAGAAGTTAAATATTTTTCTAGTAAAAATTTAAGAATTTTTGAAAAAACACATTTTTGAAGAAAAAAAAAACCCAAAAAATTTTTTTGAAATATAAAAATCCAAAAAAAATTTTTTTAGTTTTTTTTATTGACAGAATTAAAT
This sequence comes from Pilophorus perplexus, assembly GCA_955831195.1. NCBI lineage: Eukaryota > Metazoa > Arthropoda > Insecta > Hemiptera > Miridae > Pilophorus > Pilophorus perplexus. The sequence goes on along the minus strand of OY037007.1, from coordinate 13,569,852 downwards.
GTCTGTACAAGCAACCTATATCAAAGAATAATAAACCCTTGTGTAAAATTTGCAGCGTTTTTCTTAAAAAATACCGATTTTTTAGGAAGGTATATATACATATTGGTATATATATATATATATATATATATATATATATATGGTTTTCTTCTCCCTTCTGTGGCTAACTCTCAGCCAAAGATCAACGGCCTTTCCCTGGATTTCACCCTAGTTCTCGGAAATCTTCCCCCACTCCCTTTGCCACCATTTCTCTCTCTCCCCCCCCCCCCCTCCCCGTCACTTCTGGTTTTCAGTCCGATCGCCCAAACCCGTGGGGCGCTCTGGGGCTATAATGGGGCTACGGGAGGGGTTTTTTGAAGGCTTTTAGCTATGGGATCGAGTTAGGTGTCGTTTTCGAAGTATTTTTGGACGTAGAATCCATTTTTTGGGGTCCCGGAACGATCCGATTTCACTGGGGCGATCTTTAGGGCTTTCATGGGTCTAAAAATGGGATTTTTGAAGGATCCCAGGATGTTAAATATTTTTAGAGTAAAAAATACAGAATTTTTGAAAAAACACATTTTTGAACAAAAAAATCCAAAAAAAAAAATTTTTTTTGAAATAAAAATCAAAAAAAATTGTTTTTTTTTAATTTTTTCATTGACAGAATTTAATTTCTGCGCAACTAACCTATATCAAAGAATAATAAACCCTTAAGTAAAATTTGCAGCGTTTTTGGTTTATTATTCTTGCTTGGAATAATACACCTATGTTTTCGCGACGCGGGTCGACGACTCCGATCGGGCTCAAAATTTGACATTATCCGTTTCAAGTGGTCTAGATTCCAAAACCGAAATGTCCGTATGCCGTCCGCCGTCCAGGCCGTTTTGGGCAGTAGGAATTTTTTTAAAAATCGGAAATTTTGACAAAATACTCGGTTTACCATCTAGTTTTGCCCGCAAGGTTTTCAGCCCGATCGCCCAAACCCGTGGGGTGCTATGGGGCTAAAAAGGGGCTACGGGAGGGGTGTTTTGAAGGCTTTTAGCTATGGGATCGAGTTAGGTGTCGTTTTCGAAGTATTTTTTGACGTAGAATCCATTTTTTGGGGTCCCGGAACGATCCGATTTCACTGGGACGATCTTTAGGGCTTTCATGGGACTAAAAATGGGATTTTTGAAGGATCCCAGGATGTTAAATATTTTTCGAGTAAATAATAAAGAATTTTTCAAAAAGAAACATTTTTGAAAAAAAAAAAATAATAAAAAAATTTTTTTTAGATTAAAGTCCAAAAAAATTTTTTTTTTTAATTTTTTCATTGACAGAATTAAATTTCTGCACAAGTAACGTATATCAAAGAATAATAAACCCTTGTGTAAAATTTGCAGCGTTTTCCTCATTTGCAAGAGTCGAGGTTTTTTGTGTCCGATTTAAATAGATTTTATTGTTTTGAATAACCCCCTCTCACTTTTTGTCCTGCTTTTGGTTTATTATTCTTGGAATAATACACCTATGTTTTCGCGACGGAGGTCGACGACTCGGATCGGCCTCAAAACTTGACATTATCCGTTTCAAGAGGTCTACATTCAAAATCCGAAATGTCCGTCCGCCGTCCGCCGTCCGGGCCGTTTTGGGCAGTAGGAATTTTTTTAAAAATCTGAAATTTTGGCAAAATACTTGGTTTACCATCTAGTTGTGCCCGCAAGGTTTTCAGTCCGATCGCCCAAACCCGTGGGGCGCTATGGGGCTAAAATGGGGCTACAGGAGGGGTGTTTTGAAGGCTTTTAGCTATGGGATCGAGTTAGGTGTCGTTTTCGAAGTATTTTTGGACGTAGAATCCATTTTTGGGAGTCCCGGAACGATCCGATTTCACTGTGGTGATCTATAGGGCTTTCATGGGGCTGAAAATGGGATTTTTGAAGGATCCCAAGAAGTTAAATATTTTTCTAGTAAAAATTTAAGAATTTTTGAAAAAACACATTTTTGAAGAAAAAAAAAACCCAAAAAATTTTTTTGAAATATAAAAATCCAAAAAAAATTTTTTTAGTTTTTTTTATTGACAGAATTAAATGTCTGTACAAGCAACCTATATCAAAGAATAATAAACCCTTGTGTAAAATTTGCAGCGTTTTTCTTAAAAAATACCGATTTTTTAGGAAGGTATATATACATATTGGTATATATATATATATATATATATATATATATATATATATATGGTTTTCTTCTCCCTTCTGTGGCTAACTCTCAGCCAAAGATCAACGGCCTTTCCCTGGATTTCACCCTAGTTCTCGGAAATCTTCCCCCACTCCCTTTGCCACCATTTCTCTCTCTCCCCCCCCCCCCCTCCCCGTCACTTCTGGTTTTCAGTCCGATCGCCCAAACCCGTGGGGCGCTCTGGGGCTATAATGGGGCTACGGGAGGGGTTTTTTGAAGGCTTTTAGCTATGGGATCGAGTTAGGTGTCGTTTTCGAAGTATTTTTGGACGTAGAATCCATTTTTTGGGGTCCCGGAACGATCCGATTTCACTGGGGCGATCTTTAGGGCTTTCATGGGTCTAAAAATGGGATTTTTGAAGGATCCCAGGATGTTAAATATTTTTAGAGTAAAAAATACAGAATTTTTGAAAAAACACATTTTTGAACAAAAAAATCCAAAAAAAAAAATTTTTTTTGAAATAAAAATCAAAAAAAATTGTTTTTTTTTAATTTTTTCATTGACAGAATTTAATTTCTGCGCAACTAACCTATATCAAAGAATAATAAACCCTTAAGTAAAATTTGCAGCGTTTTTGGTTTATTATTCTTGCTTGGAATAATACACCTATGTTTTCGCGACGCGGGTCGACGACTCCGATCGGGCTCAAAATTTGACATTATCCGTTTCAAGTGGTCTAGATTCCAAAACCGAAATGTCCGTATGCCGTCCGCCGTCCAGGCCGTTTTGGGCAGTAGGAATTTTTTTAAAAATCGGAAATTTTGACAAAATACTCGGTTTACCATCTAGTTTTGCCCGCAAGGTTTTCAGCCCGATCGCCCAAACCCGTGGGGTGCTATGGGGCTAAAATGGGGCTACGGGAGGGGTGTTTTGAAGGCTTTGAGCTATGGGATCGAGTTAGGTGTCGTTTTCGAAGTATTTTTTGACGTAGAATCCATTTTTTGGGGTCCCGGAACGATCCGATTTCACTGGGACGATCTTTAGGGCTTTCATGGGACTAAAAATGGGATTTTTGAAGGATCCCAGGATGTTAAATATTTTTCGAGTAAATAATAAAGAATTTTTCAAAAAGAAACATTTTTGAAAAAAAAAAAATAATAAAAAAATTTTTTTTAGATTAAAGTCCAAAAAAATTTTTTTTTTTAATTTTTTCATTGACAGAATTAAATTTCTGCACAAGTAACGTATATCAAAGAATAATAAACCCTTGTGTAAAATTTGCAGCGTTTTCCTCATTTGCAAGAGTCGAGGTTTTTTGTGTCCGATTTAAATAGATTTTATTGTTTTGAATAACCCCCTCTCACTTTTTGTCCTGCTTTTGGTTTATTATTCTTGGAATAATACACCTATGTTTTCGCGACGGAGGTCGACGACTCGGATCGGCCTCAAAACTTGACATTATCCGTTTCAAGAGGTCTACATTCAAAATCCGAAATGTCCGTCCGCCGTCCGCCGTCCGGGCCGTTTTGGGCAGTAGGAATTTTTTTAAAAATCTGAAATTTTGGCAAAATACTTGGTTTACCATCTAGTTGTGCCCGCAAGGTTTTCAGTCCGATCGCCCAAACCCGTGGGGCGCTATGGGGCTAAAATGGGGCTACAGGAGGGGTGTTTTGAAGGCTTTTAGCTATGGGATCGAGTTAGGTGTCGTTTTCGAAGTATTTTTGGACGTAGAATCCATTTTTGGGAGTCCCGGAACGATCCGATTTCACTGTGGTGATCTATAGGGCTTTCATGGGGCTGAAAATGGGATTTTTGAAGGATCCCAAGAAGTTAAATATTTTTCTAGTAAAAATTTAAGAATTTTTGAAAAAACACATTTTTGAAGAAAAAAAAAACCCAAAAAATTTTTTTGAAATATAAAAATCCAAAAAAAATTTTTTTAGTTTTTTTTATTGACAGAATTAAATGTCTGTACAAGCAACCTATATCAAAGAATAATAAACCCTTGTGTAAAATTTGCAGCGTTTTTCTTAAAAAATACCGATTTTTTAGGAAGGTATATATACATATTGGTATATATATATATATATATATATATATATATATGGTTTTCTTCTCCCTTCTGTGGCTAACTCTCAGCCAAAGATCAACGGCCTTTCCCTGGATTTCACCCTAGTTCTCGGAAATCTTCCCCCACTCCCTTTGCCACCATTTCTCTCTCTCCCCCCCCCCCTCCCCGTCACTTCTGGTTTTCAGTCCGATCGCCCAAACCCGTGGGGCGCTCTGGGGCTATAATGGGGCTACGGGAGGGGTTTTTTGAAGGCTTTTAGCTATGGGATCGAGTTAGGTGTCGTTTTCGAAGTATTTTTGGACGTAGAATCCATTTTTTGGGGTCCCGGAACGATCCGATTTCACTGGGGCGATCTTTAGGGCTTTCATGGGTCTAAAAATGGGATTTTTGAAGGATCCCAGGATGTTAAATATTTTTAGAGTAAAAAATACAGAATTTTTGAAAAAACACATTTTTGAACAAAAAAATCCAAAAAAAAAAATTTTTTTTGAAATAAAAATCAAAAAAAATTGTTTTTTTTTAATTTTTTCATTGACAGAATTTAATTTCTGCGCAACTAACCTATATCAAAGAATAATAAACCCTTAAGTAAAATTTGCAGCGTTTTTGGTTTATTATTCTTGCTTGGAATAATACACCTATGTTTTCGCGACGCGGGTCGACGACTCCGATCGGGCTCAAAATTTGACATTATCCGTTTCAAGTGGTCTAGATTCCAAAACCGAAATGTCCGTATGCCGTCCGCCGTCCAGGCCGTTTTGGGCAGTAGGAATTTTTTTAAAAATCGGAAATTTTGACAAAATACTCGGTTTACCATCTAGTTTTGCCCGCAAGGTTTTCAGCCCGATCGCCCAAACCCGTGGGGTGCTATGGGGCTAAAATGGGGCTACGGGAGGGGTGTTTTGAAGGCTTTGAGCTATGGGATCGAGTTAGGTGTCGTTTTCGAAGTATTTTTTGACGTAGAATCCATTTTTTGGGGTCCCGGAACGATCCGATTTCACTGGGACGATCTTTAGGGCTTTCATGGGACTAAAAATGGGATTTTTGAAGGATCCCAGGATGTTAAATATTTTTCGAGTAAATAATAAAGAATTTTTCAAAAAGAAACATTTTTGAAAAAAAAAAAATAATAAAAAAATTTTTTTTAGATTAAAGTCCAAAAAAATTTTTTTTTTTAATTTTTTCATTGACAGAATTAAATTTCTGCACAAGTAACGTATATCAAAGAATAATAAACCCTTGTGTAAAATTTGCAGCGTTTTCCTCATTTGCAAGAGTCGAGGTTTTTTGTGTCCGATTTAAATAGATTTTATTGTTTTGAATAACCCCCTCTCACTTTTTGTCCTGCTTTTGGTTTATTATTCTTGGAATAATACACCTATGTTTTCGCGACGGAGGTCGACGACTCGGATCGGCCTCAAAACTTGACATTATCCGTTTCAAGAGGTCTACATTCAAAATCCGAAATGTCCGTCCGCCGTCCGCCGTCCGGGCCGTTTTGGGCAGTAGGAATTTTTTTAAAAATCTGAAATTTTGGCAAAATACTTGGTTTACCATCTAGTTGTGCCCGCAAGGTTTTCAGTCCGATCGCCCAAACCCGTGGGGCGCTATGGGGCTAAAATGGGGCTACAGGAGGGGTGTTTTGAAGGCTTTTAGCTATGGGATCGAGTTAGGTGTCGTTTTCGAAGTATTTTTGGACGTAGAATCCATTTTTGGGAGTCCCGGAACGATCCGATTTCACTGTGGTGATCTATAGGGCTTTCATGGGGCTGAAAATGGGATTTTTGAAGGATCCCAAGAAGTTAAATATTTTTCTAGTAAAAATTTAAGAATTTTTGAAAAAACACATTTTTGAAGAAAAAAAAAACCCAAAAAATTTTTTTGAAATATAAAAATCCAAAAAAAATTTTTTTAGTTTTTTTTATTGACAGAATTAAATGTCTGTACAAGCAACCTATATCAAAGAATAATAAACCCTTGTGTAAAATTTGCAGCGTTTTTCTTAAAAAATACCGATTTTTTAGGAAGGTATATATACATATTGGTATATATATATAGGTATCGTCAGAGCCTGTTGGCCGCTCCTTTTTTCTTTCAGAACCTGTTGGCCGCTCGTGAAGGAGCGGCTAAAAGGAGCGGCTAACAGCCCTAGTTTTTGGCTTTCACAACCTGTTGGCCGCTCCTCTTGAGGATCATATCTTTTGGCCGCTCGTCACTTATTTCTTCCCTCTGCACGGTAATTCCCTGATACAGGGAAATTTTAGACTTGACCAGCACTTTGACAGGGGTCCTGTACCAACTTCGGGGGTGACTGCCGAACGTCAGTGAGCTATTTATTGAGACTCTAACAGATTGAAAAATGTGGGCATCATTTCCTGAAACGTTCTGGAACCCCCGACAACGGATTGTACGACCAAAAATACTTCGAAAACGACACCTAACATTTCCCATTTTCCAAGTTTAACATTAAGATTGATGAAGCGATTTTAATAACCTTAATGGAATATAATTCCGAAATTTTTTAGTTAAATGTCTATAATGTGAAAAAAAGTTTTACTTTTACCTTGATTTCATAAAACCACTCAACCAGGATAATCGCTTCATGACCACCCTGTGGTTGAGAGATGGGGGTAATTCATTCATTAAATCCCAATCTTGAAAAATCACCCAGAAACCAGGAAAAATTTGGCAGAATATTTGATTGATTCTAAGTGGTCGTAAATTGCAGTTTAACTTACGACTACCTACCTCCACGCGTTTTGAAGAAGTTATGAAATCTCGATTTTCTCCACGTGAAAAATCTTGAAAAATCGCCCAGAAACCAGGAAAAATTTGGCTGAATATTTGATTGATTCTAAGTGGTCGTAAATTGCAGTTTAACTTACGACTACCTACCTCCACGCGTTTTGAAGAAGTTATGTAATCTCGATTTTCTCCACGTGAAAAATCTTGAAAAATCGCCCAGAAACCAGGAAAAATTTGGCGGAATATTTTATTGATTCTAAGTGGTCGTAAATTGCAGTTACAACTTACGACTACCTACCTCCACGCGTTTTGAAGAAGTTATGTAATCTCGATTTTCTCCACGTGAAAAATCTTGAAAAATCGCCCAGAAACCAGGAAAAATTTGGCGGAATATTTTATTGATTCTAAGTGGTCGTAAATTGCAGTTACAACTTACGACTATCTACCTCCACGCGTTTTGAAGAAGTTATGTAATCTCGATTTTCTCCACGTGAAAAATCTTGAAAAATCGCCCAGAAACCAGGAAAAATTTGGCTGAATATTTGATTGATTCTAAGTGGTCGTAAATTGCAGTTACAACTTACGACTACCTACCTCCACGCGTTTTGAAGAAGTTATGTAATCTCGATTTTCTCCACGTGAAAAATCTTGAAAAATCGCCCAGAAACCAGGAAAAATTTGGCGGAATATTTTATTGATTCTAAGTGGTCGTAAATTGCAGTTACAACTTACGACTACCTACCTCCACGCGTTTTGAAGAAGTTATGTAATCTCGATTTTCTCCATGTGAAAAATCTTGAAAAATCGCCCAGAAACCAGGAAAAATTTGGCGGAATATTTTATTGATTCTAAGTGGTCGTAAATTGCAGTTACAACTTACGACTACCTACCTCCACGCGTTTTGAAGAAGTTATGTAATCTCGATTTTCTCCACGTGAAAAATCTTGAAAAATCGCCCAGAAACCAGGAAAAATTTGGCGGAATATTTTATTGATTCTAAGTGGTCGTAAATTGCAGTTACAACTTACGACTACCTACCTCCACGCGTTTTGAAGAAGTTATGTAATCTCGATTTTCTCCACGTGAAAAATCTTGAAAAATCGCCCAGAAACCAGGAAAAATTTGGCGGAATATTTTATTGATTCTAAGTGGTCGTAAATTGCAGTTACAACTTACGACTACCTACCTCCACGCGTTTTGAAGAAGTTATGTAATCTCGATTTTCTCCACGTGAAAAATCTTGAAAAATCGCCCAGAAACCAGGAAAAATTTGGCTGAATATTTGATTGATTCTAAGTGGTCGTAAATTGCAGTTACAACTTACGACTACCTACCTCCACGCGTTTTGAAGAAGTTATGTAATCTCGATTTTCTCCACGTGAAAAATCTTGAAAAATCGCCCAGAAACCAGGAAAAATTTGGCGGAATATTTTATTGATTCTAAGTGGTCGTAAATTGCAGTTACAACTTACGACTACCTACCTCCACGCGTTTTGAAGAAGTTATGTAATCTCGATTTTCTCCATTTGAAAAATCTTGAAAAATCGCCCAGAAACCAGGAAAAATTTGGCGGAATATTTTATTGATTCTAAGTGGTCGTAAATTGCAGTTACAACTTACGACTACCTACCTCCACGCGTTTTGAAGAAGTTATGTAATCTCGATTTTCTCCACGTGAAAAATCTTGAAAAATCGCCCAGAAACCAGGAAAAATTTGGCGGAATATTTTATTGATTCTAAGTGGTAGTAAATTGCAGTTACAACTTACGACTACCTACCTCCACGCGTTTTGAAGTTATGAAATCCCGATTTTTTTCGTCAAGGCTAACACACGTATTGGCACTTTTTCCATTAATTCCAAGTTACCTACATGGAGGTAAGGAGTTATGAAGCAGTGATTTTAGCCTCCTCTAAAAAATCTTCCCATTTCCCCGCCTCATTATTAATAATTGTCATGATTTTCCGTCAAGGAAAACCCCAAGTTGCTTGTAATTCGCACAGGTGACTGTTTACTGTGGGAATGAAATTGAGTAGGTACTTATGAATCTGCCGGCATATCATTTGTTTTCAAATATTTCAAATTAATATTGTGATATTAACGTGGAAACGAATGAAATGAAATTTTACATCAATGTGTTTTGGGCCTATTTCACCAACTAATGGCTCCGCAAATTTGACCGAGCTTCGCACCGTTTCCCACTCTAATCGGTGCCTGCTCGGGGGTTTAACGTGGGCGATAACGCTTAAACTCTCGGTAACTTGGGTGGTAAAATTGGTCCTCAGGACAAGTTACTTCATTGTTTGCTGACCTGACAGCACCTTGGCTATCACAGTATGTAACTGTAGGATTCTCAATCAAAATTGGCTTAAACGATCGATTGCCGGTTGTGCACGGGTTTTTCAGAGATCGTGTCAACGAGGAAAACGTTACCTCGACTGGGGCCTACGGGTAGCGTATACAAAACAAGCTCAACTGATCAAACTATCGCATCGAAACACTTTTAAATTGATTAAACGCACTGATATGGGCTATTCTGGGCCCATACCCCTGATGGGGAGATTAATAAAGACGAAGGATCATTTTAGATTAATTAGGAACGGTATAATTAAGATGTAAACAAGACGACATTGACAAGTTAATACAGAGAAAGTGGTAGAAACCAACACGTATAACCTGCAGTAGGAAAACCTTTTTTGTTACGTTTATGTGTCCTAGCATGAGTGATATTGTTCACTACCGAGCAACACTGCCGAACGCGTGAAGTAACCTAATTTTCATTCCATCACCTGGCAGTATAATCCCAAGTTTTGCTTTATGAAAAACCGCTTAATTATTTTTAATTTGGTAAAAAATGTGTAATATTTATTGAAGTCGGTCAGCTGAGTGCTGATTTCAACGAATTTTCACCTATTACCTACATGTTGAGTAGGTAGGTAATAGGTGACAATTCGTTGAAATTTCTATTGTTACACTACGCGAAAATCCTGGAAAGTGGGCCAACACTGATGTTTGACTCGATGAACAATTCTTGAAACAATTGAAGAAATGTTGAGCTGAGAAGTTCCAATTCACGTCGTACTGTGGAAAAAAGTGGGTCGTCACCGTTTCATATTAAGAGATCGTCACCGTTTCATATTAAGAGAAACTCAGGATTTTCCTTCATGAAAATCGTCACCGTTTCATATTAAGAGAAACTCAGGATTTTCCTTCATGAAAAATCATGAAAATGAGTGATAATGAGGCGGGGAAATGGTGAGATTTTTTACATGAAGCTAAACCCACTTTTTTGTCACTACCTACATCCGTGTAGGTAAATTGGAATTAATGGAAAAACAGGAAAAAAACTGGTGTTTGATATGACGAAAAATTCTTGAAAAAATGTAAAAATGTTGAGCTAAAACGTATGTTTTTTTTTTCGGTCTTCGATTTAGATCATTTCGGCAAAATTTCGTGGGTTCACGCTAATACGTCCCCTGTTCAAATTATCCATCCATTAGGTAAAAGAACGGCATCCATTTTTAGGTAACAGCACCATTCGAATTCACCAGGGAGATCTACTTATGGGGCTTTCATGAGACTACAACATTTGACACTTAATGGAGCCATTGACGGTGGTACAAGGTCAAACGCGGTGTCGTTTTTGTGTTTTTACACATAATCAATTTTTGGGGCATCAAATCTGTCCGAACATTGTGCAGATTTTATTGATTTATTTTTCATTTTTTAATACTTTTTTATTTACATGAAATCCATTTTGCATTAATTTACCTACCTCAAAAAATTATAATAGATGCTTAAAACGTGCAGTGTTTTGTATTACTATTCTTCGAATATTACACCTACCTATTTTCTATAAAATGGAAAACAAAAATGGAATATAAAATGGAATACAAAAATGGAATACAATGTCATTTAATGTTGTAGTAGGTAGGTAGGTGCTACTTCAAAAACTGTTACTTATCGGTTAGAGCCTCAATAAATTGCTCACTGACGTTCGGCAGCTACTCCTGAAGTTGTTACCTTCAACCTCTGAGGCGAACCTAGCGAGCGAGCTCCACATAATTATGTCACTTTATTTCAATCTGTTGGAGTCTAAATAAATAGCTCACTGACGTTCGGCAGCCACACCCGAGGTGGTACCTACTACCTCTGGCGAGCCTAGCGAGTGAGCTCCTCATTTATTAATTACCTTATTTCAATCTGTTGGAGTCTAAATAAATAGCTCACTGACGTTCGGCAGCCACACCCAAACTGTTGGTACCTACTTACCTACTACCTTCGTCCTAAATCCATCCCCTGGGTCGGCAGGCTGAAAAGGGTAAAATCGAAAAAAAACAGGGGAAAAACGGCAAAGAGAGGAGCGGCCAACAGGCTCCAGATCAATAGTATTTCCCTGAAATAAAGATTCCAAAGTATGTTGCCCGCTCGTGGTCGAGGAGCGGCCAACAGGCTCTGGGTGCAGCTGGATATATAAGGAGCGGCCAACAGGCTCTGTATGTATAAAGATATATATATATATATATATATATATATGGTTTTCTTCTCCCTTCTGTGGCTAACTCTCAGCCAAAGATCAACGGCCTTTCCCTGGATTTCACCCTAGTTCTCGGAAATCTTCCCCCACTCCCTTTGCCACCATTTCTCTCTCTCCCCCCCCCCCTCCCCGTCACTTCCCGGCGGCGTATTTTGAGCTCCGAAAAGAAAGAAAAGAAAAGAAATTAAAAATTAATTAAATTACCAATGTAATATCCACACCAGAGGACTGGGAAACAACATAACGTAAGGTGGATGCGGCGAGATAGTGGGAATCCATCCAATAAAAAGACGATTTCAGACGAAGTAGTCTATTTCCACGATAAATAAAATGACATTTTGTAGACGCGTTTCGGTTTACTAAACCATCATCAGTACAATACAGAATGAGGAAGTTGTGAGAAGTTCCTTATATACAAAAGTGAAAGTGCCTTCTTATGGGCGTGGCATTAGAAAGGTGGCGAGAAAAGAGAATGTGAAAGGCAAATAGGTGAAAGGAGAATTCACAGGAAAATATCGATTAGAGGGGAACGCCTAATTACATCCAAGTCATTAACTGATGTTCCTAAATTGTAAACTTTATGAATTTCCAAAGATTCTAAAGCATCTAGTTTTGGACCTTTTTGGCAAACATGAGCTATCCCAATGGCTGGATTATTATTACCTATCTCATAACTGATTCTATGGTTTTCTTCTGACAAATGTTTTTCAAAAGCTTCCCTACCCCTTCCCAACCTAAGATCATCACTATGTTCCTTCAATCTGATTTTAAATTTTCTTCCAGTTTGTCCTACATATTGAATCCCACAATCACATTTTAATATATACACGCCCCCTTTATCCTCTAAAGGAATTTTATCTTTCACACCCCCTAGTAATTTCTTCGTAGAATTTTGTGAATAGAAACCTACTCTGAAACCCCTATTTTCTAAAATGCGACCCACTTTCTGAGTTACATTCCCATAAAACGGTAAACTAACCCACCCAGTAATGGTTATCTGGTTCCCTATCTTCCCTTTCCAAATTTGTGACTGCTAATTGAAATTTCTTCATACTAATCTTTCCCCAAATTCTATCTATAGTAGCCCTATGATAACCATTACTCTCCGCTATAGAAGAAGAAGAAGAAGAAAGAGATTTATTTTGAATATAAGCATAAAATCACACTAAATTCAAAATAAACAATACGGCAATGGATCCAATCCGTCTGCCGGAGGCTCGGGCCCGAGGGCACATTACAAGAACAAAACAAGTTTACTAGTTATATGGTGAAAGAAATATACATAACTCTCCGTAATGCTAAGGAGAAAATAAAAATAAAATAAAATAATATAATTGAATATTCATGTTTCGGGTTTGAGTGAGAAGGCTTTGAGAAGGGGGGCTTCGGCGAGAACAGAAGGGCAAAAGGGCGGGAAGCCAGCGACAAATCCAGAAGAAAAACCTACTAAGCAGAGAACTGGTCCATCCTAAAGCTCCTATGTCTCCACGCTGCTTTACAGAACTCAACCAGCTCCGACCAACTAGGGCCGTTCAGGATCCCGATAGCCTCCTCCCTATCCAGGAGAGGACGGCCAAATGCGGCCTGACGAAACTCCGCGAGCGCAGGGCACACGCACAAGAAGTGGAAATGATCCTCTCGCGCCCGCATATCACAGATGAAGCATTCTTTTGGCCTGTCCACCGGATACGGCCTGGCGTTGAGGGAGACAAGTTCAGTCCTCATCCTGAATGTCCATCTCATCGACTGTATTGGGGCCGCTGCATCACGAACCAGGCTCGCACTTTTAACCGATGCGTCCAGCTCTCGATAAAGCGTGAACGTTTCAGAGGCTACAGCTTTATTTCTGAAGTGGGAGGTCTTCTCCTCCACAAAAGACCTGACAAATTCCACGACGTCCGACTTCATAAGAGCCGCGTCCAATGAAGCCAGGCCACCACTGGACTCAAATTTGGCTGCAAGCATGTTCCAGTTCTCCGCCCAGTCAATGCCCATCCGTATGACCTTCCTGGCCACAATGCGAGGTAATCAAGAGTCTGGCATCCTCGCCACCTTCACGAGATCATTCAGGTGGAGACGCAGAGTAAACGCAGATAATGTCTCCATCTCTGTCTCCAGTAACAGCAGATAGTCTGGCGCGTACCGTGGCAGGTGAAATACTCTCTTGATGAAAAGCAGGAGGACCCGTTCGACGTCTACATACTCTCTGAAGCCCCACACCTGCGCCGCGTAGGAAAGAATTGCCCTCACAACCGCACGGAAGACCTGCAACTTCGCCTGTAGAGGAACCAACTGACTGGCAAACACACTGCTCCATACATAGTTCATGGCCATCTTTGCCACTGCAGCCTTCCGCTTGAGATGCTTTGAGAAGGAGAGCTGGGGTGTGAGTGTCACTCCGAGGTAAGTATACCTATTGTAGCGTTTTTCCGGCCTAGTGAGCGGGAAGCTGGTAACACTGCAGTGCCGCCTCCCAGTGGAGGAACTGGAGTAACTGGCCACACTGAGCTGCCAGTAATTGAAATTAAATAAATACGTTGCCAAGTTCTGTAAATCAATAAATCGCGCATTAGAACTTGGGGAAACGGCGATCGGAGTGAGTTCGGGAAAATTTACAGGGCTTCCGGGTAGAGGTGTGCGAAGGAATAAAACACGAAAGGTAGCCTGCAAGGATTCAGTGAGCCGTGGCAATCTCGAATTTTCCGAGATCCTCGCATTTCACGAGGAGAAGAAAAAAGATGGTGTTCTTCGTTCAATAAAAGTGGAAAATTTCCGAGAGTTAAATTGAGGGGCAGAGCCCGGAAAATTGTTCGATTCCTACTGTGAGTGGAGTTGGTGTTTTGGAGAGGCCAGAGATTCGAACCGCGCAAGGCGTCTGGAAGCAGAAAGGTGAGGCACTTTTCCGTTTCATCGAAGGTCTCCTAGTGATTGGGGAACGTTGAGTTAATTAGTTAAACATTTCAACAGAGGCGGAGTGCGTTGATTGATTCGTGAACGAGAGTCAGGAAGAGGAGAAGTTTTACGAAAGAAGTTCGAGGACGGTCAACTTTAAGCGGTGTCTGAGGTGAGATCACCCCCTGAACCTAGTAGCATTAGTCGGAGTTCGTAGGCCTCAGAATCATAAATTACAGGTCTCGGGGACCAGTGAATCGAGTTAGCTGAGGAGGAAGAAGAGGGGTTTTGTGCTAAGCGAAGAGCGGATTCAGCTCAAGAGCGCTCAGGTGAGATGACCCCTTTTTCCCAAGAACCGGTGCCATGTGCCACCATTTGAACTAAAGGAGAAATTCACTTTCTAGGAACTACTCCTGCATCCCTGTTCATATTTGAGTTGATCTTGCGTCGGACTCAGGCTAGTCCAGGATTTGGCAACGACTGGCGAGCCGTAGGTTTAGTCTTCGCACCGATTGGTTGGTGATGACCGTCACGGTATCCACTTTAATCTTGTTTCTAACCACCCTAGTCTTCATTGTCAGTGAGCTGATAGTGAGTAATCAACTGTGATAATAAATATCTGCGACTGTAAATTTGATGTTGAGGAAATTAACTTAAGCTTGTTTGCAGGCATTGTGATATTTACTCTGAGGTGCACCCGGAGGAGTCTAGATTTGATGTCAAGGACCCGGCGATGACCAGGTGTCCGTATAAGCTGTAATTTTCGTTCCTAGCGAGGATTATAAGGTAAAGAAAAATTCTTTATTAAAGAGTAATTAACAATCAGTAATCTTGCTTCGTTTGGTTCCCTTTCTTGGGTAAAAATCTTTTCCTTTTTTCGTTCAGAATCCACCCCTGAGGCCAAGTGGTCTTTTTGCTGCTTAGGCAACCAGCGACCCCCTCTGGCCCCTGCCACTTCCGCAGGGCCGTCGCACTATTCGTTCACAATTTCGACCATTTCACCACCCAGCCACCACCTCTCCCTAGCACTCCGCCTGCCACCGTTTGAGAAGATCATCATCTTTGATTTTTCTAAATTGATGCTGAGACCCCACCTGGTACAGTACCTGCTCAAGGCATCAGTACCCTCTGCATCTCGCCCGGGTCCCCTGCCAATACCACCAGATCGTCGGCGTACTTGAGAACACGGATCTCGTACTCGTCCAGCACCAGACCGTGAGGCAGGTCAATCACCAGGTCATTTAGGAACAATGCAAATAGCAGTGGACTCAGAGGGCAGCCCTGCCTCACTCCACAGCGAACCGGAAATTCCCCCGTGCAGCCATCCCCTGTCCAGACTGAGGCCGTAACATTGCTGTAAAGGCCGCGCAGCACCGACACAAACTTCTCAGAAATCCCCATGTTGGTCAACTTCACAAATAGGTGATCCCTAATGACCCGATCGAAGGCGGCTTTCAGGTCCACAAAAAACGCATATGTCTTGCAAGATGGGCGGGACAGCCTCAGCTTCACCAGTCCATTCAGCACAAAGATTGAGTCGACAGCTGAATAACCCCGGCGAAAACCAGATTGGCATTCTGATAAAAGTCCGTGCTCCTCCACGTAGTTTGATAGTCTGTTTGCCAAGAGACATGCGAAGAGTTTGGCCAAGCAGTCAATGAACGAGAGCCCCCTGTAGTTGGAGACATCATCCGGGCTGCCCTTCTTCAACAGGGGAAATAACACAGCCCTCCTAAACGAGTCAGGGACACAGCCCGTTGCCCAGATCAAATTGAAGAGGTGCAGTATCAAGTCCCTGAATTCCAGGCATGAGTTCTTGTAGAATTCGAATGGAATGCCGTCAGTGCCAGGGGCCTTGTCATCCTTAACCGTACCGAGAACCCGGTCGAGCTCCTGCTTCGTAAAGGGAGCGTCTAATCCTGGCTGGGTCAGCCCAGTCCCCGCCCACCCCAAGGCCGCCACAGAACCTGAGGACACCTCCGGGTTCAATAGTCCACGGAAGTGCGTCATCCAATCATCTGCCGATATCCCAGCATGAGGCGTTTGAGTCCTCTTCTTAAATAGCTTCACCAGGTGCCAGAACTCCCGGCCATCCTTTATTTTTTTGAATCTCTCTGCAATGTCAAGAAAAAAATCCTTCTCTTTACGGGCAAGTAGGGACTTGTAAGTCTTTGTTGACTCTGCATACTGCACTCTCACATCCTTTGACCTCGTTTTGCGAAATAAGCGGAGCAGAGCCATCTGCCTGGTCCTCGCATGCTCACACTGCCAGTCGTACCACGGTTGCTTTTTCTCGAGCTTTTTCGCACCTGGCATACTTGCGGCCGCCGCCTGTCGAATAATGTCCACAACGGAGTTGGAGAGGGCGTCAATGTCGTTACCAGGGGGTCCAAACTTAGCCAATCGCTCCCGAAGGTCTTCCTTATACCTCTTTTCATTCCGAGGGATCCATCTCAACCTTGGCAACATCGGCATCAGCAGGTCCGGGGGTCCAGCGGGCACCAAGATTGAAATCGGCATGTGATCGGAAAAGCTGGCATCAAGCACACTAAAGTCGGAGATCAAAGGGAGAGAGCCAAGTGCAGCGCAAGCCAAGTCTCTCTCCGCTATAGAGTAAATTACTTCTTTTTCTTTTTGAAAAGCTACTTGATTCATTGGGACCGATAATGCCCTATTAATCATACTGTAAAAGGCCGCAAATTTATGAGATGTTGGGTGATTGGAACTATTATGGATAACCACATCCGTATAGGTTGGTTTCCTGAACACAGCAAATTTATGTCTAATGCCAAATTTATGTCCTTTCTAATGCCACGCCCATAAGAAGGCACTTTCACTTTTGTATATAAGGAACTTCTCACAACTTCCTCATTCTGTATTGTACTGATGATGGTTTAGTAAACCGAAACGCGTCTACAAATTGTTATTTTATTTATCGTGGAAATAGACTACTTCGTCTGAAATCGTCTTTTTACTGGGAGATGTCGGCTCCAACGTGAGGACTGCCGACCTCAGCAGCAGCCTCATTTCGGACCGCCCGATGTTCGGCGCGAGGGAACCGGCTTCATCGTTAACCCCACCTCCGACCGAGGAATTAAAAGACGACGGAACGCCGTTTTGGTCATCTTTAGTCAACAACCGTTCGACGGTAACAATTGGCCGTTGTTACACCGTACTCCGAACCGTTGAACTTCTGATCCGAAGACAACTAGCCCCGTCTGGTCTACTCAGCCCGCCTCTTCTCAACATCTCACCGGAGGAAGATCGTCACTTCATTCGTCGGACTTCGGAAGGTACATGAGGAGGACTTTAGGGAAGGGTTGATTGTTACAATAGAGAGTTAAAACATCTTCTGTGTTTAATATCAACTTTTACCTTATTCCCCCTTTCTTAAAGTGGGATCTGACAGAAACAATACAAATACTCAGTAACAATTTTATGAACTCCATTTAACACACAACCTCGAGGGCAACTGAAGAAAAGATGGGGGAACATTGTCGACCGGGGGGGGGGGGGGGGGACTCTTACTGACATGACTGCATCCTCGTGAGCTTCAAGGATTCATGACTCCAGTTTTAGTAGCCATTCGGAAAAAGCCTTTTCTTCTGGTAGAGTTCGCATATTTTGTGTCAAATGCAGAATTTTCAAGGATTTCCAGAGGCGACTTCTCTGAATGCAAGATTCTAAGATTAGAGCCTTTCCAGCTTTAGGGACGACAGGTAATACTTGTAGGAAATCACCGCCGAAAATGATTGTTTTCCCTCCCATAGGGGTTTCAACCAGTAGTGAATTGGTGGATTTCATGATATCACGTAATGAGCGATCGATGCATTCAATGGCAGCCGCAGGAATCATAGATGCTTCGTCAACGACGATAACCGCGGCATCTCGCAAACGTTAAGGTTTGGGCGAACCAGGTTTTATATTTGATACTGAAGTAGAGACAACTGCAACAGGAAGTCCAAAGAGTCAGTGAAGTGTTGTTCCACCTTCCAGGAGTAGAGCAGCGATTCCAGTCCAGGCAGCTGCGAGGGCAGTTTGTCCATGGCCCCTGACAGCACTCATAATCAAAAGTAGCACTCATAATCTTCATTATCAAAAGTAGTAGCACTCATAATCTTCATTATCAAAAGTAGTAGCACTCATAATCTTCATTATCAAAAGTAGTTTCGTTGGTTGGAACATTTACAGTCGGCATTGGAAGCCCCATTCTGCTGCAGTCCAATCCATTCCAATCCATCCACGCAGAATTCGGTCAATTTGTCTAAGAGCTTCGTTTTCAGCTTCTGATTCAGAAAAATGTTGCAGGTCCTCTATCATTGAGCTTTTCAATTCTTTCCACAATGCTGGTGGCGAGATAGGTTCACAAAAGCGGCATAGATAAGCAAAAGCTTCTCGCAGCTGGCAGGGCATGTTCACACTTTCTAGTTCCATCACGCAGTTTCGCCATTCTGAATTGTCCTCAAGTAATCCACGCGAGGCAGCAGCCACTTTGTAGATTTCAAAAGTCGTTCCATTGTGAGTTCGTAAATCTTCAAATGACTTGGCCCCTTTAAATTGAAGGAGAAGCATTCGCAAATAAAATCGGCTGACATCATTTGGAGCCACACTGTAAATTCTGCCGATCACTTTGATGCCTCCTCTCACTCGTTCGAACGGAATCTGGAGAATTTTAAGGACGTTTCGTCTCGTGGCTAGACATCACTGCGTTACCAGCTCCACGCACGGCGATAGCAACTGCGATGGTGAAAACAACACTCGTCGTTAAGGATCGTCCAGATTCTGGACTCCAGAACACGAACAAGACGGGCGTTGAGACGAACGTGGACAATTTTCCGCGAAAGCCGGCGTCGAGCTGGTTCGAATGAGCCGTCTAACGCTAAGATCCGACGACGGAGTGTCCGCCAAAATTCCGTCCAAAAATCAATAATCACGTTATCCTGTCCTTATATTATAAGGATAGGATAACGTGATTATTGATAAAAGATCGAGGGTGCCTTAGATCCCCCCCCCCCCCCCCGTCATGCTGCAAACTGAGAAGTTTTAGTTTTGTAAAAATATATACGTTGTACCACCAAAATTCAATAGGGACAGGAATTCTGGAATTTTCAGATTTTCACCCATAAATGAAATCTACGCATAAAACTGATTGAGAAAAACCATTGGCACAATCCAATTTTCAAATGTTAAGAACATGGTGAAGCAAAATAAAATTCTTACTCCTTACGGAAATCACAAAGAACAACACTGAAGAAATTACAACACGACGTATCAAGAGATAATCTCCTTTAGATAGCACGAAAACCTGCCTGAAACCTTTTCGCACCTGACGAATTCACAAAGTATTGTGTTTCAGAATGCAGAAGGATCAAGTCCTTAAAACACTCCAATGCCTTAATATTTACACGATGAAATATCAATCAATGGGAAGAACATGTCAAACACTGGTCCCTCCATCCTACGCATATGTTGAACCAGTTGATCAGAGAGATATTTGAAGAGGAAAAGGGACTACAAATAATAATTATTTGTTCAACTGAAACTACGCGGTCCCATAGCCTAAACCCTAAAAAACACCCCTCCCGTAGACCCTCCTTTATAGCCCCGTCTCGTCTTCTCGGCTCAGGCATGGGCAAATTCTGATACCTTAAACTCAGCACCGGACAATTTTTCGCCTTTTTACATTTCAGTTGGGGCAATTATCAGCCTGGTTCGAATCTGGGAGGAACATCAATGTTTGACGAAATGTCAATCACGTGTTGTAGTACTACCTGTCTTGCCGGCAGACAGTTCACCTCTGAACCCAAGTTCATATGAATCCTTGAAAGGGCTCCTGTCAGGCAGCCAAGACATCTTTTATAAGATCTGAGGGATTACGTTTAAATTGTAAATATCCTCTCTTGAGAGTCAGGCAACTAAGAAATCCTACTTCAACATAAGGGATCAGAGGGATAAATAATTGTACGTTGTAAACATCCTCTGTTGGGGAGATTAAATTCTGGTGGACCCGTCAAAACATACCCTCTATTGCTGAGAACGCTATACTTGACACGCAATCTACGGTCTTGGACGAAAGAGCTGAACTAGGTTTCGACATCGAGAGCAATACAACGATATCGCTATAAAATCCATGTTCGATAAATTTCATCATGCATTTTTTTCGTTTTGTTAGCCACAATTATTATTGTAAGGCGATTATTTTTGTAGTCGTGATTCTTACTGTTTGCAATGGGGAAATTATCCCCATTGGGGGTTTGCTATGGCTAAAAAAAAAAAAAAAAAAAAAAAAAACTTATCACTGTAGAGTTTTTAACCCCTAAATCCTGATTCATGAACCAGTCTCAGACGCACTCGAAGCTCGTAAACGAAATGTTTTCATTATTTTTGCCCGTAAAATGATAGATTTTTCCTCCTCTAATCAAGGGCAGATCCAGCTAGGTCGTTCTCGCCTCAGGGTTCCGAAATACAATTTGTGAGCACTCCCTTCATAATTGATTCAGCGGCTCAAGTTCCTTTTAAAAAAAAAGTCTTACCTTACGCTTCGATTTATTTTTGTTTTCACCCGAGATCGAATGTACGACCTCATAAAAAAGAAACAAGCTGAAAAACATTGAATGCGAATCAAATTCATTTGATAGGAACCATTCAAGTCCTACACATGGTGTTTGCCGAATGAAGTAACCATACAATGAGTTTGGTTAGGGAGAGAGAACGACTCCTCTGCTTGTTTATTCAGGTAAACAATTATAGCGTGGGGACCGGTTTCGAGCAACTAAGCTCATCTACAGCCGAGAGTGACTTGAGGTGGTTGAACGAACAATCAGTACAACGTACAACCACTTTGTACCCATACATTGTATGGTTTTCTCATTTTGAAAATTTAAGCGCCTCTGTGGGCTCGCACATAGCATTTTGCCTTGCATTTCGAAGAAAGAAAACCCAACAACGAACTCCAAACATCGATGTCCAATAATATCGACTACCTAAGCATCGATGGTAAAAACATCGAACATTGGAACCTAAACATTGATGTTTATTGTGTATCATATCCATCATCAATACACAACCCTAAGCTGAAGAGGGAATATTCCCCCCCCCCCCCACCTAGGGATATCAGAATCTTCAAAGTGAATCGATTTAAATCATACCTATCGATCTTTTATTCTTTTGAGAATCGATACTTTTTTGAATTTGAAACGATTCATCGTATCAATTTTCCATGAAAGTAACGATTTTTTCAAGAATTTGAATTTATTTATCGATTATTTCAAGAACATCTTATCGATTTTTTTTAGATCGATACTTCTTCGAATTACGAAACCAGCCAGTGTGTTAAATTTTAACAAGTGATGACTAATTAACTTGTAATGACTAATAACGTAATAAAAGTACCAAATGACTACTTTTTTGACATCCCTAACCCTACTCGATCATCGCCGAGTAGTCGTCCTGGAGGGTGCTGTAGGGAAAACCGTGCCCCCCCCCCCCCCCCCACAACACTGAAAGGTAGGCCAGGAGAATGGTTGGTCGGAGGGGCAAAGGGAGCTGTATCACACCCCCTTCGACACCCGGAGTAGTCGCAGTGATAAGACGTGTAGGATATTTAATATCCTAATTTAGGAGTTAGGAATTGAACCTCGACCACCCGGAGGAAAATAGAATCAACACACGCTTAACTGTGGGGAGTTCAATAAGCCACCAGTTCCGATCCCGCTAAATCTACAAATCTACCGTTGTCAGGGCCCTCGGCACCTTCTGTAGTTACGGGGCAAAACTTAGGAATCGAAAAGGTTATGCCGAGAGTTTTGGAGGAGTAGTGTATGTGGATGTCACAGGTGAAAATACTTTGAACCATCTGCCATCACCACCTCTAGCAGAGAAGTCCCGAGGGACCAGGATGTGCCTGATTCAATGACTACGGAATAAGCGGAGCGGGTTCGCTAGATCCGACATCATCAAATGTTCTCTTTTTTGCATCATATTTCTTGCGACAACGAACCAATATTTTTCCTTCGATGTCTACTTTTTCCGACAAGCCGCCGTATAAATGTAGACGAGAACAAGAGAGAAAGAGAGAGAAACTACATTCGCTTTCTTTTTCTCCAAGGAGAATATAAGCTGCAGCCGAAAGAACGCCGTACGTACGCGATGACACAAAGGAGCTGTAACTTTGCCTCCAAGCCGACATCTTCCGGAAGAAATAAGTTGCCGAATGGTGTTGAACAGATCCGAGTCCTTTTCGCAGTCCTTGTTATTCTCATCTCTACCCCCCAGCCACCAAAATTCACCCACATAGGTACGTAGTCAACAAGTTCGGCGCAGTGAGGATCAGTAAATTCTCAGTGGAGATTTAGCCGAATGAAGGAAAACGGAAGGGGAGAAGGTTTACGCGATAAATTTCTGTCAGAAGAGTAAGACGAGGGATCAGAGGGTTTATGGTGTATTCTTGAATGAAGGGGGTCAGAGGCTACGATGCTGGACCGGCTGGCATAGACGTGGAGCAACGGAGTGGGACCCAGAAATGGTTGTGGCTTTATCGGCCGGCAGTTCCCATGGTTTCCTCTATACAGCTTCCACAGTATGCTGTTCGGCATGATTCGGCTTAGGCCGAGCAGCAAAGCCAAACTAGTGCGGAGTCCGCGCTGCGGACGCATTGTTCGGCCTTGCTGCCTTACCGGAAGCTGAAATGAATCCGCAAGTGAGGAATTTGATTCCAAAATGCACAAATAAAAAAATTTTCGTCGAAATTGAGTTATCACTTTCATCTCTATGAACCTCTGTTTAGGGGAGTAGTTCTTCACAAAAATGCGATAGTTTTGGAGCTAAAAAAATGCTATACCCTTTAAAAACGTGAATGAATATTCGGTTTGATTTCAAAAGATACTATAATATATTATATCCAGCACAATGGCGGACTCTTCTCCATTTAGTTTCAAAAAGTACCATAATATGGTACTTGACTGCATACAAGTATTAGGCGTGTATTAGGCTAATACTGGATATATCCAGTACTATACATAATATGTATAGTACTGTATATATACTGTATATATAATATTATTATATAGTACTGGATATAATATTATGGATATTATCCAGTATTAGCCTTATACACGCCTAATACTAGTATGCAGTGCATCAAAGTAATCGAAAAGTGACCAATAAATATTTTTCTTCCGGCAGAAAGCAAAATGGATGCAGTTGGACGCGGCAACTATCTTCCATGAGCTTATTTCATAAGGTTGTCTGTCCCTATTAATATGACAGGAAGACTCTCTCCACTACCTTGAGTTAGTGTTTTGTTTCAAGAAGTTTTTTTTTTGTCTCAAAAGGTTTTGTTACAAAAAGTAAAATGTACTATAATACCTATGGACATATTATATCCATAAATCCGAATTTTCAAATCTCCTTTCAAATTATCTGAAACTTTGAACAAATTTACAAGTTTTACCAAAAATATTTATCATACTAATTTAGAAATATAATACAAAATTTGTTGTTTTGCAGTTATTTAATAACATCATTGGCATGTGTTTCAAGTCGCAATGGTTTTTCGCGTTTTTCTCACATTTTACCAAAACAAATAATTTGTTTTGGTAAAATGTGAGAAAAACGCGAAGTCAAGTCTTGAGGAGTTTGATTCCAAAAGGTACTAAATTATTTAGTACCTTTTGGAATCAAACTCCTCAAGACTTGACTTAGTGTGGACGTCATTTTGAACCAAGTCTCCCAAATTCAACGCGGCTTGAGCCACCTGCCATGGTGTGGACGTCCCTTAATATTCTATCCCTTATTATTTTTATTAAGATTTAATATTAAAGGGCATGGCAGAGCTCCGCATTTTAGTGAGCACGTTCTCATAGGTTTCATGAGAGTGGTCTACTTATAATGTGAAGTGATAATATATTCACATTACTACACATTAATATGAATTACGTTTCCGAAACCTAATAGGTATATGAACGGATATATCCGTTTTAGTAAAATTTTCATTCATTTTTGAATCACGACTTTACTTTTCGAATTGAGAAGTTCACTTTTTGACCAAACTTTCACTGAGGCATATTTTTCAATAGGCATTAAGAGTGAATATTGACTGAACGCAAGGGCACGCACATCGACGCGATAGCGCCCATTGGAATATGGGAGAGGATGGTATGTAACTTGAATTCAGCTCGCGAAAAATAGAGAGTTTCTACTACCTGCGCGGGGCTTGATGCGGCCCCATTTGCGTTCGTAAATACGGTATACGGGCGGCGCGGGAACGCAGGTAGTCGTACGTGCGGGACCACAACCGCATAAAGGGCTCTTAATCCGGGAAGGGACCGCATATAGAACCGCAAATAGAACCGCAAATAGAACCCCGTAAGGTAGTAAGGCTGTTGAACCAGTACCTTCTGGATAGATAACCCTTCACCGTCTGGCTGGTTATCAGTTGCTCAGGTCAGAAGGGAATTCCGTCCTCGTTCTTCATTAGTATTTTTGTGGTGACTAACTAAACTACTGCACAGAATAGGTAAGTGATATGCATCTATCTAATCAGTTTTCCTACTTCTAAAATGGTATGAAATGTTTGATGGGCGAAACCCACTCTACTTGAGAGTCTCCTGACGGTCAATTAGATAGATTCATTAGATTAGATTAGAAAATTAGGTAGATTCATGAGCAGTAGGTAGGTAAGTAGCAGTTTGTAGTAACGTAGAGAAGAGCATGTACATAAAATACACGCGTGTACATAAAATA
Organism: Pilophorus perplexus; assembly: GCA_955831195.1. NCBI lineage: Eukaryota > Metazoa > Arthropoda > Insecta > Hemiptera > Miridae > Pilophorus > Pilophorus perplexus. Next base: position 13,544,733 of record OY037007.1, on the reverse strand, counting down.
CACGCGTGTGTACATCAGTAGCGTGCTGTATTAGGTATAATGCGAAAAACAGAAATCGCTCTGTATCTGTTGGTACTGTGGTACCTAGGTACATGAAATGATATTTTGTTCATGAATAGTGTTACTTGTAATTTTTTTGGTACTAAATCTAATGAGGCCCGCCAGTAATTCAAGAAAACTTTAGGATAGTTACCTACTCAGGTAGGTTTCGAAGTGGACCACTCAATTTGAAAATCGCATGACACTGAAATGTCTAAACATTTTATTATTCAACTTTGGCTTTTTGCACAATCTAATTTACAGTCACGCTTCTACTTATTTTGTGCTTGGATTGCATTGTATTAAAATACATACCTACTGCATTTGTGAGTAAAATAGCCAGACAAAAAGGGAATAAACAGTCACTCATGTAGCATAACAGGTTGAAGTAGCAAAATTTTTACACATAGGTATTGCCGTCGAAATTTCCTGGTCTCTTCATCTTCCCTTAAGTTTGCTCAATGTTTCAAAATAATACATACCTAATTAAAAATGTGGGTTTTCAAGCTTTATCCAATTGTAAGTTATCGTAAGCAAGGTAACAGTAAAAATTGAAAGTACCTAATGAGCACTAAGTGCTCATTAGGTAGTCTTGTACATCCTCTTCGACAGGTAACCTATTCTGGAAAAGATGAGCCAGCCCCCTCTACTCACAGATTCTCAAACAGTGTTTTGTTTCCTTTTGTGCTAATTAAACATACTCGTATAAGTAAATATTTCAGAATTAGAAAACAATATTAAAAACAATGTGTATCCTACAACTCACCTCAATTATATTTTTCACTTTCTCTCAAAAAAAGTAACACCTAGTCTAAAATCCCTGTATCAACAAAACAATCACACTACTTCTTTCAACACCATGAGAGACACCATCAACCGTTGAGTGACGCTTGACGTGACTTCTCATTCCACGTTGGTGCCCCTACCAATGAAATCCCGTAAATAGCGTCTCGTAAGAAGTGGCTGTGCGGTTAGCATTCACCTTGGCTCGCCCTAGTATTTGCGTTTTCCGTAAGTTACTCCCGTTACCGTAGTTACCCTCGCATCTAGTAGAATCTCTCTAATGCCCTAGTTGGCTCTCGTTGTTCAGCAGTTCAGCAGGGCTTGCATTTTGTATTCTATTTGTTTCTGATCTCCAAAGCGGTCCAGAGGTTTATACTCGATGGATCTACCGACGGAACTCTTCTTTCTCGAAATCCACCACCACGGAAGTTCTTTCCACCTTTATTCGGTCTATGGGGGGTGAGTGGTTTGGCAGGCGAGTTGAGAAGGCGTAGGAAGGAGGGGGAAGTTCACAACACACGGGCGCTAACCTCTGACAAGCCGTTCCTTTATCGGCCCCTGAATGGCTCCTGATAACCCTAATACGAACCTGAATGGTGTGTCAGCCACTGATGGGGTGGGAACTGAGGGAGAAGAGGAAAGAGCTTGCCAGTTCAGATACCCTGATAACCTTTTTTCCATCAATCCCCCCCTCCTTCCGTTCCACATACACGAGAAAAATTCAATCAACCCGGATCTTCGTACGTCAACTTCCTCAATCCCCGGCGTTGAGGTGTGAGTGATACGAGGGACTTAATTGATGTGATTGACTCGCGGAGATAAGCCTGTTGGATGTCAAAGCTTTATAGAATCTTATCAATTCCCATTGTGCTCTTGGGCTTTTTCTACCCTAACGGCTCACTATGCTCAATGAAGCACGGCGGGTGCCACGTGGCACGTTTAATTTGAGAAACTTGGTTCAAAAGAACTTCCACACTTGTTTTCCCACGTCTCACAGTGTTTCGACCCCATGTATTTAGGTGAAGAAAAGTTAAAAATAAAAAATAAAAATCAACGAACAACGGTTTCGATTTTTTCAAATTTCAGAATACAATTTAGAATTCTTATTTGTCTATAAAATTGCCCAGTAGGGCCTTAAAAAATATATTAAAAACAAAATTAATAAGTCGTGACAAACCTACTCCCTTCTTTTGGTTTATTCTTGCAATAATACACCTACGTAATCGCGACGGAGATCGAAAATTCAGATCGGCCTCCAAATTTGACATTAGGCGGTTCAGAGGTTTAGATTCCAAAATGAAGTGTCCGTCCGCCTTCCGAGCCGTTTGGGCAGTAGGATTTTTTTTTTTTTTTTGGAATCTGAAATCTAGGCAAAATACTCCGTTTACCATCTAGTTGGGCCCGCAAGGGTTTCAGCTCTGTGGGGCTAGAAAGCGTTTTAGAAGGGTTTAGGCTATCGGGTCGAATTAGGCTACAAATGGGATTTTTGAAGGATCCCAGGAGGTCAAATATTTTCCGAGGAATTTTTAACGCATAATCCATTAAATCAAAATTTTGTCGAGGTCCGAACGATGCACAGAATGTTTTTTTTTTTTTTTGTTTTTTTGTTTTTTGTTTTTCCCCCTCAAAACTTTTCCATTGACACAGCTGTTCCGAACGATGTACAGAATGTTTTTTTTTTTTTTTTTTTTTAACTTCAATTGACACAGAATTAATTTTTGCACATGTAACCTATATCAAAGAATAATAAACCCTAGTGTAAAATTTGCAGCGTTTTTCACTGAAAACTAACTGTATTATATTATTTATTTACTTTGGTATTCTATTATAATAGATACGAATGGTAGTCTATTATAATAGATATGAATAATTATTCATTTCATAAATTAATTAATAATAATATAAATATGTATGAATAAATTATTATGGAAGGTACAGAATCGTGCTTGGTCTCATTCGACGCAGAAACAATCTACCAACTCGACTTCGTTGGAACATTTTTTTTTAACAGCCTTAGTTTTTACGCTAGAACGTAAAAAGTACCCAAAAACGTGACTTTGGTAAAAAAAAAAAAAACGGTTTGAGCGCTGTTTGGCAAAATCACACATTTCTCTGGTTTTAGACCTCAACTCATGTATATATTCGAAATTATAATTAAATTTCAAATAAGAAGCGTAGTTTTCCAAAATTGGATTTTGTAGGCAACGGTTATCATTTTTTAATCCCGAAAAGATACAAAAACCCCACACCATAGTTCAAGAAAACATGGGGCTCCCGAGAAAATAGACGCGATTTTCGGATTCAGTGCCTCAAAAAACATGGTTTAGTAGTTTTTAGCAACGGACCTAAAAGCAGACTTCTTTTTGTTTACCTGTGTTATTGACGATGGATAACCCCTTCGTACCCTCAGGCTAACAGAAAGGAAATCAAACCCGTTATTCGTTGATTATGAGTTACTTTTGGTTGATTTTGACTTTTTTCGACCCTAACGACACGTCCACTGTGGACACTGGTTCCGCATTGCCGATTGGTCTAAGCTGAATCGGCATAGTGTGTACACGGCTGAATATTTGGGATTATCCGATTCATGAGCGTGATGGGCTTGAAGTACCAACTCACATGTGTGGAATATTATGGTAGCAGCTTACTGCGGGATACTCAAATAGTGAGATGGCGTTGTAACAATCTGAACGATTGCTCACTGAGTGGTTCCTAAGTTTACTTGCGGCATCAGGTTTAGAAACACGTTGGTTCGAGGATTATTGTTTCTGGGTTGAGAGAGAGAGGAGACTATTTAACTGAGCAATAAATTAATTTGCGCTCAAGTTCCAAGCGATGGAAACGGGTCGCTTGGCAACAACCCCCTCCCCCAGCAGTAGGTTGAAAACGTCTTCATTCCCTTTTAAGGCTTATCACCTCTTCTTACTATCTTCCACCTTCAATAAGCTCACCTAAACAGACAACCTCCAACACTCCTAACTTGTGAGTTCCTGCTCCCCTTAAATCCAGGGAGCTGTTTGTGAGTGGAAAGGGTTTGAAAAAATTATTCCAATACGACGCCCGTTCGAAAATATAGGTCGAAAATTTTGAAAATAATAACCCAAAATCATTGGCCAAGACCGAACACACAACAAGACCGAAAACACAACAGTTGTGTTTGGACAGTTGAGAAATCTGATGGACAGTTCTGTCCAAAATGACTTCGAAATCAGCCCCACAGAGCCCCAGAAGGAAGCAGTTTTCAATTTCGAAATGAAAAATAAAAAATTTGTTCTCCAAAATCAAAATTTCCACTCACGTTTTGCGTTTCAGAGCCTCCTGAACAAATTTGGTTCCGTGTCTGTCTGTCCGCATTTCCTTGCCACAGCCATAACTACCACAATCTCGATCGGATTTCAATCACATTTTCAGGAATTGTGTGGGTATAGCCCTAGATAGTCCCCTATCAGTTTCATCACGATTGCCTCAGTGGTACTCCCTGCGCATGCGCGAACGTAATTTTTTGTTACAGTGACAACTACGTTCATTTTGAACCTGGCACGAGGAAGATCATGTGCCATTGCCTTGGCAGTGTATTGCTTTTTTTCTTTGATATAGGTTACTTGTGCAAAAATTTATTTCTGTGTCAACGAGAAAAAGATTGTGAATTTTTTTTTTTTTTTTGGAAATTTTTCTTCCGAAAATGTTTTGTTTTTTACTCTAAAATATTAGACCTCTTCGGATCCCTCAAAAATCGCATTTTTAGCCCCATAAAAGCTCTATAGATCGCCACAGTGAAATCGGATCGCTCCGGGACCCCCAAAAATGGATTCTATGTCCAATAATTCTTCGAAAACGACACCTAACTCGATCCCATAGCCAAAAGCCTTCAAACAACCCCTCCCGTAGCTCCATTTTAGCTCCATAGCGCCATCCTTTCCTCTCCCCGTCCCCCCTTCAATCAAAATTTTCCCAACTGAGCCAGCCAGTATTAAATTGAACAATGAGCCCGTTTTTTGAGCCATTTTGAGCGGACTTTTTGGTGTTTTCAGACTTTTATCGTGCTATGCTCGCCTAGACGAATTTTTTGGTTTGGATTCTAATTTTAGCGACATCTAGAAGTGCCTTAGAATAAAATGAGCATTCTCCTCCTCCTCCTCCTCCTCTTCGGGCTGCAACACCAATATGGAGAACCATTAATGGATTATATAGATGACCTCCAAGCCTTCTTACATGTAGGTATGGGGCTGAATTTTCCTCAGTTGAACTCACCATTGTTGTTTTCCTCAACGCGAAATTTCACGGGAATGCACGGAAAGACAAGCTTGAGGAAAAGAGCTGGAGGTTCTGTTCTTGTATAATACGATAACACGCTTGTTAGTATGAAGTAAAAAGTAAAGTTTCCTCTCCTCAGGCTATGTTATGGTTAGCTCAGATCATAAGCTGATGATGCCGTTTCTCAACTCTAGCTCATTTAACACGTTAAGAAGAAGCTGTGAAGACGCCAACAATTATTATAAGTGATGTGGGGTGTTTTCTCCTGGTTGGTTTGAAGTGAGTCTGAGGGCGCCATCCACCTGATAACAGTTCGGTTCTTGTGCCCCTCTGATGATCCTTCTGTAGACACCCCCTTCACATCCGCCCCCATCCATGGAATCTGCCTCCGGGATCAAGTTCAAATACGCCGTTTTACTGCATTACAGCCGACCTCAACTGTTACAGCCCCCCATTCAATTCGAAGCATTCCATTACCCTTGTTTACCAAAGTTAAAGCGTGAGCGCCTCAACTCAAGATGTAATCACGATCTTGAGGAAGGAATTCCAAAGTGCCCATTGATACTCTCTAATTGAGATGTGGCTGTTATAATATAAACCTCTGACACATCCTATGCATCCATTCCGATAATGTTACCCACCAATGGAATCACACTCACATGTGGGATGGATGTCAGTGGCGGATACAGGGTGTCCCATCTTTCTTCAACTGTCTAACCTGGCGAAAACGGTCCTACAAAGTGGGAGTCGAACGGGTAGTTAACACCCACACGTCAGAAAAGATAGTCATAGGTACTGTTTAATGCGTATGTTGATGACGTACGACAACATTCAAAGACGGTAATGGTCATGTTCGAATTTTCCTATCAAAGGTATGCTGTTACTGTAATGGCTCAGGAACACGGGGAAAAAATAGCTCAAGGATTTTCACCGCCCCTTCTAGGGAAGTACACATTTTTGTGCCCATCGGCATCACTGGGAGGTTCGGCCGCCATGGAGAAAATCTTCATTTTTTAAATGAGAATTTTCAACAACAGTGGTAATTGCACAAGCGTATATGATCAACATTTTACCTTCCTTCACCACCAGTCTTTAGCGACTACGCGTCACTCCTTTGTTTACCGGTTGCCTAACGGGTTGTTCTCGTATTGTTCCTTCTCTTGTCGATTTTCGGGCTTAGCTGCCAAAGCTAAGACAGGAAAATCAACAATGATGGTATGCTTAGATACATTCAACGCACACTCAATCACATTTGGAGCACATGGTAACAGTTTGTGATGGGCTTAGCTCTCAGGAACACATCAAGCCCTTGTTAAGTGTTTTCATGATCATTTGACTAACATTGTCGTAACTTGAACTATCGTTGATGCGTAATTGTGCCTCAGTAAGCCATGTTGAAATGGCAAGTTGTCGACGACATTTCAGTTGAGTTATCGAGGAATCTTTTCGTTTGAAGTGAAAATCCAATTCATCCAACCGTCAATCGAAAACATTTCAATTTCCAGTCACTCCAAAAGGACTATGTGAAATCAGAGCTTGAAATTCCACTTCATGATCGTAAATATGACAAAGGGGCGAAAAAAATACAGAACTGAACAATACCTAATTATTTGTACCGATCAGAACAAGCGGGTGGAACAAACCGGGCAAACAACTCAAACCAAGTAAAAAAACTGCTTAATCCTTCTCATTCTGCTCTTTTTTGCTTGCAGCATGAGCTCAATGGTAAATTTTCATTTTAATTTGAATTGTGAATCCACTTCACCATTGAATAATTCAATGGTGAAGTAGATTCACAATTATTCGGTGAGAGGAAAATAGTTTAAAGCCAAATTTAATATTAAATATTCACAAATTTTGTGAATTGATTATTTTGGGTCTTACTTTCGACTGGCGTTCTTCGACAATTTCGTTTCATTATTCCTCGAATAATACACCTTTATAGTCGCGACGGAGGTCGACGACTCCGATCGGCATCAAAATTTGACATCATCCGTTTCAAGAGGTCTAGATTCCAAAACCGAAATACCGTCTGTGCCGTTTTGGGCAGTAGGATTTTTTTTTCTTTTTTTTTTTTTTAATATGAAATTTTGAGAAAAATACTTGGTTTACCATCTAGTTGTGCCCGCAAGGTTTTCAGCTCGATCGCCCAAACCCGTGGGGCGCTATGGGGCTACGGGAGAGGTTTTTTGAAGGCTTTTGGCTATGGGATCGAGTTAGGTCAAAGTATTTTTGGACATAGAATCCATTTTTGTGGGTCCCGGAACGATCCGACCTCACTGATGGGATCTATAGGGCTTTCATGCGGCTAAAAATAGGAATTTTAAAGGATCCCAGGGGGTCAAATATTTTCCTAGTAAAAACAGAAAAATTAATACCTACCATAATACCATAACCATAAAGCAGTAGGTACACATTTTATAGCAGTAAGGTAGATGTACCAGTAGTCGACCACGTACCAGTAGTCGACACCCCTCTCAAAAAACGCGAAAAGCTAAGGTTAAGGATATGATCCATCGTTTCTAACGGTGGCATCTTGATCCTTGATGTCTTCTGAATGTCTTATGATAAGTTACCACGGAATCAGGCGGGAAACAGGAAAACAGTTTCGGAGGTTTTGTGGTCTGTCTCATTCCGACCGAGTTGGAGGCGACTTGTAAGCTGTTTTCGTAAGGACTCACCTCACAAAGTAAGCACATTCCACCCATCAAACCTTAATTTTCCGTTTGCTTTCTTTTTCAACTATTCTTTGCTATTATGGAGTTCGTGTTTATTCAGTGTAGATGAATGTTCTATCACATAATAGCTGAGTTTAAGGTATGTCGAATACTGGTACAAATTTTACCCCAAGTTCTAGAAGTCGACAGGGGGTGTCGGCTATTGGAACATTCGCATAATTACCTTGAGCCAGTAGTCGACAGGGGGTGTCGACTTTTGGAGCATTCCCCATTTAACCTTATTGAGCCAGTAGTCGACACTCAATTTACGTGAATATTCTACTCTAACTCACTATAATGTGAACTTACATTGTTGTTTGCACTTAAATTTATTTTAATTTAGTTTAATTTCATTCAAGTGCAGACTTAAATTTATTTTAATTTAGTTTAATTTATTCAAACTTATTATTGTTGTTTATTATTATTATTATTATTATTATTATTATTATTATTGTGTAATTGGTCCTGTGATATCGTAAAACAATAAATCTGAGGTTAGTAATTAAATGCGTTTTACTTAAGCATTAGGTGCGTTCAACAATAAGTAAATTTTACTTTTTGATCAATGCTTTTAATAATAAAGCTGTTACAACTATCCTGCTATGTCGACTATTGGTTCATACCCCCTGTCGACTACTGGCGATTGTATGTCGACTATTGGTTCATACCCCCTGTCGACTACTGGCGATTGTATGTCGACTATTGGTGCATCGGCCATGTCGACTACTGGAAAATTCAAGATTAGCCATGTCGACTACTGGCACAAATTAGATAATTGAAAAAACTCGTTTCCTTCTTCCCAGGACGTAATTTTAATTATAATACAAGGCTGGGTTACTCGACTGCTAGGCTCAGAAATATGTTGTGGGATCTTGAGGTTCAGTCAACAAAGGTAACTCTTCGTCTAGGCCAACGTTTCGGTTTATTTATAAACCATCCTCAGGGCTACAGAAATATACCAGAGGACGTTAGACAAACATATTATGGGCCAACAGCATTAGACAGTCAATAGTAAATAGAATGCCCAGGATAAAACTGAAGTGAGACTATTTTGAGATCAAAAAACATGTAAACTAAATGTGCTGTGATATAAAGGTATGACGAATTTTATATATTGTTACCAGATAATATCATAAATAATTATATTACAAATTGACAGTAGAGGTAGGCATTAATATGTAAGTAGGGTAACTTTTCTGATCAAAACGAAAACGAATTTTGAGCCGAAATGGGGAGTGTGCAGAGGGCTGAATCCGAATAAGGGGTCTTAAACGCAAAATTTCGATCTTCTGAAGAACCCCCGTTTTGGTGTTTGTCCGAAATAAAATGCGGAGTATTAATCTGGCTGGCCTATAAAATTTGTCAATTGGACTGTTTTTGCGGAAAATAATCATACATAGTTTCCTCATTATGGACTGGGATTGCAACATTCGACGCGGAAGGGTCGCACGTATCAGAGTGAACATTTAGGACCCCCTTTCAGTTTCCAACCGTCAAACGATCAAGTTAGCTAATATTGTGCATGGTGACGACGTTGCGGTTTCCCCGAGTTGGAAACTTGCTTGATTTCCTCTGAGTGAGCTTAGGGAAAACACACTTTAGCCCAATACCTCTACCATCCCCCCTTTCGCAAGCCCCATTACCCTTTTGTCGGGATAAGACTCATGCGCGGCGTTTCGTTCCCACAGACCCCCCGCTGAGCCTGACGGAACTAGACGTCTAGTAATCATCGATAAAAACTTTTAATCGGCTCAATCGACAGCCGCTGCAACATTCGCAAAACGGTTGGTTGTTGTGGTTAGTGAGAAAGGGGAAGAGGCTGGTTTCAATCTTTCCGGAGCCATTACATGGGCGACACAGGCATTTCAAACTAGTTAAAATTAATTGACCCGGCATTTCAAACTAGTTGAAATTAATTGACCAACTATTCCAATTATACTAGATTAGATTGATTAGGCGGAGTGGGGTAAATGTGGAAATGGCTTTGAAAATGGCGCCTCGGAAACCTTTTCAATGTGTACTCAGTTATGTAGGTAACCCTTACTATACTATTTCCAAACTTACTTGAGACGACAACCTCCCCGGGCGAGGGGGTGAAGGGGCTTGCTTGAATAGAAGGGTTCAGAATTTCTTACCTGGCCCAACCCCGGGCTTCCCCCTATCTCTCAACGGCACCGAATGCGAGCCGAATAATTCCCGGCCCTCCCCCACCCTTGGAGGGACCGATGCCGTCCCGGGCCCTCACTTTTGCATTGGCCATCGCCGTGATCAGTTAGTTTTTAACCAAATAACGTATTTATTTCACTAATAATTTGTCGAAATGGTGAGTTATTGTGTAGCATAAGGTTGCAAGAATAGGCACACTAAAGGTTGCGGACTGACATTCCACAGGTAAGAAGTTATTTCATGATATTTGTAGTAGTTACTAGCTAGCAGGCTTCGTTTTTATTTATTTTAAGCTTTCAATTCAAGCATTCTATGCATTTGTCTGGCTCAAATTCTTTGGTGTAGGTATCTGTTGATATTAGAACCATGTACATACTAGGTAGGTGCCATAATAATAATTATTATGGTACCTAGTAAGTATGTACATGGTTCTATGATTATAATAATCATGATTATTAGCAACGGGAAAACGGTTAAATATATATACAATATAATATATTGTATCATTATTGTATATTATATCATGATTTATATTTATGCAATATAATATCATTATTATATAGGTACAATAATAATCGTCATCAAAACGTTTTTCCAAGTTTAATGTGTGTTCTAAGAAACAATTCAAGTAGGTTAACAATTCAATAATTATAACTTATAATATAAGTTATAATTATAATATAATAATTATATTATAATAATTATTATTATAAGTTATATTTTAATTTCAGTTTCCCCAAGAACCCAGAACTTCAGAAAAACTGACAAAAACCATCTTATTCTTAGTATGTACATGGTTCTATGATGATTATAATAATCATGATTATTAGCAACGGGAAAACGTTTAAATATATATACACTATAATATATAGTATCATTATTGTATATTATATCATGATTTATATTTATGCAATTTATAATTATTATATATAATATATATAATAATTATAAATTGCATACGTGTTGATGACGATTATTATTGTACATATTATGTACAATAATAATCGTCATCAACACGTTTTTCCAAGTTTAATGTGTGTTCTAAGAAACAATTCAATTAGGTTCACAATTCAATAATTATAACTTATAATATAAGTTATAATTATAATATAATAATTATATTATAATACTTATTATTATAAGTTATATTTTAATTTCAGTTTCCCCAAGAACCCAGAACTTCAGAAAAACTAACAAAAACCATCTTATTCAATAATGTTTAAACCTTTGTCTATCAACCACATACCTATGCAGCCATGTAAATAGTCCTACTATACCTATTGTATATAACTTTGTAAACCTGGAATAAATTCATTATTGTCCAATACTACCTACTTCGACTGATTTATATATTATAATGATTATAATATAATCAATATATTGAAGATTCCTTGAGTTGGATTGATGGTTTCCTGTATCCCTACCACAATCTTCCTACCTTTAGCCCACAAAATGTAATTAGTTTCAACATAGGTGTCCTACCTGTCGTCAATAGAGACGAAAAACGTTTACAATCATTCGAAATTAACTTTTAAACGCGAAAAAAAGGCGAGTCGCAATGCCGATCAACGTAAGGTTGGCTGGATCCGTCCCTCCAAGGGAGGGGGAACCCTCAGAATTTTTCGGACCGCTCGGCCGCTCGGGAGAGGCCCGTCCATAGATATATATGTCTTTGACCTGGCCTCCCATACTATTTCTGAAGGCCCATTTACATTTGTCACACATTCGTATTATTGAGCAATGGGCGATAGAAATGTTATGAATCAACCGGATGTCGTCTCAAGTAAGTTTGGAAATAGTATAATCGCTGCCGCCAGTCAGCTTCTTTGTCCTAAGTTAAGACTCCTAACCTTCCCCTGACTCAAGAGTGATTTGCTCTTCAGACGAGTGGTGCGCTGTAGGCATCAAAATTTTATGGAAATGGATGGAAAACTTATTTAATAAGTTTTCCATGAAGTGGATTGAGTCAGTAACCTGTCCAACCTTGAAACGTCTTCATGTGAGTCAGTTCATCAGTTTTCAGTCAGATTTTATATCACGTTCATTTGTAACAATAATGGCCTACTTCCCTCGCATGTTAGGTGGCTAGCAGGAGCTCGATATAGTATAATATACCCGGTATATTATACCCGTCGAAGTCGATGCCTACTAGGAGCTTACATGTTTAATATCTCAGAAGATCAAGACAAAAACTGTACTTCGACTCGTAAAGAACCAGAGATATGGACGGAATACGGTTTCGTCCTTTCAAAACATCGATATAATAATATTATATATAATATTATGTTTTATGCTTTATAATATAAAGCATAAAATAATACGGTTTCGTCCTTTCAAAACATCGATATATTATTATATCGATGTTTTGAAAGGAGAATGGCTCATAATATATTATATTATGAGCCATTCTCAATGAAACGTACAATCGGGTGTTCCAGGGATTTTTTCCTACTAAAAACCACAATTTTTCATGTTTTTTTATTTATTTTTAATTATAGACATTTTTACGCAGTAAACGCTCTATATACATTTAATAGCGTAAATATATTATTTATGTATGATAAATTTGATTAAATACCCCAAACATCATTCGTTCACCTTGTCGCCAACCGACTCTGGCCACTTCAAATCACTCCCCACTCAACGTAGGATAATGAATTAAATTGTTTTAATTCCACCAGTCTCATTAAATATAAATTTTATATTCACTAGATTAAAAATTCAGAATTCAAGTTTACGATAACGATTTGCGTCGTTCTCTTCAAACGAGTGTTGTGGAAAGAAATAACCTCAAAAAACCTTGAATTTCGTTTGTTTGTTTTGTTAACCTTGATTTGTTCACTTCCTTTGTTGTGAACCAATGACAAGCTGGGTGAACGGATGACGGGTGATTCCCGTCTCGTCTCCAAAATAATCCATTCCTGTCGTAGACATCCTTTCTCGTCACCGTATTTATTTTATTGGTTCATAATGGTCGCCCTACTCGTCTCATCTTTTCCCTTATTGTGTCCACAAAAAGTAACAGCCTGACTCGTCTCCGTTCCACGAGCTGTCCGTCACCATTTTCCTCCGTGAAATACGAAGCCAACGAGGGCACACGTTGCTAGTTTTGAACAATTTCAAGTTCAACAAGTACCGTGAGTTGAGTAATTCAACTGTTGTGGTGAATCTCAGTGGTAGACTTGGAATTTACGATTCACCTTGCTCTCAAAAGAGTCCAGAAGGCCACTCAGTTCGATTGTTGGGTGTAGGTTCCATATAGCTTGGTGCACCATGGAAAAAAGATTCAAAACCTTGGCCTAAGTGCACAATACAAAAATAAATATGAAGTAGGGGCGTGGCTGAAATGGTGTTTCGGTTTATTATTTTTAGATCCATCAGATGTTAAAGAATGTTTTTTTGAGGATCTCATGTCAATGATGCCTTATGACTGTTTTCAGCAGTACACTGATCAGGCTTTAGCCTAATAGTGTTAGAACAGTGTAGTTAATTTAAGCCCTGTGCGCAAATTGGCGGACTATCTGACGGAGAGGTACGTCACACAGGAGTCTCAATTCTCCCCTAGTTAATATGTGGTCTGATGAAAATGCTGATTTGACCCGAACAACGAACGCATGTGAATCGTTCCTCAGTCACCTTACCAAATCGTTCCACTCCGCCCACCGGTCTTTACCAATTTTTTTAAAAGTTTTGCTTGAATTTCACAACTTATTGGAACTGTTACTTCTACAGTACTCCTTTCCCTTGAGACGAGTCGTGCTATACCCGTCAGGTCGTTGAGACGAGTCATGCCTAGGTATTAACTCTCTAATTAGGCGTTGCAATTAAGTTGAGACGAGACAGGCGACGCCCCGGATGACAGTCAAGGTGGGAGCTATCTCAGAATCGTATTATTTTCACATTCTTTCTTTTAGAAATTGAGAAGTATGCAAGCAAAAAAGGGGGTTTCCCACATCTGTAGCAAATGTATGGCTCGTTTAGGTTTCTCATTTTCATATTTTTATTTTAATGACTGTAGTGAACATTAAATGTTTCCAAATTTTGGAAACAGCACCGTGGAAACCGCGGAGTAGGAACACAACTGTGCTCCGTGGAAAAATTTATTGCCGTTTCACTTCCTGCTGCCACACACAATCACACCATCCCTTCTCGATTAAAATACTAATGTTACATTATGGAAATTTTACATTACTTGAGCTGAACTTTCTGTCAAATTTCTCGAGAATCCATGAATTTCCTACTCAATGAAAAATTTACTTTGTTTGGACGTTTCACTAATGTACGCTATACTTTCCAAATTAGGTACGTTCAATTTGTTTTCTTACTGTGTAAAAAAAGTGGCACTTTGTGAGCTATTAGGTAATGCCAAATGTCATAGAACCTTCGAATTTGTGCCTGTACCTGCACACCTTGGAAACGTTCACATTGTCAGGTAACATTAATTTTTACGACTTCATACGAATCATACTAGGGGGATCGGACTGGCGGTACCTAGGTAGCATACGAGGAAAATAATAGCATGGATTACATTAAATGTAATGTAATGTAAATTTTGCGCCCGCCGAATTGAAGTGTGGGGCAAATGCGAAATAGTTTGCATTAAATGCAAATAATGGGCAGGGTGTTGGGGCAAATTTTACCCCAACAGTGTTGGGCCAACACCCTGCCCATTATTACATACACGTTTGCCTCGCTTTTTGTTTTGTTTTATTTTTCACGTTAAGAATGATTCATTCTACAATTTGACACGTCTCTCAAGATTTTGTATTCTCTTCAGCTCATCATTCACTTCTCATAATCTTATGGAACTTAGCCCACTACACTGCTGATTCAGGGAGTTCCACCTGAGCTAATTTGGTCTAGCCGAGCGTGCTCGTTGTATCATTAAATGATACAAACATCCTTTCCTTTCGTTACACATTTTCCCCTGGCCTCCTTGCCATAAGACACCTCTTTCTCAAAAACATTATCGCAGGGATAAAAGTGTCGGAAAGTAGATGTTGTTTACGTACCTACTTGGTTATGTGGTAGCGGTTCGTCGTTTGGTTTTTGTTTTAAATTAAATGTAAATTCTCGGATGACTCCTGATGGTTTTCGCTTATACACACTTCGCTGCTATGTTGCTACGTTTAACTTCATCTTTGACGTTTTTCATCCGAAACAAATCATTCACCACTCTTCATTTTTTGCTACGTCACTACATCTCACGCGGCCAATTTCCCATCTGTACATCAGTGAGACCGTTACATCGTTACGGAAAATGGACTGACCCCAAGCGGTGTCAAAATTACCCCCCTTAATGAGAATGTGTAGGTACCTTTTTTAAACTGGTTGTGGTTGAGGATGACTCTCTCAGCATTCTTCCGGGCGATGTAAAACCACTCGCTGGTGTTGGAAAGGTACTTGTACTCCACGGCGAGGTCTTTACCCAAAATGGCGCCTTCGGGGAGACGGTAGGCGTAAGGGCAGAACAACCAGAAGTTCTTGTACTGGTGTTGGTCGTAGCAGTTGCCCGCCGCGAAAATGTCCTCGTCGAATTCAACCATCGAGAAAACCATGGCGTGGAGAAGGTACTCGGAATTTAGGACTTCTTTAGGGGCGTACTTCCACATCCGTGTGAGGAGGTTTGCCCTGTTCACAGCCACCTCCGCCTCCACCCGGAACCTTTCCTGAAACCACAAATTTCAACTTGTCAGCGCAAGAGTCTAGGAGTTTGTTTAGATATAGAATAGGTACTATTACTATTTTTCCATTAAATTCCATAATTAAAAAATCACCCGGAGGCTGATTTGGCGAATATAAATAGGTATATATACGGTATATATATTTATATTATTATTAAGTATTGTTTTTCTCCCCCCCCCCCTTTTTTTTTTTTTTTGTTGTTGGACAGGCTACTCCGACTCATCCTTCATCCTCCCCCCCCCCCCCCCCAACCAACTAATCCACACGAATTTCCTTCCCCACCCCCTATGCCTTTCTTCAGGGAGTGATCCTCGAACAATCGGAGATCTTCAGTCTGTTGATAACGCGCAACGCGAAACGTCCAGAGGCAAGTTATTAGTGTCGTGTTTGTCACCCATCTCAGTATAGTTGTATAGGTATATATACGTATCCAGCAGCCGAGCCACGTACCTAACCGTCAAACTTGACGTATTTTGGCAAAAAGTTACAAAAAAACACGTGTTTTTCTTCACCAAAATTTGCCATTATTGGCCGTGCCCGCCCCTCCCTTATCAAAGCTCAATCAAAATTCCACATGGAATAGCTACGATGGGGAATTTAATCAGCTTTCACGAGAAAAAAAAAAGAAGGAATTTGGAATCAGGCCAACAGTTTCCGAGCAACAGCCGAAAACGTTCTGAAAAACGTGGCTTTCTGCTTACCGAGCGATGTCAGATTGGGCGTTTCTAATTTTGGTAAGAACGCTGTATCAAAGCCCTAGTTCTAATACAGTTTACTAAGAAGCAATACATTTTCTTACAAGATAATCTATACTACTAAAGTTGTTCGTCTCTGTATTCACGTCACACCCACTTTCCAGCCTAAACGGTAGAGCCTTTTTTCGGGTGTGTTCCTCCTAGGCCCGTATGTGTTATAGGCTATATAAATTGTGTAAATTCGTCCGGGAAATTCGCCAAATTCCCCAAATTCGTCGAAAAAACGTCGTTTTTCTGTCGCGTTGTCGTTTTTCTTTTTCGTTCGTCGTTGTTTTCGTCTTTTTCACTCGCCGTGGAGGGGGTTTAGGGGGTCGAAAAAATCCCTAAAAAATCCCGAGCCGTATAGATGAGACCTGGAGGAAGACGTCGGTCGAGTCGTAAATCGGAAATTCGCTCGGGAAATTCGTCGAAATCCCCGTCGAAATAAATCGCCTTTTTCGCGTTTGTCGTCACGTTTTTTCGGGTTCAAAAATACCCAGTAAGGAGCCGTTTTTGAGGTATGGTATCCGCGAGCCAAATCCGTTTCAATCTATGGCCAATTCGATTCCGAAGTCGGATTTCAAAAAAACCGAGGGGGAGGGGGCGAATTCACGGTGAGAAGACAATTGGATCGTTTTAATTCGGCGCGCACCTCGGGAGAGTTCCAAGGACCTCGGAGAGACGGAAAGGGTGGACGTCAGATCAAGCCGGGTGACCGGGGGGGGGGGGGGGGGGCAGTGTTGGGAAACGGTTCATTCTACGCTAATTTCGGATTTTGGCTATGGTATCCGCACTTTGACAGGGGGGGGGGGGGGGGGGGGCTTGCTTCGCTCGGCCGATCATTTTATCAGCCAGGGGGGTTGATGTTGAAGGAGCAGTTGACCTTGATGCAAGGTTATGAACGTGTCCATCGATGCTACGCACCCCACTAGGGGAGCGAGCGAAGCGAGCCAGAGAGACTAGTAAATCATTAAGGCTAAATGTCCCCCATTGGTGAGATTTTTTTTTCAACAGATCGCAGCACCTATGGGGTGAAATTTACTTCCGTGATTAAGCCTAAATGGCTGCGATTTTTTTCACTTTTATTTCTGATTATGTCTCAGGATAGCTATACCTTTGGCTATAATTATGTTTGGGGCTGGTAGGATGCTATTAATTAGGTTTTTAAATTTCAATTTTTTAAACTATCACTTTTTTCGGAAAACGGAGATTCCACAGTGAATTTATGCACCTTGAGCAAGACAAAGATGCATCAAATCTAATTAAATTACATCTCCAAATGAATCAAATCAGCGCAATAAAGTGGTAATGAGAAATCAATCCCTGGGCTATGTACAATTTCCGTGCGGATAATCACCGTCGTCGGAAGCAAAAATACAATCTCCGTGCGGGGGGCTCGAAGGGTAGAGTACAAATTCCGTGCGGCCTACAGGTAGGTACACTTATGTCAAAGCTGGTGGCGACGAATCCAGAACGAACGGCTGGCCCCAGAATTTAAAAACGTCAATTCGGAGGTTGGACAGTGTTCGAGGCTGATTTTCGGCCACAGTAAACTCGACAAATTTTTGGATTACCTGTTAGACACGTACATAGCTGACGATGCCTCATTTCCACCCACTCTCTGGAGCGAATTTTCCTGTTCCACGGCCAGGACGACGAATAGCTGTGAGGCTTTTCACTCCAAATTTAATCAAATGTTCCCCAAAAGTCATCCGCACATCTTCAAGTTTATTGAAGCACTTAAGGACATTCAGACTTCGGTAAAAATGCGGTCCAAGCCCGAAAAATCAGCCGAAATCAGGAAAAAAAGAGGAATTTCTGAGGCAGCAGATGCTTGCATACTTTTCGGGCAAGATCTCTCGGATCGTAACATTTTGACAACTCGCGATTTTCCACGAGGCTGTTGCGGTGTGAATCAGTTCGCCTCCTCGAGGTGCACCCTGGGTAGCGCTAAAAGGACTGCATATAGGTAGAGGCACGGAGTTTGTACATACTCAGTTTGGCTGCGGCACGGAGTTTGTACATTCCTAATTTGACGGCGGCACGGAGTTTGTACATGACTGCACGGAGTTTGTACACCGAATTGACGTTCTTAAATTCTGGGGCGAGCCGTTCGTTCTGGATTCGTCGCCACCAGCTTTGACATGAGTGGAATCGGCATCCTCGAATTTAGACCTAGGCTGCACGGAATTTGTACTCTACCCTTCGAGCCCCCCGCACGGAGATTGTATTTTTGCTTCCGACGACGGTGATTATCCGCACGGAAATTGTACATAGCCGCAAGAAATGGTGTAGAAGCTTTTATTTTTTATAAATTGTTGATATGGGTCTGAACAACAAATTATCTAAAATGGTAGGTAGCAAAAATACTGCGAGGACTTCTGGCGGCCAATATACCTCGATTTTTTCGGACAATTTCCAGTTTTTCACCTATAACTCGAAAACTGAACATGGCAGAGAACCATCAAGTACAAAGTTGATGAGGATATAATTCCGCGCGAATAACATTGGAATCGGTTCAGCCGTTTAGCCACAATCAAGAGTAAAAAATTTGACTCGATTTTTTCCAACTTGGCTGAAAAATAGGATTCGCTCATGTCTCAACCCGTGTAACAAATGAACGAGTACCTAATGCAAATGAATTTGCACAAAATGTATGTTGAAGAGGAGGGTCAAATTATGAGTCAAGGGAGCACCTGAAATTAAAATTTTAAAAAAAGCACTACCAACCGAGAAAACGAATTTAAACCAAAACTAGAAACACCCAATCTGACACCGCTCGGCACGCGGAAAACCACGTTTTTCAGAACGTTTTCTTTCAGCTTAGAAACTATTGACCCGATTCAATTTTGTGTGTACACACGTGTGTGTGTGTGCGAAAGTTGATTAAATTAAATTTAATCAACACAGGCTATTCCAGGAGAAATTTTGATTTGAGCTTTGATAAGTGAGGGGCAGGCATGGCAAGCATTGGGAAATTTTGACAAAAAAAGTGTTATTTCGCACATTGTTACCCATATCTTGGGAACAGTTAGTTCGACCTTATTCTCTTTATTTCTGGTCGATTAAATTTTATATGAGGGACGGTACATTGCATTTCTGTTGAGAATGGAGTCAATGGAATCAACATGGAAATACTTCGAAAACTCACATCTACTGTAGTATATGTAACATAATATGTTAACATAATATGTAACATAATATACAGTATATTATAATGTAACACATCTGGAAATGTATACCTATTGACAAATTTTGAGACCAATTAACATCTTCGAACCCGGTCGCGAATACATAGGGAGGTAGGTGTACTATTCTAGAGAATAATTCGTAGGTATGTGAATAATAAACCTAACCGTTGCAAATTTGTGCACAAGGAGCACGGTGCAAAGGGCTTTCTTCGATTTTATTTTAAAATGTTCGTCCGCCACCCAGGCCATTTCGGGCAGTAGACATTTTGATAAAAAACTGAAATTTTGACATCTAGTTCTGCCTTGACATCTACTCTTTCCCACAAGGAAAAAAAAAAAAAAAAAAAAAAATCGGGAATCGGCATAAACAAAACAATAACAATCTTTTTCCTGGCACTCTTCACTCCTGAATCTATGGGATATATTAAGTATTATTAAGTATTAAACTATTAAAAATTTTTTGCTTGCACAACGTTTGGTCGGGGGGACCCCGAAAAATGTACCTAATCTACGTATGATAATCCTTCAAACAGAACACCTACTTTGACCCCATAGCCAAAAACCGGAAAAAACAAGTTTTTGGCCATGGTATCAAGGAGGGTACCTATCGTTTCTCCAATTTTTAGTGAACCAAATCTGTCCAATTACTGTAGGTACGGGAATAGTTTTGTTACTTTTTTTCAATTTTAAAATAATTTTTATGGGCAGAAATGTTTGGTTCAAAAATGTGTTGTACTTACTCGTCCCACTTGCGTTATACTTTTTGCTCTTTAAAAAAAGCGAGACGAAAAAGTTGACATACCTATTCATGTCAAGATGTGAGTCAGAATTCTCAGTTATAGAAAGCTGGCTGGCCCGAGCGGTCTACAGACGTGAAAACAGGCCACAGGTATAAAAACTCAACCCCTTGGGGGAGAGGCACCCTTCCGACGATGACAAAAATCTTGATCAAAATTATCATGCCCTGCCTCACGATTATCCTCCTAGAGACCTTACTATTGAACTTAGAAATTTGAGATTCTGGTGATAAAATCTTGAATAGTGTCCCACCATTTGTCTTTGGCCAGTTTTGAAAAAATGTCTCGTTTTAACACGGTTTTTTGAATTTGAAATTCTCATCCCCCCTTAATTTAAATTTTAGCGATCCCAAACATAATTATAGCCAAAGGTATTACTGTTGGGAGAAGATTCGCGTTTTCGGATTGAAAATTGAGTGACTCTTTTAGCTGCAATCACTGAAGTAATTTTGGTGCTGCGACGTGGTGGCCAACTCTGGTACTATGAGGGGGGACATTTAGCCTTAAAAGAGAGCAGAGAGGCCAAGTCATGGTGGGACAAATCGCTGAGAAGAAAACATGAATCTTGGGCCTCCAAATTACACATCGGACACTCTTCGGAATTATTGAATTTGGCAACAAAGCCTGGAGTGCACAGTTTGGCAAAATAATTCCCTGACAGCCTTGCTTGAGCCAGGAGTCTCTTTGTCTGAATACCCAAGTCAGAGTTCAGATAAAAAGGTAGCTCATCGTCTGCAGGCGAGTACATCCTGTAGATCTCATTGAAAGAGGATGCTGCTACCCGCTCCCTGTCATTGTTTTTCCAAAACGAGCCAATGTTTTTAAACAAGCGAGTCAGGTTGAAGTCGGTGGGGTTCTGAGACACCCAGGCTTGACCTTCACCAAATTTAGTGAAGGTAACCGACATTTGGGATGCCCAGTTGTACTTAAGCTCGGACTTCACTAAATTCAGAGCGATGAGACGACGAAGACACAACTTAGGGTAGGTATCTGGTGTCTTCCATGCCACACAACTTGAGCCACCAGCTTGCAGCAAGCTTCATAATCTTTACTTCCAAGTGGGCAAGAGCAAGCTCTACACGCACAAGGTAGTCCGGGGTGTTATTGGGAAGAAAAAGTAAAGACTTATAAGCTCTGACTTGGATTTTGTCCAGGACACTACACAGAGTGACACCCCACGACTCAGCAGCATACAGAGAAGCGGTAAGACCCAATGACTCAACTACTCTGTGCCATGATGAGAAAGGGCCTCCACGTGCCTTATGGACCATAGGCAAAAGCGCCCTAGCAGCCGATTCACCTTTCCTGGTTACATCTGAGGCATGCCGCACAAACAGACCTGAACTAAAGAACTTAACACCCAAATATGAGTAGGAGTTGGCTATTGGGAGTTCCACATCACCATTTAGGTATACCTAAAGTGGTACCCACTAGGGAGTGACCCGTGTCTCCTGAAAACCACAATGTTTGACTTCGTATGATTAACGTTAAGAAAGTTATCCCCGCAGTAAGAGTGGAGAGCCTCCAACATCCTCTGCATTTCAACATAACTAAAAGTCAAAAGGCATAGATCATCTGCGTACTGTATGGAGATGATGTCGTGAGTTCCAACAACATTAAGACCACGAAGACCTCTTCTCAGCAGGAAGTTTTCTAGATCTGCAATGAACAGGGCAAAGCAGAGCGGGGACAGAACATCGCCCTGCAAGACACCTTCCAGCACCTGGTACGATTTTGAATCCTCGCCTCCAACCCTCAGATTGAAGGATGCGTTTTCATACATAGATTTCAAAAGATTAATGAATCTTGCACTGATGTTAAGATCATAAAATTTGGACCATAGTCTTTCATGCACCACGCTGTCAAAAGCACGAGAAAAATCGATGAAAGCAGCAAAGACTTTACTTAGGAAGCCGTTGATTGAAATCAGGCTTTGAAGAGTGAAGATGTTATCAATACAACCACGACCCTTTCGGAAGCCACACTGGCTTTCTGGGAGTAGGTTGTTGTCGTCCACGAATTTAATAAGTCTATTTTGGAGGATGGCGTTAAATGCCTTTAGAATGGTATTCAGGAGCGAGATTCCCCTGAAATTTTTAGGATCGGTTGAGTCACCTTTCTTATGAAGCAGAAAGGTTCGTATCAGGGCTAGAACGCTAGGCACAGACCCCTCTCTGAGCATCAAGCCATGAACAAAGTCATGTCATAGTCGAAAACCCATTCCTTCATGGTCAAAATGGTGAAAAACCTAAAAACGTGTCGAAAAATGGCGGTTTTTGGCCTGGGAAACCAAGTTCCGGAGAGGCCCAGTGCTCGAAAACTTGAAAAAAGTACCTCCACCACATCCCAAACATTGGGTAAAAAGCGAAATGACCCGGTTGTCGTCATTTAGCCGCAATAATATCTACTACTCTGTCGTGGTATTTTACGTTATAACTTTATTTATTTATTTATTACTTATTTATACGTTAACTTAAGTTATAACTTATAAAATAAAACACCAACTAATAATAATGACCAAACGGAGAACAATCTTGACGATCAACTAAAACAAGTCTCAGCACCAAAATTAAATACTACAAGCCACTCCGGCTCGCCTACGCACCCAGCTGGGGAGGCTGCCCCCCCCCCCCCCCCCCCCACCCCCCCGACCACCCAGGTGTGGTGAGTAGCATCGATGGACACGTTCAAACCCCTACATCAAGGTCAACAGCACCTTCAACATCAACCCCCCACCATGTACTAAGCGAACGCCAATTAGCCAATATCAATAGATACCATCATCTCTCTATGTCAAATCATGAAATGTACCATCACATATCAATCCTATGTCAAAATCATCGTCAAACACATCTGTTCGTCAAACGTTTTCAATTAGACTGAAAAATGGAAGAATAAAAATACAGTTGTTTTCTTTAAATGGTAGCCCCCGCTACTCACTTACGCCTACCACCATCAATAATAATAGAACTACCTATGTGAGCGGTTGAGCGAAGCGAGCCCCTCCTGGCGATAAAATGATCGGCCAAGCGAAGCAAGGCCCCCTTGTCAGAGTGCCAGTCAAATAGAATTTGAAAAGTCCACGATAAATAGTCATAGAACTTCCTTGTCTCATTTGTGTTTAGCATTTTCCCGTGTTCCACGGGTTTGGGCGATCCGGCTGAAAACCTTGCAGGCACAACTAGATGGTAATCCGACCATTTTCTCAAAATTTCAGATTCTTCAGCAAATTCCTACTGCCAAAAACAGCTCGGACGGCGAATGGACCTTTCGTTTTTGGAATCTACGACGTAGTCTTGGAGTCTACACGTCGTGTCTTGAAACGTATTTATACGTCATAACGTCAGATTTTGAGGTCGATCGGAATTTTCGATCCTCGTCGCGAATGTGATTACAATAATTATTTTGGTATACCGATGTCGAAGGCCGCCCACTACGCTCCTCATCTTCCTATTCGCCCTTCCAGGAACAATCTCGAACCAGAACGCTTAAAAAAAAAACCAGTTGCCACATTTCATCCGACATTCCATCCAAATTTTTCGATTGCTGGACGATTTGATAACATGGCCCGACACTAGATAAGACACGATGGCGTCGCTCCGATTCCAGACATGCGCAGTCACGGCTAGTTGAATACTGGTATTCTACCAGCCGTGTGCGCAGTGACTCCAAGGAAAAAGGTCAATTCAAAACCGTTCAGATTACTTAGGTACCTAGGTACCTCAACTTTTGACCAATATCAACAACGCGAAAGACTTCTTGTCACGAAAAAGATGATGGAAATTAAGATGGCACTCCGCATCGCTCTGCAAAAATTATTTCTGTGTCAATGAAAGGAATGAAAGGTTTTTTTTTTTTTTTTTTCAAAAATTCTTTATTTTTCCTTGAAAAATATTTAACCTCCTGAGATCCTTCAAAAATCTCATTTTTAGATCCACGAAAGCCCTATAGATCGCCACAGTGAAATCTGATCGTTCCTGGACCCCCAAAATTGGATTCTACGTCCAAAAATACTTCTAAAACGACACCTAACTCGATCCCATGGCTAAAAGCCTTAAAAAAACCTCCCATAGCCCCATTTTAGCCCCATAGCGCCCCACGGGTTTGGGCGATCGGACTGAAAACCTTGCGGGCACAACTAGATGGTAAACAATATGCAATGAAAAGAACTCACCCAAAGCCTTGAAGTCAATATCATATTTTGTGGAACTGGAATCATTGTCATACTCGGCCGAATTGGAAGAAATTGGAGGAAGATAGTGCCGTTTAGGACGAGGGTGTTGTGCCGGCGGGTGTTGAAGAGGAAGCAGGAGAGATGAAAGACGTCGACGGGGATCGAGAGGTTGACGGAAGAGTTGACGTGGATGGAAATGAAGGGATGATTATAGAGGGTTGTGAAAGTTTCTTCCATCAGGAGGCGGGATTCGTTTTTTATAAACACCTTTAGGAAGAGCCATCGTAAATTCACATGAAACACCGGTAAAATTGACAGAGCTGTCAATTTTACCGACTCTACGAGTCAAAACAAAATACAGGAAGGTGATAATGTCCTCATTCGTGGTCTCTTTTCACTACACACATTCTACAGATATTACTCGGAAAACTCCACGGGCAAACCTAATTACAGTCGAAAGAATAGGTGTGACTTGAACTCTGGACTACGGATATTCACACTGCGGCCCGGGTGAGCGCGCGCGGCACCCAGCCAGGCAACAGTGGATCCAGAAAACGCTGCAAATTTTACACAAGGGTTCATTATTCTTCAATATAGGTTACTTGTCCAAAAATTCATTCTGGGTCAATTAAAAAAAAAGAAGAAAAAAAAAAGGTTTTGAAAAATGTTTTTTCAACCATTCGTTCTCTTTTTTTTCTTTTTTCTTTTTGATACGGAAAATATTTGACCTCCTGGGATCTTTTAAAAATCCCATTTGTAGCCCCATGAAAGCCCTATAGAAAGGGCGAAACCCCCACAGTGAAATTGGATCGTTCCGGGATCCCCAAAAATAGATTCTTCATCCAAAACGACTTCAAAAACGACAACTAACTCGATCCCATAGCTAAAAGCCTTAAAAAAAAAAAAAAAAACTCCTGTAGTCCCATAGCGCCCCACGGGTTTGGGCGATCGGGGTGAAAACCTTGCGGGGACAACTAGATGGAAAACCAAGTAATTTGTCAAAATTTCAGATTTAAAAAAAATCCTACTGCCCAAATCGGTCCGGACGGCGGACGGACATTTCGGGTTTGGAATCTAGACCTCTTGAAACGGATAATGTCCAATTTTGAGGTCGATCCGAGTCGTCGACCTCCGTCGCGATTACAAAAGTGTATTTTTCCAAGAATAATAAACCAAGATGGCTGAACATCGCGTTTTTGTTTACGTTCAGGACATTTATAAATTTCGTCTGTAGTTGGCCGATCGACTTGATAATTTTTTAAATTGAAGTTGAATACTTTGCAGACATTTTGTCATAATATGACCATATTACCGGTAGTTTTCAAGGATTACGACGGGGTTTTGCGCCAACAAAAACGGCAGGTGGTTTCTCTCTGTTCATTCGTGTTCAGCTTTCGGCTACACGCCATCATCAGGAAATATAGTTTCGTGTGTTATTAAATTCTGACAGGGTTCGACCATCCGTCTGCCGCCTCGTCTGCCAGTCCCAGGGGGTCTTTAAGCTGGATATTCATGGGTAGTCTGTGGACTTTGACGTGGAGGGTTGGGGCGGCGAGCGCTGACTGCAAGTGCTGTAGTTTTGGGTGATGAACGGCGGATAGGTAAGGAGAGCAGGTTTGTGCATAACAAATTTAGAATTTAGAGGAGAGAGTATCAAATTAAAATTGAAATTAGGGCATAACCCTTCCTCCGAGAGGTCGAGGGAAAGAGCAACACGAACTATAAACTATGACCATATTATGCTTTTGAGCAAATGAAATGTACAGCGCGGCAATCAGTGTTTGCTTAGGATCGCAGAAACAGAAGAGCAACCACGTAGCAACCAAAACAGTGAAGTGAGGATGAAAATCGTATGACACATCCAAGAGGACTTCATTACGAGTAGCTACTTAGAAAACAATAAATTTCAAAATTTGAAATTAATCCTATATTATTGGATTAAGAAGTTGACAAAGTGGTTGTTTGCCGATGGTGCAGAGGTCTAATCCAATGAGTTTGGTTAGGGAGAGAGAACGACTCCTCTGCTGAATACTAAATTGTTTATTCAGGTAAACAATTATAGCGTGGGGACCGGTTTCGAGCAACTAAGCTCATCTACAGCCCAGAGTGACTTGAGGTGGTTGAACGTACAATTAGTACGAAACCGGTCCCCACGCTATAATTGTTTACCTGAATAAACAATTTAGTATTCAGCAGAGGAGTCGTTCTCTCTCCCTAACCAAACTCATTAAGAAGTTGACACTGCAAAATGATGCATCCACCACCTAAATTGCAATTAATTATTAACGTTCATGTTACTAAAAATTCTAGCGGCATATTTCGATAGCTGAGAACGTTAAGATTAAGCAGGAAAAAAATAAAATTGAAATCCAAGCATTAATAACGGAGTTATCGAATTTATAGTACGAGCGCTCCAAACGGGGGGTTTTTGGTTTATTATTCTTGGAATAAATACACCTATGTTTTCGCGACGGAGGTCGACGACTCCGATCGGCCTCAAAAATTTGACATTATCCGTTTCAAGAGGTCTACATTCTAAATTTATCCGAAATGTCCGTCCGCCGTCCGGGCCGTTTCGGGCAGAAAGATTTTTTTTTTATCTGAAATTTTGACAAAATACTCGGTTTACCATCTAGTTGTGCCCGCAAGGTTTTCAGCCCTATCGCCCAAACCCGTGGGGCGCTATGGGGCTACGGGAGGGTTTTTTTTGAAGGCTTTTGCCTATGGGATCGAGTCAGGTGTCGTTTTAGAAGTATTTTTGGACGTAGAATCCATTTTTCGGGGTCCCGGAACGATCCAATTTCACTGTGGGGGTTTCGCCCTTTCTATAGGGCTTTCATGGGGCTAAAAATGGGATTTTTGAAGGATGCCAGGAGGTCAAATATTTTTCAAGTAAAAAACGAATAATTTTTGAAAAAAAAAGTTTGAAAAAAAAAATCCCAAAAAAAAATTTGTTTTCTAGAACTTTTTCATTGACACAGAATTAAATTTCTGAACAAGTAATCTACATCAAAGAATAATAAACCCTAGTGTAAAATTTGCAGCGTTTTTTTACCAGTCCCCTTCACGGTGTCCCTCGAAAAATGCGTCTGATAAATCACATCCGTGAACGATCTGGATGTAAACATGGTTCGAGTGTTGGCAGTGACGGCAAAATTGGGTCGAAGATTGGATAGCAGATTAATATGCGAGACCAGTTGGTCACGACATTGGTAGGACGTGTCCCTTCGGGGGTACTCGCTTCTGGTGTCGTAACCTGGCTTTTTGGAATATCCTATTTTTCACACATCTTGCTTCGTCACCAATCGTTATTTATAACGGACTGTGTCGAATTTCGGCCATCGGATGATTGAGGACCCCTCGCTACGTGACAAAACTGTCGGTATAAGTTTGATATTGATTGACGTTTGGGACGTTGATGGATGAAACTGGTCGCATGGCTCTAGCCATTCCCGACGGTATTTATTTTCCTTTTTTTCGCACACGAAATTCAGCCCGGCGGGAAAAATAAGTTGATAACCTGAAACCGCCCAACCGAACTCGTTCAGACAGGAATCGGCTCGCGGCCACTTCAAAAAATGACCCTATCATAACATGGCAAAGAACTCCAAAGGGAAAGGAGCCCGAAACCTCGATTTTTTCACGGGCGAGACTGTTTGCTGGAATCAACTTGTTGCTTGTCTGATTGTTGAGATGTCGACATCGACATCGATTGTTGAGATGTCGACAAATGTCGACATAGATCTATTGTGCAAAGAATTGTTTTCCCGCCGGAGGTCAGAATGTGCTCACTCCAAACTCTTCACGATCCTAAGTATTTGAAGTGACAAACGGTGGGATTGTTCACTTACATGGTGTAATTGCTGCTAATTTTACAAATGGGTTTATTATTGTATTATATCAATTGTACCAAATTTAATATTTTAATATGTAGTATTAATTCTATGACGATTAAAAAACAGTATACCTATAAGGTTTTTGAACTGATGAGGGACCCCCCCATAATGGATTCTATGTTACCTCGAAAACGACACACCCCGCGATGGCCAAACCTTCAGTAACACCTCCTGTAGCCCTTGCGAGATAGCCGTTCTTGCTTCGTCAAGTTTTGTTTCCGCTAGCCCGGGCCCACCGTTAAATTTGAGAGCTGAAACGGTGGATCTTCTTTATGAGCTGCCAAATGCGTTTGCTTCAAGAAGAAATTAAATGTTCATCAAAGTGTCCTCATCAAGCACTTGCTCCAACAAGTAGGATAATAGGCACGTGAAAAAACGTTGACTTTGACTGTGATTTTCATTGATTTGCCTATCAAGTAAATCAGTAAGCCTAAACCCCTCAGGTACTTAGTAAAGGCATTTACCTATGCGCCTAGGCAGATAGAAAAACATCCAGTTTGTCGAAAACTTTACGTAAATGCCTGCGACATATATACAAAATTTGTATACTGCGACATAGGTTTATACAAAATTTGTATTAAATAAGGACAGTATGAAGTGGGTCAAAACTTGCGAGGATGTTTCGTCCGTTCTCGTCCCAGTTTTTTGTTTGGTGCGTTTTAAAGAGGATGTACGGAGAGGATAGTAAACATACCGCGAATACTTCTAGGCAACTGTGAACACAAACCGACGTTCATGGTTTTGCAAGAAGAGTCTGCCGGTTAGTCGGGAACACCGTCCTATATCAATTAACCTGCATAAATTAAGATAAACATTCGCGATAGGGCGTTACTGATTGAAAGGGCTTCTGACCAATTAACCTTAATCCCATCAGGCGCAAATACATGACTGCCCATACAATTTTCGTCCTGCGATCCTCGGTGCTGATGTACAAAAAAAAAATCTACAAAAAACAAAGAGGACGTTTGATAAATTTTTGTATTTTTGAACATCATCAAGCGAAAGAGCAAAAACTTCACAAAGTGCCTATTTGGTATCTTAACCTAATTTTTGTCCGAAGTTAAAGTTTGGGTGCATATCATCATTTGGGCTGGAGACACGTAAAACATTGTAGTATGCGTTTTTCTTCGCTCTCTCAGTGTTCAACTAAGGTTCAATTAGCGAGGTTGAACTAAGGTTAAACTAAGGTTCAGCGCACACTCAGTACGTGTGTGTGAAGTACAACATCGGTGCTCTGGCCGAATGCCAGTTTTGAACATAAAAATGCTTCACTGCAGCAAAAACAATTCTCTTACATTAAACTTCCGGTAGGTAAAGCAGAAATCTTGGGTAAAGGGAACTTTTCTTGGGGGCGATTCTAATGATAATATTCTGTAGGACGCCTACGACCTGCAAGGACGCCAGCAGCGACTTAACAGCACTTAAGGCCGCTTTACACGCTACGACAAATCGTAACGATTTATCGTTCAGATGCGTATACGCATCCCATTTATAAATGGGACAGTGGCAAGACCCAGTGATTGGGTGGAAATCGTAGCGATTAGTTGGAGGGACCGTTTACACGTTCAAACAAGTCGCTATGATTCCGAGAAATTGATGCTGGGCAGCATCAACCTTCCAAGTCGTAGCGATTTTTTGGAGTTGGAGTTGGGTTGGAAGTTCCAACCCAACTCCAACTCCAATAAATCGCTACGATGTCCCATTTACACGTTCCGATAAATCAAAACGATCGCATCTGAACGATAAATCGTTACTATTTGCCGTAGCGTGTAAAGCGGCCTTTACCCCACACTACAATGCCATATTTTGACAAAGAAAACACCAAACCAAAATAGATAGATCGCAGCTGATCGAATGTCAAAAATGTCTAGCCTCTTTAAAAACAAAGAATAACTTTCTCAATTTAGAAATCAAGGACTCAATGTGAAAATTAAATTCCAAGTTATGAGCAAATACAACATCTAGGTAGGCACTTAACATTTAAGAGCCAACGGCAAATTTATACTATTACAAGATCCCTTATTATGAAAGCATGCATAACGATGAAAAGACATCCCTGTCAGATCAGTAGGTATACCCTCGATTTTAAAAAGAAAAACGAAATAATGAGGTCTTATCAACATGTTCGGGAGTCGGTGGATGAACTCCTTATTATACCTACCACGAATTGAACGACTCACATGTGTACGCGCGTTAGTGGTTAAGGTCAGCTCAGCTGACTTGGACGCCAAAATCTGCTTCCAAAAGTGCTTCCGGTTGTTATAAAAGTACCTACTCAGCAAAATCCTGAAACTTCTCGAATTTTCGTGGAATCGCACGTTTGCATTTCTTTGAGAGCCGCCGGCGATGACCTCCATCTGCAACTGAACGCAACCTGAACTACGAGTATCATCACTGTTATCACTGTGGACCTTGCCGCGTGTTTTTGCCGGAGTCACATGGGCCAAGGAAAGGTTTGAAATCTTCTCAGGAGTCAGTTGGGATTGTTCTTGATACAATTTGTTTCAATTGGGTTGTCGCCAGCGATTTCGAGGCCACCCTGTAAACAGTACTCCTTATAATATAAGGAGTTTATATTATAAACTCAAAATTTCAGATTGGAGAACAAAAGAGAGATTTTACATACGGAATTTGTGCGATACTTCGACTTCAGTCGTTGACGAGCAAGTGAGCCACCAAGTACCGTCGCGACGTAGGTACCGACAGGAGTGTCTGCAGGGTGCCCTCCGGGCATCCGTAGGGCGCGCATGCGCGAGGACTTTATCAAATCGCCTCTATTTTCAAGTTAGCATCTTGTTGTTCCCCTTAGAATTGACAGCCGACCGCGAAGGCTCATGGCTGTTCTGTTTCTGTCTTTCTTCTGTAAGTTGTGTCCGTGCTCATACAGTTTCAACTAGTGCTACAAAAAAATCGATTTTTTCAACTCTACAATTTTTCGATTATTTTCGGAAACATCCGGAACGATCCGATTTCACTGTGGCGATCTATAGGGCTTTCATGGGGCTAAATTGGGATTTTGAAGGATCCCAGGAGGTTAAATATTTTTCGAGTAAAAATTGAAATATAAAAATCTAAAAAAAATTTTAAAATTTTTTCATTGACAGAATTAAATTTCTGTACAAGTAACCTATATCAAAGAATAATAAACCCTTGTGTAAAATTTGCAGCGTTTTTCATCTGAAACTACCTATGAACAGTTGTATTTATACTTATGCTTGAAAGTCGAAAACCTTAGATTTCCTCAGGTCACTTACGTGCAATTAAACGACAACAAAAGTTCAATGTGCCTTCTGTATTCTTCCCCCTCATAACTTTGTGGGTTATTCCTTATCAAGAGGTAGGTAGGTATACCTACCTACTTATAAGTACCTACTATCATCATGGAGAAATAGAGATCTATTCCTCCATGTACTATCATAATATGATAGTACATGGAGGAATAGATCTCTATATAATATTATTATACTGAAACAGCAATTACTTTGGTAATTGGTTGACGACAGAGAAAGTCATTGGGACATGAATGCCACGGTTAACAGTAACTGTTAACATTGTAACCAACATTGTCCAACTGTTGGACATTGTATTAACTAATACAATTTCCACTTTTAGGTAGGTAGGTACCTATCCCTCTACTTACTTTGTAGGTAGGTAACAATAATTGTTACCTACCTACTAAGTAAGTAGAGAGGTAACACCTCTACCTACCAAGTAGGACTGCGCCAGAAAATTCATAAGAAAATGGTGAAACCATAGGTTCGTAGTATTTTGAGTGTTTCACTTCGAAGTTAAGTCGCTAACTCATAAAGCAAACCTCGGCGTTTTTTTTTTCTTTTTTTTTCATACCTATCATTTAGGTAATTTAATTTACTCTTTGAGAAGTTGGACCGAAAATGCGACCTGAACCCGGTTATTTAATTTTATAATCGGTAAACAGTAAAGTTATTTTCACTGATAATATCAGTGAAAATATTATTAAATTGTTATTTTCACTGATAATATGAGTGAAAATATTATTAAATTATCAGTGAAAATATTATTACCTACACTTGTATTATAATAATGTAGGACTAGCTCTGCGCCTTCGATTGCTCACTTTCGCGCCGAACCCAAAAGCTCTGCGCCTTCGAACCCGCCTCTACGGGCACGTTACCGAGATGCTAACTTGAAAATAGCGGCGATTCGATCATGGCCTCGCGCATGCGCCCCATGGATGCCCGAGGGCACCCTCCAGACACTCCTGGTACCGACTCGTCGGTAGGGAGCGCTGTGTGTGTTGCGGTGCGTGGTTGTTGCACAACCATGGCTTGTTTATTATAGAGGTCAGGAAAAACTGTTTTCATCCCCTCCCATTGTTTCAGGGGGCACTATGGAGAGGTGAGAATGGATTGCTTAAATAAAGGGACAGTTCGTCAGTAGCACTTTCACTCATTTTCCTTTTCAGTCCGTGCACTTTTTCTTTGAGCCGTTTCCAGAAGTCGTAGGGGGGCGGTGAGTTCCCTTTATCTTCGTCTGAAGATGATTCACAAGTCCCCTCACTATTTTTGACACAGCTTCTTATTATCCTGATGGCATTAGCGCAAGCAGTCGGTTTTGCGAAATGTGTATTTTTGAAGCGTGGCTCAAGCAAGGTAGCGATAGCCAAGTTGTTATTTTCTTCTACCTTTGAGAATCTTGCTCTGGTATCTGTCAAAAGGATTTTAATACCCTCGGAAAGTGTCGATGTAGTCAAATATTTCTACGACTTCAAGCTCTGATAGGATGATGTTGACCTTCGGAATCGCGCTGGAGAGAGTAGAATATTTTTCTCCGCTTGATTGTTTGTTGTTGTTTTTGTTTGATTGTTGTTTTTTAGTCACAGACTCAAATGGTCGAAGGATAACAAGCAGCTGTCTCAATTCGGCAATTTCTTTCCCTGAAACCATTTGAGGCGCATTGGCATCTTGCAGGATTGCGGGTTACAACTGACAAAATATCCGTGAAGCTCTCCAATATGTAATAATACGAGTTCCATCTTGTTGGCACATTGAGAATAAGTTTCTTCTGTTCACCTTCAGGAATTTTGTCGTTAGCTTGAATTTGTCTCAGTCTGTCAGATTGAATAATATTGAATAAGATAAAGCTATTCTTTATCCACTCAATAGCACGTACTTTTTCAATCAACGGCTGCATGCTGGTATGCTTCAAAGCGGCGTCCACGACTAAGTTCGGGCGGAGGAAATGTCGGCCCAAATCCAAGGGTTCGCGGTTCAGACCTTTTTCAAAAAGGTAAACTCGGCCCCCCTCTAAAGCAATTAAGATAACGAGGGGTGTCATAAAGGAAAAGTCGGCCCAGCGTCAGTTAGTTCGTGAACGATATTGATAAAGTTGTACACAGTGAACGTAATGCGATCTCAGCGAGGATTCGTTCATATCGAAATCGACCACTTCAAACTTAAAATCGCTGCAAATTTTACATTTTATTTTATATTATAATGAGCTTTTGAAAACCATCACCTGGGACCACACTAAACGGCTTCACATCTTTGCATATGAAGTACAAAATGGCTTCTGTTAGGCGAACATTCTTAGCTCCCCCATCATGGAAAGACGACACTCTATTAAATGCTTCCACTAGCGGTTTAACGATTTTTGCTGTGGACAAATCGTCCATGTCTTTCTTCTCCTTGAGAGTGGTTTCATCTGACGCTGAGCTCGAAGAAGGAAATGAGGTCGAAAAGCCTCTCTTTTGAGTAGAAGATGACGCTTTTGGTTCTGCATCATCAGGATTAGTCACTTCAGACGAAAGTTTCGGCTTTTTACCTTTAGACGTAGACGTAGAGGGTTGATCAAAGTTCTGATGAGGATGCTTGTTCTTCAGGTGTTTGAACATACTGGTGGCATTACCACTGTAATTGAGAATATTACCACACACATTGCAGGAAGCTAAGTTCGCCCTTCTTTGTGAAGTAACCCCATATCTTGCTCTAGGGAGGTGCTAAGGTCACGAGACAACTTGTAAATGACTAAAAACTAGGAATGTGTCAAAAAGGACAAGTTGGTTGATGGACGAAAAAGAAGGGGGCCGGAGCGGAGGTTCTATAGGGTTAGTTTTTGAGTCACAATAAAGTCATCAGTTCTCACCTTTATTTCATTTTATTTTTTATTTATTTTTTATTTTATTTAATTTATTTTTTTATTTTTTTTCGTTGAAGGTGCAAACGAGGGCTGTACATCCCGTTCGTGTTCTGTCTCTGGCCTGGCAAAGAACAACATTTGTATGACACATGCCTGGACACATTGAAAGCCAAAACTGTTGATATGACGGGGCAGTATTTGCTGTCGGCTTCCTGCGTGGTCGACTTCGAAATTGCCATTCACAACTCCGTTCGAAGAGCTTGGCCAAACGTCAGAGTTGTCGGATGTAAATTCCATCTTGCAAAGGCATGGAAAGTTCAACGTGATGTGTGAGGGTTTTGAGAGGGTGGGACATTGAGCTCTTCACAACTCGACATTCAAAAAACTTGAAGGTTCTTTCGATTCCTGCAATTTTACTGTTTAGCGTATACGTACATTTTTTGAATGTTTGTGACTCTTTTTGTTGATCCAAAAAGTAGGCCTCGCGACAGCTTACAAAAATAAAGAAGACGACGTGGGTGTATGGCTTCACTGGGCATTTGGCCTATCACTACTGGACCCTCACGAAGTTGGTGACGTTTTTTGCGAGCGGTTGCTGGATCGCCCAGACGTCGAGGCGGACAAGTCTTCAGCGTTCGTCGAGTACCTTCACGATATGTACGTTTCCGATGAATCGACCTATCCTCCTAATGTATGAGTCCTACATGATGGGCATCGAAAAGAGCTGATACTACCAGAACCACAAACGCATGTGAATCGTTTCAATCGCATTTTAAGCATAGTTTCACCTCACCCCACCCAAACATTTTCTTGTTTGTAGAAGCCTTGATATCCTACCAAACCGAAGTTTATCCGTTTTCAGTCCGATCGCCCAAACCCGTGGGGCGCTATGGGGCTAAAATGGAGCTACGGGAGGGTTTTTCTAAGGCTTTTAGCTATGGGATCGAGTTAGGTGTCGTTTTCGAAGTATTTTTGGACGGAGAATTCATTTTTGGGGGTCCCGGAACGATCCGATTTCACTGTGGCGATCTGTAGGGCTATCATGGGGCTAAAAATGGGATTGTTGAAGGATCCCAGGAGGTTACATATTTTTCGAGTAAAAAATAAAGAATTTTTGAAAGAAAAAAACATTTTTGAAAAAATCCCAATAAATTTTTTTGAAATATAAAAATCCAAAAAAAAAAATTTTTATAATTTTTTTAAATTTCTTTTCATTGTACAGAATTAAATTTCTGTACAAGTAACCTATATCAAAGAATAATAAACCCTTGTGTAAAATTTGCAGCGTTTTTTTAAATTTATTTTTTCAGAGGAACGCTAAACTGGCGAAGCGACAAGACTATGTAGGTATAGCTAAAGGAAAATTCGAGTTTAGCGGGGTTCATTTTAAATATATATAATATATATTATATTATACAGTAGAATCCGCTTAATGTTACCACGGTTAAAGCTACCAGTTGGCTAATATTTCCAAAAAAGCCTGGAACAGCCGGCTGTATCTCACAACGTAAGAAATAAGCCGTTTAGTATTACTTACCAACAGGTCGGATAGTTTTACCATTGTACGTCAACAATCAGGTCGAAAAAGGGCTAGTTTCGATGAGATTAGTCATTAATCACTGTACTTCATTATGAAGTACAAAACTTCCCGCATACCTACCAACTAATAATGGGCGATTGTTGTTGCTCTTATCCAAATTTGCTCCACGATCATGAACAAACGGAACAAAACTGAACAAATAGAGGAAGACAGACATGATTTAGACGACGAGGAATCCGTAGTCAAGCCCCCAACTGCGAAAGAAAAGCTTACCGCTCTTGACATCCTACAGAGAGGAATTCATTACAGGGCTTCAGAATTTCAATCCCTTTACGATTTTCAAAGATAATTTTTGAAAATTGATCGAGGATGCCGAAATCCAGCCTACCATACAAAATGTTTTAAAATAAATTTCACTGCCATCATTGACTAAATACTTCCTACATAATACACATTGAAAAAATGCTTTTACATTGAAATAAATTACTTGCATTTTATTATTTGATTGGTCGGGATTTTGCTTACATACCTATAGGTATGCAAAATGTATACATTTTGTTTTTAATGCCCTTCGCCTTACGTTACCAGTCGGTTAGTATTACCAAAATGGCTTGGTCCCAAAGTGGTAACATTAAGCGGATTCTACTGTATAAAGATATGTATATTAAATATACATTAAATATACATAGGGCCAAACCTTTAAAAAAAAAGAAGTTTTTCAAAAAATGTTTGTTTTCTTTATTTTAAATCTTTTGAGTTCATTTTTTGTTTATTATTCTACATTATGTTCGTTTATTTATTTATTTTTCT
This sequence comes from Pilophorus perplexus, assembly GCA_955831195.1. Classification (NCBI taxonomy): domain Eukaryota; kingdom Metazoa; phylum Arthropoda; class Insecta; order Hemiptera; family Miridae; genus Pilophorus; species Pilophorus perplexus. Next base: position 13,507,830 of record OY037007.1, on the reverse strand, counting down.
TCCATCGTCGATGTTTTATAATTCTCCTAAGTTGTTACGTTTTTTACCCATCTCCCCCCTTTTTTACCTCGCTGTCGGTAAGGAAGAGTGTCCGCCATAACATCCCACACGGACAAACTGGATTCGGCGCCTTCACAATCTGCTGCCACCTACCAGAACCGCCAGTCTTGAAAACGGATGATTCCGAAAATTTGACCCCTGAGGTATGTCTCGAATTTATATAGTATATCTATATAATATAAGACATATTATATCGTTCATATTCAGCCGAACGTTACAAAATTGAAGTACGTACCTACTTACCTAACGTGATCTATGAAGGTCATAATATGACATTTCCCCTAATATTATAAGGGAAAAGGGAGAGGTAGATAAATTGGGTCCCTCGGCTCATAACACATTTAAGGGCCTGCGGCTTGCAGGCCTTTCTCAAGTCAGCTCTAGAGAAAATAACAATTACATAAGGAACGGCCCCTGAATGGTTTCAGACCCCTATATGCATGTTTCATGCTCCATCTGCTTCTATTCCCAGAAGGCACCCTGTCAAAGGTCACTACAACCACCTCTGAAATATCGCGATTGCGTTGCCTCGTATAACAGCGGGAAACGAGTAAATGCGAGGAGGTAATTACAAAAAAATGTCCCGATACAATTGAAAAAAACCTATACCTAATAGCCAATCGGACATCATGTGATTACCCTAACGATACTTAAACAGTATATTGATTAATTGGTGTTATATGAACGTTTCTTAAGCGATACGCAATTAATCTCGAAAGCTTCAAATACTTACCCAACATCCAGCTATTCAACTAACAGAGAAACCAAAATTCAGATATGCAGATAATACCAGAGGTAAAAGTCAGTTCTTTATTGTGTCCTATTGTATCCTAACGTGTTGTTTTTCACATAAAACCCTTCCCCTAACGTGTCGTTGTGGTTTCCCCAAACGTGTTGCTTTTTGGGCTCCATTTCCCCTAACGTGCTGCCACCCTCTAAATGACCAGCAGTGCGTATCCAATAGGGTGGATCGATTTTCCGAACATTCTTATTCCTGGTTACAATAGGAAAAATTTTTAATGTATTGCCTTTCAGACCCAAAAGAGCGATTTTCAAAAATATCCAGGTTCCAAGACCCAACATTTTTTTTTAATCTATGTTAATTCTGTGTTAATTTAAGGTATGTAGGAGAGGTACCTAACTCAGCATTCAGAATTGTTAAAAATCCTATGAAAATCGATATTTTAGCCTTTTTCACGTTTTGGATATTACGTTGTATTTAATTTAATTTGCTATATAATATATGTAGAATGAAAGGGGCACATGTAGAATGAAAGGGGCACAATTTACATTATAAATGCATTGTACATGTGCCCCTTTCATTCTACATGTGCGTATTATGGTCACCAATTTACTGGGGCGTGGCTTGCAACGGGGTTGAGAAATATTTCCGTACATCGGAGTAATTGCCTCAAAAACCGTGTAGCTAGAAGCTCGTGAAAACACAAGTTGTTTCCAGCCGGGAAACAGAGTTCATTCTCAATGAAAGCCGGGATTGTAGAAACAAAGGAGGAATTGCTTTATTTGTGTAGTGTTGACTCGTAGGAAGAGGCCGCTCGTGTATTTTCATGGACTAGTGACGTTTACTGAGGGCAGCGAAATGGGAACACTGTGTTCCGAGCGAATGGCCGTTGGTCTTACGACTCAGACATTGACCCAGGAGTTTACGATCTGCTTACGAGTGACTGGCCAGCAAATCTCGACCCGGGTTTTCCCCTTTCAGCTTTTCCACTGCCGTCAAAGCCAATGCACTCCTTAAAAAACTGAACTTTCCTTGCTATGCCAAGAAGGGCCCCGTCAAACGGTGGAGGAATTCATCATGCGTGCCCTCATAGTGCCTATATTTCAGCCAGCCTACACAACTTTTATATCATCATCGAGTTAATACTTCTTTTTGTTTATATTTACTAAACAATTTAACACAGAATGTGTTTTCACGGATAAGTAAACCAAATACAACGCAGCAAATATACACAAGGGTATTATAATATTATTCTATTGTATAATTGTGCAGCAGCCAATGCTGTGATAATAAAAATCATTTCAAAACCTGTATCACTGTACCATGTTAGGACAAATAGGGGGCTCCCAAAAAATGATTCTACGCCCTAAATTACTTAGTGTAGTCTGGCGGGTCTGAGACCCCTTAAACGGATTCAACGTCCTAAAATACTTGGAATAATACATCTCACTCATCCTCCTCACCTAAATACTCCTTCCTCTCTCCCTGAACCTTTTAGAGCCTCATAGAGCCCCACGGCGTGCGATTGTAAGTAGAGTGGGGGGCACATTAGACACTTTCTCGCATTTTCCATCCAACAAGGTTGAAAAAACGAGATGTCTTGAATTTCATTCTTCTTCCGTTAACTACAGTATTTTTGCTACTCACATTCAACTTGTTCCTTCCTTAATCTGTTTGTCAAGTTTTTTTTTTTTTTTTTTTTTTCAAAATGTTTAGGAAGGGTCATTTGTTCCCCACGTGTGGGGCACAATTGACATGAGCAAGGGGCACTTTTGACAGTAACTGTCAGCTGTGAGTTCCAAACTAATCTAAACCACAGAAAGTCCGGTAAATCATTATCCGGCAATAATGTTGAGTCAGGCACAACTACCTACTATAGATGTAGGGGAAGAATTAACACTGTCAAATGTTCCCCCAGCAAAACTGTCTACACTGCCCGAGGGTAGCCATAAAAGTAAAACCGAGGCCAACCTCAAACGATGAACTGTTTTGAAGAATCCAAGGAAAATACTTGCAAGGAGACATATAAGACTGACAAACTGGGTGAGCTACATTTGAAAAAATACTGAATCCATTCGGTAGTGAACGAAAAACAAAATGAAAAGGGGGAAAAACTTACTTTTGAGGGGTCCAAACACTCAAATTGCCCTGCGCGGACTGGATGATTTGTAACCTGCTCGCTGTCCACCTGGAATGGTTCTTCTTCTTCACAACAAGAAACCGCAAAATCGCGCTAAAATTCAAATCTTGTGTGACAAACAGATATTGTCAATTGTGCCCCACACTCACACAACTTGACCCTGAATACTACTTATGAATCTCGTATATCTGCGAATTTTAGTGACTTGAAAACGGTTTTATGTGAGTGCAAAACAGTAGAACGTGCTCACCAATGAGGTAAACGTAATGGAAACGAACGAAGGTCAAGTTATTGGAAATTTACGTTTTTCTACTCAAATCGTGATCTTTAAATAAAAAAGTCGAAAAACCTGCACGATCCCTGAAAATCTGACAAAAATCCATTCGAAATTGACAGAGTTATGACTGTAACAAGAAAATTACGTTCGCGCATGCGCAGGAAGTACCGCTGATTTAATCATGATGAAACTGATGAATTTAATCATGAATTTAAATGCTGATTTAATCATGATGAAACCATCTAGGGCTACACCCACACAATTCCTGAAAATATTATTGAAATCCGATCAAAATTGTGGAAGTTATGGTGGCAAGGACATGCGGACAGACAGACAGACACGGAACCAAATTTGTTCAGGAGGCTCTGAAACACAAAATCCGAGTAGAAATTTTGGTTTTGGATCACAAATTTTTTTTTTCATTTTGAAAGGGAAAACAAAGCTTCCGCTGCCTTGCAGAATTATTGCAATAATTCTGCAATAAGCATGCTTATTGAAATAAAAGGTTATATTATAATTTTTAATTTGTGTTAATTGAGGTTTTATTATTACTATTATTATTCTCTTTTTTTTTTTTTTTTTAGCAACTTTTCCAACTTCTTTTGCAAAAATCGTTCTTCTATCCCACAAGCTCTGAATATTTACGTAGAACTATTTTTGAATACCCACCCGCAGCGAGAAATATTTTACTTCCAATTTCCGGATGTTTAGCCAACTTACTTCTAACTTTTATTCCTCACCAATTACGGATAATTTTGGGTATTTTCACAACCAGCAGGGTATGATCGGGAGCAAGTGCGCATTTCTTAAAATACACGGCCCAAAGTATGTATACCTTTGAAACCTAACTATATAGAAGTAAAAGTTCCAATTTCTAAAAACGGGATTTAAATAATAAACAATAGGTAATAAATTTTTTTTTTTTAAGTGAAAAAACAATTACAATTAAAAATATAATTTAGAAATTTTTTTTTTTTTTTGAAATAGCACAATAAAACTTTATTCAAGGAATATGAGCAAAAATCACAACACCACATGTGGACATTTTAGAGTTGAGTTTCTCCCGCTCTGCTCTTGCGAGTTGTAGGCAGTAACTTCTGAAGAAGGCGTTTTAGACCCTCGGCTCTGAGGCGAGTTTGTTGTGGGGTTTTTGTTCTGGGTTAAATTTCCTGGAGAAAACGTCGAAGTCGTGGGATCAAGGTGCTGTCAATCAACGAAGTTGCAGCCCCAGCTGCAGCGCCGCCCCATCGTCAAACCCTAGCAGGTCATCAGCGCTCCGCCATCTCTGCCGAGTCCCCCTCACACACATGGAGGCTGCACGTACGATGGCGAACGCTAATCGTGCTCTGAGCCACCCCTTGACGATCCCTTGGTGCCGCTTCCATTTGTCTGTCAGCCGTTCACCTATGACATCGACGAACCGGGTCATCTGGGGTGCCAAAAGTCCATCCACTGCGCTGACCAGTGGGGTGAATGAACAGTGGCGATCTTGACACGCAGATAAATACTTCTGTTTCTTCTCTTCCTCTGCCGAAGTGAGAACTGATGCCACTGGTCGGGAAACATAAGAGGGTGCATCAGTGTCTACGACACGGACGTCAAATAATGCGTCCCTCTGTGGTTCCCATACCCCACGGCAGGCAAGATCCCCTCTCAAACCAGGAGTTGTGTTTGAAGCAGCCACAATCACTGGCTCTTTGCAGCAATTTCCGCAAGCTGTATTCATTAATTCCCCCAGGACGTCTCGAACTTCATTGTGACGCCGCGTGATCAACCCCCCCGTCTTACAACAGAGAGCATGCCTGATGGAAAAAGGGGTATGACCACAGCCATCACACTTATTTGGCATATCCACTGGGGTTCGCATGTACCGAACTGCAAGAGCATCTCGGAACTCACAGGCTGAGAGATCAAAGCTATGCCGCTTCAATGGAATGGCAGACAGCCACCCAGACGACTTCACCCTGGACTGTTCCACTACTGCTCGACTAATTGCTCTTCTTCGATCTACCGAGAACTGTCTTAAGGTGGTCCGTAAGAGTACATCCTCCGTCTGCTTTCGTTCCTTCACTGCCTCTTTTTTTGCTGCCTCACTTTGCGCTTCGTGCTCCCTTACATCAAATGGCACTCCCAATCGCAATGATTGGCCAAGCACTGAAGAGCATAATTCTGAGGTCCTAAACAAGCGTCGAGGTGATGCAACCGGATCAGACCAGGCCAATCCGCCTTTGTTCACAGGCAAAGAAAATAGATCCGTTTCTGCGCTGGAGATGGGACACTGCAAGCTTCCGCCCATTACCGCTGGCATAAATTCTTCCCGAGTTACGTCTCTCAATCTTTCAAATTCCACCCCTTCGGTCCTGACTACCTTCTGAAGGAACTGCCATTGGAACTTGAATGATTTTATGAAAGCGGTATGGGCGGCTTGAGGCTGTTCCATGCCCACCGTTGACAGTTTTTGCGCGCAATTTAGAAATATTGCTTAAAAATGTTGAAAAATATATAACGGCAGATTTATTTCCTAATTGAATAAAAATTTACATACAAATTTAAAGATTTTATTTTTCAAAGAAAAAACGAACCCAAGTTGAGTTCTCAAAGACCTACATCGTATTATGAAGGCTTCTAAATAAATTTTAAAAAAATAACATAAAATTCCTAAAAAGGATAACATCGAACATGTCAAAACAAATTTTAATTCGAGATCAGTGGCGTTGGTCTCTCCAGATCATGATGGTTCCGCTGATAGCTTCGAGAATAGTAGTTCAAAAACCTAATTCTGCTTCTTCAAAGCTTTGTTAATTTGCTCAACCAGTGCGTTTCGGTGTCTACACGCGTAATTCCTCTTGAAGTTCCACTTTGAGGATCGTGTCCCCGTGATCATTAAAATTTATACATATTGTGGGATGAAGAGGGTTTCGTCGTAGTAGGTCGCTCCAACTTGAGACTGTAAGTGGGCTCTCGGGTCGGGTCGGGTTGACTATGTGAACGTGACGGCAAAGGCTTTGAGTAGGTATATCGAGATTGTTACCAAGTTTCTTCAGAAGGGGTCGAAACTACAAAGTTGTATTTATTGAGGTCATTTCGAGGCCTAAAGGGTTGAGGCAAGCAGAAGGTCGGAAGGTCGCCCTTCATAGCCCGCTTCAAACGATAGTTTATTTTTACTGTACTTGTTTTCTTTTCTGACCTTCTGACAAACACCGCATTGCGTATCGCCTGAAATTGCTCAAAGTAATCCAAAACTTCAAACGAGTGTTCTGTACTGTCTCATACTGCCATGATGCTGAGACGCCATCCAGAAAGTCTTTGACATTTTCAGAGCATTGATGGAAAAGTATCGTTCCGTTTATGTGTATGGAACAATGTAGAACGCAAAGGAATATTTACAGAACACGAATAAGACGTATTAGCAATTATATGGCGTTTTATGAATATGGGAACTCCACAATGCGAGTGTTTTGATTTCTTGAGTGAGGGTATGTTCGTAAAGATGTTATGCGTAGGTATTAAATTGTAATACCGCCTTCAGATATTACCTGACGGCGGTAAGTCCATAACTTGCTACTTGTATTTGGAAGGTGGTAAATGTTGTGCACCACGTTAGTATTCCCAAGGTCCACGATTGATATGGATATATATTCATGGATTCCCTCTGGGTCCGCAGCGCAGACACTAAGGTGGAGTCTACCGCAGTGGGGAGGATGAGTGAGAAAGGGAGATGTGCATCTTAACTGGAGCTGACCGGTTCGGGAGCGGGAGTTTGACCATTCCGCGTTCTTTCTTAGATAATAGGCTGTAGTAGATTTCGCCGACTCTCTTCCTTCATCGCGAACGGAGTTTTCCTTCGCGACGAGAGCCGGGTCAAAAAGCTTCGGTTTGATCGGAACTACGTCGGGTAAAAAAAAGGTTTGCACGCTGATTTCAACGAGTACAAAACGATTTCTGTGCGATAACCCGTTCCGAAACTATTCCAAGATCGTCGGCAGGTGGGTACACATTTATTTTGTGAGCCTTCGTTTCGGGGTAGTTTGATACTTCACAACGAGAAACGGATCAACAAGCGTTGATACAAAAAAAAAAAAAAAAAAAAAAAAAAAAATCACGAGTTTACAGGTTGCTTCGGGTGATCCAACTGAAGCAAGGATTGTATTATTGATAGAGAGTTTTGCGGAATAACGAATTTCTCTCCTGCTCATCCCAGAGCGCTAAAATTTGTTAGGTGGTACCTACGGATACAACTTCTTGAGGATCAATTCAAGTAAACCTACATGGACAGGTAATTTCACCCTCTCTTATTATATGGGCCTTCGATTCAACCCCATAGTTTTTTTACCTCTGGGGTAAATGTAAACACATATTTCCCACGATAATTCGATGACTTCTGAACGAAATTTGTCAAACATTTTGCTGGTTTCAATGGTATTCCTTCAAATGAAGTCCACACTTGGTGTTCGTGTTCCAGGATGCCTGGTAAATACAAGAGAAAAAAAAAACCCCACCGCCCCACACACAACGAGACGTCGAAGAAGCCGTTTTCGACGTGGCCAACAAGAACAACACCTACAGAGAGGCCGAAGAGACATAAGACATATTATGTCTTCATATTATGAGGTTCCCATTTCGGTGATATACCACCGCATCAAGGGCCGGAAAACGGATGTCAACCAGCTGGGGCCCGGACGGAACACCGAATTGACGAAAGACACTGAGGAGAAACTCGTCGCTCGCCTGATCGCGCGCTCCCAAATGGGATTCCTATCGGGCTGAAAACCTTGCGGGCACAACTAGATAGCAAACCAAGTATTTTGACAAAATTTCAGAGTTTAAAAAAAATTCCTACTGCTCAAAACGGCCCGGACGGCGGTCGACGGACGGACATTTCGGATTTAGAATGTAGACCTCTTGAAACGGATAATGTCAAATTTTGAGGCCGATCCGAGTCGTCGACCTCCGTCGCGAAAACATGGGTGTATTATTCCAAGAATAATAAACCAAAATGGCTTAACACCTCATTCTCACGAAGCTCACTCACTAAGAAGAAACTTTAGATCTTGCCTGATCTAGGGCCATACTTCTAGAGTAATCTGGACATGATACCATAACTAAAATCCTGATTTGAAAGATTTACTTTTGTTCACCTAAATCGGGTAAATTGGCCATTGTGCAGCGGGCTGAAGGTTTGTAGCCCAACAGTGTTTGGGGCGGAAAAGTAAACTTTGCTCAGGCATTGTTTAGGAGCTAGATACATTAGGCCCTCAGCAAATTACTTAACCTGGTGGGATTTGGGCGGAAACATCCCCCGGTGGCGCTGCTATCCTAGAAGGGCCTTCCCAAGGTCCGCGCCCATAATCGGGTGTCCAGACAAGAGGTCAGCAGACATCCGCTCTGGTCCGGGGTTTCCCCCTTTCCAACCAAAAGATTGAGAAAGTGCGATGTAAATTATTATAGACGAACGCGAGGGGGGCGGCGAAACAGCATAAGCGGGTGCTCGCGATCTAGCGGACTAGCGTGGTAGTATTTCCGTCTTCGTTCGCTAATCCCGGTCGCCGTGGCTGATTCCCATAACTATCAATATGACGTCATAAAACTGCAATTACCCGCTAAGAAAATGTTCCTAAAAGGGAAAAGGTGGAACTCGCTGTTGATCACATTACTCCTACTAATCTTTTTGAATTAGACTGTCATTCAACCCCTCCCTTCACACCTAATTCTCCATCATTAAGCGGTTGAAATGCTCTGCAGCAAGGCAGAACCGAGTAACGAAGAGTCAACATTGGTTGAGAAGAAGTGTAGTTTAGGGGGAGAATGGAGTTTTAGGAAGAGGGTTTTGAGGACACCCGCTGAATGCCAACTATTCTCCTTGTTGACAAGGTTGGGTCGTCCAAATACCCCCCAACAACCGAGTTCACTGAGTCAACTTTTCTGCAAACCTTCGAAACCAAAGTTTGTTCCCCGAAAGACAGTTTTCCGCTACCACCCAAGTGTAGTATTTCCCGTTCATCAGTTGTAAGTATCGACTTATCACAATGGTACCTACCTAATACCTACTATTAAACTATACGATGAGGATAGTTAGACAGTTAACAATAATTATTAATTATTAATAATTAGTGAAGTTAACTATTAATAATTATTATCTATACCGATTATAAATGTGTTGATGGTGATGTTGACCGATTCAATTAATGGTGTTGGAAAGGTGTTGAGGATCAGTCAAATAAGACGAAGATTTGAGCCGACGTTTCAAGAGATATATTCTCCTATCATCAGGGCCTAATGAAGTGAAATAAACAGGGTTTAGATTGTAAATTTAACAATAATTGTTTGTATTGTAGTATCATCAATTATTGATGATACTACATGATACTACACAATAGTGTACAAAGTTTATATGATATGAAACAGTGCAAAGTGTATATAGTATACCTAAACGAATATGACAAAAATAATTTGGAAGGTAGGTAGAGCAAAATCCTGTCATTGAGTGAGCAAGTTTAAAAAATATACGGAGGTACTTACAAGATGTGAACGAACGATTAGGGCGTAGAATCCATTTTTGGGGGTCCCTGAACGATTTGATTTCACTGTGAGGACTTATGGGGCTACTTTCAAGGGGCTACAAATGGGATTTTTGAAGAATCACAAGACGTTTAATATTTTCCGAGTAAAAATACATTTTTTATCGACACTGATTAATAAATAAATTTTTGCACAAGTTGTGGGTTCGCCCAATTTAGCGGGTGTTGGGCGTGTAGCTACACGTTCAAATTGTGTTCCTACAATTAAATTGTCCCTATCAATTTGAGTGGTATGTGTTTGGGGGAAGGCCTCTAGCGTAACTAGGATTTCGCCCCCGGTGTCTTTGGAGGAACGTGAAGGGAGTGCTTGTATATCCTTAACTAGGGCGTGACACAATTTGTTGTGATCTGCAAACCTAGGAAGTGATATCGAAGCAGTATTGGAAATTTCGCTATCTCCAGCCCAACGAGAAGTGTCTGGGTAGACTGGAATGCGTTGAATTTCGGAAGGGAGTCCAGTCGGCATTAATTCGTCCTGGATCCACACTTGATACACTAATTAGATGCTTAGCTTCCCCAAGCGATTTGTCGGTAAGGGAGACATCATCCTCTAATTGTGTCTTACGAAGGGTTCCTCTCCTGGCTGCCACTAAGGAATTGCCCGTAATGGCGGCCTGGGCAAGAACCCCGCGCGAAATAATTGAGTCCGCAGGACCGGCTTCCTCAATCGAATTGTCGATAGAGGAGTCCACGTCAGCGGTCCCAATCAAAAACGCTGCAAATTTTACACAAGGGTTTATTATTCTGTGATATAGGTTACTTGTACAGACATTTAATTCTGTCAATAAAAAAAATTAAAAAAAATTTTTTTTTGGATTTTTATATTTCAAAAAAAATTTTTTGGGGGGATTTTTTTTTTCAAAAATGTGTTTTTTCAAAAATTCTTTAATTTTTACTCGAAAAATATTTAACTTCTTGGGATCCTTCAAAAATCCCATTTTTAGCCCCATGAAAGCCCTATTGAACGCCACAGTGAAATCGGATCGTTCCGGGACCCCCAAAAATGGATTCGACGTCCAAAAATACTTCGAAAACGACACCTAACCCGATCCCATAGCTAAAAGCCTTCAAAACACCCCTCCTGTAGCCCCATTTTAGCCCCATAGCGCCCCACGGGTTTGGGCGATCGGACTGAAAACCTTGCGGGCACAACTAGATGGTAAACCAAGTATTTTGCCAAAATTTCAGATTTTTAAAAAAATTCCTACTGCCCAAAACGGCCCGGACGGCGGACGGCGGACGGCGGACGGCGGACGGCGGACGGACATTTCGGATTTTGAATGTAGACCTCTTGAAACGGATAATGTCAAATTTTGAGGCCGATCGGAGTCGTCGACCCGCGTCGCGAAAACATAGGTGTATTATTCCAAGAATAATAAACCAAAATGAGCTTTGTCGGTCCATTTAAGTGCGTATGTAAACAAATAGAGGTCAGTAAAATGATAATTAGGGTGGCGCTATCCGAGGGCCTAAGTAAATAAATGCTACTTACTTCATTAAGAAGAGAATGGGAGGTCCTCGGATAGTGTTGCCGACCGAATTTAAGAAACCGACCGAATTTAAGTTCCGCTCATGTCCGAGCGGCTACACGAGTTACTTGTGACAAGTATCCTTTATCAAAGAATAATAAATCCTAGCGTAAAATTTGCAGCATATGTTTATGTTTATTGAGAGAGAGAAAAGACCTTTTTAATTTTTGTTGAATTTGTATCAAAAAATAATAAACCCTTGAGTAAACGTATCAGCGTTTTTAAATCGATGCTTCATTCTATAATTTCTCGGATAGGTCCCGGAACTGGAAATATTCACCGATACAAGTAAGCACTTGTATTGTATAGAAAGTATCGCTACAAAATGTATTTGGCAATGGAAGAAAATATTCATTAGTATAAGATAAAAGTAATCACCATTATTCCTACTCAGCGATTTAAAATTGAAGACCCACTATTCCTTTCTTGAGGGTTTGAAAAACAACAACCGAGTTTGTTTCCTAATCAGCAATTCAAAGTCGACTAGGTTTTCAGCAATTTGCCTACTCGGGCGTAACAAAATTTGTTTAATGCATTTTATAAACCGCCCTTAGTGAGTCGTACATATTTTCCGGCGGGTCACTAGCGATCAAACCGGTGAATGCCAAGAGGCCTCGACTTCGTTATCGGGAACCGGAGTGGCGGAAACTCGACGGTCCCAGAGGCCCTGTTCGTTCGTCAAGTTGTAAGAAAATAAGGGTAAAAAAACATGGATACTCTCAGGAACTCGTATAATTCCCTCCAGTGCTCACCTGATACTTTCAGAGTTACTTGAGTTACTTATACCATTCAGTTAGCAATTTATCGCCCTTCCCCGGCTTCACGAAGAGCCTACTAACGAGTTAGGTCGACCGAGCTCTGAGTTATTATACTGGTGGCAATGATATTGTTTCGTTTCTATCTCATTTTTCGGCCTTCTTTTCTACTCTTCTTTCTGCTTCCCTGGTAGGAACAACTTCCGGAGCGGATTATTGGCTTATTTCATACTGAAATACGAGCCTTCGAGAAGGAGAATACCCCCAACTCAGGAACCCCACCTATTATTTATGATATCATAAATTTTAAGTTACTGCTACTAGTAACTTAACAGTAACATTAACGTACAAATAATAATAATTCATTTAACTCGCAATTTGTCTCCCCGTTTTCTTATACCATACACAATTGAGTAGCTCCGTGCAAGAAGGGCACATAGACCCATGTGACCATGTGGAGAGGCTGCCACTGGTAGATGTAAAAGTATCAAGTATAAAAAAGCTGCAAATTTTACACAAGGGTTTATTATTCTTTGATATAGGTTACTTGTGCATAAATTTAATTATGTGTCAATTAAAAAACGTTTTAGGAATTAAAAAAAAATTGGATGTTTATTTTTCAAAAAATTTTTTTTGCTTTTTTTTTTTAGTCAAAAAATCATTGATCTCCTGGGATCCTTCAAAAATCCCATTTGTAGCCCCATGAAAGCCCTATAGATCGCCATAGTGAAATCGGATCGTTCCGGGACTCCCAAAAATGGATTCTACGTCCAAAAATACTTCGAAAACGACACCTAACTCGATCCCATAGCCAAAAGCCTTCAAATAAACCCTCCCGTAGTACCATTTTAGCCCCACCGAGCCCCATGGATTTGAGCGAGCGGGCTGAAAACGTTGCGGACACAACTAGATGGTAAACCGAGTATTTTGTCAAAATTTCAGATTAAAAAAAAAAAAATTCCTACTTCCCAAAACCGCCCGGACGGCGGACGGACATTTCGGATTTAGAATGTAGACCTCTTGAAACGGATAATGTCAAATTTTGAGGCCGATCCGAGTCGTCGACCTCCGTCGTGAAAACAGGTGTATTATTCCAAGAATAATAAACCAAAAGTGACATAAAATACTTTTTGAGTAGGTACATGATTTTGAAGTTGTGTCTAACCCTTCAAATTTATTATATTTCTGGTCAGGGCACTTGATGATCGCATTTAGTTGGTAAATATAGGATAATATTGCAAGGAAAATGTTTTCGGATCAGACGGGTCGGAAGTTCGCCCGATCTTCTTGATTGAATAATATATACTAGTCTCTCTGGCTCGCTTCGCTCGCTCCCCTAGTGGGGTGTATTGCCGCCTGTGGGGTGTATTGCCGCCTGTGGGGTGTATTGCCGCCTGTGGGGTGCGTAGCATCGATGGACACGTTCAAATCCCTACTCAGACATAAGGCCTCGCTCCGCTCGGCCGAGCGCTTATTCGGACAGGGGGGTCTCGCCTCGCTCGGCGAGGGTCTCCCTGGACCCTCCGTTTTCTAAGATCCCTGGCCCCGCGCGAATTAAAACGATCCAATTGTCTTCTCACCGTGAAATCGCCCCCTCCCCCTCGGTTTTTTTGAAATCCGACTTCGGAATCGGATTGGCCATATTTTGGCGCGCATTTGGCTCGCGGATACATTACCCAAAAAATGGCTCCTTACTGGGTATTTTTGAACCCGAAAAAACGTGGGACAAACGCGAGAAAGACGATTTTTCGACGAATTTCCGGCGAATTTCCCGGGCGAATTTCTGAATTACGATTTGACCGACGTCTTCCTCCAGGTCTGATCTATACGGCTGGTATTTTTTCGTAATTTTTTCGACCCCTTAAACGGGCTTTGGCGCGAGTTGAAAGTGGAAAACGTAGGACAAACGGGAGAAAGACGATTTTTCGACGAAGTTTCCCTGGTCCCGCGCGAATTAAAACGATCCAATTGTCTTCTCACCGTGAAATCACCCCCTCCCCCTCGGTTTTTTTGAAATCCGACTTCGGAATCGGATTGGCCATATTTTGGCGCGCATTTGGCTCGCGGATACCATACCCAAAAAATGGCTCCTTACTGGGTATTTTTGAACCCGAAAACACGTGGGACAAACGCGAGAAAGACGATTTTTCGACGAATTTCCGGCGAATTTCCCGGGCGAATTTCCGAATTACGATTTTACCGACGTCTTCCTCCAGGTCTGATCTATACGGCTCGTATTTTTTCGTAATTTTTTCGACCCCTTAAACGGACTTTGGCGCGAGTTGAAAGTGGAAAACGTAGGACTAACGGGAGAAAGACGATTTTTCGACGAATTTTCGACGAATTTCCCGGGCGAATTTCGGATTTTCGATTTGACCGACGTCTACCTCCAGGTCTGATCTATACGGCTCGTATTTTTTCGTAATTTTTTCGACCCCCTAAACGGCCAGCGAGCGGAAAGTGAAAAAACTCATTCGGGAACGCGTTATCCCGTACCAACAAACCACACGGCTACCACACGGCTTACGGCCGTCGGCCAACACAATTTTATATTATTGTATGATTATCCATTAGAGTGAGAAAAGCGCCGCATGCGAAATTAGCGTCTCGCTTGTTTTCCTGCCCGCCGTCATCTCAAAAGCCGATTGATTGGTTGCAGCCTGCAGGATAGGTCAGGTTATCCTGGGGAAAGGGAGTCTGAAAAGACGGTGAGTCGTCAGATTGTCGGAGTACAATGTAAGGTGGGCGATACTTTATTGGAAGGCACTGGGGCGGATTTGTCTTAGGCCAGAAAAGCTGACGTTGTTCGCCCTTGCCGTTGGTGTTGGTAGGGAGTATTACCAACTGAAAGGTAGAATTTCTCTGAGAACTAGCGCTCGGATGGTCTGTTGAGAGGAGGGAGCTTTGTAGGAACAGATTGAGCGTGTCTGAGTGACGGTAGTTTGGCCGGATTCCAAGGAACGTTGTAGCGGCGGATTGTCCCACGAATTCTTCACGCGGAAGGTGATATAAAGGGCTCTACAGACGAACAGCCCCTTTCGACAACCATGAAAGCATTTCCTCCATTATATGACTCTTTTATGTCAGTCCCACAAAAATCGGTAATCGAACCTGGTAAACGAAAGTCCTGTGAGGACATCCAATCACGTTTCCATCACACAACATTTATGTATTTTCGCAAGAAAGGGCTCAGCATGTCACCCAATAGGTCCTGCAGGGCCCTTTCTGGGGGGCTACAAGGATTTTTTTTCCAATGAACAAAATCTATAAATGGGAGGTAAGAGAGGGAGAGAAGAGAGAGAGACTGTTTAACTGTTTTATTTATTAATCTGATACAATTAGGACCATACGGTCCTCTCTTACATCATATCAGAAAACATCTTCTTGCTTTCTTCAAGCAAAATGTCAGACTTCAGAATTGAACTTAATAATACAGATTATCTAATGTAGAGTGCAGTAGTAAATGGCGGTTACATAACAAACATAACAGTTTCTTCATGAGTGTAAACAAAGCTGAACTAAATTTAAGAAATTTAAGAACGTCTTGCGACACCACGGACAGCAAGGAAAAATTGAAAAAAAAAAAAAAAAAAAAAAAAACCCCATTCCATTATATAGGTAACTACAAATCATAACAGCTTTAATTTATATCCTTTCGTGAACAAAGCTTCGGATTTCTTCGAATCAAACAAATAAACAAATCAGTATTTTCATTTAATATACGAATAGCTTGCACTTGAATAGATTTACTAAACGTTTCGGTTCTATGGATAGGCATTTGTAATAGGTTAGAAGCATTTCTAGTAAGAAAAGAATGAATGTTCGACAGATATTCAAATTCATCCAACAGGTAGAATGGTCTTTCAAATTTAAGAATCTTAAACAACATAAACTCTATACATTCTCCATTCTTTTTTTTTAACCATTTAGCTTTTTTGTAGTACGGAGTTGCATGTTCAAAAACGCTGCAAATTTTACACAAGGGTTTATTATTCTTTGATATAGGTTACTTGTACAGAAATTTAATTCTGTCAATAAAAAAAATTAAAAAAAAATTTTTTTGAGGCGATTTTTTTTTTCAAAAATGTGTTTTTTCATAAATTCCTTAATTTTTACTCGAAAGATATTTAACTTCTTGGGATCCTTCAAAAATCCCATTTTTAGCCCCATGAAAGCCCTATAGATCGCCACAGTGAAATCGGATCGTTCCGGGACCCCAAAAAATGGATTCTACGTCCAAAAATACTTCGAAAACGACACCTGACTCGATCCCATAGCCAAAAGCCTTCAAAAACCACCTTCTGTAGCCCCATTTTAGCCCCAGAGCGCCCCACGGGTTTGGGCGATCGGGCTGAAAACCTTGCGGGCACAACTAGATGGTAAACCGAGTATTTTGTCAAAATTTCAGATTTTTTAAAAAATTCCTACTGCCCAAAACGGCCTGGACGGCGTACGGCGTACGGCGGACGGACATTTCGGATTTAGAATGTAGACCACTTGAAACGGATAATGTCAAATTTTGAGCCCGATCGGAGTCGTCGACCCGCGTCGCGAAAACATAGGTGTATTATTCCAAGAATAATAAACCAAAATGGGGAAGCGGAAAATAAACCTCATACAGGCGTTTTGCGCCCTTTGCAATTTAGCAAACATTTCCTCAGATAAATCACAATAGGCCAACGCACCACCATAATTAATAATTGGGAATAACATTGTCTGAACCAATTTCATTCTTACCTCTTTCGGCAGGTGAAATGCCAACCTTCGGAACTGATACAGGCCTCTAAAAATTTTGTTACATACACTATCTACTTGATTTCTCCATTTTAAACCATTATCTGCGACATCTCTGGTGGACGTCTCTGGTATGTTAACACTGAAATATCCATGAGACATCTCGAGAGCAACCATCTCCGTTTTGAAGTCTCAGAGACGTCTCGGTAAAGTCTCAATTAGACCTCTAAACAGGCCCACTGTGAGGGGGGGGGGGGGGGGGGGGCAAAGGGGACATTTTGCACCGGGCCCGGACTTTTACATGGGGCCCCATGGGGCCCCATGGGGCTGCAGCGGGCCCTAGAAAAATAAGAAAAAAGGGAAAAGGGGGAAAAATTAAAACAATTAGAAAAAAATGGCTGAGTTGCCACTTGGCAGGCAACGTAGTCTTCCGTGTGATTGGGCCTTGTAAAACTCAAGTGATGTGAATCACAACATAAAAAAGGCCTGGATGAGGAGGGGGGCGGCGGCAAAGAAGGATGGAGCATCGAAAGGAAAACATCGATGTTCACCATTATTCGTACCATCGCTTACATGGGGGCCCTATGCTCTCTTATGCCCCGGGCCCGCTTTTCTCTCGGCGGCCCTGCCTCTAAAGCTGTGAGACGTGGAGACCCATTTGAGCCCAGATTGAGACGTCTCTGAGACTATCTCTGCTGTGTTGGCAAGGGCAAAATACGTAGGATGGATACATTATTGATGACCTATCCAGGCCCCAAAAAATCGGTATAAATACGGATAAAAATCCGAGGATGACATCACTGTTGTTGACTCCTTGATAATGTTAGTTCTGGGGGGCGGGGGGAAGAGTGAGCGCTCGCGTTAGCCTCCCAATTACTCTCCCCAGACGCTTGTGGGACAGGCGGGCCCGCTGTCCTCCCCCTAGGGGAGTGCTGAAGACCAAGGAAGAAGAAAGAAGATTGAAGAAACATTCCCCTAGGGGAAGAAAGCGAGGCAAAGGTACGAGAGGGATCCGTTCTCGGGCCAGTTTTGTTCCTTATTTTTATTAGGGTGTGTTTATCAATTCCTCGGTTACCGGAGGAGTTCTGGGACCGAGGGCTAACCACTGGCCGTCGGCCAAGTCAGAAATGTCGTTTATCACTCTTATTTCGACCGTTGGCTAAGCGTCTTCCTCTTCACGTTTGACCGCTAACTGTGACTGAGGGAAATAGTGGTGCCACTCGAACAAATATGAATTCCCTGCATTATTTGATGTCAATCATGACTTCAAAATATCTAATTTTGTTCTAACATCCACGATTTTGAATGTTTATGACATAAACTTTATGTTGTGAGTTGAATGAATTTGTGAAAAGGAGATCGTGATCGTGTTGGATCAGTTGGATTCTTTGATGCTTGGCGATGTCAAAATCATCATCCTAAGGTTCGTACCCATTTCATTGATAGTTTTCAGCTAAGAATCTGATTTCTGAACGGTGTTGGGTATTGGAAGTTTCAACCTTTGATAGTTACTCCGTTTTGATTTGTTACAGACAGAAAGGCAGCGATTGTGAAAAACTATAGGTCCTTTGATTTTCCGTGCAGCCAAGACCCCAGACGAACGACGAGAAACTATTGCACTCAAATCATCAGTAGTGTTTCATTCAACCTAGCTGAGCCAGATGTATCATTAAATTTTGCACCGTATTTTCCGGTAGGAACCTTACTCAATGTACCACCTGTAGGTACTTGAAATATTGAACGCCCCAGTGTTTATTTCATGTCTCAATTTTGTCGGTGTAGAATAAAGTCTGTCATACAACCACCAACCAGATGTATTTTGAATTGGTAAACCCTATCACCAGGTTTTCGACTATGGGGTCGAGTTAGGGATCATTTTCGAAGTATTTTCAATGTAGAAACCATTTTGGGGGGTCCCAGAACCATCCAATTTCACCGAAAGGATCTGTAGGGCTTTCATGGTGCTACAAATGGGGATTATGAAGGATGTCAAAAGAGAAAATTTTGGACATGAATGGGTAAGCCAAATTTTTCGTCCCTTTTTTTTTGGAACTACCTAATAAATATTTTTGGTTAATAAACAGAAAGGCTGATGATGAACTGTTCTGACACATCCATGATCTTTTGTTTTTCCGTGACAACGGATAAATCTTGTTCTCATTGTGTCTAGCCCAAACCCAGGATTTCAGTTCAATTCGAACTTTTCAGGAAATTTGTAGAGCAGTCTGATTTCACCATCAAACTACTACTTTTAATGAAAAAGAGTCCATGCTCCTACCAACAGCTTCTTCGAACAATTTAATAGCAGCGTTTTCAAGGCGGTTGTACTAGATACCGCCGGCTTTTGGGCTTGAATACACCACATCCAGCTCATTGCCTCATTTTACTCCATCTCGGAACGTGGTCGGTGGAGTGATTTTCGTTGTGAGGTTTTACCAGATGTGTCTGTAGACAGAATGAGCCAGTAACCCCTAGCGTCTGTATTATCCCACGAAGCACAGGATCGTCGGGAGATCGATGACGCGACGGTCGGCATGTCCGCCCAACACCAATTTTCCAACGTCGATAGTTGGGCAACCCGAAATCGGCGAGTGCCGCCGTCGTAAAGTTGTCCATCACCCGACGATGCTGATCATAGCCCGACGATGTGTCCGACATGGGATGCGTCTAAATTTTAATATTATGTTTTCATTCATGGATATTATGCATTTTCACCAAAAAAAGTATCAACATTTCATGCCGTAAATGCGTGTAAACTGAAGCAGAACGTCCCAATTGATGGGATTTCACGTATCAAAACAAGTAATGGCGTCGGAAACAGACGGCTATCCAAGCTAACCGAGGGACGCGAGAGTCGGTCAGCTAAGTTCGGAGGTAGCCCTCGGAGGACGGATAACAGAGGGCCAAAGTGGCATTGATAAACAACATCTCGTGAAGTTAGCCGAGGGCCAAGTGCGATTGAAAAACGCACCCTTAATGACTTACCTCTGTGCCTTAAAACTCTTTCAATTCTTTTTGCTGACGATACCTCACTGATTTTAAAAAGCTCATCTCTGTCATCATTGTGCGAATCTGAGGTGACTGCTTTAGAGGTAGTGTCAAACTGGTTTACAATTAACGGACTTTCCGTTAAGGCTGACAAGACAAATGTCATGAGATTCGGGTTAAGAGATTTGTCTAGCTTGGACATTAATCCCGACGATGTCAAATTTCTTGGTGTCGTTCTTGACCCAAAGCTCAGCTGGAAACCCCACTGTGCTAAACCGCAGTCATGTCTTAACAGCTACACCTTTCTTTTGAGGCGTCTATCTGAGAGGCTAACAAGGTCTGCCGTTTTGGCAGCTTTTCACGCATGCTTCCAGAGTAGAGCTGTATACGCCATCCTCAGCTGGGGGCATTCTGCTGCCTCCTCCATCGTTTTTTCCTGTCAGAGGAAGGCTGTGCGCGTCGTAGCTGGTTTGCCTTACCGGGAGGATTGTAGACCTGCAGATAAGGAGCTAGGAATTCTGACCATCCCTGCTGCCTACATCCTAGAGAGCCTTTGCTATGTAAGGAAGAATATCGGCCTTTTCCACACTCCCGAGCACGGCTATCCCACTCGTAGCAAGAATAATCTCTGCCTACCGTTCCATCGACTTACCACTATAGTATGTGCATGTATACATGCACTGGCACCACATGGTGGGGAATTAAATTTTTTAATGCACTTCCCAGCAGCCTGCGCGGAGATCCAGTTGGTATCTTTAGGGCCCGGGTCAAGCGGTATCTCATTAAGTCAGCGCCCTATGACTTTGAGGAGTTCCTGGGGGATATTGTCAATGCGAATTCCCTGTAGAGAGGCTTCCTAAATTATGTACATTTCCTGTGCTCTCAAGTGTTCACTTATATGGTATGCCCTTGTTCGTTGTATCTCTTCCTTCATTTTTTACGATTTTTTCATGTATTGTTGTAGTTTATAGTTTTTGTTTGACTATTGCTGATACACATGTTGTTTGCGGCAAATAAAAAATTTGAATCTTGAATCTTGAATCGAGAAAGGTTGTAATGGGCCAGAAATGGCCTTAGACACAACCTAAGAAGCTCGGTACAGCGGGACGGCGTACAGCTCTTGAAACGAATAACGTCAAATTTTGAGGCCGATCAGCATTTTCGACCCCCGACGCGATTACAAAGGTGTATTACGTATTCCAAGAATAATAAACCCTAGTGTAAAATTTGCAGCGTTTTTAGTTCGAGAGGTGTGTATGGTTGAGAGGGGGGGTTAAGTTTTGCTGACCCTTTATCGTCTGAGTCGACTTTTAGCTTCCTCATGGACCAATTTCCCATTTTCCTCACGAGCCCCAACATTGATCGCCCCTTTAATTGACGTAGGTAAGAGTTTAAATGTAGACGGGAAGGGGAAAAAACGGGGAAGCTGGTGGTTTGGGTATGTAATGGTGGGGGGGGGGGGGGGGGGTGAACGATAGAAGCTTTCCCGATACATTGATGACTGGCTTTGGGAACTAAAAGGGAGGTGGTGTGGGGGTGAGAGGATTGACTTTCCCGATGTTGCGTTAGGTGCGATAGTCAAAGGGTGGACGGGAGAACGTGGTTTGTAGAAGTGGACGTCTCCCACGAACAGTCTTCTCTCTCGATGTTACTGACGATGTTGACCCCCCCCCCCCCCTCCCCTCCAACTAACTATCAAGACCTTCGCCATTTCAAATCCGAGTTTGACCGACTCTTTTCACTCCACCGGCAGAACAACTTTGTTTCCAATTTATTGGTCCCCCTCTAATCGACGTTTGACTTTGAGGCAGCTCACGAAGGGCTGCAGTTGTATACCCCCCCCCCCCCCCTCACTTCCCATCAACAACCATGCCCTTTCGACACGTTTCTCTTTTTCGAGTGAAAGCGCTGTTTCATAACATTTTGTCTGCACTATTAGGTTGAGTTTTGGTTTATTATTCTTTTATATCTTGTTATAAATTATAAATAATGACCAGAGACGCGGCGTTAATAAATTAGGGTAAGAGCACCAGTTATTGGCCACCCCCCAGTTATTGGCCACCCATTTTTTAAACTCAGTTTTCTAAAACCCGGATGCCTCTGGGAATGTATGACTATTTTTCCCGCGTCAAGTAACTAATCGAGATGGCTGTGATGTGGCAAAATCAATTTTATAACCAGTTGTAACCTCCTGAGTCGACAAAATACCAGCCTCAGTACATCCTTCGACGCTGAAAGGGCTGTTTCTTACGAAAACGGTAAGCAAACATCACATCATTCGTAAGGTTTTTAGAGGGTTCAATCCAGTCAAAATCACTTTTTTTGATATGAGAGCAATCTGTAGTAATTTCTTTATCGATTCGTGTAGGTTTTTTTGGTTTTGGATGAATTTTAACAATATTATTGACGTGGCCAATAACTGATACGAAAAGTATGAGATGTTTCAGTTATTGGCCACCCTGGCCAATAACTGAAACAGACGTATTTTTCAGTGAACCATTCATTGGCCACCACCTGAGCAGGTGGCCAACGGCTGGAAACCAGGTTTGTAATGCTTAATGCTCCAATCATTGGCATATGGTTGATTGGCGAACTCCCACAAGCAATGGAAGACTGATTGAGACTATTCTGTTTAAAAAAAATTTCATTTCACATTTAATGTGATTTGATAATTTTGAGCTGCGTTTTAATAAGGGTGTGTCATAAAAAAAGGGTTTTAATTGCATTTTTTTTATTGTTCTCTTTTTTGATTGATTCTATTCTATTTTAAACTGTAATTTGATAATTTTGAGCTGTGTTTAAATAAGGGTGTAACAAAAATCCCATTTGTAGTCCCGTGAAAGTCCTATAGACCCCCACATTGAAATCGGATCGTTCCGGGACCCCCAAAAATGGATTCTAGTCCAAAAATACTTCGAAAACGACAACAAACTTGATCCCATAGACAAAAGCCTTCAAAAAACCCTCCCGTAGCCCCATAGCGCCCCAAGGGTTTGGGCGATCGGCCTGAAAACCTTGCGGGCACAACTAGATGATAAAACAAGTATTTTATCAATACCCATTTCAGATTTTTTTTTAAATTCCTACTGCCCAAAACGGTCCGAACGGCGGACGGACATTTAGGTTTTGAAATCTAGACCTCTTGAAACGGATAATGTCAATCCGAGGTCCATCGGAGTCGTCGACCTCCGTCGCGATCATACCTATAGGTGTATTATTCCAAGAATAATAATCAATAAGTGCTAGTTTTTATGACTGAATGATCCCTCTTCCCAAACACAGAAAAATCGGATAGTGCCATGACATGTAGGCGGCTAACCAAAGCGGATGGGTAAGAAATCTCTTGCATAGGAGGAATATGTGCATCCTGGGGATCATTATGAGTACACCAGAGTTTAAAAAAGAAGTAATAAGAAGGATGGATTGAATGAATGGACGGACAGACGGAAAATGCTAGGTGGCCAATAACTGATGCACAGGTGGCCAATGTTAGAAACATGTGGCCAATAACTGGTGCAATTTACTTTTCGCACAAATCGTTAAAAAACAGGTATTTTAACAAAAAAGTCGGCCCAAATTGACATTGGATCGCATTCGTTAGATGTTTTCCTTTTCAGAAACCAGTGAAAGATGTGAATATAACTTTAAATTGGTTTTGTACGATGGGGAATACCCTTAAGTAGCCAATAACTGGTGCTCTTACCCTACTTCTATTTCCTCTATTTCATAATTAGGCTCATTTCATGACGTTTTACCGAAAAGAGAGAGACGTTCTTATGCTGGTCCAACTAGCATTTTCTTTCGAAGTTATACTACAACAAAATAAGAATTCATTTGTAGGGATTTATAAATTAGTGAAAATCTTTAAATCTCACCGCTTTGGAGTAGCATAGTGTAGTGAATGGTTACCAGAAACGTTTCAGCGAAATATAGTAACTTCGGTAAAAAAAGATATATAGTATGTGATGTGCCTAGTTTTCTTGCTTAAGTTGTTTGACTGAACTGAATTTAGTTTAAAATTGGTTGAAGTGGTAACTGTGGTTTTTTGATTCTTACCGGCCTTATTTAGTGTCCAGTGAACAGGCAGAAATAACGTGAACTGAAGGGCGACGTCAAAAAGGCTCTGGGTACCTTTTTCCTGAGGAGTACGTCGAGGTCCCGTTGCTTGAGTGTGAGGGTATTCTTGAGACGTGGCCATGGAGAAGGAGTTCTTCCTGGCGCGCCAGGCCAGCGCCGCCATGGCGGTGCTTGTTCAGGCCTTCAGTTCGTGGGGGGCGGTGACGAAAGTGCCGTTGGTCATACTTTTGAGTCACAGAATTTGATCAGACAACCCCCGTTATTTCGAGTGTTTGTGTCAGTCGATAATCCGGTGACTTGCGCCGCCCTGAATTATGACTGACGTGTTGGTATCGCTGTAGTTGAGGGATGGCCGTGGCCGCTCGCGTCAACGATCAGCATTTGGAAACTCTTCGTGAAGGGATGACCGAGGCTGCTCGCATTCACTTTGATCAGGTGTGTGTTTTTAAACCATTTGAAGAGGGATGACCGTGGCCGCTCGCGTCATCAAATGGCTGTGTGTTAGGCCCACTTTCACCACCCGAGATACCGAGCGTTAACGCCCAGGTTAAACCCCCGAGGGAGCACCGTGCGGAGCTCGGTAAGTTTGCGGAGCCGTTAGTTGGTGAAATAGGCCCTTAAGCAGGGTTCACATGCATCCGGAAGTCCATTAATCCGTGAACGCGTCAGCAGCGGGAAGCAGTGGAGCGGATTCCGGCATTCACGTCAGGCGTTCACAAGCGTCCGGCAAATTGTCATTGCGTTGCACACAGCTGTTCCTTCCCGCGTTTATTCGTGTTTTGTCGATGTAGCTTTGGCAGCTTCTTTCTCGCGTTTATGAGAAGTTCTGAGTCCGACGGGTTCATGTTTTAATAAATGTTGGAATAGCTGTTCATTCCCGCGTTTATTGGTGTTTTGTTGGCGTTGCTATGTCGACCACAATAACATGGATGCCGTTATCGCCGTTATCAGTCCGTCAGTCCGTGAAATATCTGATTTTTCAGATGTGTACAATCAGCTTCGAAAGTGCTTCTCCGTCAAAACTACCTTCTTCCCGCCCGCTGGCATCGGCCAATCAGGAGACCGAACGTACTGACGGAGAAATGCATGAACGGACTTCCGGACGCATGTGAACCCTGCTTTAGTGCACGAAAAGGAGTTTTCGGCTCCGATCTGCCCGGTTTATATACTGTGGCTGAGCGGCTTTTGTTGCTCCACCCCGTCGGGTCCGTTGGCAGCTGCTCGGCCGAGCAGTGGTGCGGAGCGGGGGGAAGACTGCGCGTTCGAGAGTCTGCACTCTGCCTCGGCGTTTCTTTTATATTTCGCTCTTTTCTTACAAGTTGGAAGGAGGATCCTGACAGTATGCATAGGGAAAAGTATCTCATCGAGTGGTTTTCACAAGTAGGTAGGTATAGAAACGCACATCTAATCGTGTATGTGCGTTTTTCGATTAGTTTGTGAGTTTCGAAACTCACTTGACGAAATAAACATACTTTATGTATTTTGGAGGAACTCACAAAAATTTGATATTTAATATGGATAATTTATATTTGTGAGTTCTTACAAAATAGGTACATAAAGTCTGTTTTTTTATAGCAGTGGTTCCCAAATTTTGCGACTGAGGTCAACAATTTTGATCCGCCTCAAAACTTTTCCCTAAACGTTCCATGACGGGTAGATTTCAAATATCAATGTCCGTCCGCCGTCCAAGCCGATTTGGGCTGTAGGATTTTTTATTTTTATTTTATTTTTTTCAATCAGAGATGTTGGCAAAATACTTGGTTTACCTACCATCTAGTTGTGCCCTCAAGGTTTTCAGCCCGATCGCTCAAACCCGTGGGGCTCTTTGGGGCTAAAAAGGGTCCACGGGAGGGGTTATTGAAGGGTTTCGGCGATGGGGTCGTGTTAGATGGCGTTTTCGAAGTATTGTTGGGCGTAGAATCCATTTTTGGGGGCCCCAGAACGATCCGATTTCACCGTGGGTATCTATGAGAATGAATCTCGGAATCACATTCTCCCTTACTAAAAAGACGGTTTTAGACCATGCAGTCCATTTCCACGATAAATTTATAGATCTTCATCAGTACGATGATGGTCTAACCAACCGAAATTGGTCTACAAGTATATAAGATGGATACCCGCTTTCTCCATCCATCTTACATTATGCTCTCCCTTTCTTCTTTTAGAACGGTTCGGATTTTAAGAACTTCGGCTGCTCTCGGAATGACGATTTCAAGTCCCACGAATAGTGATGGAATTTTTTTAAAAGATATCGATATATCGCTAGCAACATATCGATGTCACCAATATATCGGAGACAAAATTTCGGTTTAGACGAATCGGCTATTAAATTAATTACCTAATTCAATTAATTTTTCTTGGATCCTGCTCCTGGATGGTGCTGGCGCAACAAACAATGTGAACGGACCAAAATAACCAGCATTGTATGTGAGCTACCCTGTCAATTCCACTTTTATACAAAAATTAACGATGAAATTTTTCATTTCCATTATTATTGGCTGTTTAAGCATTAATTTAAATAACCAAGGTGTGTGTCTCAACTGCTCAAGTCAAATATTCGGGTCGCGCCTCGCGATATTCAGTCCATAAACTTCAGGGATCTTCTACGCCAAGGTTTTGGTATAAATATTATTTATAAACCATCTTCACGTCTTCAAACAGAACTAGAGCTCAGAAACAAACCATCAAGGACTTAGTCTTTGTCACAGTTCCTTACTGCCATGATTGCTCTTCCAACTCACTTGTTTAAAGAACATCCTAAGTTTGGCACAGGTCGATGATTGAAGCAGTGAATTCGATTTTACCAGACCTCAAACACACTTTACTAAAACATACCAAAAAAATCGTGGTATTCGGGGTGTGCACCGACACAAAGAAGGCCCCCCCCCCCCCCAAAAAAAAAACTCGCAAAAATTCGAGTTTTATAATTTAAAAATTAATATTTTAAGTGTTTAATGTTTTGGCTTGTTACCTTGATAAGGAGGTAGGATTAAAATGTTTTAATGTCGTTTTAAGTAAGGCTCCATTAACTTTCATACATATTAAATATAAAATTTTCATGAAGTCTCTTGAAGGTAAAAAGCGGTATTCAAGCGCCCTTTTCATCAATATTATTCCCTCTTAGTACAGTAAAATTAGGAAAAGAATTCGGAATAATTCGGACCGAAGCGGAAATGATTTTAATACCTTCTAATCTATCTATCTATATCACTAATCCTCACCGTCTCTCTGGCTGGCTGGGTATGTCAATCGCCTACTCTGACTAAACGGTAAGCGATAAAAATACGCCGATTTTTTCTATACTCTCGGTGGACCGTTTAAGTTTCTATAGGGGGGTCGAGAATTCTCAAAAATTCGCTCAAATCCGCGCAATTGACATCAACTTTCTTATTTCAAATGGGAACCCCTATTTTTTTCACCGGATTCGGATTCCTCGACTAATTTTACGTCCGATAAGGGGGTCGCGCGAATTTTTTGGCGCGCGCGAATTCGCTCAATTAATTTTTGCGTCTTATTCCGCCGTTAATAGACGGATTTTTTTCGCGTTTCGTCCGTAGCCTACCTAGAGATCCGAATTTTAATACTTGATATCGACCAAATTCGTTCCGACGATGAGCGAATTATGACGACGAGTTGAGATTTGAAAAAACTGGGCCGTCGCCACCGACCCTTCGCGACGGGTGAATTCTGGCTCGGCTTCACTCCCAGCCTCTCAACACCCTCTATCCCCCCGCCCTCACTCTTCACTCCGAGCGGGTGGGACATCAGCCTTTAAGGGGCGCTCGCTAGGTCTATGCGCAAGGTCTCCCAGACGGATGTAAATTAAATGAATCGATTTAAATTGAATCGATTATCGAGAAAAGTAGAATCGATTTAAACTGAATCGATTATCTCATAAAATGAATTTAATTGAATTTAAAAAATTTAAATAAAAAAATTAAAATAAAAATAAAATTAAAATTTTTCCTGTGAGTTTTCAACTATGATTTGATTTCACTAGCACTATGACAGGGTGGGAGGGGGGGCATACTTCACTCGGCCGATCATTTTAACGGCCAGGGGACTCGCAATGCTCGGCCACCGACATAGGTAGTTCTATTATTATCAAGGGAAGGCTTTGCAAATTTGATTTCACTAGCACTATGACAGGGGGCCTTACTTTCCCCAAAAATACTTGGAAAACGACACTTATACGTTTTCAACTATGATTTGATTTCACTAGCACTATGACAGGGTGGGAGGGGGGGCATACTTCACTCGGCCGATCATTTTAACGGCCAGGGGACTCGCAATGCTCGGCCACCGACATAGGTAGTTCTATTATTATCAAGGGAAGGCTTTGCAAATTTGATTTCACTAGCACTATGACAGGGGGCCTTACTTTCCCCAAAAATACTTGGAAAACGACACTTATACGTTTTCAACTATGATTTGATTTCACTAGCACTATGACAGGGTGGGAGGGGGGGCATACTTCACTCGGCCGATCATTTTATCAGCCAGGGGGGTTGATGTTGAAGGAGCAGTTGACCTTGATGCAGGGTTATGAACGTGTCCATCGATGCTATGCACCCCACTAGGGTTACTCAGCTGGGTGCGTAGGCGAGCAACTAACTATTGATGGCACCCCAGGGTTTTTTTCCTGTGAGTTGTCAAATTTGACACGTTGTCAAGGGGGGGGGGGGGGGGGGTTTCTCGCTCGGCCGATCAATTTACCAGCCAGGGGAGGCTTTTTTCAAACTTTTCAAATGACAGGGGGGGTCTTGCTTCGCTCGGGCGATTATTTTATTAGCCAGAGGGGTCTTGCTTTGCTCGACCACCAACATAGGTAGTTCCACCGTCTCTGTGGCTGGCTGGGTATGTCAATCGCCTACTCTGACTAAACGGTAAGCCCTAAAAATACGCCAATTTTTCCTATCGTCTGTGTGGACCGTTTAAGAGTATCTAGGGGGGTCGAGATTTTTCTAAAATGCGCTCAAATCCGCGCAATTGACATCAACTTTCTTATTTCAAATGGGAACCCCTATTTTTTTCATCGGATTCGGATTCCTCGACCAATTTTACGTCCGATAAGCGAATTGCGCGAATTTTTTGGCGCGCGCGAATTCGCTGAATTAATTTTTTCGATTTATTCCTCCTTTAATAGACGGATTTTTTCCGCGTTTCGTCCGTAGCCTACCTAGAGATCCGAATTTTAATACTTGATATCGACCAAATTCATTTCGAAATCGAGTGAATTTTGAGCGCGAGTTGAGTTTTGAAAAAACTGGGCCGTCGCCACCGACCCTTCGCGTCGGGTGAATTCTGGCTCGGCTTCACTCCCATCCTCTCAACACCCTCTATCCCCCCGCCATCACTCTTCACTCTGAGCGGGTGGGACATCAGCCTTTAAGGGGCGCTCCCAATGTCTATGCGCAAGGTCTCCCAGATGGAAATGGATGTAAATTAAATGAATCGATTTAAACTGAATCGATTACCGAGAAAAGTAGAATCGATTTAAACAGAATCGATTATCAAAAAATTGAATTAAAATGAATAAAAAAAAAAAAAAAAATAAAAAATTAAAAAATCTCGAAAATTTCAAAAATGATCTAAATTCTGAGATACGTTGAGCGCCCTCAAGGATTTTTTCCGTTTTCCCCTCCTTCAACTAAAGAAAAGGAGTGGGGATTTCAGCCACTATTGATTCGATTTTGATGAAATTTTCAGGGAATCATTTTATCCGCCAGGGGATTCTACGTCCAAAAATACTTGGAAAACGACACTAACTCTACCCCCTCGCCATTTTAGCCCCATATTTTTTCTTTGTTTTCATTATACCGGCCAGGGGATTCAAATGTCCTACCTACCCTCAATAATTATTATTGAGGGTGGACTTTACAAAGGGTGGAAAATACTTGGAAAACGACACTTAACTTTACCCCCTCGCCATTTTAGCCCCATATTTTTCCTGTGAGTTTTCAACTATGATTTGATTTCACTAGCACTATGAGAGGGTGGGAGGGGGGGCATACTTCACTCGGCCGATCATTTTAACGGCCAGGGGACTCGCAATGCTCGGCCACCGACATAGGTAGTTCTCCTATTATTGATGGTGGAGTTTTCAAATTTGATTTCACTAGCACTTTGACAGGGGGTCCTTACTTATGTACGAGCGATCACGCAAGACCCTTATAAATAATCTATATCACTAATATATATAATATTCTTGAAAATCTCTAGAAATTCAAAAATGCTCTACTTTCTGAGATAGGTTGAGCGCCCTCAAGGATTTTTTCCGTTTTCCCCTCCTTCAACCCCCTCCCTTCCAACGACACTTAACTCTACCCCCTCGCCATTTTAGCCCCATATTTTTCCTGTGAATTTTCAACTTTGATTTGATTTCACTAGCACTATGACATGGTGGGAGGGGGGGCATACTTTACTCGGCCGATCATTTTAACGGCCAGGGGACTCGCTTTGCTCGGCCACCGACATATGTAGTTCTATTATTATCAAGGGAAGGCTTTTCAAATTTGATTTCACTAGCACTTGACAGGGGGGCCTTAATTTCACTAGCACTTGACAGGGGGGCCTTAATTTCCCCAAAAATACTTCCCCTTTCCCCAAAAATACTTGGAAAACGACACTTAACTCTACCCCCTCGCCATTTTAGCCCCATATTTTCCCTGTGAGTTTTCAACTTTGATTTGATTTCACTAGCACTATGACAGATTGGGAGGGGGGGGGGGGCATACTTCACTCAGCCGATCATTTTAACGGCCAGGGGACTCGCTTTGCTCGGCCACCCACATAGGTAGTTCTATTATTATTGATGGTGGAAATTTGATTTCACTAGCACGTTGACAGGGGGTCTAATTTCGTATAGCCCCATGAAAGCTCCATAGGTCGTCCCCAAAAATACTTGGAAAAGGACACTTAACTCTACCCCCTCGGCATTTTAGTCCCATAGCGCCCCACCGGGTTTTTTACTGTGAGTTTTGATTTGATTTCACTAGCACTTTGACTTACTTCGCTCAGCTAATAGACTAGCACTTTGACAAGGGGGCCTTACTTCGCTCGGCTAATCATTTTCGTACCATGATTCACCCAAATCACAGGCGGCAATATACAACCACAGTGGGCAATACATCCACAAGCGGCAATACACCCACTAGGGGGGGTCCGGGGGGCGGCAATTCACCCACAGGCGGCAATATACACTCACAGGCGGCAATACACCCACAGGTGGCAATACACCCACAAGCGGCAATTCACCCACATGTCTGCTTAAGCGATCGGCCTCGCGGAGCGAGGCGCCGGCCTCGCGAAGCGAGGCCCACGGGGGGTCTGGGGGGCGGAGCCCCCCAGCTGGGTGCGTAGGCGAGCAAAGCGAGCCGGAGCATCTAGTCTAAATCACTAATTCTCACCGTGTCTGTGGCTGACTATGTGGCTGGCTGAGTATGTCAATCGCCTACTCTGACTAAACGGTAAGTCGTAAAAATACGCCGATTTTTCCTATCGTCTCGGGCGACCGTTTAAGAGTCAATAGGGGGGTCGAGATTTTTCTAAAATGCGCTCAAATCCGCGCAATTGACATCAACTTTCTTATTTCAAATGGGAACCCCTATTTTTTTCACCGGATTCGGATTCCTCGACCAATTTTACGTCCGATAAGCGAATTGCGCGAATTTTATGACGCGCGCGAATTCGCTGAATTAATTTTTTCGATTTATTCCGTCGTTAATAGACGGATTTTTCTCGCGTTTCGTCCTACGCCTACCTAGAGATCCGAATTTTAATAGGAGATACCGAAAAAATTCATTGCGACGCTGAGCGAATGAGGACGGCGATTTCAGTTTTGCAGTTTTCGTTAATTCGCGTCTGGAAAAGGGGTGGCCGTCACCGGCGGGTGGATCCCGCTCGGCTTACCAACTACCGATACCCCCCCCACCCTCACTCATCACTCTGAGCGGGTGGGACATCAGCCTTACAGGGGCGCTCACGAGGTCTACGAGATCTCTCCCAGACAGAAATGGATGTAAATTAAATGAATCGATTTAAATTGAATCGATTATCGAGAAAAGTAGAATCGATTTAAACTGAATCGATTATCGAAAAATTGAATTTAATTGAATAAAAAAAAAAATTTAAAAAATTAAAATAAAAATAAAATAAAAATAAAAATAAAATAAAATTTCAAAAATCTCGAGAAATTAAAAAATGATGTACATTCTGAGATAGGTTGAGCGCCCTCAAGGATTTTTGGCGTTTTCCCCTCCTTCAGCTAAAGAAAAGAAGGAGTGGGGATTTCAGCCACTATTGATTCGATTTTGATGAAATTTTCAAGGATCACGCGGGTTGTGCCCCCTGTCCGGATTTGCGTGTAGGGGATGGATGTAAATGAATCGATTCAAATTGAATCGATTATTTAGAGAAGTATCGATTTTATTATTATTCATTTATTATTATTAGAATTGATTCTTTTTCCAAATTGAATGGATGTAAATTAAATGAATCGATTTAAATCAAATCGATTATTTAGAGAAGTATCGATTTTATTATTATTCATTTATTATTATTAGAATTGATTCTTTTTCCAAATTGAGTTTAAAAAAAATTAAAAAATTGATATATATTCTTGAAAATCTCGAGAAATTCAAAAATGATCTACATTCTGAGATAGGTTGAGCGCCCTCAAGGATTTTTGCGTTTTCCCCTCCTTCAACTAAAGAAAAGAAGGAGTTGGGATTTCAGCCACTATTGATTCGATTTTGATGAAATTTTCAGGGAATCATTTTATCCGCCAGGGGATTCTACGTCCAAAAATACTTGGAAAACGACACTAACTCTACCCCCTCGCCATTTTAGCCCCATATTTTTTCTTTGTTTTCATTATACTGGCCAGGGGATTCAAATGTCCTACCTACCTCCATATTTATATGTAATAAATATTTAGGGTGGACTTTACAAAGGGTGGAAAATACTTGGAAAACGACACGTAACTTTACCCCCTCGCCATTTTAGCCCCATATTTTTCCTGTGAGTTTTCAACTATGATTTGATTTCACTAGCACTATGACAGGGTGGGAGGGGGGGCATACTTCACTCGGCCGATCATTTTAACG